>OW964558.2:15789747-16991632 GCA_943138885.2 Tholera decimalis
CGTGTTCCTTCGCGCACATGCGCCGGGGGCTGCGGGAACGCATAAGTATTCAGCATCGCGGCCCCCGACTAGTGCCGGCCCGCCTCTGCAGGCCCCATCATTTTTTTTTTGGCTCCCCTTTAACTTTACCACTACTTTTACTTTTTTTTTTACTTTAACTTTACTACGAAATTAGCGTGCATACCTCAGACTAAAGAAACTCTATTTCATTAGTCTGAGGTCACTGACCTCTATTAAAATACGCTGGACTGGCTATCCCATACTCAGAATAAGGAAAAAAAGAGGACATGGCATAAACATTCTATACGAACAGTAGTTATAGGAATATGATGACGGCATAGTTACTGATATATCGGCATCTCTTTTTAACTTGTGAGAGTAATCATATGTAAAAAAGGACAACATTAGTTTTATCATTGCCAAAAATGGCAACATAACTTTGGTGACGTCACAAAATACCTCACTGCGGCCCATGAAGTTAGATTATTCTTCATCTATAACTCCATGCTGCGGCCGATCGCCATGTTTTGTCATAGCCAAAGAGTAAAGTAATCAAGGAACTTGTACCTAAACTGGAATGCGGACGCGAAGCTCAAATCCGTTCCGAAGAGTATACCCTCGAAGGACCTAGCTATCTCTTTCTAGTAGTGTGGATATCAATTCGCGATAAACGTAAGGACAATTTTATTTGATGCAATATTTGCAGGTTTTTTTAGACACTTATTATTAACCTTACAAATGATGTATTTCTGTTACCGCTATAACAAAAAATACTAAAAATTAATTAAAATAAATATTTAAGGGAGACTTCCATACAACAGTTGTGATTTTTTTTGGCGCTTTTTATAGGTAATGGTTCCGTACCATTCATTACCTACCTATAAAAATACCCTTCATGTGCGAGTCCGACTCGTACTTGGCCAGTTTTTTTCTTAACAACGTATTAAATAGAAAGAAAGAAATAAATTCAATTATAAATACAAAGGTCTGTATCGGTCTGTTACGCTTTCACGGTTAAATTACAGAGCCGCTTTCGAACAAATTTGGCATGGAGATAGTTTAAAACCCTGGGAACTATATAGGGTTCTTTCTATCTCAGATTTTTGAACAGTTGCTCGGTAGCGCGATATAACAGAATTCTACGTGGGCGAAAAGCTAGTTCTCAATATATATATATCTGAGGAACTTATATTGAGCGCGCTAATTTCTATAATAAACCCTTCCTTATGCGGGCTAAATGCAAAATTGGTTTTGCAAACTTTATTGCGTTGAATTATAAACTTTCAAAGTGGTTAAGACCCGTGATACAAATACAATTATTGCAGATACAGAATTAATAACAGAATCACCAGCTGGCAATTCTTCGAAGGCTTGGCCTTGATAGGCAGTGGTATAGACGTCCAAACAAACGTGCATTAATTGGTAATCTATGTTTATTCGACACTTGTACGGTTAGAGCCAGTAGACTAAAATAAAATGATGCAATGTTTATATATAATTAAAACTACTAAAACCCTTCATGAAAGACGATGATTATAAATAGAAAGAATAACAGAAGAGATATAATTTATTTCTGTATATATTTATTTAGGTTAACCTACAATTGTTTACACTATACATTTGTATGAAACAGTCATATTACATTTATAAGTGTAAAAATTAATTACAGGCTAACACCACATGTGCTATTTAAGGTTAGAAATCAATATTATTAACATACATAATTCTAAACATAAAGGAGGCAGATCGAATGATAATTATAAGGTTATTATTATTAGGTTGGTTCTATATTTTCTAGTTCCTCATATGTTGCAGCTGCAGGTTTGTTACAAGATTGGCTTGACACACAACCCTAAAATGTATTACACTATTATTAGTTAAAAGTATAAAAATAATCTTTAAATTATGAATTACTAGCTTCTGCCCGCAACTTCGTCCGCGTAGAAGTCGAAAATATTCCACGGGATCCCGTCCCCGACTTGCTTGACAAAGATTATATTAGCTCGGCTAATATGCATGATATAAAGATAATTTATAGCCTATAGCACTCAGGGATAATGCAGCTACATGTAAGCGAAAGAATTTTCAAAATCGGTTCGGTAGTTTCAGAGATTACCCCATACATACAAACTTACAAATTTTACCTCTTTATAATATTAGTATAGATTATTATTTGTCGACATTAACTAACTGCAGTGGATAAAAGTTAAGTAATTAAGTTATAAGTAATTATTAATATAATAAACTACACTTGTAAGCAAGTTTGCGTAGCTGAGTTTTTGGCCAAAATGATATAAAATATTTTTGCCATCAATTTGCTAAGCAAAAGTAAATAAAACAACTAAAATGTCGACTTTTATGCTCATTAATTTGACTCCTTTCATAACTTTCACTTACCAGATCTTTGAATGTGCCCAGTACAGGTTGTATATTCTTTTCTTTAGTGGGTTTTAATATTATAGTACTTAAAACATTTATTTGTTTCGCTGACAGGAATCTAAAATAATAATAGATTGATGAGAACAAAATTGTAGTATTTATGGTTAAGATAGATTCAAAATGAAAATTCATCTTGCTATGCTCATATTCTACATATTTCGAAACGGTGATCTTCATGTCATTTGTAAAGATTGATAACTTACTTTAGGGATAATGGACGGAATTGCATCATTTGATCTTGTTTCGAAATGCAATATTACTTCGGGCTTGAAATGGCGGCTACAAATTTTGGAACCGTTTCTGACCCTTTTCTGTGTAGAACACTGAGCCACCGGACTCGAAGATCATCATTTTTAGGAAAGCTTAAAATAACAAAAAATAATATATAATGAGAAGAAAGGAAAATAATAAATAAGAAGAATAAAGAGAAGAACATCCACTTTTACATTGAAAACATAGTCACCCTAAATGCAATTTGTAAACAAAGTCACAAAACTTACTTAAAAAAGGAAATTCTAGACCCGGGGTACCCTTTTCACTCTTGCAATTAACCACAAAACACGTTCTTACCATGGTTACAATAACTTGCACTTTAATATTACGAAAACTCACAAAATTAAATATAATTCAAATTTACAAACATACAGGTGTCAAGTAAACGTCAGTCGGCAACGTAGTAATTGCCAGGTATAGTATAATATATCACTATTAATTCTTGCAAATTCCATTTTTTTTTTGGTTTAAACATCTTGTGTTTGCATGGTAAAATAACTTTAATTTTCATTAATATGCATACAGTAATAATGGTAATTCATTTTAAAGATAGAATTCCAAAGAAGTTTAAAACTAGGTGTTATTACTACAACAGACAGGTCGAAAAAATTACCATTGAAATAAATATTTTTAATCTGACACACAGAAGAAAGGGACACAGTCCACACACGGCACTGTCTCGCTCGGAACGAATAGTTCCTTCAGTTTTATACGTGCAAGTTTATACTCTATTGTTTAACATCTAAGAAAGACTTTCTGTATTCTTTGAGTCATTCGTAAGCAATCCAGTTAGTAGGTAGAAGATCCTTGAAAGTAATATACAGGGAAGGGGGGGGACACTCCGTACATTTTGTGTCTATTTGAATTCGTAAGAAGATTCTAATATTTTTGTCTTTATCTCCAATTAATATTACATCAATAATTTTATTTCAAATGAATATTTTTGATCATGATATATCGCCATCTGTTGACAATTTAACGTACCCGGTAGACAG
The DNA here is from genome assembly GCA_943138885.2 of Tholera decimalis. Lineage (NCBI taxonomy): Eukaryota > Metazoa > Arthropoda > Insecta > Lepidoptera > Noctuidae > Tholera > Tholera decimalis. The sequence goes on from OW964558.2 coordinate 15,793,455, forward strand.
TATAGTACTGGGGCCAATTTATAGATGGCAACTCTTTCTTTACTTCGCTGTCAAAATGTACGGAGTGTGTCCCCCCCAGCCATAGATGATACATATAAATACTGAGAGACCGGTTAAGTAGTACACCGCTTTCGCTCTCGGTAGGCTCCACGCCTTGCTGAATAAACACAGTAAGCTCTCCCTTAGATGTAAAATCCGAATATACACGACATGCATACGTCCTATCATGACGTATGCCTGTCCGGTGTTTGCTCATGCCAGTCCCAATCAGATCCATAGGATGCAAGTCATTCAGAACCGTTTTCTCCGAAAGGCCACGGGCGCGCCCTGGTTCTGTAGGAATGAGGATCTCCACGTAGACCTCAAACTCCCGACCATAAAGCAAGTGTTGAAACGCATGTCAGTGCGTTACTTCACCTCTGCTGATACCCACACTAACCCCCTGATCGTATCGGCCGCCCGATACAGACCCTCCAAGATTTCTCGGGTTCGTCGCCCGCGTAACATCCTAGACGAACCTGACGACCCCACCACCATCCGACAAGAGAGCAGTAGGGAAACCAGCACTCTTAGAAAACACAAATACAGAACGCGTTCCTTATTCCGGCCTCGCCGACGAGGCCCATCGCGACGTCCGCGTACTTGTAATGAAAATCCTCCCCGACCTTTGCCAAACGAGCCAGCCCGCGATGCTGAGCCAGTAGTAATAAATACTCCCGTAAATAATATGACCCAGCCTGTCCCTTTGCTGCCCTCCCAAAATGACCCCGCTATGCCGAGGCCCGTACTCCACAGGGAGTGCCCTTAGCGTGCGGTCATTAGCTGTAAGTAAACTTTAGTTTGTAAGCCCTGGCTGGGGGCCTTTAATTTATTAGAGGTCACCACAGGACAGACCGGTTAAGTAGACGCACAGCCTTACTGAGCTGATCTACGAGTGGCCCTACCTAAAAATAATAAAAAAAAAAAGTAGTACATTAGCCGTATAGAGCTAAACTACGAGTGGCCCTACCTAAAAAAAAAAAATTGATCGACTTATTTAAAGTTATCTGTGTCATTGATTGCAAACTGATGCTGCGTTTTTGTTGTGTGGCATATTCGGGACAACATGCAGCGTGATATGAACTCCTTGCCCGTTTAGAAGATTTTATAATAGATTGTCATACTTTGTTCGTTGTTATTTTTGTTGGTGTAGATTTTTATAGGTTTTATGTTGAGGTATTGGGCCTCCTTTGCATAGCTTGCAGTTTAAAAATGATAGATGAGTAAGTTGGATGTCAAAGTTAATTCAATAGGAAAAGAAAAAGCGCGGGAACCTTCAAGATTGTTAGGCGCCTTTTTTTCTTTAAAAAAAAAACTCAATTTGTAATAAATAAAAAGCAACTCATTTTTGAACAAATTTATTAGCTAACGTGGTAGAGATGGCCCGGAGCCGTAAAAAACGTAAAAAGGAACATTCGGCTGAAGACGGAGAGGCGGAGTCGGTTGATGAGGGCTCAGCGTCTGACGTCGGCTCTGTAATATCCGAAGAGGATACTGATAAGTATACTCCTTTTAGAATCCCAGATTACGTCCGATATTACCCCGAAGATGGTGGTAATTTTGAATATATCGTGTTTCTAGAAAGTATAGAAGATAAACCCATTGGCTTGAGGGATATGATGATGCTGTATTATACCATTTGTATTGAAATGTATTAAACGAAAAATACCGTATAATACGGTATTATACCATTTGCTACGGTATTTTATGTATAAATCGATTGTTTCTATATTTTTTATGTAAATTATCTGAGTAATCATTAAAATACCTAAGTACTGAATACGATGGAAAAGCACAGAAAAAATGAAAATATTAAAGGAAAAAGAAGAAGTCAATTAGAAAATCACGTCAATGCGACGACATTAACACGGCGCTAACGCAGCGCGGTGGTGTCGACGGCGACGAATATCTGTGAAGTTTAATTACTAAGTAATCATTAAATTAGAATTAGTCATTCTAAAATATAGAATACAATCGAAACTTAAAATATATTTAATTTATTAAACTAAAACTCTTCGTAATATTGCAAGATCTTAAAAAGTGAATCAAAATATAAAATACATAAAATACCAATAATACCGTAAGTTATAATAAAATACCTGTTTAATACATAGCCTTTTGGTATTATACGGTATTTTTACAACACTAGTTACAACAAAGGTGTCAAACAACTGCAGCGGATTAACAAGAGTAAGGTAGGTGTCATATATGAAAGACCAGCACTGACCAATGCTGCTTTAAGTAATAAAAAGTTTCTTGACGGTCACAAATTAAAAGCGTCAATCCCGGCTGCCGCTACGGAGGTTACTGGAGTCATCACACATGTCCCCATTGAACTCTCAAATAAACAAATTTATTCCGCACTAACAAGCACCAAGAACATCGTCTCTATAAGACGTTTTATGAGAAAATTAGTGGAGAATAAAACTGTAAAATATACACCAACAAAAACAGTATCAATTACTTTCTCATGTCCAGTTTTGCCAGAGAGTGTCGACCTCAACAGTTGGCGTTTTGAGGTAAGACCATATATTCCTCCAGTGAAGCAATGCCTTAAGTGCTTGAGATATGATCATATTGCCAAATTCTGTAAAAACTCTGAGAGATGTTCAATTTGTGGAGAAGCACATAATTACAAAGCATGTATAGTTCCCGCCTCGGGTGCAAAATGCTGTCACTGCTCGGGCAATCACATTGCTATATCTTCTTTATGCCCTGTAAAAAAAGAAAAGATTCTGCTACATAAACAAAAATATGAGAAAAAAAGAAGTTATGTTGAAACTCTTAATGACACAAACTTTCCGAAACTAAACAAAACTGATCAATTTCTGTCACTCTTAAATTCAGAACTGATTTTAAAAACTATTTCAGAATCAATAGTTAAATTAATAACACAAAATAAAATGAATGAAAAATCAATTTGTAGTACTAGCATTAAAGATGTCCTGCAAGAATCCTTTAAAAATATTAGGTAGGTATTAAAAAATATATATTTTAATGGATTATTTAAATATAGTCCAATGGAACGCTCAGAGCTTATTACACAATCAACATATTTTCAATCACTTTTTGTTGGACAATTCTATTCATATAGCTTTAGTTTGTGAAACTTGGCTTAAGCCCCGTCACACTATCAAATTTCGTGGTTATGATGTAGTCAGACTTGATTCAGGGAATGCTCATAATGGTGTCGCCATTATTTTACATAAATCTATTATGTATACTACAATAAACACAATCTATGATGATTCCTTACAAAATATAGCAGTTCGTATTAATTATGCTAATAATAAAGAACTTACTATTGTAAGTTTTTACAGTCCAACTAATTGCAACCCTCCTTTTTCTAAAACAAAATTAGATAGACTAATTCAATCTTTTCCTCGTCCAATTTTTTTAGCTGGCGATTTTAATGGTTTGCATACAACCTGGGGATGTTCAGCTTCTAACTGCAGAGGTAGGGATATTTTGGATTCCATTAATAAAAACAATCTTGTTCTTTTAAATGATGGTCAAACGACTACTGTTGGTTCCCACACTTGGAGGCGAAATGCTCTTGATTTGACCATTGTCTCTCCTTTGCTAGCCCTGGAGTGTGAATGGTCAGTTCATGATGATCCTTTAGGCAGTTACCACCTTCCTGTAATTACAAAAATCTTTGTGAATAACAATAATTCTTCTAGCTTTCATATACCTGACAGTATTCCTCTTCCATTTTCTTATAATTTCAATACTGTTGATTGGAAAACATATTCATCCCGCATTGATGCTCTTTTGTGTAACTTTTCTATAGACAGACACAATCCTTTGCTTAGCTATAATAAATTTATTAAACTCTTACATTTGGCACTAGTAGATTCAATTCCATCTCCAAGGCGCTACTCCTCTGATGGGGGGCAGGCTCAGCCCCTTTCAACCTCCAACAGAAAGAAAAGAACTCCACTCCCCTGGTGGAATGCTAACTGCAGCAAAGCTGTGGAAGATAGTAAAAATGCTTACTTAACTTTTAAACACAATCCCTCTGAAACAAATTACCTAGCTTTTAAGAAACTCCAAGCAAAGAAAAAGTTCATTATCAAATATGAAAGAAAGATGAGTTGGTTGAAGTTGTGTGAATCTTTCAACAGAACTACACCTATGTCTGTGGTCTGGTCATATATGCGTAGATTTAATAAAAGTTCTGCATCTACATCTCAAAATAATAACATATATTCTTGGATCCCTGAATTCCTTAAAAAAATTACACCAGATACAGTAGAGCCAGCTTTTATTTTCAACCCTTCTCATCCTGTTTCTCCTAGTAACTTTCACTTAATTAAACCTTTTACATTTGTTGAATTTACTACAGCAATTCATTCTCGTAGGGATACTGCAGCTGGCCTCGACCATATCTCTTATAAAATGCTAAAAAATCTACCTGATCAATCTAAATTAGTTTTGCTTGAAATCTTCAATCTTCTTTGGCAGCATTCTCTAATTCCTGAAGATTGGAAAACTGATTGCCTTGTCCCCATTCTCAAACCCAACAAAGATAAAAATAGTTTTGACTCTTACAGACCTATAGCTTTAACTTCATGTATGGGTAAAATCTTTGAGCAACTTATCAAACAAAGGTTAGAACATTTTATTGAGAAGAACCATATACTACCTTCGAATCAATTTGGGTTTAGGAGGGGTAAGTCTTCAAGGGAAAGCATTGCTAATTTACATCTTGATATCTTTGAAGCCTTCAAATCAAGGAATGCTCTTGTCAGTGTTTTCTTTGATGTGGTAGGCGCATTTAATAATGTTAATCATCATATACTCTCTTCAGAATTGGCTGCTGTTGGTTTGCCTGCAAAGGTGATAGAATGGATATATAACTTTTTGAATGGTAGAAAAGTATTTGTTAAGTGTAAAAATAGGCTTATAGGCCCTAGGTATTCTTACAAAGGCACTTGTCAGGGCAGTATATTGAGTCCTTTAATATTTATTTTATACATCCACAAACTTAATATTATCCTAGGCACTGAAGTATCCAATCTCCAGTTTGCGGATGACCTGGTAGTGCTTTGCTGGTAGTGTACTGCGTTGGTAATAATACCAGTACAGTATGCTCCAAGCTTAACCCTTAAATGCGCGGTGTTGTTTAAAAATGACATACTGAAAACCACAGATTATGAGGAACTTCTTATGTTTTTTTAGTAATTATAACTACTAATTCTTGTTTTTGAACGTATTTATACTTATTTTTCGTAATGGCCATAAAGACTGTTTTTTTTACTTTGACACAATTTAAATGTAAAATGTCACTTTGAAGAAAGTTTGTTTTTGGGCGCGAACCAAGTTTTGAAACTGTGTTTGGACTTCAACAAATATTACGTAAGTTTATAAAATTATTTATATTTGTTTGTTTATATTATCAATTATACGTATAAATTACAAAATATTGAAAATAATAGATATCTTTGTAGACATAAGCTTAAATCCGTTTGTTGTAGGAAAACAACAGTGCGCATTGCTGTGTAAATAATTGCATGTTTGGTGAAGGGCTCTTCTTTTACGTTTCAGCATGTCACGTTTACTAGAACGGGATATTTTATCATATTTAGAAAACCTTCAAGACTCCGAAGACGGATTGGATGGTACTCCGACGTAGAAGATGAAGGTCAGTATTATCAAAATGTACAAGATGTTCTTCGAGACCTTGAAGATGAGGATACTCAGCCTGATTTGATGGATACTGATCCTCCTCTTGTAACCAATGATAATAAGAATATGCAAGACCCTCCCATCCCCAATCACACCCCGATTCCCCCATCTCTCTCTCCACAACCATTACCTGTGGCCAACATGACATCGCAAGAGACGCCTAGGGAGGATAAATCGACCTGTGATTTGGCGAAAAAGAAACCTTGTTACTGATGAAGACAGGCTAATTTTTAGGGGAGAAACTCAAGTACCAGAGGCTTTGATGCAATACAGTGCAGTGCTTACCCAGAGATCATCCGGATTATGACAGGCTCTACAAAATAAGACCAATTGAGGCGACGCTCAACAGCTAATTTCGGAAGGTTCCTATAGAACAAAGGCTCTCCATCGACGAACAGATGTGTGCTCCGAAACTGAGCCACTACATAAAGCAATGCCTCCCAAACAAACCTTGTGGGGTTTGTTTGGGAGTTCAAACTGCATCTCATATCTAAGAAAGAAAGAGTTGCTGTTCCATACCTAAAGGTCATTCGAGAGTACAATGCGCATATGGGAGGAGTAGATTTGTGAGATTCGTTCATAGGTCATTACCACATTATAATGTAAAGCCGCAAGTGGACAATGCGTTTATTATAGCATTTTCTGGACCTCAAAATAATAAATTCGTGGATAATGTACAAGAAATTACATTCGATAAGGGGCAACAACAAACTCCACAATGTAGGTAAAGTTTAGGCTAAAACTTGGTGATACACTGTGTCAAATTGGTCTACCTACAAATGGAGCTAAACATGGTCGGCCTAATGGGGCTCCTTACAAGGAGAACTTGAGCTGAAGAAGTTCCGAGGTCCAGCTCAAGCAGCTCCATCAAAAGATGAGCGTTTGGACCAGACCTCTCACTGGGCAGTTTGGATGGATAAGCATCAAAGGTGTAAGGTCCCAAAATGTTCAGGGTTTACTTTTAAAATGTGACAAAAATGTTAAGTCTCTTTGTGTGACATCAAAAAAAATGTTTTTTATTTTAATCCCACAATAACCAATAAATAAACAGCTTCAAAACAGATGATTGTTTTCATCAGATCCATACTAGCACAATTCCAATGAATGCGCAATGTGGTTTTAAAACAACAATAACATTTTTGAAAAAAAAGTACAGTAAATTTGAATATTTATTTTTTTTACAATTTTTCTTGTAAAATAAAACCTATTTACTAATAAATATATTTTTTTCAAAAAAAATAAAAAAATCGTGCATTTAAGGGTTAACATTGCCTTGTATAAACTAAATTGTTACTTTAATTATCTTGCATTAGACATTAGTATAGATAAATCTAAGGCTTAGAGTATAGAATTAATATAGAGACGCTGTAATTGTCTATATCTTACTTGCTTATACAAATATCTATTGAATCGATACAGAAATATGAAACTACACTTTGTCTCTTTTTAACCAATGAGTAATCTCATTTGAAGAAAGAGACGTCATGCTATTTGTTTATTCTCTGCCTGGCAACATTTTAACATTTCCGTCAAAGTACCTACCTCGCGTGCCATCCGCCATCTTTTGGACGCGTGGTTTTTTGGTACATCAGCTGTCAAATAAACAACAACATTGGATTTGGATTGCGATTTTTAGGAATAAAAACGCTCCCAACTAAATTGTTTTGTGCTGTGAGTGTCTAGTGGTGCAAATTGAATATGCCTACATGTTCAATAATTCTGTGTGGTGCAAGGAAAAACCACAATCAACCTCATTTGACCATGCACAGGTTAGTAGCCGTATTTTAAGAAAAACTTTATCATGCTGTTATTTTTTTTGTATAAGTATCCTTGTTTTATTTATAGAATAAAAGCTCCCAAATGTACATACCAATTATATCTGATATTTAACTCTATTTGCTAAATTTATATCATGTTTTGTTTACAATACAAATGACAATTCAAAATAGTGATGTCTTTAATAAGCTATCGATAAAAACTAACATTTTTTTAGTTTGTACATTGTAGAGATCAGTAGAGTAGGGTTTCAAAATGAAGAGCTTGAAGAGATGGTTTTGAAAATAAAACTAACAATAGAAATAAAAATAGCGATAGTACTAAACACAACAATGTCACTTCGTCATGCAGTAGTTGGTGGTTATTTAGTTCAGTCTCTGATATGTTCCATGAACTGCATCAAACTGAAATCATTTTGTATGTTTTTTATTTGCACAGGTTCCCTAAAAATGAAGTGCTGCGCCAGAAGTGGCTTGAAGTCATTGGGATGGAAAATATCAAACCTGGACTTAAAGTACCACGTGTCTATTCATTACACTGCAGAATCAACCGTCAATAAAACCCTTGATGTAATAAGGCTGCGTAACAGCGTGATGATGCAGTACCGTCAATCCACCCTGTAGTAAGTTAAAACAAATAATTAACTTCATATTGTTTAAATTTCCCTACGAACCTGTCGGTTCATCCAATACTTTAGTATTAATGTTTCTCAATTTTATTATTATTAAATACCTGTTCATACTGTTATGTTTAGCGCTAGTGATAAAAAAGATGAGATTATTCAAGATATAAAAAATACTTTCAGTGTTAAAAAAAACACACGGGCTGGTTCTGCGTGAAATCATAAATGTCGAACAGGCGTTCTCCATGATGACTCAACCACCCTTACCAGTGAAACACCTAGATCAGATATATAAAAAGTAAATAAAATAAACTTTAATTTGTCGTGTGAAAAGTGTTGTTACATACAACTAACATTTGCATATATCTTTAACTTTAACTTCTCTTTTAATTTGCTTTTTCAGATTTTACCCGAATCGTTTACTTCTGAGAATGCGTTACCGAGCACATCTGGGTCATAAATAAATTTCAAGGCTTTTAGTTTCTATAAAATTAAGCTCAATTTGAATGGGCAGTTTACAGTGATTAGTAACGGTTTTGACTTTCAAAAGTGCCTAATAATTATCTAAATAAAATTGAGCATTTTACTTTGACCTGGTGATTTATTATGGTATGGTTTAAAGGTACATTTTTAAAAATACTTTGTTGTTTTATTTCTTGTAATAACCTCAGATTTAGTATTTTTCTACAATATTTATTATTGTTGTAAACAAATATCTCTATGGGCCGAAACTACGTAAAGCGATCGCCCACGCGGTCCCATACAAAAGTGCTCCGTTGCGGGAACCCGCACGTCGTGGCGAATCAGACCCCGCGCCCCCTTTTTGCTACGTAATAAATATTAAGTTTTCGTTCGACTCGACGACATGTACACCGTTAAAGTTGAACTAGTGACACTTTGCAGGTAATAATCCGGTTTCCGAAACACACGACACACGCTCTGTACGCAGTTTCGGCCCTATAATATCATTATTTGCCTAACCTTTTTCAAACTATATATTAGGGTAAGATTCCAGTCTATCAACTGATGCAGCTGAATACCAGTATTTTAAATGCCTGAGACTGCCTATCTGACGTCCATAGTACTGGGTAATACGATACCCTTGGTAAGGCAACCAGTTACCAAGGGTATCGTATTAATCAGACTCGGGCCACTGACTAAAAACGACTGTCAAAGATTTACAAATGACAGTTAGTTCGATACTAAGCCAAAAGCGGGTCAGAGTGATCTTTATGAACAACTTTAAATGTGGAACAAACCCTGAAATCGCAAAAATCTCAGTAGTCCTCATTGATTTATATAATAGTACGCAGTAATATATATGTCAATGGTTGTCCTTCAAGAAAGTCACTCACAAGGAAAAAACAAAGTCAGTCAGTCACTCATAAAATGTAGCCCAACCAACAGTGCTTCTAACCCCTTGTATGTTAATATGAATGTAATGCACTATAATTTTAAAAATTCAGGAAAAGAACTAAAGGACTTGTTACAGTTATTCCAAAAGTATAATCTAATTATCCAAAGTTTAAAAGTATTGTTACATAAGTAACCAATGAACCCGAAGAAATGTTAGAAACACTGGTATCGATATCGATACTTTTTGGTTTTGATTGCTTATGTGCTTCCCTAGCAATGGCAGCCATCTTTTGGTCGCAGTTGACAGTAGGTATGCACGCGTATTTTGTAGGTACTTCTCGTCCATATTATAAAAGGTCATTGATCTAAGGTTGTAGTTTTTAGCAATATTGGGCCTTTTATAGTCAATATTAAATATGACAACACTGATTTGCCTGTGGAGAATAGTGCAAGATTTTTGGGTGTTATTTTTACAAGCAACCTCTCTTGGAGAAAATATGTTGATTGTATATGTGACAGAGCTCAAAAAGCCCTAAATGTCCTGAGGTCTCTTGCAGGGACATACTGGGGTTCAGACCCTAAAATTCTTTTAAAATTATACAAATCCCTTGTACGAAGCCACTTTGAATATGGTTACCTCTGTTTTTCTTCAGATAGTCAATTGGTAAATAAACTAGATATCCTTCAAAATCATAATCTTAGACTTATTACAGGTGCCATGAGAACTACTCCCATTAATTCTTTACAAGTAGAATGTAATACTCCCCCCTTAATCTTACGCTTTCAGTATCTCAAATTCTGTTATTTACTTAAACTTTTCTCTGTAAATCATCATCCTCTGATTAAAAAGTTATTTTCACTTCACATTAAGTATCCTGTTAACACTCATCTGACCAAAAATATTCCATTTATGTTTTTGGTTTTTCATTCATGATCAAGTTAGATGGTCAGTTTAAATTTCACAAATCTAATGAATGGGTGTGTTATGAGAAAGAGTTTGAATGTCTATTTCATGAGCTGGATATAGTAATTGACAACAAATTAAGAGATCGGCAAGAAGTCTATAACCTCTTAGATCAATACCCAAACTATCACCACATTTATACAGATGGCTCTAAAAGTAATGAAAGGGTTTCTATGGCTTATGTCATTCCTCATAAGGAATTTGGACTGGGAGTAAAACTGAAGAAAGAATCAAGCATATTTTCCGCCGAAGCTTATGCCATTCTTGCTGCACTTAAATACATTCAAGACCAATCTGAAAATCGTTGGCTCATTATCACTGATAGCATGAGCGTATTGCATGCTTTGAAAAACTATCAAATCAATGCTCACACAAACTGCATTATAATAGAAATCAGGCACATACTTCATAATCTTTCAACAAGAAACTATAGTATTACATTTTTATGGACTCCATCACATATCGGAGTTTCGGGTAACGAGCAAGCTGATTTTCTAGCACGTGCGATTGCTGACATTGTTGACAGTGACCAGTGTTGCCAACAAGACTTACATAAAACTTGCTAAACGGCTGTTAAAATTATGCCAAAATTATGCTAAAGACAGTATAATTTAGCTAATAATTATGCTAAAAATTTTCGATGTCAAATAAAACGTCATTGTAAATTTAAATATTATTAAATCAACATCAACAAATATATATATGTTATGTTTTAATCGAGTTACAGTATGCTATCAAATAAAATATGAATATCTTGGTTGATCGACAACCATAACCGAACAATGTAAGCACACAAACATAGCTGCTGTCTGTGTATTCAGATTTTGTTTTACGTTGGGAATTTTTTTTTTTTTTACTTTTCACTGGTTCTATAGCTTTTTATGCTTTGCTGATAAAATATGTAACTTCAAACAATAGATATTAGCAATTATTTCGCACTTACAGTAATTACAATAGGCTTTCATCGTATCATTTTCGACAGGCTGTAACAAATCCTTGAAATCCAGCATTTGCTCCCACTCTGCCCGGTAATGCTGACTGTATTTAGGCGGCATATTAATTACCAATTAATTGATAATGCACGTAAAACTGACAACTGCACTGCATAAACTGTAAGATCTTTTATTTATAAAGTAGTAATTTCACTTTTCTTACAAGAAAAAGGAAGACAATGAATAATGATTATCTATGGTATATGAAATTAAATTTGTATGGGAATCCTCAAATTACGGTAGAGAGCGTTTGATGTAAAGGCGGGCCCATACTGGTTGCCAATATAACGACAAAGGTAATGAATCCTTTGTCGTTATGTTGGCAACCAGTGTTGCCACCTTATGTCTCATAAAATGTCGAACGCAAGATAGTAAAACGGTAGTTTGTGTCATGGTTTAACTTTTATTAAATAACTATATTTTATGCCAAAAAATATGCTATATGCTAAACAACAAATAAAAATGCTAAAGAATATAAAAGTATGCTAAATCTAGCATAAATTATGCTAAATTGGCATCACTGACAGTGACAGCGGCAGCCCCGTCGACGATGTCGCTATTCCTTATAGCGATTTAATACCTATAATCAAGTCCAAACTTTTAAAAGATTGGCAGGACACATGGACAGAATCTCTTACTAGAAAAGGTACTTGGTATGCTCAAATTAATCAGAATATTGGTAAAAGCCCTTGGTTCACCAATTGCCGTTACTTCAGAAGCAGACAATATTATACTATTCTTTGCCGTTTGAGATTTGGACATTGCCGTTTCAACGCTCATTTACATCGCATGCGCATAATTCAATCGCCTTCTTGCACCTATTGCTCAACAAATGATGAACAGACCCTTGATCATATTTTCTTTCAATGCTCAAGTTTTAATATTCAAAGACTGTCTTTAGTAGCCAATTTATTGAATTTATATGAAAAACCAGAGAATATACCGCGCTGCATTGAAGACATTTTGAAAAATAAAGACACCTATGTATTTATTTACGATTTTATTAAAAACACGATCAAGGACATATGAAACAAGGATTTTAACAAATATCGGACTCGACTTAGAAATAAATTCTATGAGATAATATCTGGGTAAATAACTAACAATTGAATATGGAATATGCATCGGATGTAACATTGAAGACTTGGCTCCGGCCTTATTAAGCCGAATGTAGTGGCCAATGCGTATTGGCCAACGTGTAGACGGCGTGTTTGTGCATGTTGGGTGCACAAACACCCCCTCTACACGTTGGCGAATAGTCATTGGCCACTACATTCGCCACTGTGTTGGCCAACGTGTAGAGCCGGCTTTACACACTTGGAACAGAAACAAATATTACAGACCTGGCTGTATGGGCTTGACTCTTTGCCTGTCCTAACGGACGAAGGAAAAAAAAAAAAATCAATAGGAAAAATGCATAGATGATACATATAAATACTGAGAAGTAAAAGAAGAAGGAAAAATGTGTGTGATCGAGTAAGTTTGGAATCGTATTGTGCTTTAGAAAGATGAAGGTTTTTTATAGAAGTAAATTTTATGTTCCAGTTTTGTTTTATAAGTGTTCTTAAAGAAAATAAAAGGATTGGTGCACCTAATAATAAAATCCGTCCGTCCGTCGATGTCGCGGTACCTACGGCCCGAACGTTTTGACATAGAACCTTCCATGGCTGGCTCGGACCTGAAGTGGGCTCACTGGAAGTATTCGTTCGAGAATTTTATCGCACTAAAAGCTTCCTCTGCACATGATGCCCTCAAGTATAAACTTCTTGTCAACCATATATCGCCGTCAATATTTAACTACATCCGCGCCTGCGCTACGTACGATGATGCAATTACTACTCTGAATAACGAAAAGAGGCGAAATATTATTCTTGCTCGCCACCGGTTGAATACCAGGAAACAACAATCTGACAAATCGTTGGCGGAGTACTCGAGATCTCTTAATATAATCGCTCGTGACTGCCTCTTTAAGGCAGTCACTGCCGATGCGCACCAAAATGAAACCGTGCGCGATATATTTATCGCCGGAATATTGTCAATTAAAATTAAAGAAAGACTTTTAGAGAAATCCACTATGACTCTCAAAGAAACCTTGGACTTGGCTATATCTTGAGAAAGTGCTGAAAATACCTCGCAACTATTAACAGCAGCGCCTTCTCCTCCTATGTCGTTAGTTCCTGTCAATGCAGTCTCTCAAAATCAAGAAACGTCAATGTGGCAAAATCTAGCAACCACCAGCACTCAAAACAATTTTCAATATAGACGCCCTATACTAAATAGCCGTCGATGCTTTTTCTGCGGCGGTAATATCCACCAAAGACTCAAATGTCCTGCTAGAAACGCTGACTGTCAGCTTTGCTCCAAAAAAGGACATTTCGCCAACGTATGCCGTAACATCGGACAAAGCCAACACGCCGCGAACGCTATTAGTACGAACGACGATAACTCTCAATCTGATGCCCCTGACTCTCATCTGTCAATTACCTCTGCTGCTGCTCCGACAAGCCTGCAAAAAGCGACTATCAATATCATTTTAAAAGGCGAAATGTAGATTGTATGAAAAAGAGAAAAAATGTCAGGGTAACATTATAGTATCGTTTACATTCCTAAAGGAAAAGTTATCTTTACCAAAATTCTTGTACTGGTTTTTATGTCATCTACTTCAAGGCCATACTTACCTACGTCAAAAATGAATGTGGGCAAAGTTGGCTAAAAGTCCAGATAACTTTGCCCGCCAGCAAAAATTAACAAATATGTAATTAAATGTTGAATTATAGTAAATTTGGCTATAATAACACATGCACATAATGTATTGTACATACAAATTACAGTTGTAGCTGATGAATGAAAATACTTACGTCTCCATGGGGCGTGCAAGTGAAAGCTGATCTCAGATGGCGCCACCACCGTAAGAACCTTTGTCACTGTCAGTGTTAGATTGTGAGATAATATATAGTTATCTGTGGTGAGATAAACATTTACACGCTTCGTATTTTTTTTTCATTTCATTGATTTCAATTGATTTCTTTACTATTTTCCGATTAAAGAACATGTATTCCACTTGGAAAATATGTGAATTAAAAGAAGAATTAAGAAAAAGAGGCGCTTCTTTACGTGGAAGGAAAGCAGACCTAATTGAAAGGCCATTTGTCCTAGTCAAACTGAAAGTAATCACTTTTAAATACATACCTGAGTATTTACCAATCTTTTCATAGTCACTTTCCTTGAAATGTTTATGACACACTTTCGCCCCGCTTTTAGGCTCAAAGTTTACTCGCCTTATTGCTTTGAGCCACAATTTTTTAAGTTCCTCATCTCGAGGAAACTGGTGGCTTCCAGTTTCTTTACAATTTGGTACACAACATCTAGACATTTCCTCAATAACTGTCTCTAATTTAGGAATTCACTACAATTTCCAGTGTTCCATAGAAAAACTGCTTTGTTATTGGTAAGTGCGCTACTAGCGCCACTTTGACAGTTGCACGCCCCATTATTCGAAAAAAGTGAGCAAAGTTGGCATGTTTCACGGTATACAGCCATGACGGAGTGAAGAAAATAAAAATTATTTCGACGGTTTAATACAAAAAGCTATTAAAATCGATTATTAAGAACATTAGTTGAGTATTTAAGTAACATGTAGCGAGATTGCAATGAAATTCCTGTTTAGATAACATTTTAAGTTTTTCAATTTCCACACAGGTCATGAACTTGCATGACCTGTGTGCTGTGTATAAATTAAAAAAAAAAAATACTGACCTTGGGTTTCATGACAAAAAGAAAGCTCAAGGGTTTTATATGGGGCATTACGGCCAAGTTAACCTGTGTGTTTAGATAATGTTTACGTGCAAGTGTGATGAAAAACATATTAAGTTCGGTACTACTTAGAGCTTAAAAGATGTAATATTGAAGTACGCAATTAATAAAAACACACAGTAAAATAAATTAAATACTTGTTTATTTACATGAAACGCGAACCAAAACTATTTGGGTTTTGGTAATCAATTTTGACAAATTCAGCAGTAATTATTGAGTAACTGCAAAATTCTCCCATTAACACTTCAGTCACATATTCTTAGTGTATTATGTATCCAGTAAGTAATCTAACATATTTTCAATAATGTACCAAGAGAATTCTGCAAGTAAATAACTTACAACGATGATATTCTTACGGTAGTTACATTTTTAAAAGTGCAAGATACTTATTTTTAAATTGTAATACAAACGAATTTATGAAGAACTTTATGTTCAGCAGATTATTTATAATAGGCGATTGCCATATTTCAAAGAGATTATGTTACTATGCCAAGATAATATAGCACGCGTAATTGTAGAGAGCGCCCTTTGAAGAGGTTGTTATTCCTTCTTTTTAAGAAAAATTCTAGATAATATCTGCAGACAAGTACTTCAATAATTTTAACGTTCATTAACAAAAAATATGTTAAGTACAGTAATTCGAAAATGAGATGGCTGCTATGCTATACCATTCATGATAAAAAAAATACGTATTTAAAAACTCTGCCATATCAAAAACCCGTAAAACAAATGCTTTTCTAGTTAGCTGTATTAATGATTAAAAATACATTTCGGGTCATAAAAACAAGCACTTTCTATTATTAAGAAATAAATCTAATAAATGGAAATGATTGCAAATAAAAATGACTAGAAATTGTGTATTGTGATGTAATAGCAATATAAAGTATAAACGATTGTTATCAAAGAGACAACTGCTTTTACATTGTTTTATTTAGTTATAGGAGACTATTTGAGCTAACATGTTTAAATATCAATTGTACACTATGTGGGTATACTGATGCCTACTAGGTGTAAAGTTGAGCGCTCTCTACAGATACGCCACAACACTACTATTACAATCTCCTTGGTCTCAGCATATTATTTTACGAATCCACACTGATAAAGCGAATATAATCCTTGTATAAGAATCTAGATCTATACTGACAGCTGCGGCGCACGATACAGACATCTCGATTAGGAATACAAAAGCAATAATGACATATTTTATAAGCGATAACTCCGTAAATATCAAATATTAGCGTGGTGTTACCGGGCGTCACTTTCAAGCAATGTACACGTCGCATCATGTCATGCACTAAACAGCAGTTTCTAACAGTATGAGCGTACTACGCGAACTACACTACTAACTAACCTCTACAACACCAGGCAACAAAATTATTCCGTATTACAATAAATAACTATTGATAGTAATAATAGATATTTTTAATTAAAAACTAAAACCCGACCACGGATAATACACCCTATGACATACGCATCAATAACAGGAATCCACCATAGCCCTATTTGCTGCAATCGAGGCAGCAATTTGGACACATGGGGATACTTCTTTACATACTGCGAAAATCATAACCCTTCCTTTTGGCTTCGCCGTAGTCAGGTAAAAAGGCTTCAGTTAAGTTTTTCTTTCAATCTAGCTACCTTAAACAGGCCTGTAATTCAAAGTATTAATTAAAGTTTTTATCACACATTAATTTACTTAGATATAATTATGATGACAAATGAAATCGGCTTAACTTTAAAATCAGATATTAATTAATAATGTAAAACGTGAATTGTATTACAATTACCCATTTAGCAATTCAATGCTCTACACTTAACAAAACTGTTGTTTGAGACAAAGAAAATAAAAACTGACGATACAAATAAATAAAATTTTGAAATATAATTTTTCTAACTTATAGTTAAAGTTTTGAATTGCCAAAACTTAAAATAAGTCTCCAGGAAACCGATTGATATAAAACTCTACAAACGTGGCTACAGTATTCCCTTCGGTTTCGTTGTCTCCATAGATATTCATTAATGTTGTTGGCGGCGGCTAACAAACATAATGAACACCGTATCGAGCTGAGACAAACATCAAAAGCCTTATGTACACTACAATAGTAAGTTGATGGAGCATTTACGATGAGTTCAAGTGTGTTTATTTATTTTTATTGAATGGTTGTCATGAATAACTATCAATATCAAATTTCATAAAACTAACTTTATCAATAAAGAAATCAAGGTACAAAATCTGATTGGCTGGGGTATAAATCAAATTACTTATTTATAACAAATAAAATTTATATCTAAACGTTTTACGAATAAACAATAACTAACATAACAGGACATTGAAAGTTTAATAATAACACACACAGCTACTCCTCACTCCATCGTTGCGAGCGGTACATGACGAATGCTACGTCACTGCCAACTAAAAGTAGGTCCAAATTTTTACAAAATTCGGAAATATCAATTTATCTAAAAATATACAGAAGCTATATGCCATTACACTTTAATGGAATGTGTGAAACTAACCGAAGAAGTTGAACACGAAATGAGAATCGGGGCTAAAAGTTTACGCCAATTTAGATACAGAGGACATAGCATCGTCAGGTGTACGAAAAAAACTACAATGAGCAGAAGGCAGAGACGAAAGTGTCTCGCCTTTACAAATGATTGACCATAATGACAGCAGCTTACATCGCTCTCATTGTAGCTACAACGCGAAATAATAATGATAAGGTTATCATCGGTGAGTTTAAGTTACTAAAATGGCAACGCTCTTAGCGACATTCCCAAACTTTGACGGTTTGATCGACGCTGCCCGATATCACGTATGGCAAGCTCCTGTGGAAATCTGAAAATATAACAACATTTTATTATAAAATTTGCCTTTAGGTTTGCATCAATATTTGCAGATTCACCTGACTTTAGAATTCTGAGATTTGGTTTGAAAAAGTCATAAAATAAGCACGGATCCTTAAATGTACTTTAAAACGATGACCATTATTGTAATTCACAAATTCTATCCCCAAGAGACCATAATGAGATTTTTAAGCAGCAAACCAAACCTATATATTTTAAATTCTGAATGAGCCCGCTCTTGATCTCGATCTCACTCGATGGAACGAGGGACTTAAGAAGATGCCTGTTTACTCATGTTTTAAGGGAGGGTAATATGTGGTACAACAAGAAGGTATATCGACCAGGTATGGCTGGTACCTTGCAGTACATCTAGAAGACCGGTCGTGAAAGGGAGATGGAGAGATTAGGTTGGGCTCCTGCGCACACTCTCCGAAGTACAATCTATAGATCAACAGGCAAACAATTTTTGTCCGGTGAGCCAGGCTGTGAAGCTTGCCTGCCGAAGTTTCATTCAAGTTCAAATTGTGCAATTCCATCGCACACTACCCGAAATGTAACCGATAGGCTTGCAGTAGTAGTGTAGGTTGCAGTAATTTTTAACCGACTTGAAAAAAAGGAGGTTTACAATTCGTCTTGAACTTTTTTTTGTTCTTTTTTTTTTATGTATGTTACCTCATAACTCGGAGATGGCTGGACCGATTTGGAAAATTTTTTTTTGTTCGAAATGGTATACTTTCTAGTTGGTCCCATTGTTACGAAATCAGGATCTGATGATGGGGTCCTGGAGAAATCGAGGGAACTCTTCAAATATTATAGGCACACCTATAGCGTTTTGGGTATTTCTTATAGTACCTTAAGCAGTTGCTTTCGAAAAGTACCATTTGGGGAAGTTGAACTGATGATGAAGACCACAGATGGCCACTGAAACTACTCAATAATAAGTATTTCGTGAATTGCGATTCGATTACTTGAGTACGGATGTTAAACACTTTATGCTCGTCGGAATACATACGAGTATGGTGATTTAGAGCTGATGGTCAAGTACCAGGAGAACTCCTCAAAAATTAACAAATATGCATCGGGAAAAGAAACATTTTGTAAAAGGTGATAAGTTGTTGACATTATGGCTTTTGTAACTAGATAAATTACAAACCGACCCACTAAAAAGCGTGAAAAAAATTTTTTTAGCAAAAAATAGAACCGACTTCCATATCAAAACACTACAAAGCTAAAAATAACTTTAATTTCGGAAGGCGGTGTGAAAAAAACAGTAAATCTAAAACCAATAACACCGACTAGCGAAATTAAAGTTATTTTTAGCTTTGTAGTGTTTTGATATGGAA
This sequence comes from Tholera decimalis, assembly GCA_943138885.2. NCBI lineage: Eukaryota > Metazoa > Arthropoda > Insecta > Lepidoptera > Noctuidae > Tholera > Tholera decimalis. Next base: position 15,812,898 of record OW964558.2, read on the forward strand.
GTTGGTTCTATTTTTTGTTAAATTTTTTTTTTTGCTTTATGTTCAAAAGCTAAAAAGTTGTAATCCATACTAATCATTCTTACTAATATTATAAATGTGAAAGTTTGTGAGGATGGTTGTATATATGTATGGATGTTTGTTACTCATTCACACAAAAACTACTGAACGGATCTGAATGAAATTTGGTAAGTAGATAGTTGACATCCTGGAATAACACATACTTTTTTATCCCAGAATTCCCACAGCACCGATTTGGATGAAATTTGGAATGAAAACAGCTGAAGATCCCGGGTCCGACATAGACATTTTTTTTTTAATCAACCCCTAAAGGATTGAAATAGGGGATAAAAGTTTGTGTGAGAAATCTCAGCTTAACCGATTTTAATGAATTTTTCTTTCCTCAAAGTAACGCGGTTGAAACCGCGGCCATTGACAATATTCCTAACCAAAGACTATAAAACCACTTGACCGCGCATACAGTGCCCCGACGCACGAAAACTGAGTCTTTTTGCTCTTATACATATATTGGCTACGGTACACGAACCATTTTAGTCGTGACCAAGCGTTAGACCTGTGTGCATGCTAAACAAATACAAATTTTAAAATTTTGTATGCAATTTATAACGCATAAAAATGCCTTCTTGCGCGTTGAAGAGGTGTGGAAAACATTCACAGACATCTAGATACTAAATGGATGACATAACTATTCATCAGTAATGAAATACTACGAAAATTATTTATTATTTATTCAGATTATAAGCCACCGCAGAGGTCTATTTAAAATGGTGGTTTGGGTGATCAAGGACACAAATGAATCGCGCGTTGATGTCTTTTGGAAAAGTGTCTTTCTTTCATGAAGAAATTCTGATTCTTTTATTCCTTTCTTTCCTTTGTATTTTTATCGTAAAAATACAAAGGGAACCTTTAACGCTGAATACGATATCGATAATTATACAATTAAACTTATTTCTTTTTTAATTCAATTCAGATAATTGTCATAAAATACCTATCTACATTAACCGACTTTAAAAAAGAAGGAAGTTCTAATATTTTTTTCTTCTGTGTGACATGCATGTTTTCATTTTAGATTTCCGAAGATTCCAGAATAAAAAAAAATTGGATAGATAAGGTTACTAGGGAATAATGATTTTTAGTTTTGTTTTTATTGATATAATGAGAAAAGTCAAATCGTGAATATAAGATACCTATATTCAATCTTTCTAGGCTTCAAATAATATGACAGACTCTAATATTAATTAACTTGGGCCTTCGCATTACATAATCGTTACTTTGTTTCCGGGGTTGCGGTAATGTTCTAACGAGATATCGCGGCCCCGGAACTTAAGGGCAGCTGAAGGAACAGGGTGGGTTTTTAGTCAGTAGAAGTCTGATACTCCCTGCCTCTTTACCCAGATCTGGAGAAGTCATTCGATGATTTTCCCACTCAGGAAAAAAAGGTTACTTTATTTCGATGTCGAGTCCACGGATTAAGTGTATGCAGGAGGGAGGAGTCATTAGAATTCATTTCATCTAATGACTCACCACCAAAATAATAATTATTATACTACACCTGCTTGGAAAGTACCTTGATACTTTATCAAATTTACGGTAGAAAGTACGTCACTGCATATCGAACAAATATGCGGGGAGAAAACGCATCTGAGCGGGAGAGAAAAGTGTGTGAAAATCCATTTCTTACGTGGTTTTTCTTTTTTAATTTTGGGTAAGACTATGCGCCGGTAACCTAAATATCAAAAGCCAAAAAGTTTTTACAGTGAGTTTTTATCTCCAAGTTCGCAAAATGACACTGGCCACTAGCTGTGTGTTGGATGGTGTCGGGCTGGCAGTGCGACCCTGCGGCGGCAGGATAAACAATTTGAAAAAAGAACATGTGAAAATTGCAGACGCCATTGGCGCCATTTTCAATTTGTGTGTTGTTTGAGGATTCAGTTTTCGTAGAAAGTAAAATAAAACTATCTAAATGAGAGGAAGAGAGAGATTTAGTTTTTTATTTTCCTCGTAGGTGTAGTATAAAGCACTATGTATCACTCGAGAGAAAGTGCGATTCCCGATCTCGGGTGTTTTAAAGCCCTCGCCTACGGTTCGGGCTTCAAACGACACCCTCGACGGTAATCGGTCACTTTCTCCTCTCGGTGAACAATGTACTATTACCGAGTGCCTGCTGAAGCTACAGTTGTTGACACAACTGATATTTATGAACATATTTTTATTATGGAATTTTTACTCAGCATTTCAACTGACCAATTGCAGCTCTGCATTTCTCTGTCCCCCCGGCCCAGAGTAGTGAGTCGTGTTCTTCAAAGAAGTCGACCCATACGCTCTCTAGTGGTTATATACTCTCTGTTCCTAACTAATCATTTATAGGTATAATAGTTATTTACATCATATGTTATTATTACCATTTTCAATGTCTTTTTTTATTTATATAAAAGTTATTCCTTTTAGCTGTAATAATTTAGCACATATTCAAACACAATAAGAATATTATTATATGAATGAATAAATAAACGAACGAACGAATGAATGAATGAATGAATAAATAAGTGAAGGAATGCACAGCAAGTGACGAAATATAGGAATTGTTCGAACCAAGACTGGTGGCGAAGTGTTGGTGCGCGTAGAGCGTCTTGAGGCAGCGCGTGTGCGCGACGTCCCACACGCGCAGCGTCTTGTCGTCGGAGGCCGTGAGCAGGTAGCGGCCGCCCGGGTGCCACGCCGCGCCGCGCACCCAGTTGTCGTGCCCCACCAGCGTCGCCAGGCACTGGCCCGTGCTCACGTCCCAGATCTATGCAAAACACACACGACCTTAATATACGTCGTAAATTTAAAAAAAAAACATTGCAGATATCTAGAGATACGATATAGGCAACTAGCAATTACAAATTACCAATCATTATAATAGGCTTGTGTAGTACATGTACTATGTACTGTTAGGACGCAATTCCGTCATGTGAACTAGAACGAACTATTCTGTATCGGTCATCTAGTACAGTGAACTAATCAACAATCCTAGCGACATCCAATCGCGAGAGCCGAGTAAGAACGGCTGAACGAATAAGTGATGTACGAACTACGATGACCTGGAAAACGAGAAACTGTGCCCAGTCATTTATGTGCATAATCTATGGCCCGGACGTTCTATGGCTCTTAGATAGTAATTGTTTTCGATGTTTTTATTTGTTATTTTAACTTTGTTAAGTGAAGTTACTCAACAGTAACAATAATTACTTATTTAAATGATATTCAAATTATTTAAAATGTATCATAATTAAAATTATAGTCCTAAGCCTGCAAAGTATGAAGGAAAATCAAATATGCAGGTATTCCATCACGTCTGACTGATGTCTTAATTATCGATGAACTAAAATGAACTAATAGTACTAGAAGACCGAACTAGTACATTTGAACAATTGTACTAGTTCGGAGCGTTCCTGTCAGTGACCGAGTATGAACAAGCCTAAATCCGCGAGTTGACAACTTTGTAAAAATTGTTTGAAACGCTTCGAAGCGCTTCATGTATACTCGTAAAATAATGTTTTATTCATCCTTTCAATTAAAATATAAGTATTTTTTTTAATTTATTAAAAAACTATGGCCTAAATCGTGGCATTGTGGTCACGTGACTATGTATGACGTCATCGTTCAAAAAACAACTTTCCTGGCATTTGGCACATAAATGTACTTCAGGTATTTTATGATATTTTACTCTATTATGAACGTGAAAAATTATTATCAGTGCTGTGCAGTACCTTGTTGTGGGAATACTACTATAAAAACGCCAACGAAACTATTCATGTCCCTTTAAAAAGAGATATTCGCAAGAAGTGGTTAGAACTTCTGTGTCAAATCCATCCAAAGGTTGTCTGTAAAAGATCGCTTTTAGCGATAAGACCGCCCATTGTATCACCCTTTTTAGTTGTTAAGTCCATATTTGTTTTACTGTTATGGTGTACAATATATAATATATCTATCTATCTGCTTTTTTAAAAAGACAAAAAAAGGAACTCATCGAACAACTATTACAGGACGATAAGACAAATGAACCAGAAGAGAGAGAGTTAGTTATGAAATGAAATGAAATATTTATTTGTAAATTGGTTATAAATAACACTTTTACACGTCATGTTTTTTTGCGTCTTTAGTTTAGCTAGATGAGGCCAATATTTCTTAACTGACTACTCTCAGAAGAAACACCGAAACAAACTCCCTCTGAGTTTGTCGTCAACGTCTCTTTTAAAGTCCAAACAATTTGTATTTGTACCTATATGAGAAGCATGTAGGTTTATGTCTTTGGTATTCTTTTGAGGAAATAACCACGTAAATTTGAGCGGACCAGCGGGCCTAGACAAAATCCATTTTCTGTAAGCGTTAACGCCAACGGAGAAATTAATTGTATGGAGTTGACATTTACTAACACGTGACAATCACGTGACATGTGGTTAGCAAATGTCAACTCCATACAATTTAATTTTTCCGTTAGCGTTAACGCTTACAGAAAATGGATTTTGTCTAGGCCCCCTGTCCAGACAGTGCAAGCAGTTAGTTAGTTATTTCTTATTTTGTCTTACGCACCAACTAAAGATAACCAGTCAGCTGTCAAAATATTGAACGATGACGTCTCGTTTTCTGATTGGTGTTTCTAATCACGTGACTCACAGATAAAAAGTCTCATTTTTCTCAAGGGAAAATAAAATTAATAATTAATAATCTTTTCTTTATTTGTACTATTTTGTGCTTCATATCAATAGATTTACATAATTAAATAGTTATTTTAAATTTTTAAACATACTGTCAACTCGCGGATTATAACATCATGATCTACCTATGTTATTAACTTGTATAGTAATAGGCAAATAACTTGGCAAGAGTCGTTCGATGCGCAGAAGTCGATTTTTCGGTGTCAGCGGTTGTCAGCGGGACGCGGGGTATGATGTAGCGCCGCTCCGAGCTCGCGATTGGTGCGTCAGTAGTTCTCGTTTCATTTGCTCCCGAATACAATTGCGTATACGAAAGTTGTACCCTTTGTTTTTGTTACGAGTTGTTGTTTTAAATTTAGTTTTTATTACGTTGATTACAATGCCAGGACCAAATACCGTTTTACGCAGTCTATTAAAACGTCAGAAAGAACAGTAACAGACACTATAGTTAAGGAAGTTTGAAATTCCGAATTCGTAACAATCTTTAGGATACCGGGAAAAAAGAAGAATAAAAGGTGTAGCAGTTTTATTAACTAAACTAGCTTCCGCCCGCGACTTCGTCCGCGTGGAAAAAAATCCCACGATTTTGAAACATTCTTCATTAGTGCTCCGCTCCTATTGGTCTTATCGTGATGATATATAAGCCTATAGCCTTCCTCGATAAATGGGCTATCTAACACTGAAAGAATTTTTAAAATCAGAACCGTAGTTCCTGAGATTAGTGCGTTCAAGCAAGCAAACAAACAAACAAACAAACTCTTCAGCTTTATAATATTAGTATAGATTTGACGACGAGAACATGTTATTTTTAATGTTTTTTTTTTTTTTTAATAAAGAATAAAAAGAACAAAAAAAATGTATTTATGTATTATATCTATTTTATTTATATTAACTAATGAATTCCTCTTCTTTCTTTAACATTCTTCTGAACAGACATGATTAAAAATAAATGATGGCAATAACCATAGAATAATGGCAAGCAGTAAAAGTGACCACTTTTTTGTTTCACTAAGTGCACGCTACCCGGAAACAGCTGAGTACTAAAGTTTTACTTGGAGCCACTGCTTATTTGACCTCCACAACCTACCAAAAGTAGCTACGTACAAGATACCCTTTGGCAGGACCAGTGTCAGCTTTTTGGCTTCTGATTACCCGTAACAGCAAGCATTCCTTAGCTGTGAAATGACTTGAAAACTTACTTATTAAATTGTATTATTATCGTCATATAACCCTTGTAGCAAGGGACTGATAATGGGGATGAAATCCTGTTCGATACAGTCTCCAAGATCATGTTGCAGCAACCACGCCTTCAGATCAGGGATGCCATTTTCTTCTCAGAAACCGTCGCTTGGTGTGAAATAGTGCGAACAAATAATGCATAATGTGCAAAATCGCAGTTTCTTACACAGATATTTGGGACCGTAAGACTTGCTACCGCAATCAGTTATTTAAATAATAAAACTTTTTACACTAGTCAAATAAAGTACACAAAAAAAATGCATTGAGAACTGTTGATTTTTTAACGAAATAGGTATCGTGACTTAATAACCAAAAATGATTAGGGATTATTTTATTTTATTTACCATGAAACAAAAGAATACAGGATTATTTACATTAAATAGCAACCGTAAACCACTAAGTTTTTTTTTTAAACTTACTTATCAAGTTCATTTTTTGTGTTATCAATTAATTGATTTTCATCCGCGTTTCTCGATATTGATATATATTTAAAATAATAACAAATCACCGGAATATGCATCAATTAATTGTACAGAACATATCACAACCACTTCCCAAACGTGATTTTGTCATCTATAGGCCATTTTCCGGTCATGGCACTTATTGTTGATGTTTCTGCTGAATTACCGTGGACATGCAACGGGCAATTATTCTACATCAGCACGGAACTTGTTGCGGAACAACCGCCGCCGTGACAAATGTACTCTATTGCAATATTTTTCATTTAACATTAAGGTTGTTAACATCTTCCTGAATTGATGAACAAATATTGCATGAGGTATGTATGGATAACTGTCTTCTCGTAACGCTCAATAATTATGACACTGAAGTGAAAGTGGTAAGAAGCAAAGCTGGTGGTGGTTTTTTCTTCCAAGTAGGTGATGGCGTGTTGCAGTAACTTTGTCCGTTATAACCTTTTTTTTTTCGGGATGGATTTCCTCATGGATGTCCGCCCTGCGGGCCTAGACAAAATCCATTTTCTGTAAGCGTTAACGCCAACGGAAAAATTAAATTGTATGGAGTTGACATTTGCTAACCACATGTCACGTGATTGTCACGTGTTAGTAAATGTCAACTCCATACAATTTGATTTTTCTGTTGGCGTTAACGCTTACAGAAAATGGATTTTGTCTAGGCCCGCTGGTGCGGGCGAAGGGGGGCTTAGCGTGTAGTCACTTAGTTTGTAAGTTAATTATAAGCCCTGCCTGGAGGCTTTTCCACAGGCAAGACGGGTTAAGCACCGTAAACCTCATAGGTAGACATGCGAGAGGACTCACAAAAACAAAATCTTTAGATAAACCATAATAATTATAGAGCTTCTCGGGATACATTAACATATACCCCTAATTTTGGTCTATTCATTGAGGCTTAGGTCATCAAATGGCGCCCAAAAAATGGGCCCACTCTTGACATCGATCTCGCCTGATAGTAAGTGCTAGATGAGGTCTACGATGGAACGAGTGAGCCCAGAAAACCTGCCTGCCTGTTCACTCTTGCTTTAAAGGCTGAAAGGTAAGGCCGTAAGTAGAAGGGAACACACAAGCCGGCAGCGATCCATAACTTTCCATTGTCATATAAAGAGCGCCTCTCGCCATCAAAAGTTAAAGATTGGGGAGATGAGATTCAAGTGACACCTCTATACATTAGTATAGATGACGCCAAATAACTTGGCAAGGTTTTGGCGTAGTGGGGGTAAGTTCGCGCATCGTGCACTTAGTGGAAGAAAAAAGTGGTCACTTTTACTGCTTGCCATTATTCTATGGTTATTGCCATCATTTATTTTTTATCATATCTGTTCAGAAGAATGTTAAAGAAAGAAGAGGAATTCATTCGTTAATTAGGTATTATAAATAAAATAGATGTAATACATAAATACATTTAAAAGTGAAAAAAAAATGTATTTAAAAGCATTAAAAATAATATGTTTACGTCGGACAATCTATACTAATATTATAAAGCGGAAAAGTTTGTTTGTTTGTTTGCTTGAACGCGCTAATCTTCGAAAGTACTGGGTGGATTTGGATGCAATTTGGTATGGAAGTAGCTTGAAGCTTGAGGAAGGTTAAAGCTTTTTACGCGACTGCAAAAAAGGAGAGTTATGTTTTTACCGTGATAGAATCCACGGGAACGAAGCCCCGCGTGAGTACTAGTTTGTTAATAAAACTGCTACCCCTTTTATTCTTCTTTTTTCCCGGTGTCCTAAAGACAGTGACGAATTCGGAATTTCAACCTTCCTTAACTATAGTGTCTAACTGTTCTTTCTGACGTTTTAATAGTCTGCGTAAAACGGTATTTGGTCCTGACATTGTAATTAAGGTAACAAAAAATAAATTTAAAACAACAACTCGTAACAAAAACAAACTTTCGTGCGCAAGTGTATTCGGGAGCAAATTGAACGAGAACTACTGACGCACTAATCGCGCGCTCGGAGCGGCGCTACGTCATACCCCGCGTCCCGCTGACAACCGCCGACACCTAAAAATCGACTTCTGCGCATTGAACGACTTGCCAAGTTATTTGGCGTTACCTATAACCCTAATTATAAAAAAACATATTGGCTGTGCGCACAATAAATGTGGAGGAGAAGCACTCGGTACGACAAGACGGTATATCAGTCCAGAATAAAATCATGTAGCAGTACCTTGACGGACTTGTCGCGCGAGCCGCTGGCGAGGAAAGGCCCCGCGTGGTTGGCGCGCCGGTTGTCGGCGCCGGCCGCCTCGTTGATGGCGGCGGCCGCGGCCTCTGGCGCCCACGACACGCACTCCACCACGTGCTCGTGCTCGCGGAGCTCCATCTGTCGGACACAACACGCTTACACCTCAAACCTAATACATTGATACATCAATATAGGGAAAGTCCAGCCACAGATTTCTTTATTGGCCACGTGATCAAACTTCTCATTTTATAACTAAGCAACGGGAAAATGAGATAGCATAAACTAATTCGTCTTTTTTACAACGCCAACTAAATATCTATACTAATATTATAAAGCAGAAAAGTTTGTTTGTTTGTTTGTTTGCTTGAACGCGCTAATCTTCGAAAGTACTGGGTGGATTTGGATGAAATTTGGTATGGAAGTAACTTGAAGCTTGAGGAAGGTTATAGGCTACTTTTTACGCGACTGAAAAAAAGGAGAGTTATGTTTTTACCGTGATAGAATCGCGTGAGTACTAGTTCTACATAAAGCGACAAGTAAAGATCAACAATTATCTTAACTTGTCCTTCTTATTAAAATTTTGCCACCTAAATTACTAATTCAGCCACAGATTTTACATCTCATCACCATTTTACGGTTTACAGTATCAACACAAGGTCCTCATAGGTTAGTTTAGGTTTTTTAATTCGCCGGCTCGTCCATCGGTCGACGGAAACCTTATCTAACTTAATCTCATGCATTCCAGTTCTTGCAGTTATTCCTCTCGCACGTTTATACTTCATAATAGGTTACTTTTTTGATGTCATATATTAAAATTTTAGAAGTTTACTGCTTGAATGTATGTTACAAATTTAGATGCTGAAAAATAACCACCATGCTGAGTTGTATATACAGTGGCTTACATAGAAGATTACTAGTGGCTAAGATGGTGTCATTCAGACGCTCGTTCATTGTGGCTGACTTAGTAATTTAGAAGGCAATAAAGATTTTTAGAGGCCAACAATGATATTAAAAAGAAGTTTGTTTAATTAGCACCCATAAATAAATCCAATGCCAATACAATAGGGCTGTCCTACCTGTCCGCTATAGTGTTCAGGATGGTACTCCGCACTTACGCGGTACGTGGGACCGAGTGATAATTGCGTAAGTCGATTTCGCCTAAGTTGGGGTCTAATTTTGTATAAATTTTTTTTCGCTACATCTGCGGGGGTAAATCACGCTTACACCTCGTAACAAATATAACGCTTGATAAGGAACATAATTTATGCCATTTTAGGATGTTTCAATGCCGGTTATTTTGTATATTTATACTAATATTAGAGATGTGAGTGCTGTATTATACCATTTGTATTGAAATGTATAAAACGAAAAATACCGTATAATACGGTATTATACCATTTGCTACGGTATTTTATGTATAAATCGATTGTTTCTATATTTTTATGTAAATTATCTGAGTAATCATTAAAATACCTAAGTACTGAATGCGGTCGAAAAGCACAGAAAAAATGAAAATATTAAAGGAAAAATAACAAGCCAATAACATATCACGTCAGTGCGACGACACTAACACGGCGCGAACGCAGCGCGATGGTGTCGACGGCGACGAATGCATCGTTGAGCCGCGGATGGGCCGATCACACGGTAAATCGTACCTACTGTGCGGTACATTTAAATATTTAACAAACACAGTAATGAAAAATAGACGGAAATATAATATTGTAATAATATCTGTGAAGTTTAATTACTAAGTAATAATTAAATTAGAATTTGTCATTCTAAAATATAGAATACAATCGAAACTTAAAATATATTTAATTTATTAAACTAAAACTCTTTGTAATGTTGCAAGATCTGAAAAAGTGAATCAAAATATAAAATACATAAAATACCAATAATACCGTAAGTTATAATAAAATACCTGTTTAATACATAGCCTTTTGGTATTATACGGTATTTTTACAACACTAACTAATATTATAAAGAGGTATTGTTTGCAAGTTTGAATGTAGGTGGTATATTCTAACGAGATACCGCAGCCCCGGAACGCAAGGGCAACTGAAGGATCAGGGTGGGTTTTTAGTCAGTAGAAGTCTGACACACCCTTCCGCTCCACTCACAGGGGGAGGAGTCATTCGAAGAATTTCCCACCCAGAACAAAAAAAAGTTGGTAATCTCCGGAACGAATGATTCTATTCTAAAAATGTTTTCATTGGTGGTAAGATGCATTATTGGTGAGTGCCATAGGCTATACCTTATATCGAAATCCACGCGGACAAAATCACGCGCGAAGTGATATTACCTAATATAACGCTTGTTGGAACATAATTATGCCATTTTAGGGTTTTTCAATGTCATGATAACAGGGTATTTTCCATACTAATATTATAAAGCGGAAAAGTTTGTTTGTTTGAACGTGCTAATCTTAGAAAGTACTGGATGGATTTGGTTGTCTGGAAGTAGCTAGAAACTAGAGGAAGGTTATAGACTACTTTTTACCGGACTGCAAAAGTAGGTATGCTATACGTGAAAGTCTAAAAATGTGCAACTGAGATAGCTTAGGCAATAAGCATAAGGGAAACAGAAGCCATGGTCATAATAATTTGTAATTTTTTTAATGAAAGGATTGTCAAATGCAGTATTATGGCCCTTATCGATTGAATAAAAATGTTTCTGTAATAGTTTCTAAGGACATCAGGATCGAAATGAGACACTTCAAAAATGGGTTTAATACATTCAAAGTGGAGAACGAAACAAGAGTAATTCATGACTGGGAGTCCCATATTACTTTCGCAACCATCAAATATAAATTATTTCGAATCGTAATGGGATTAAGGCTTTATCAGCCCAAGCACTCTAAGATAAATAATAATAAATACTAGAAATAATAATATTCCACAACTTTCACACAACGCCATCTAGTCCCAAACTAAGCAGAGCTTGTGCTATGAGTACTAGACAACTGATAAATACATATATTTCTAAATACATACATATTACAGATAAATTACACCCAGACAAAGAACAAATGATCGCTGTCATCACACAAACAAGCAAGGTCGTGGGTTCGATTCCCACACAGGACAAATCCTGTGTGGGAATCGAACCCACGACCTTGCGCATAGCAGCCAGGGCCACTGACCACTAAACAAAAAATAAATAAATAAAATAATTAAATAATAATAATAATAATCCACAACTTTCACACAACGCCATCTAGTCCCAAACTAAGCAGAGCTTGTGGTATGAGTACTAGACAACTGATAAACATACATATATATTTCTAAATACATACATATTATAGATAAATTACACCCAGACAAAGAACAAATGAAATAGCAGCAGAGACTTTCCTTCCAAATTGATGGAAATGGTTTAGAAGTGGTGTTTACCTTGCACTCGTTGGTGTCAGCGTTCCAGATGCGCACCGTCTGGTCGTTGGAGCACGAGGCCAGCAGCGAGCCGTCCGCGGACACGCGGACCATGCGCACCCACTCGCGGTGACCCTTGTACGTTTTGATGCAATACCTACGGAATAGCGAAACGGTCAGTAATGGGGCGTGCAAGTGAAAGCTGATCGCAGATGGCGCCACCACCGTAAGAACCTTTGCCACTGTCAGTGTTAGTTAGATTGTGAGATAATTTAGTTATCTGTACCATCTATGGTTATCTGTGGTGAGCTAAACATTTACACGCTTCGTATTTTTTATTTTCATTTCATTGATTTCTTTACAATTTTCCGATTAAAGAACACAATACATGTTCTTTAATCGGTAAATTCTCAATAACTGTCTCTAATTTAGGAATTCACTACAATTTCCATAGTGTTCCATAGAGAAAATGCTTTGTTATTGGTAATGGTAAGTGTGCTACTAGCGCCACTTTGACAGTTGCACGTCCCATTACCCTACAATCATGCTAAATATCTGGAATCTGTGTTTCCCGATAGCTACAACCTGGGGGTCTTTAAGTAAAGAGTGAATAGGTTACTCATAGGTAAGCGTGCTCCTTCTTCAACCACATCGTCAAGCCCGTTCCATCATCGGACTACAAGACAAACGGCGATGCGCCATCGTTACATGGTGGACATCCCACCCATACGTACAAAAAGTTTTGGGAATACTTTCATTGTGCGTACGGCTAAGGAGTGGAATTCCCTGCCGGAGTCTGTTTACCTGCGGGTCTTTACGTCAAGAGTGAATATGTATGTAGTTAAACGTGCTCCATCTTCGACCACATCATCACTTACCATCAGGTAAGATGGTGGTCAAACGCAAGCCTATTATTAATAAAAATAAATATTTGGTTTGTCAGATGCCATAAATCTGACACCACTCTTGCCCTAGGGGTACCTAGTTACCCAGCAACTGGGTTTTGGAGGTCAGATAAGTAGTCGCTACATGGTAAACACTAGTGCTCAACTACATCCAGTAAAATTGGAAGCCGACCTCGACATAGTTGGGAAAAGTTTGAGCAGATGATTATTTGAATCTTTTTCCCATCTTATTTATTTATCATCCTAAAGGAGGTTCGGGGACTTCTCGACATAGACCTTTTTAATCACACGACATTTTTCTCGATTCAACTCTCATTCAGCTGTTAACACCCTACGACGGTCAAGGCTTCTACAAAACTGAAGGCAGTCTACTCTAAAACTAGATGAGGGATTAGATACAATCGCAATTGTGGATATATCTCGTTTCAAAAAAGTGTTTTTCTCACATGTTTCGGTTATTCGGCAGATAAACCACTAATCTTCTATGTCTAAAAACAAAATTAACCTAATGGTACTTTAATATATTTTAAATGAAGAGAACAGCTTTATTCCTTCAAGGTCGTTGATAGTTGAAATGGATACTTTACAAAAATGTAAAAAAAGTTGTAGTAACATATCATACGTATAATCGCTAAGGTTCACCCCGCGTTACTATTACGTGACACATGGCAAGCCAACGCAGTCACAAACTTTTTTCTACATCCGCAACTTGTGCATAAAAGTGCAGGAAATTAAGTAAAAAATACGACATCCTATAGAAATTATAATACCCGGTTTTTTAAAAGTTTTGAAAGAAGTAAAACTGCTACATTATGTTACGAGATCGGAAACGCATTAGGGCGGGTCTCCAAAATACAACATGGAAAGAGGGTTTCAAACTCAATGCTGAACATCTTTGCAGAAGGGTAGCGGGAGACTTAAATACTAAGGTACTCAACATCAAAAGGCACACCACACTACGGAACATTGTACGATGGAACCAAAATCCAATTTGACTTGTGTACACATGTAACTTAGTTCATAATACAGGACTTATTCCGTCACTAACCGCAAGTTCATGATTTAATAAAAAATAAATGTGAGTTTAAAAAATCAGTTCAAAACACGTCACACTTGTAGTAGTAATTTAATAAATGATTACCAGTTCTATAAAGTTAATTATTGTTTAAGAGGAAGACACATAGAACGGAAACAAGGATTGAAATCTTACTAATATCACAGATGTGAAAGTGGATGCTGAAGAATTTGCATAAAATTTGGAACAGTGGCAACCTTCACTGGATTAGGACAGTATATGGAATTTTCCCGTGTAATAGGTTATTTTCACATTATTTGAAAAGAAAACTCTATGGATCGACTAGTTGTTCAGAGGCAAGTCGAAGGCAAGCGGTCGCGCGATTGGTTGCTTACGAGTTCGACAGACCATATAAACGCTGCAACAGAAACGACCATAGTCCAAAGACCCCAAGACACCGAACGCCTCAAGAAGTGGAGGCGGATCGCGAGGGCTACATTATCAAAGAAAAGGTATCATCGACAATGACGACCATTCTGTCAATAATGCGCGACTGGATGGAGGTAATTTTGGACTATGAATATGGAAAAGTTGTGTGAGGAAAAAGATCTTCAAGGTACGCTTTTAGAGGTCGTTCTGTGGATCTTAAGCAGTTGGTTCCGGCTGTCCTTTAACATCTTTGAGTCGTTACGTTAATTCGGAAGCTAGGCAATCTGGCGTTGGTCTGGCCAAGAGTTATCATGCGACCCAGCTTCAGCAGGTCAGACAGGCAGTCGCTGCATGTAAAACAATGGAATTATGATGTCCTTAGAACTTATAGCGGGATATTTACTGTGTATTTATTGTTTCGAGTTTCCGATATTCCGTTTTAAGTTCTAATGATACTGTTAGTGACCAACTGTTTTTATAATAAAATTCCTAGCCATATTCAAGAACTAAGTAAGTATTAATAAATTCAAATTATTTATAAAACGTAAGCTATGTCAGAAAGCTTTTTCACAGTTAAAGATTATATTGAGGACAAGAAGGCTTGGGAATGAGGTGCTACAGTGATATATATGTGTGCCTTTTTAAATTTATTTTTAAAATTTTGATTAATGATTTATTTTTGATTGATTAAAATATTTGCTTTCTCAAGTATTGTATATACCTATTTATTGTTTTTGTTTTTTTTTTTAATATATATATATAATTATTTCAATATTGTAAATGTGAAAACAATGTAGGTAATTTTTTCTTTGTTGTTTTTACTTTCACTACAATTTATTTAATGATGACAAGCAGTTTGAGTACTTGTGTGGCCTACCCAAATGTCCTTACTTTGGTATTTGTTCGTCAAATTGTTGAGCTCCTTAAGTTCTAAGTTGACTTACACGGTAACTGACAAATGCTTGCACTGTCTGGACAAGTCTGCTCAAATTTGCGTGGTTATTTCCTCAAAAGAATACCACAGACACGAACCTACATGCTTCTCATATACAAATACAAATTTTCTGGACTTTAAAAGAGACTTTGACCTCTGAGTTAGTTTCGGTGTTTAGTCTCAGAGTAGTCAGTTAGGAAATACCGGCCTCATCTAGCTAAACTAAATACGCAAAAAAAACATGACGTGTTAAAGTGTTATTTATAACCAATTTACAAAATATATATTTCATTTCATGCTAGCTTAAAAACTTATAGTTATATCCTTCCATACCCAGTGGCGACCTCCCAAGCTTTGATGGTCTTATCTCGACTGGCGGAGTAGACAATGTCGCCGCTCGGTGAGAACGCCACTGACGACACGTTGTGATCATGGCCGTGCATCGTCTTCACGCACTCGAACGTTTGGTTGAAGTCCCACAGCTTTATTGACATGTCAGCGCTGCAGGACACTGGAAAATACATTTGAACTGGTTAATATTTTTCGTTCTTCTTTTCGAGTCGATAAGTTTCGAGTCATCGTGGTGAAATGATTAGTCAGCTACACTCTGCGTTACCGACTGCTAGCACGATGTGTTTAACGCCACTCAGGGAGGCTCCTTTAATTTCTTTTGGGATAAAAGATAATAAACTGTGGATAAAGTAGTGAGTTACGTACTTATAATTTCTACTGGCACGCTTACTTTTCATAGTTTGTAATTGTTTCGTTTTCAGTAATAATAAAATAAAATGGGTCAAAGACATTGAAAATAGACAGCATTAGGCGGTTGTCCCACCGCCGGTGATGCACGAGTAGCGAGTAGAGCTAGCATCTGAACGTTTCTCGAGCGAGAAAATAGCCGATAGTAGGTTCGTCGCTGGCGGTGAGACAACTGCTTGATACTGACACCAAAACTGTTTATTTAGAAGACAAAACTACTATGAAGCCATTATCTAGATATTTCTGAAAACACCAATAATGCAACAGACCGTGAAATATCATTTCTCAACTGCGGGCCTAGACAAAATCCATTTTCTGTAAGCGTTAACGCCAACGGAAAAATTAAATTGTATGGAGTTGACATTTACTAACACGTGACAATCACGTGACATGTGGTTAGCAAATGTCAACTCCATACAATTTAATTTTTCCGTTGGCGTTAACGCTTACAGAAAATGGATTTTGTCTAGGCCCGCTGGATAGGGATATACTTAGTAGTTGGTATAGTCGTCAGCACATAAAGCGGGTAGCCAAACTGTCCAATTTCTATAATAGATTTTCAACTTTATCACAACAATAAGGTTGTAAATCTACTAAATAAATTTGACAGACTATGGTAGCTTAATGTGCTTGTACATTCCACTATGACTATGATGTAGGATAATTGTCAAAAATGGGATTCTTCCTCTTACAATTTTCATATGACATGATTTAAACTTCTTTCAGTAAGGTTATAAAGGCTACTTGGGACATCCTTTCTCATTAATGCTAATTTGACCATTTCTATTATAATTCGTAGTTTTAAACGAAAGGGGCCAATTTCTTACAAATTGAGTCCATTTCAAGCGGACTCTCAAATGAAGATTAAATAACTAAAAACATTGTTTTCACAAGTGGAAATAGATGCATGCCAATTTCATGTCATTTGTATATCGATGAAATTTTCCTGGTTAACAACAAACTTAGAAGAATTATGGAACAACAATTTCACTATTACCGCAGTACATAATAAATTAATGAGTATTGCATTTCAGGACAATGGACATAGTCGCTTATAATTTATTTATTTATTATACTATATAAAGCTAAATTACCACTCACTGACTCACTGACATAATTGTTCTCCCAGATGGTGGATGGGGAGGTGGGTATATTTTGACAGATTCGTAAACAAGTAACTCTGAAACCTACGGGAAAAGTGCCAAACCTCCCCTTTTCCCCCCTCCCTATCGTATCTCGGAAACTACGAGACCCGTATTTTTTTTTTTACGGATTCGTATAGAGGAGGCTCGGTAAAGTAAAAACCATTTTTCAAAGTCCCCCCCCCGCCCCCCTTCTCCCCTCCCTTTAGGCGGATCTCGGAATCTAAGAGACTTGGAACATTTTTTTTTTCAGATTCATTTAGAGGGGCAATGCTTTAGTCGAAATACTTGTGCAACCCCCCCCCCATCACCCCCCCCCCTTTTTTTTTTAACAAGCACGCGAGGTGCTTGCACCTCGCGCAACACGCAAATACTAAACCCCCCCCATCACCCCCCTTTTTTATTTTTTATTTCCACAAACACGCGAGGTGCTTGCACCTCGCGCAACACGCAAATACTTGATTTAAAGGGGCATTGCTTTAGTTTTTTTCACAAGCACGCGAGGTGCTTGCACCTCGCGCAACACGCAAATACTTGATTTAAAGGGGCATTGCTTTAGTTTTTTTCACAAGCACGCGAGGTGCTTGCACCTCGCGCAACACGCAAATACTAAACCCCCCCATCTCCCCCCCCCTTTTTTTTCACAAGCACGCGAGGTGCTTGCACCTCGCGCAACACGCAAATACTTTTTTTTTTCACAAGCACGCGAGGTGCTTGCACCTCGCGCAACTCGCAAATACTAAGCCCCCCCATCTCCCCCCCCCCATTTTTTTTTTTTTTCACAAGCACGCGAGGTGCTTGCACCTCGCGCAACACGCAAATACTTGATTTAGAGGGGCAATGCTTTAGTTTTTTTCACAAGCACGGTGCAAGCACCTCGCGCAACACGCAAATACTAAGCCCCCCCATCTCCCCCCCCATTTTTTTTTAATCTTTCACAAGCACGCGAGGTGCTTGCACCTCGCGCAACACGCAAATACTAGTTGTATTATATAAAGCTAAATTACCACTCACTGACTGACTCATTGACATAATTGTTCTCCCAGATGGTGGATGGGGAGGTGGGTATATTTTGACAGATTCGTAAACAAGTAACTCTCAAACCTACGGGAAAAGTGCCAAACCTCCCCTTTTCACCCCCCTTCTCCCCCCCCCCCCTATCATATCTCGGAAACTACGAGACCCGTATTTTTTTTTTTACGGATTCGTGTAGAGGAGGCTCGGTAAAGTAAAAACCATTTTTCAAAGTCCCCCCCCGCCCCCCTTCTCACCCCCTTTAGGCGGATCTCGGAAATTAAGAGACTTGGAAATTTTTTTTTTTTCAGATTCATTTAGAGGGGCAATGCTTTAGTCGAAATACTTCTGCAACCCCCCCCCCCCCTATCACCCCCCCTTTTTTTTTTTTTTCACAAGCACGCGAGGTGCTTGCACCTCGCGCAACACGCAAATACTAACCCCCCCCCATTTTTTTTTCACTAGCACGCGAGGTGCTTGCACCTCACGCAACACGCAAATACTAAACCCCCCCCATCACCCCACCCCCTTCTTTTTTTTTTTTTTTTTTTTTTTTACAAGCACGCGAGGTGCTTGCACCTCGCGCAACACCCAAATACTGAACCCCCCCATCTCCCCCCATCACCACCCCCCCCTTTTTCTTTCACAAGCACGCGAGGTGCTTGCACCTCGCGCAACACGCAAATACTAGTTATAATGTAATGTTATAATGGAGTAGTAAGCACAAGTACCAACTGCAAATGTGCTCATCGCTCTTCTTAATTTCATTGCACGACCGTGGCTGTACATCATTAAAGCTTTGTTAGAATTGGTGACGTCAGTGCTCCTTGCTTCTAAATAGATCGACTACAGTAAACCGTTTATGAGTATATTGTGTTTATATTTTCCTTATGAATATATGGATATCGACGCCACCCGGCTAGGAAATGCCAGAATCTAAGACCACAACTACGGATAGTCACTATTGCCGGGTCATATACGCTGCGGGAAGCCAGATACACTTCGTTAAATGGTAAGTAAAACCAGGGCGTTTCTCACCTTTTTGGAGGAACTGGGATGGATCTAATGAGCTATTTGTCCTACCCGTACGCAAAATACGCTCAACCTATCTCCTTTAATTTCTGTACATCAAAAGGTTGTCTGTAAGAGATTGCCCTGTACGATACGACCACCCATTGTACACTAGTTTTATTATTTATATCCTTAAATGCATTGTAAGGTGTACAATAAAGTATATAATAAATAAATAAAATACATACAAGACATTATGAAAGGTGTCTTCTTACCGAGAAGTTTTCCATGATGGTCGAATGCGATATCCTGAACGGAATCGGTGTGTCCCTTCAGGGTTCGTTCGTACTCGCCGCTTTCAAAGTCCCACACTTTGATGGTCGCGTCCTCACTTGAGGACACCATCAAGCTGAACACCGGGTGAAATATTACCTGGAAAAATATTCACATCTTTTTATTTAACTTCTTTAAGAAAAAGCAGTATTTAACAAATGGCTTTATGGATGTTTTGTTCACGGAGAAGTAGATGTACCTATTCACATCACCCAGTCTTTCAGTAAACATATTAAACTGTAGGTACATTATTTGAGGAACATTCTAACGAGATACCGAGGCTCCAGACCACGAGGGCAACTGGAAGGAACAGGGTGGGTTATTAGTCAGTAGAAGTCTGACACTCCCTTCCGCTGCACCGAGTGGGAGGAGCAATTAGATGATTTTCACACCGAAAAACAAAAACAATGAAATATCATTGTTTTTGTTTTTCAAGCTTAGAATTTTCGTAAGGACAATTCTTAAATGCCGTCAAGTCGTGATGCTGATAGTTCTAGTTCATTATCTCGGATTTAAGGCATGCTATCAGAGATTTCAAATACTTATACAGACTATTTTAGTGTTCAGTGATAATTGTTTTATAACATAATTATACAATGATGAGAATAAAAACGTGACCTTTGCTCACTACGCGTATATTCTCACAATGAACTATAATGGAGCTGTTAATTCGAACAGCTAAACAAAAATAGGCCAAGTGCGAGTCAGACTCGCCCATGAAGGGTTCCGTAGTAACTATACTAATATAACATTTGACGAAAAAAACCTTACAAATTTCTTAAAACTAGCTTATTTACATTTTTTATAACTACGCCAGATAACTTATACTTAACTAACGTTTTTCATAGTCCCCGGACGTTGCAGCCGGAGGCCGGGTTGCCCCAGGCCGCCGACTTGGCGTTGAGGTCGCCCAACACCACGACCTGGCGCGGTGTGGCCCTCCCTACGACTGCGGTGAGGATCTCGAGGAAATCCTCAAAGTCGGAGAGAGGGCGGTTTGGGGAGAAATAGACCCCCACCAGGGCCATGTCTCCCCACGCGGCGGCCACATATCCCGGTCCCCTCTCTAAGAGCGAGAGGGGAGGGGAGTCTGTGGAAGACCGCGACACCAACGCCACCAGGCCGTCCCGGTCGCCCAGCCAACTGCCAGGGACCGAGTAAGGCTCGGTAAGTAGTTTTGCATGGATTACAAAGTTATATTTGCGGTTTTAGTAAATATGCTGTATCTCAAAAACTGCTGACCCGATCTCGTTCAAACCAATTTTGGTTGAAAGTTTACATTATAGATCTACAGACATATATTTTTTTAGATTTTTCACTCCATTATTATAGAAGTTAGAGGGAGGGGGGGGGCACATTTAACCACTTTGGAAGCTTATATCTTTTAAAAGATCGACTTTATGAAAAAGTGGTTTTAGAAACCCCCGTGTCATTTTTAAAGACCTGTCTATAGATACCGCACACGCATAGGTTTCATGAAAATAAATATTTTCTGTTTTAGTTCCATGTATACCCCTTTATTTTAAATATTTTTTCTTAAAATCGAAAAGCGGTTCACAGAATACATCTAACTACCAAGTTTCACATGTATAGTCCTAATAGTTTCAGAATAAAATGGCTGTGACATACGGACGGACGAACGGACGGACGGACATGACGAAACTATAAGGGTTCCGTTTTTTGCCATTCAGCTACGGAACCCTAAAAACTCCTACGGAAAGCTATAGATAATAGTCGCACCATTCGTTTAATACAATTGCGCATGATTATGATCACGAGAAATTATACACAAAAACCAAAACAATACATTTTAGTCAGCTTTCATTGGATTCGAAAGTTATCATGGAACAAAATTCGTGTTAAATCGTAAACGTCTTTGTTAAACTGACAACTGTTACTAAATAATTCAGTAAGTAAGTATCAAAGATTAGTAGCATTTTCAGCTATGTAATTAGTAAGAGACGAATGCTGTCAACAATTCGAAGAATGTGTTTCAAGTATCTTTTATTGTTGTTATGAAATGAGTAAGAATCTAAATTGTGTTAATGATACAATTTCAGCGAAATCTCAATATGTGACCAATATTTTTCTCTTCTGATTTTACTCAAGCAGAAATAAGTTTTATGTTCAATTATGAATTCAGATTTGTAAAATCAAAATAACCTACATTTTGATATTAAAGTCTTCGGAAATCGGTAAAAACAGAAAATGTTTTCTGAATATCTGGACGGCTTTTTCTAGTTTTTGTAGCAAATTTAGCGAACTATTTAATTTTAATTTCAGAGAAAAAAATATTAATAAATAATTATGGTTGTTTTTCTGATGAGTTGGTAACCCTTTCGGTGTAGACATGCTCAGCGAAATTCTTAGTTATTTTTTTTTGTTTGTAATTTTCTATTGTTTGTTGTTGTGTATGTTTATCACCGAACAAATGGTTTTCAATTTAAAAAAAAGTAGAGTTGGTTGGATAAATGCTCATGCACGTGGTTTTCACATGCCTAAGACTCATTGAAATTCTATCTTCTTTTCTTTCGAGTTATTTTATTATGCCCGTAATGCACCGTCACGACAGTCTTCCTTGCTTCTTTTTCGCCTTCCTTGCTTCTTTCTGTTCCTTCTGATTTTGGCAAATGTGGATCACTAGAAATGGATCCTGTCTTTAGGTACCGGATTCATACAGCCATTTTCGCCAAGGTCTGCCGCGAAGTTCCGAATATTATCCAAATTGCGATAGATTTTACCCTAGATATTCACTTGACATACAAACTGATAGTAAACAGTGAATACAGATAGATCCTCAAATAAATAAAAAAATAATAGAAACCTTAGTAATGGTGGCACGGTGTCCGGTGAGACAGAATTTTTCGGGTGGACGTGGGATCCACTCGGCGGGCGTGCGCTTGGCGCGCGTGGGCGCACCCTCGATGAATTCCTTCTGAGCCTCTGACAGCTTCGATTCTAATTCCATCACCTAATCAACAAACAAACAATTTTTGAATAATTGGTCTCTTAAAGTGGAAAACCTTAACGAAACGTTGTATGCTGAAGAATGATGATCGCGATCTTCAGCTATAAGGGATCGCCTGCAGTCTTTTTTCAATGTTTTTCTTTTTTATCTAGCATCATTAAACACCTCTCGCGCCCGGCCTTGGTCGAGGCCATGCTGCGGGGCGAGAGGGAGTGGGAAGCGGTCGCCTCCTTCTGCGAAGCAGTCATGCTTCCGAAGGAGGAGGCGGGCCGCGTGAGGGAGAGGATGGCGTCCTCCCTCCAGCCCAGCCGCAGTGGTAGACGCCCACGGCGTCGGACGTCGGCCGACGATCTCCGGCCACCGTAGGCGCGGGCATGCGGACAGCGAGTAAAGGGCAACTCGCTGTCCGACCATGGACCATGCCCGGGTCGACGGCGCGTCGTGTTCCACGCGCGCCTCAAAGAGCGTCAGCAACATGACGAGGCCCCCTCTGCAGAGGGCCGAAGCCCGCCGGGGTCGTGGGACTCATCCCGTTACCGTGGCCCCGGTATGTAAAGGGTTATTGAAGGAACACCGTGGATTTTAGTCAGTAAAAGTCTGACAGTCCCTCCCACCCTGCCCGGAGTGGGAGGACTTATTTGATAATTTTACCACGCTAAAAAAAAAAAAAAAAGCATCATTAAACAAAACAGAGACTAAAATTTTTATTTATCCTTTTAGGACGCTCTCGACTTTAGCTGCGCGTCGACAGCCTAGCTAGCTTACCACACCAATCAGATAAGAACTATCCAAAATTATGTCTAAATGTAGATAATATAAATCCATATCTTTTTAATCTACCATGTATAAAAATACTTTTCGCTGTCTTAGACTATAAGTACATCATTCTCTAGTTATAGCAAAACATTCTTCGATATATAAAATTAAGTTATATAAACAACATTACCATCAGTGGATCAAGGTTCGAGATGAAAACAGAGCAACGACCTGATTACCATCACCTTGTGTTTGTTGTATTTGTTTGGATAGTGTGCATTATTTCTGGGGTAATAGTCAATGGATAAAACGTGTCGTCGGTTTATAAAAGCGTCGGCCGCGGTCACAATCGACCGCCCGCCCAAGAAAATCATTCAAGAGTGACCTAGAAACGTCCAGCACACAGATCGATGGAGTACACTACGAACGTCCGGATCGTGCTCAAACGTCGTTATAAATTCTTACTCTACACGTTTTAACCATCAATGCGTTCAGCTGCTGGCAGTTAAGCAATTTCTGAACCATTCAAACACCAGAGAAACAGCTTCCCTACTTATGTAACCAACATATTGCGTACACCGGGGACACTAATAGGCGTCATCATTTTTTGTGCTCACAGATCGATTACGTGTAATCAATTATAGAAAGTGTTACACAATACTTCACTGCAACACGTTAATTTTAAATCTTGTTGCTAAGATGAAAAATTTGTTGGCAGAGGTGGAACTTAAACCATTACAGAGGAAGACTTAATAAATTCTAGCAAGTTAGATAATGACCACCATCTCACCTGAAGGTAAGTCATGATGTGGTCGAAGAAGCACACTTACCTAGAAGTAACCTATTCACTCATGATTTAAAGTCTCCCAGGTTATAACTATCAGGAAACAGACTCCGGCAGGGAAATCCTCTCTTTAGATGTACGCATATTTTTTGAAATTATTCCAAAAACGTTTTATGCGTATGGTTGAGATGTCTACCATGCAACGATGGCGCATCGCTGATCGTCTTGTAGGCCGATGATGGAACGGGATTGGTGGAATTAGATTGTGCAATTCTATCGCACACTACCCGAAATGTAACCTATAGACACCGATTTCTTCGAAATAGTACCATCATGCAAATTCTATAGCTTATGCCTTATCCTTGTAAATGGAGAGTTCGAGTAAAGATATGCTATGTGCTTACTTTTTTTTGCAATCTGATGACCGAAGTCCACTTCTTCTCGAGGAGGCCGCCGAACTTGCGATCCATTTCGCCAGACATGTCGGCTTCCTTCTTGAACGCTTCCAGAGCGTCCGTGTAGCCATTGCTACCTAAATAATCGGCGATCGCTTTGTTCCTGAAACAATAAAAAACAAAATTGTTTAAGTATACATTTCCTGAGTATTGGCTATAACTTTTCGTCACACTGGCGACCCTAGCTTCTAGCTTCACACGAGTGCATTTGATTTTTCAACCGACGACCAAAAGAGGAGGTTATCAATTCGACGCGTATATATATATATATATATATATATTTTTTATGTATGATCATCGAGTACTCGAAGACGGCTGAACCGATTTGGAAAATTCTTTTTTGTTCGAATGGGTATACTTCGAAATTGGTACCATTATCACCAAAGTCAGGATCTGATGATGGGATCTTGGAGAAATCGAGGGAACTCTTCAAATATTATAGGCACACCTATGGCGTTTTGGGTATTTCTTATAGTAACTTGTGCAGTTGCTCTCAAAAAGTACCATTTGGGGAAGTGGAACTGATGATGAAGACCACAGATGGCCGCCGAAACTACTCAATAATAAGTATTGAGTGGATTGCGATTTGATTACTTGAATATGGATGTTAAGCACTTTATGCTCGTCACAATGCATATGGTGATGTAGAGCTGATGGTGAAGTACCAGGAGAACTCCTCAACAATTAACGGCCCAGCATTGGGAAAAGCAATATTTTGTAAAAGGTTATAAGTAGTTGACATTTAGGCTCTTGTAACAAGGTAAATTGAAAATCATCCAACTAAAAAGAGTGAAATAAAAACTTTTTACCAAAAAAATTCAACCGACTCCCAAAAAACACTGCAAAGTGAAAAATAACTTTAATATCGGAAGTCGGTGCCAAAAACGAAAAAACAAAACTAAAGACACCGACTACCGAAATTAAAGTTATTTTTCACTTTGCAGTGTTTTTTGGGAGTCGGTTTAATTTTTTGGTAAAAAGTTTTTTTCTAAAATTTCTATTTGTGTCCTGTAAATTATGTACACAAACGCCGCTTATGGTTTATCAAACTATCAAACCACAATTAAGGTATACATGCAGTTATGATGAATAAGGAACACCAGATAGAAGATATCCTGAATAACGATGCACTTTTTGTTTGCGTTCCGGCAACACAACAGTATTTATGTAAGTCGATATATGTATATGAACGTAAATACAGAGATAGAAAAAATACACCACTGCAATGGGAGTATAAGGATAGGATTGTATTCCCGTTAGACGTTGTAACAATAACTGAGTGTTACATGCTACGTTATTTGCTAATTCCCCGAACATAGTAAAACGTTATTGGCTAATTAAAATAATAACATGTGAGAACCGTAAACTAAGACAACGGATGTTGCTACAAGCATGACGCAGATACGAGTATTGTTCGAGGGCAAAAAGTTTTTTACAAAAACTAACAGCTGAAGATCTCAAGAACATAGGATTTCCGCAATCACGTTTTTACAAAATTCGGATTTTGTCTAGTTTGGTATTAAGTTGCGACGTTTACTCAGTTTCATCATTCTGTCGACAGCTAAAAGTAAAACATTACGATTTAGGTTTATTAGGATAGATTACTATAAGGGTCATATTTTGTTACAATAGACTTAGAATGGGGAAACGGGAAGATATTGTAATTGTGATGATAAAACTTATTAAGAATTCAAACGTCGTCGAGCAACAAGGTGACACGCACATTGCAATGTAGGAAACAGTAATGTGAACTTGCAACGTAATCAGTCAATGGAATGTGTTAATTTTCTGCGGTATAATTACGTAGTTCATTACTTCAGAAGTTGATTAATCAGTTGATGTAACCAAACGATCTCGCTCGTACGGGGGCGTAAATCACACGGTTAGTGAGAGTTTGTATTCGACTTCGGCCGGTGTTTTGTAAATTTGTAACACCTCAATAGAAAACGAGTACAAGGGTAGTATTTATTTGAGTTTTGGTTGCCAAGTGTTCATTTTGCGTTTTAGATTTCAAGGTTACACTCCTTGATCGATAAGAGCGCTGTGTTTTTGCTTCTGCATGTTGTTAGAGAAACCTGATACCCGTCTACTTCAGCTCATTGCCTTCAGTTTCCGGGTTATTTGACGTTCTAAATAAGTGTTTGTATCAAATTTCACGGGAAACTCACATATTTTGGCAATGTTATCGTTTAATTAAACTTCCAGCCCGCCACTAATTACGTAAAGATGTTAGTTTTCTGATTAAACATAATGTTCACCGTATCTGGTTTCAACGGACTTCGTTGTACCTATGTGTCTATTAGAAAAAAGCTAGGTATTTTAAAGTAGTACTAATGTAATTCAATCATAATAAAGTAATAGATTTTCGACACAGATTTTTTTGAGAATAACTGTTAGCCATAATAACTAGCGAGGTCTCAAGCATGTTGTAACGACATACCGCGGCCCCGGAACGCACTAGGTCAACTGAATAGGGTGGGTTTGCAGGTGGGTTTTTTAAAGAAGTCTGATACTCCCTTCCGCTCCACTCGGAAGTAGTATTAGCTGTTTTTCCGCCGAATATAAAACATAAAAAGAACATAATCTATAATTACTAACATTATAAAGCGGATAAGTTTGTTTGAACGCACTAACCAACTGCAAAAGAAGGAGGTCATGTTTTTATCGAGATAAAATCCACGGGAGAGAAGCCCCGTGCGACTGCTTAATAATAAAAATGCTTGAAAATGCTGTTAATTTCGATCACGCTCCTTCCTGATAGATGAAGATAACAAAGACATCGAACTTGCTCCAATTCGATAAGCCGCCCTTGTCGCCGTGGCCATGACGTCACGAACACACGATAGTAAGTACTTTTCTGTACAACTAGAGCTACGTGTTAATAATTTGATAAAAAGTACTATGTGTACGCCTTACAATAATTCAGGTTGAGAGTCCAATTACCGTGATTGCAGTTATTATCACTCAATCCATTATCCACACGACTTTTATACAACGAACAACGCAAGAGTCGTAAGAGGTGTTCTACAACTAGCGTATTCCAAAAAGGAGTTACTTATCCTGGCACCGTCTAGTCTGTATGAATGAATCGATTTATAATACATATGAGCCAAAATGCATTAAGTGCTTGAAAATTTTACAAACGGGTGTTTTTTTTTTCGAGGTGTACATCCTCATGGATGTCCTCCGCCCTGGAGCGAGCGAAAAGGTCTGTCAGCCTCATGCTGACTAAAACCACCCCGTGTTCCCTCGCACACATGCGCCGGGGGCTGCGGGAACGCATAAGTATTCTTCAACGTGGCGTCCGACTGGTGCCGGCCCAACTCTGCGGGTTCCATCTGTTTAAATGAGGGAAGTGAGGTGTTTGGCTCCCCCTGTAACTTCGCGCTCCACCTCGGGTATACCAATGAGTCTTCAGTTAAGGTCTGACCAACTAAGGTGAGAACACCCACCGCTGGATGGAGGCCTCCTTAATGGACCTAGTATGTCTCTACAAATATCCTAAACATCAGTCTGTTTATTGATACAATCTCAATTCTATTTGTCATCCGTTCAAATCACACGAGACTAAATGTGTGAAGTGTGTGTACAATCAATGATGACTGATGAGGTCATTCTATAAAGAATAACACATATGTGAGATAAGGTTACGTAAATAACAAAATAACATGTCTTAATAAAAACTAGATTTCGCAATACTGCATACTAAACAACTAGGTAATCAAATACAATGCTGATGGAAGCCTAGAGAATGAGTCTCTTGAGGATATTTCAATGATAATAAAGCCTCACCCCCAGAGAACAGACAACCCCCAGTCTTTTCATAATAAAAACTTTTTTGCAAAAAAATAAAACCGACTTCCATATCAAAACACTACAAAGCCAAAAATAATTTTAATTTCGGTAGTCGGTGTTATTGGTTTTGTATTTTCTTTTTTTTCACACCGCCTTCCGAAATTAAAATTATTTTTGGCTTTGTAGTGTTTTGATATGGAAGTCGGTTTTATTTTTTTGCAAAAAAGTTTTTATTTTCGCGCTTTTTAGTGGATCAATTTGTAATTAATTTAGTTATAAAAGCCAAAATGTCAACTACAAAAAACTAAAAACGCGCGAACAAAAAACACAGTATAGAGTAACCGAAAAGGTCATCAATGTAAATATTTTTTTTAGACTTTTGTTGATTTTTCAGAAACGGCTTGCTCGATGTCGATAAAATTTTCATGGGACCATTTGGGAAGTATACCCTTTCCAACAAAAAAAGAATTTTTCAAATCGGTTGGCGAGCGACGGAGCTATGCCCGAACAAACATAAAAAAAAAAAAAAAAAAAAAAACAAACATCCGAATTGAGAACCTCCTCCTTTTTCAGAAGTCGGTTAAAAATAAAAGAATTTAAATATATTTTTCACATATATCATGAATTTCAAGTTCTCTTTTCAGGTTTCCGGATCTCCATAGCCAAAAAACGGAACCCTTAAATTATTGGATTACTTAGTTGGCCGTCCAGAAAAAGACCCTTTTTCTGAAAAACGCAAGATATAAATTAGAAAAAGTCAAATGCTCGGAGGGTCCAGGGACTTCTTTTCGATGCGAAAATCAAACTCGAAGTCTTCCTAACAAAAGATACGAACAAAATTTTGAGAAAATATTTTGCGATTTCACTATGAAATTCAAAGCTGGTTGATACCTACTTCCCCCATTTGAACCATACAATTTTGAAAAAATACCATGTTAAAAACTAGTTTTAGAAATTCCTACAAGTTTTAGTATCCGAGGAAGCGGAGGAAACTTACATAGTAGAGGCAGAAGCTATTCAAAGTTGGCAGTTTTAGCATTTTATTTACAAGTTACTGTGTGTATAGGTAATACACCTGCTAATTAATAAACTTCGGCGACAAATCAGGTACCTACTGAGGATTAAAGGAACCGCCTACACAAACTTTCTAAGAAAGCTTAGTACGAGTACATAGTAGGTTCAACATGACTATTAAGCAGGTACTTTGTAAGTCGGTTATTTGCATCGAGTGTAAAAATGCAAATTTTATTGTAGGGATTCTGCATAGGTACTATAAAATTTTGTGTGACGTAAAGGTATATGAAAGTTCTGCTTAATGTATACCTAGTTCACGCGCCGTCTAATTTATTAAGCGGCTAAGAATAGAGATGGTTGATGATAGATCTATACTAATATTATAGAGGTAAAATTTGTTTGTATGTAGGGAGTAGATAATCCCCGGAACTAAGTAATGATTCAATTCTATTTTTTTTTTCATAAGCTGTATGGAGCATTGCATCATGCATGTGAGTATGATGTGAGTGCTATAGTCTAAAAATTATTGTAAAATGCACGCGGACGAAGTCGCGGGCGAAGTGGTAGTATGGTGTAATAAAACATCAAAAATTACTGAGTTGACATAATTACACTACAAAGCCAAAAATAATTTTAATTTCGGTAGTCGGTGTTATTGGTTTTGTATTTTCTTTTTTTTCACACCGCCTTCCGAATTAAAATTATTTTTGGCTTTGTAGTGTTTTGATATGGAAGTCGGTTTTATTTTTTTGCAAAAAAGTTTTTATTTTCGCGCTTTTTAGTGGATCAATTTGTAATTAATTTAGTTATAAAAGCCAAAATGTCAACTACAAAAAACTAAAAACGCGCGAACAAAAAACACAATATAGAGTAACCGAAAAGGTCATCAATGTAAATATTTTTTTTAGACTTTTGTTGATTTTTCAGAAACGGCTTGTTCGATGTCGATAAAATTTTCATGGGACCATTTGGGAAGTATACCCTTTCCAACAAAAAAAGAATTTTTCAAATCGGTTGGCGAGCGACGCACATACGTCAA
Source organism: Tholera decimalis (assembly GCA_943138885.2). NCBI lineage: Eukaryota > Metazoa > Arthropoda > Insecta > Lepidoptera > Noctuidae > Tholera > Tholera decimalis. The sequence continues at coordinate 15,843,238 of OW964558.2, forward strand.
TATTCCACATTTACGCGGCCAAAATTATTTGTTTACTTATATCACGTCTGCATGATATTACATATCTCTTAAGAGTATTTTTTTTTATTTAGTTAAGTTTTTTTTGTAAATTAAGGTAAAAAATCATTATTTCACATAATTATTTATTGAATCCATAGAAATACACACAAAATAAAACAAAATTTGTACAATATTACAAACAAATTAATACAACAGAAGAATTTTACACAAATAAAATATTATCGCGTAATGTAATCGTAATCTTGCTACTCGCTATCTGAGTCTGGTTCGTCGGGATATTCTGGCATTAGCATGTTTATTGTTTCCGGACAAAATGTTTTGGGGATTGATCTCTTCTTGGGCCTCAAGCTGCTAGTAAGTGGATCCGAACTCAGTAGTAATCTATGGTACACATCAATATTACAATTTTCCCTAGAAAATTTCCTGGCGAAGTTATCGCGATATACACGGAAGTGTTTATTCCGGGCCTCTGCGACTTCTTCGGATAGCTGACCTATTGGCAGCAAAGCATTTTCTATTATAGTGGCACCATGTGTCAATATTTTATACATGGTCGGAGTCATAGGGTGCCATCCATAAAGGCTTACATATAATTTTGCAGTATCTTTGGCATAAGAATCGTATTTCTGTGAATCTATCTTATGTCCACTTGAAATTGTCTCCAATATAACTATTAATCTATAAATTAGTTCATAGTTTATCCCGGTTATATCTGCTGCCAAATGGGGATTTTCAAAAAACCTTCTATTGGTGTTACCATCATTGGTATTTCCGAAATTTGATTTGGGCATGTCCACCAATAATCCAGTTTCAATCCGAAATCTTTCTTGGATGTGCTTTTTTGTTTTTTCTTCTAGTTGTTTTTCTTCCTCAGACCTCCTTTCCCTATATTTTTTTACTGGTAATTTATATGCCAAATGTAAAACACTTTCAAATAATCTAATTCTGGCATGCAATACAGAAAGCCCAAAATTAACACCCGTAAAACTTGATGTTTCCTTTTTATCTTCAATTTTGTTGAAGTCTTTCGATGTTACACCACAAATATAGCACCGACTAGTAGACTTTGTGCCGGTTGCAGCATTGCATACTTTTCCATCTACCATAGTCATTTCAAAAAAATGATCAAATGAAAATTTTGTTTGGTTTAAATTTATTTCAGTGGGTTTCAGTGCTTTCACAGAACTTTCAACGTATCTTATTTCTTCCTCTATCACGTCAGTATACTCTTTTACAAACTGAAATCTAATTGGGCGGCAAAATTTCGTTGTTCGGACTTTCTAAATAATTCACTTTTGCATCGAAATTTCGTAAATTTTCATTTTTCATAATCAGATAAAGGTATTTCCGAGTAACAATTTTCACACCTGATGTGCTTGAAGTATCTAAAACAATGAAAAGCTAAGATTACTTAACTAATAAAAAAATGGTTATATTTTCATATAAAATCTTAATGGTTAAAAAGGTCCCCCGTTTTGTCATCCGCACTCTTCCGCAGCTAGTTTTTATATTTTCTTTTATTCTAAGGATTGTACTTTCAAATAAAAAAAGAATGACGATCGTATCTCATCGAGAAATATAACAAATTCACCTTTAAAGTTCAAAATTACTTCAAAATTTGTCTAAAACAACCCGTGTGTTTGAAACCCCCTAATTATTCGAATTGGGCATTTTGGGTAAGTAAACAATAGTAAAAATAAAGATCCATACCTGTGTTATTAGAATCCATCACTTTCACTTCAAAAACTTACATCGAAAAAAAAATAAAAATGTTGTAACTTTTGTTGTGTTTGCTTTAAGCAGCAAAAACAAGCGCACGGGTTGACGGTCAAGTACCGACTACCTGAAAGCGGTCGGGGTTTATCGCAGGTAGGTGGTGGGGCTCAGTTAGGATTCTTGGAACTGTCTTCTAGTTCTGCATGTACCATTTTATGTGTTTATCGTAATTTTTTAAAATTCAATTTTGGCCGCGTAAATGTGGAATATTGACGTATGTGCGACGGAGCTGAGAACCTCCGAATTGAGAACCTCCTCCTTTTTCAGAAGTCGGTTAAAAATAAAAGAATTTAAATATATTTTTCACATATATCATGAATTTCAAGTTCTCTTTTCAGGTTTCCGGATCTCCATAGCCAAAAAACGGAACCCTTAAATTATTGGATTACTTAGTTGGCCGTCCAGAAAAAGACCCTTTTTCTGAAAAACGCAAGATATAAATTAGAAAAAGTCAAATGCTCGGAGGGTCCAGGGACTTCTTTTCGATGCGAAAATCAAACTCGAAGTCTTCCTAACAAAAGATACGAACAAAATTTTGAGAAAATATTTTGCGATTTCACTATGAAATTCAAAGCTGGTTGATACCTACTTCCCCCATTTGAACCATACAATTTTGAAAAAATACCATGTTAAAAACTAGTTTTAGAAATTCCTACAAGTTTTAGTATCCGAGGAAGCGGAGGAAACTTACATAGTAGAGGCAGAAGCTATTCAAAGTTGGCAGTTTTAGCATTTTATTTACAAGTTACTGTGTGTATAGGTAATACACCTGCTAATTAATAAACTTCGGCGACAAATCAGGTACCTACTGAGGATTAAAGGAACCGTCTACACAAACTTTCTAAGAAAGCTTAGTACGAGTACATAGTAGGTTCAACATGACTATTAAGCAGGTACTTTGTAAGTCGGTTATTTGCATCGAGTGTAAAAATGCAAATTTTATTGTAGGGATTCTGCATAGGTACTATAAAATTTTGTGTGACGTAAAGGTATATGAAAGTTCTGCTTAATGTATACCTAGTTCACGCGCCGTCTAATTTATTAAGCGGCTAAGAATAGAGATGGTTGATGATAGATCTATACTAATATTATAGAGGTAAAATTTGTTTGTATGTAGGGAGTAGATAATCCCCGGAACTAAGTAATGATTCAATTCTATTTTTTTTTTCATAAGCTGTATGGAGCATTGCATCATGCATGTGAGTATGATGTGAGTGCTATAGTCTAAAAATTATTGTAAAATGCACGCGGACGAAGTCGCGGGCGAAGTGGTAGTATGGTGTAATAAAACATCAAAAATTACTGAGTTGACATAATTACCCGTGTAATTACCAAATGAAGCAACATTTGTTATGTTAAAATCAATAACGGCTGCATTTATACATATATGTATAAACGCAAAGCAGCTGTTACAATCTACATATTATACAATTTTCAAATACCATACTTATAAAGTTAAATAATCATGACCAAACAGTGACTCAGTGTTTTACAGATAAACCTATATACGGTTCACATTTCGTTTTGTCTTTTATGTCACGGAGCATATTTGTTCAGTGAGTGTGCATGTGTGAGGAAGACCTCGCTGCGGCCGGACAAACTCGCTTATTTTATTTAGAAAACAGGCTTCAAGTATTGTGTTTGTGTTCGATTCTTACGTCGTCATTTTACGTGTTCTATAAACCACACACATTGTATTGCTGACTCAATAGCTTCCTATCCGTGGTGAAGTGCATAATTCGATTACTGCGCTTATGCAACAGATAATCCTGACCATTAAAGCGTCGATTGGCAATACTTTCTTATTATTGAGTTTGGAATTTGGCGAAAACGTTACAAAGGCGATAGCGAGCGAAGCGTTTCATCTACACGTCTCTGTTGAATAGAGTTTATTTCTTGCTTGATTACTCTGTCAGGCTTTGATAACAGCAAGGTGAAACTGAATCGATTCCAGAGACAATCAGTCTTGCGGGTGTCCCTATTGTTCGCGTGGGAGCAATCAAGTTACACGTATCGTGTATTCTAAGTGAAAAGATTAAGCGTTACAGGTTGAAACGTAAGCGTAACATAAGTGTCTCATTTGTCTGTTGAGTCTCAACAAGTCATGCAGTATAATTGTTACCAAAGAATTCGTTTAAGTTTTACCTTAAGAGGGCGTATGATTTAGTATTAGAGTTCAAAATACGGTTACAACTTTGATCGTTAAGATGATTGATTGATGTTAATGCGCCAAAAATGAAATAATTTGATGACCAAACATAGTCAACACCCGAGGCCAAATTTAATATTTCGCCAGTGATTCTGATCTTGAGCAAAGTTCAGTAGCAATGTTGGGGCACATCGAAAGTGGTTTCGTGCGTAGAGCTAGAGGCGCGGACCGATCTGGGACTGCCTGAGAAAATAACTTTCACGATACATTTCCGACGTTATTACTCTGATTGCAGGGACAAGTAACCACCTACATGTTTTTAACACGATATAGGACGATCACTTACCTACTATTGTTGTAAGACTAAATTATTTCAATGTATTATTGGACTCTGAAGCCACAAAAAGCTCTTGAATTATCGTCACTTAGTGTAACGACAGCCAGCGAACTTAATTTGCACGGTGGTCTGATTACCATCATTATTACGTGACATTATATTGCCTATTGGTAATCTAAACAGGTATCGTTGATTGTTAGGCGCTTTGAATAATGGACTTGTTCCACATATGAGCATGTTTTTGTACGAGACATTTTTATGAGCGAATAGATTAGTATTATTTGATAGGACAAGAAATATTTACAGAAGACACGGATGAGTACTTGTCATGAACTGAGTTTGTATTGGCACATGAAACAACGGAAACATCGTAACAAATACGTCATGTCAGTCGATAACAGGGAATATTAATGGCCTGTGATAATGTTAATGCAAATCTGTATTCATGACAAAGTGATCGTACCTATGACTACATCGCCATAACAAACATTAGCAACTTTAGCATGATTTATAGAATGAAATTAGGTAGATTAACAGTAACTTCAAATGTTCCGTTGATTAGTGACGAATATACAAACGGATGAGTGTGACATAATTAAATGTTATGTTTATTAATTTATTTATGTTCACACATGACACTTAAAAAAGGTGTTTCGTTTATATTCAAATTATATTTTTTAGGTAAAAAAGAAACGTTAAGTTTTCGATAAATATCAATATGGCTTTAGAGCGCTTAGTTAGTAGCAAGCTGTATGCACGTAACGCAGAGCTAAATTTTCCGTGAGTAAAACACAAAATGCAGTAATTTGCGTAAAAAATTCAAGTTTACACCATGTCATTATCGCCATGGCTTGCAGGTTGCATTCAGGGTCGCTATGTCAAGTTATAAGGTCGTTCCTTTAAAACATGCAAACATTACAGCAACTCACTTTAAGAACCGACTCTTTCATTTAGCTCGGAGTATTTGTCATTCTTTTTTTCATTGGTTTGGCGATGTCTTTTAACCTAGTTTTCTGTTTTAATTTAACCTTAAATAATTATTTTGTGTCGTTTATACGTCCTCTTTGTCTATATGTATAAGTAAGATCATGTTTTTTTTTTATCGTGTTAAAATTATCAAATAAGTCCTCCCACCCCGGGCAAGGCCGGAGGGACTGTCAGACTTTTACTGACTAAAATCCACGGTGTTCCTTCAATAACCCTTTACGTTCCGGGGTCACGGTAATGGGATAAGTCCCACGAACCCGGCAGGCTTCGGCCCTCTACAGGGGGTGCCTCGTCATATTGCTGACGCTCTTTGAGGCGCGCGTGGAACACGACGCGCCGTCGACCTGGGCATGGTCCATGGTCGGACAGCGAGTTGCCCTTTACTCGCTGTCCGCATGCCCGCGCCTACGGTGGCCGGAGATCGTCGGCTGACGTCCGACGCCGTGGGCGTCTACCACTGCGGCTGGGCTGGAGGGAGCACGCCATCCTCTCCCTCACACGGCCCACCTCCTCCTTCGGCAGCATGACTGCTTCGCAGGAGGCGACCGCTTCCCACTCCCTCTCGCCCCGCAGCATGGCCTCGACCAATGCCGGGCGCGAGAGGTCTCCGCCTATCGCCGCCGCGCCGTGAGGACACGTCGGTGCTCTGCCCAAGCGGGGCAGTCTTGCACAGTATGCTCTACTGTGTCCTCGCAGTGGTGACACCCAGGCGTTTCTTCCTTCCCCATTAGACACAGGTACCTCCCGAAACTTCCGTGTCCAGTGAGGACCTGTGTCATGCGGTAGGTCAGGACGCCGTGACGCCGATCTAGCCACTCCTCAAAGAGGGGTCTTACCGCCGCAATTGCGGCGTGCCCGAAGTAAGATCATGCTACGCTATTTATTTGAAAAAAGAAACAAAAACTAACTAGACTAAGAAACATATGGCTTCCATATTAAAAAATTCGAACCCCTTTCATTACTTCCTGAAGTATCGTAGAGGTTGTGATGATAATAGTCACCGAGTGAGTCAGTTCCAAAATTTCTCTAAATCTAATTCTGTGATAGACAAAACATTATTTGTCATAATATGTGCATTTTATCCAAGCCGAAATCAAAACGATGGACGAATCGCTAGCAGAAACGTACCCAGCTTCCTTTGACTCTTGGCGGAGGCAATGATAAAGAAAAAAATTGGCCAACTGCGAGGCAGACTCGCCCATGAAGAAGACACAAAGTTATTTGGCGTAGTTACTACGGAACCCCGTAGTAACTACGCCAAATAACTTTGTTTTTCATAGTGTTTGTATGAATTACAGAGTTATATTTGCGGTTTTAGAAAATATGCTGTATATCAAAAACTGCTGACACGATCTCGTTCAATCCATTTTTCGTTGTAAATATACATTAAGATCTACAGCATGATTTTTCACACCATTATTATAGAAGTTAGAGGGGGGCGGGGGGAGGGGACACATTTTACCACTTTGGAAGCGTATATCTTTTAAACGATTAATTTTATGAAAACGTGGTATTAGAAACCTCAATATCATTTTTAAAGACGTGTCTATAGATACCACACACGCATAGGTTTCATGAAAAAAAAATTTTTTCAGTTCTAGTTCCATGTATGGGGACCCCCTTTATTTTAAATATTTTTTAATTTTTTTCTTAAAATCGGAAAGCGGTTCACAGAATACATTTAACTACCAAGTTTCACATGTAAAGTCCTAATAGTTTCGGAATAAAATGGCTGTGACATACGGACGGACGGACGGACGGACAGACAGACAGACATGACGAAACTACAAGGTTTCCGTTTTTTGCCATTCGGCTACGGAACCCTAAAAAAATGAATATAGATTAATCGGGTCAATTCGATATACTATCGTGTTAATCATCTCAAAGTAATAACTGACTGCTAATACTGTTCTATTGACACCATTGACACATAATTATGTATGTTTTTGGGTATTTCTTAAATTACCTTGAGCAGTTGCTTCCGAAAAGTACCATTTGGGGAAGTTGAACTGATGATGAAGACCACAGATGGCCACTGAAACTCCTCAATAATAAGTATTTCGTGGATTGCGTTTCGATTACTTGAGTACGGATGGTAAACACTTTATGCTCTTCACAATACATATGGTGATGTGGAGCTGATGGTCAAGTACCAGGAGAACTCCTCAAAAATTAACGGCTATGCCTCGGGAAAAGCAATATTTAGTAAAATGTGATAAGTTGTTGACATTATGGCTTTTGTAACTAGATAAATTACAAACCGATCCACTAAAAAGCGTGAAAAATATTTTTTTTGCAAAAAATAGAACCGACTTCCATATCAAAACACTACAAAGCCAAAAATAACTTTACTTTAAAATAAAAAAAAATTCTTATGACGTCTTCTTTTGATATTTATGTACTTAAATTTATGTACTTTATATAAATAAACACATAATTTAAATCATAATTCAAACCAAACTTACATTACGCTGTTATATTTCAACTGATTAATAATTATAGAAAATATTTGTTCAAAGAAGACTGTATAAAACGAATACGAAACGTAAAATAAATTATTTTGTAACTGAGAACGTGCTGATATCAATTTTTGAGCAGGATGTTGCCATGATGTAAAGATTTGAGGATTGCTTGGCTAATCAGGGTTTCGAATTGCTTGAGTGGTGTTTGTGTATACCATTTAAATTTGAGGGGTGCTTATATTTAAGTAGCTTTTAGATGATTATAGATTTGAGTGGCGTTTCAGTATTCGGCCGTAAGAAGACAAATCTGTACCTCAGAGGTATACAACATTATGTGATAAAACGAAAATTTTAGAGGAGGCAAAAATGCGCGGAGTGATACTTTGAATGCAATTTTGACTTAGTTGCTTTAAAGATACCTATTGAAACAAACTCAACAGTATATTTTATTATTATTAAATGGAATTATTATGTACTAGCTTTTGCCCGCGACTTCGTCCGCGTGGAATAGTTACTTTGGGCTAACGTTAAATTTAACCCCGATTTTGAAGCATTCTTCATTGGCGCTCCGCTCCTATTGGCCTTAGCGTAATGATACAATATAGCTGTGCCCGCGACTCCGTCAGCGTAAGTTAATGTATTGGTAATATTGTTTAGATCACGTTCACATGAGGCTTAAGTACCTAGAGAACGCTTCGACCGCGAGACGCGTCGAGCGCGGCGACCGATTCTCAAAAATAATCCTTATAGCATGATTCAGTATTCACGCGCGATGGCTTATTATTATAAGCGTATTTCATGTATAACTTTGGTGTTTCTATACCGATTTATATGATTCTTTTTACGGTTTCGTAGCCGAATGGCAAAAAACGGAATCTTTATAGGTTCGACATGTCTGTCCGTCTGTCTGTCTGTCTGTCTGTCTGTCCATCCGTCCGTCTGTCACAGCAATTTTATTCCGAAACTATTAGGACTATACATGTGAAACTTGATAGGTAGATGTATTCTGTAAACCGCTTTCCGATTTTGAGAAAAAAATTAAAAAATATTTAAAATAAAGGGGGGCTCCCCATACATGGAACTAAACCTGAAAATATTTTTTTTCATGAAATCGATGCATGTGTGGTATCTATAGACAGTTCTTTAAAAACGACATCGGGGTTTCTAAAACCACTTTTCCATAAAGTTAATCGTTTAAAAGATATAAGCTTCCAAAGTGGTAAAATGTGTGTGTGGCGGACACAACCTCTAACTTCTATAATAATGGAGTGAAAAATCTAAAAAAAATATATGTCTGTAGATCTTAATAAACTTTCAACCAAAATTAGTTTGAACGAAATCAGTTCAGCAGTTTTTGAGATACAGCATATTTTCTAAAACCGCAAATATAACTTTGTAATTCATACAAACACTATGAAAAACAAATTTATTCGGCGCAGTTGTAAAAAATGTAAAAAAGCCAGTTTTAAGAAATTTGTAAGGTTTTTTTTTCAAAACAAATTTATTTGGCGCAGTTGTAAAAAATGTAAATAAGCTAGTTTTAAGAAATTTGTAAGGTTTTTTTTTCGTCAAATAAATTTGCATATTATATTATAGTTACTACGGAACCCTTCATGGGCGAGTCTGACTCGCACTTGGCCAATTTTTTTATGGAATAGTTAATAATGTTAACTTTTTCAATTAGGGGTGACTGAGAGTGTTATAAACGTAAGAGTAGACAAATATTATAATCAGAAAGCTTCGAACTGCTAAGCTATCGGGAGTTACACGTGTTATTGTGAGTCAACCATAAAAGTTAGACATATGCTGTCGTGGGATATTTTTTATATAATTTTAAGGAGAACATTTCCGTCATGAAATGATTTGTGTAGCTTTAACTATTAAGGTTGCACACGCGACGGAAGCTTAAAAAATGGAGTAACTTCTCCCGTTTTCCCAACATTTCCCTTCACTGCTCTGCTCCTATTGATTGTAGCGTGATGAAAAGTATGCTATAACCCGCTCAGGAGTATGAAAAATAATTGTACCAAGTTTCGTTAAAATCCGTCGAGTAGTTTTTGTTTCTATAACGGTTATACAGACAGACAGACAGACAGACAGACAGACAGACAGACAGACAGACAAAAATTTAACTGATTGCATTTTTGGCATGAGTATCGATCCTTAATCACCCCCTGATAGTTATTTTGGAAATATATTTCATGTACAGAATTGACCTCTCTACAGATTTATTATAAGTATAGAAGAAGATTAAGTACACATAATTACAATAAAGCTAATTCTTATCTTCTTGCGCGCAAAGCTTAGAAGTAAATAATCTTATCGTCATTTGAGGTCCTATACCCATTCGACATTAGTGGATTAGATATTTCTTTTCACAGAAGTCATAGGACTTAATGTCGTATACCATTATGCAGAACTGGTTCTTGCGATTTGAATGGGGCAAAAACAGATTTTCAAAAAGTGGAGTTACTATTGTATACCTCTGAGGTACAGAAATAGGTACTCGTATTTACCCACTTTTTATTGAGCGTGTAGGATTTTTTGTCTAATTTAAGAATAATACTTATTAAACGTTTATTTTAGCTTTAAATCCATAACAAAACCAAGTTAAATAATGACCAACATGTTTGCTGTAACACGTGGAGCTTGTGACTAAATAATAACAGTCGCTTGACTGTCGTTACGGGTAGTCAGAAGCCTGAAAATATGACACTGGTCTTTAAAAGGGGGTATCGTATTAGCCAGCTATTAGGTAAAATGCTAATATTCAGCTACGACCGGTTAGCCGGCTAAGCCTAAGCTGGAAGCCCACCCCAACATAGTTGGGAAAAGGCTAGCAGATGGTGATGTTTGCCGTCACACCTTTAAGTATGCCTATTAGTTGCGTAATCAATAAACCGTTAGATTTTGCAGACAATTCTGTTAATATTCGTTTCATAATTGTGTGTTCGAAAATGACAATAATGAAAGAAAATATTGTTTAACTAGCAAAATTATAACATGTTTTTTTATGTAATGGTACCTAAAGCCTGATAACTAAAATGTCTTGCGTACGTTTCCTATTTCTGCAGCAATCTTGACATTTCTGCAAATGCAAATACCTACTTGGACTATTACATGAAAAACATGGGAGGTCATATTTTCGGGCTCATAATTGGCATCCGAGGTGGCACACAATACCTTTTCAAATACTCTGACATCGGTCGTTGCAATTGCAATGCTACGAGGCCCTACCTGTGCCTAGACTTTGGAAAGTACAAATATTTAAAATTCTCACATACTCATGAAAAATATGAAAAGTACCGATTGTCGACAACAGGTAGAGCGAGGTCTTGCGGCAGACTCCGTAAAACATAGTCGGACGACTTTGGTAGCATTGGTTCTTATTGGACCTGGCTCCAATGAAGTGGAGTTATGGTTAGCCTTAACTGAGCAATGGAATGGTAGTACCTACAGGCTACATGATAAAATTACAGCAGAACTATATCCAGAACTATTTCTGACTGTAGTAAACAGATATAATAGCTTCCGTAAATAAAATAAAAAACGATTATAGAGACATTATTTCTGTTTCTGCAATAAAGGTACAACATGTTTCTATACAACATGTATAGAAAGAAACAATGTTATGTAAAATCTTCAAACTCTTTACAAGGATATACATACATATAATCCTTCATTCTCTTCGTAGATTAAATTTGCGCTACATATCGTACTAGAAATGAAAACCCAACTCTTAGAGTTTAATCTTTGTTTTAAACAAATTCTAGAGAGAAATCGTATTTATGAGCGTTTTCAAAATAAAGTGTACCCTGTCCGAATTTATTGTCAGATTTTAAATGTAATATTTTCGATGGTTTTTTGATTAGAATATAAGTTACATGTATTGCAATTTATGAAATTATATTTTTTTCCTTGAATAGTAAGCTATTTTACGAGAAATCATAAAATTAAACTGGCTCTGTGGAAAAAGCTAAATCTTAAAAGCTAAATATCTTACAACTTTGAAGAAATACACAAATTATTTTAATTCTATTTTGAAGATAATAATATTAATGCTAATTTTAATTATATGCTAATTTTAAGTTCGGTTTTGTCACAACTGATGTTAGTAACCCTTACTTTTTTGATATTATGTAATGGTTAAGTAGTTTCACCGGGAAACTACATAATTGCTTTCGAAACATATATCACTCTTTTAAATATTGAAATTAAATCATTTGTACCATTTCATATTACAAAATGACAAAAACTAAGAATTCCCTCGTCGCAAAACACAGGACAATCGCAAAACCGACAGTCCATTTTTTATAAGGCTGGGCTTACATGAATAAATTTTTGAGAGAAATCTAATGCGATAGAATAAAATGAAACAGAAATATATTTTAAATTTATAATATTATAGGGGAGAGTATAGGCTAATAAAAAAATACTTATTTCACAAATCAGCCATAAAGTATCATAAATTTCAAGTATCAAAATAATCACAAATTTAATATAGTTGTTACTTTTAAAACTCGAAATACCTAAAGTAGTTTCACAACCTTTGCTTAAGGCATTTCTTAATTTGGATGCATGAAGAAGCCTCCACGTGTAGCGCAACTAGTTCCATTAGTCACTTATTTGAACCTAGCGCTCGGCGCATCCTGGACAGTTACACCCATGACCTTTAGTGACTGACCAATTCTTCGTTTGCGGGTGGGGCTCACGCCCGCCTGGCTCGCGACCACCCTCCCGCCGGAGTTCGACGCCAAGCAGTTCACTGTGTTTCGTCGACGCGTGGGAGTGCCAGTGCCTTTTTGGGTTTTAGAGAGAAAGCAGTTGCGTTGTTCTATGCTGATCTCGGCCTCGAAGCGAGCTTCGGCATGGCAATTCACTCTGGAGGGTAGCGGGATCCAAAGCACGGTCTTGCCGTTGGCCGACCGCAGGAATTTGGGGGCCCAAGTAGTACGCCAGCCACGTGCAAAAGGCTGCCCCGCCACCTCGCGAAAAATCCCGATATGGACCACCGTCCCAGTAGGCGACTGGAAGGGAGGACCCGGTGGACATTTTCGGGGGGGTTTGGGCGTCCCCGCAGTCTCCAGGTGAGTTGTCCATCATGCTGAAGTAAGCTCACGAGAGCCGTTAAGTCAATTGGACTTGCCTCCCTTTCTCTCTAAATTCCCTTCCCAATCTCTAAAATGAAGCAAAAATCAAGAAGTAGTAAGTTTAACCAACGGCTGCACCTCCTCCCACTCAAAGTGCAATTCACCAATATCCGTGGATTGCTCTCAAATATCGATCCGGTCCATCACCATCTCGAGACTGATAAGCCACACTTACTCTTTCTGACGGAGACAAAGATAGCGACTCCCGCAGATGATACTCACTTGAGCATAAGTTTAAGAAGCAAGCTGGGGTCTGTGTGTACGTCCGCGATGACATTTGCTGTCAGCGTCTTCGCTGCTGCGAGGTCGCAGGGTTCTCTACTCTGTGGCTCTTAGTTAACACCGGCACTTTTAAAACCGTATAATATGTCGGTGTCTACAGGTCGCATAGCGGTGATCAGGAGACAACTAGACTCTTCGACCATCTTAGGGAGGCAGCTGAACTGGCCCTGCTCAAATACCCAATGGCGGAGCTTGTTTTTCTGGGGATTTTAATGCCAATCACAAAGAATGGTTGTTGCCGTACCAGAAAACAGACCATGCTGGCAGAGAGGCGCGCAGGTTTGTTTTATCGCTAGATCTCGCCCAGCTGGTTAATCAAGCTACCTGCATTCCGGATGTCAGTGGCCACCCACCCAATTGCTTGGACCTTCTGCTGACAACCGATCCAGACAGGCACTCTGTTTCGATCGGGGCCCCACTTGGATCGTCTGACCACTGTCTGGTGAAAACTGTGTCATCCTACTCTCCTCTGGATAAAAGCTCTAAGGGCACGAGGCGAGTATGGAAGTACAAGTCAGCAGATTGGGATGAGATGCGGCACTTTTTTGCATCCTACCCATAGATGATACATATAATTGAATCCTACCCATGGCGGCAGGTTTGTTTCTCATCGTGCAACCCATCGATCTGCGCTGATGCAATTGTCGACGTGGTTCGTCAGGCTATGGAATAGTTTATCCCATTTTCTGACGTCCCACTTGGCTATGAGGCTCGGCCTTGGTATAATGCAGCTTGTGCACAAGCCGAATTTCGCAAGCAGCAGGCTTACCAGGCCTGGGCCTCGGTCCGCAGTTGCAGCAGTGCAAGTATCGGTGTTCACGCATTGAAGACAGCGCTTAACTCTGCCGCTAAGGTCTGCAGACGGGTGTTACGGAAAGCTCGGTTTGACCATGTTGGATGAATTGGGACCAAATTGGCAACCTACCCTTCGGGTAGTAAGCAGTTTTGGTCCCTCGCCAAATCGGTCGAGTCGAACTTCTGTCGTCCTTCACTGCCTCCCATGGTAAAACTGGATGGAACACTGGCCCATACCGCGCAAGAGAAAGCAAATTTATTTGCCTCTCTCTTTGCGGAAAATTCGCGTCTTGACACAGGGTCTAACTTACCACCTAACTACTAACAACCTCACTGGGACTCCGTAATGCCGGAAATCGCAATACACGTTAAAGAGGTCCGTAAAGCCCTTTGTAGTCTAGACGTGAACAAGGCCAGTGGACCGGACGGAATACCTGCCAGAGTCCTAAAAAGTTGTGCTCCAGAGTTGTCACCTGTATTGACTCGCCTGTATCGCCTTTCCCTCAAAACCGGAGTGGTGCCAGTGTCCTGGAAGCTTGCTAATGTGCAACTAGTACCCAAAAAGGGTAGCCGTACCGATCCTGCCAATTATAGACTAATCGCATTAACATCCATACTGTGTAAAGTAATGGAAAGTGTACTCAACAACAAGTTGCTGGAGCTCATTGTCTTCAAGGTATCTTGAAGACAATGAGCTCCTCAGCGACCGCCAGTATGGCTTCCGCTGTGGCCGGTCCACCGGAGATCTTGTGTATGTCACACACTGTTGGGGCGAGGCCATTGAGAAACACGGAGAAGCCCTTGCGGTATCTCTCGACATCTCAAAGGCCTTTGTCAGGGTCTGGCACGCTAATCTGCTGAGCAAGCTTCCCGCATTCGGTGTTCCCGCTGGCTTATGTAACTGGATTTCCGACTTCTTGAGTGAGTGGTTGATCCGAGTGGTCATCGATGGCTGTTCATCGGATCTTATGGCAATTAATGCCGGTATCCCTCAAGGGTCTGTTCTTTCTGCGACTCTTTTTCTACTGCATATCAATGACCTACTTCAGCTGGGAGCAGTTGGGTACGCGGATGACAGCACAGTCTCAGAAAGATACTTATCCAGTTCTAGAGCTGACAGGGACGAAATTGCCACTCTCAGAAAGGCCATAGTAGAGCGCATGAATTCGACCTTAAATCTTGTTTCCAAATGGAGTGACGACAATCTGGTCAAATTCAACGCTCTGAAAACACAGGCTTGTCTTTTCAGCGCTAAAAGGAGCACATTTCAACTATCCCCTACTTTCCGAAGTACATCTGTGCCAGTTACCGACCGCCTGGAGCTTTTGGGCATGGAGTTGACATCAGACCTCAACTTCGGCTCAACCATCGAGTCCAGAGCTCAGACTGCAGCAAAAAAGCTGGGAATCCTACACAAGGTGAGACGGTACTTTACGCCTGGACAGCTTCTGAATCTATATAAAGCACAGGTCCGTTCCTGCGTGGAGTATTGCAGCCACTAGTGGGATGGCTCTGCAAAATACCAACTTGCTGCACTGGACTCGATCGAGCTCAGGTCTAAAAGGCTTGTAGGCGACGAGGTGCTATCGGGCAAGCTTTATAGTCTGGCTCATCGGCGAACCGTTGCTTGCCTGTCGGTTTTCTACAAATTGTACTTCGGGGAGTGTGCGCAGGAGCTCCATGACCTGATTCCTCCAACTCCATTTCACTACCGGTCTACCAGACGTACGGCTGGGTACCATCCACACTTGGTTGATATACCGTCTTGTCGTACCAAGCGCTTCTCCTCCACATTTATTGTGCGCACAGCCAAGTTGTGGAATTCTCTGCCGGCTTCTGTGTTCCCTGCCACTCATGACCTTTCAGCCTTTAAAGCAAGAGTAAATAGGCATCTTCTGGGCTCGCTCGTCACATCGTAGACCTCATCTATCGCTTACCAACAGGCGAGATCGAGGTCAAGAGCGGGCTCATCCGTAAAAAAATCCTATGAAATTTACAAATCTAAGCAGTACAAATTGTGTTATTCTATAATCAGTTATTCTTTTAATAAACGTTATATTATTATTAAAAATCATCATTGGTCTCGGTTAAAGTGACTGTCACTTTTCTCCTGTTCTCAGCTTCTTCCAGAGTTATTTCTGATTTTTTTTCTTTTGTTTTTTTCTTTGTAATTTTTTTATTCTTCACGCTTATCAGGATTTTCCTTTTTCATCTTTTCTCTATACCTCCTAGACCTTTCTGGCCTAGTGAGTGGCATCGTAGATCCTAAAATGTATTTAATGATTTATAAATAACAGGAATTTTAAAGAATAGTAACATAAAACCTCTAGAAAAAGTTCTACGTACGTACTACTTAATAAACCTAAGTTAGTAAAAAATACTTGTTTTAATAAATAACCCGCTATTCAAACAGACCGATAGACATAATACAAAAAAGTAAATAAATAAAGAACTCTAAATCCTAATGTAAACCTTGCTTTTTGGTGTCGGTTTTGCGACTTTGCTAGTCAGCCTGGTAGGTCACGGGATAAAATGTCGCAAAACTGACGTGACGCTCTCTTCCCTTATATTATTCTGAACTGTATTCTAATGAAAAAATTTACACTAAATTGGTTATTAACTATATTATGATTACATTATAAAATTGTTAATCTTTTATATATTGTGAAATGATGTTAACTTACCGGAATCAGCAGTTATTGTGTCTCAAATCCGACACAAGAAATCTTGACGTTCGTGGCATAACAAAATACACGTATTGTTTACTCGGTTTCGTATCACAACTAGTTTTTATTTTATTTCGAACGGTGGACTGGAAGGTTAATTTTGCCAGTTCAAAAATTAAAAAGTCCTTATTTATTATTTAAATAGCTGTTTTAGCCGTGACAAACCTGTCATGTCCGGTCGGTACCACTTTTTACATATTTGTTGGAAATTGAATTGTGTTTCTGTGTGTTTTGGGTTTAAATTAAAAAGTATCGGAGACGATAGACGAGTCAGAGTACTTTCAAACCGTACCAAAAAGTTAATGTACCGCGTACAAAAAATTTTCAGAATAGCTTTTAACATCGAGAAATTCGAGTGGGGGACACGTCAAAAACGGACTTCCTGCTGACTAAAATTGGTCATTATTTTAATTGCACTCATTTTTTTCATATTTGTGGCATTTCATTTACTAGTTTAAAATGTGTTTAATGCTTAGTCATTAAAATATTCACCAGATCATATCATATTACTTGTTAGTAATACTTCAAACACAAGGGACAACCGAAAAATGGGGGGTACACTTTTTTGTGAAAACGCTCTTATACGGATAAAATCTAATGATTACAAAATCATAAATTCCAAGCATCCCTTCTGCATGTGCATTGCGGGCTGGAGGGCGTTGCTGCATACTGCATATAAGATTGATCATCTAGTTCATGGCGGAATTAACACTAGATCTTTTTCTGGAGAATTAATTAGATCTAAGTTTTTCAACCTTAAAATATTGTAAAATGGAGTATTCGGCGTAACGGGATCATCAATGATAGAAACAACGGGGTGGATGTAACTAAGCGGAACAAAGAAACCGCACTGTGCTCCCATATCCGTATGAAGAACACATAACAACTAAATGATTTACATATGCAATCGTGACTTGAAATGTAAGTGTCTAAGCTACTGTAATAAGCTGAAGCAAGACAGGCAACTTATTTTCTTCTCGTTTATTTTTGGGTAGGTTTCAATTAAGCGCTTATTGCAAAGTTCATAATTGTCAATCAAAATTACGACAGTCTTGTTTATAGAAAAAGAGAGAGTTAACGTTTCATATGATTGGCTAAAGCTCGCTTCCTGGCCTCCTTCCCTTATGTCAGAGTAAGTTGCTTCACAGCATCCTTTCTTAAAACTTCTATTACCCATCATTTCAGAGTTCAACTCTTGGCCGCTGAAATACCTGTGTTGTTTTAACCAATAAATGCGATTTTTCTTTGGTTTACGAATTTTTATCTATACTTAACAATTATTTCACATGCTAATTACATCTCCAATCATATTTTTTATCAAGCAGCTTGATAAAAATTCTTCCTAAATAACAAAGCCTTTAGGTAGGCAAGCCGACTAAGACATCATTCGCTTCAAATAAAATATGTCGAAATATAGATGCACCTTAATTATATTCGATGTAAAATAATTTTTCATTTCTGCAAACCAATTTCGTATACTTATTGGTATAGAACTAAAGTTTATAATAGTTTTTCTCGCAACGGGGATGAAGGGGAGGCCGCCCACGCGACTTGGCATATCGATCGCCTTTCGCCCCCACGAGGCGCCTGCGAGGACACTGCGTCATTGCGAATCCCTTTTCCACGAGCTTCACAAAATTAACTTCCCCAGAGACTGACCGTAACCAATTTTCCCTGTCGTTAAATAGACTGCTAAATGTACTTCCAGCTGATGCGTCATGCTTGTGCCAGAGAGATGAATTGAAAACGTGTTAACATTTCTTTGATGTCATCTCCTATGGCAGGTTACGTCTAGGAAATGATGATGAGTACTAATTTAGTTGAAAGCATTGCAACTGCAAGCTTATGCTATCTCATATCAAGCAAAGTTCCACATTTATTGCATTAAAGCTAATTAGAGGTAAAGTTATAGTAATGACTTTATCGCAATAGAAGAGAAACATAACGATTTTTATTGAAGTTATAAAGTTGAAATATTTCAAGCCTCTCATGTAATTTGACAAAAGCGTCTAATTTCGAATTGGTTTCATTACTTGAAGTAAATAGGGGTCGAAGGAAGGGCAAATTAAATGCCGGGAAAAACTAAGGGATGAAAATACTATCAACATGATATTTACCAAGGGGAAAGGTTAGAAACGACGGAAAACAACAGGCGCAGTAAATTGGCAAGAAACCATAAAGGAAACCAATGTAAAACAAAAACGTTGACACAGTAAAGTTCCCGAGGAAGTTTCTACATAGTAATTTAATTACATTCGTGACCGGACGTTCAAATCCTTTAGAGTAAGCAGGTGAATGCTCTGCTTAATTAGATTTCAAATTTCTCCATGGATCGTAAAGTCGATTTGTCTGAGAACGTCCATTAGAGCACGAATAGAATTAATTGTTGTACAAAATAAATTATTTGTATGCATTTCGTGATTCTAAATAACAAAGGGACCGGTAAGTGTTCTGACTGAATGACAATAAAGCACCTGTCGTGATAATTAAGACCGTGTATTCTACGTTTTACTTTCCCATTGATGTTATCTCTTCCTTTGGTAAATTGGCATAATCAGGGTCGGAAACAATCATGAGAACTTTATAGTATGGAATCTTCTGAAGTTTTAAGATGCTTTTGGTATTATGTGAATATGGTAGATAGAAATTATAAAAAATATCCCGACATCGCAGCTTGTTCGCGGCAGAGTATCGACCGGGCGAGGACTGCATTCCATGCGATCCGCAGGCAAGAGCAGTATAGTGGATGGACAACGGGTCTTGAACGTAACAATGGGTAGACATTCCCCGATTCCCATGATCACTTCAGTGGATTGAATTATTATTCGATTATTTGCCTACATTATGCAATCCTACTACGATTTCATTATCGATAGTAGAGTTTAAAATAGTTTGTTTTATTGACTCTTACCCAATAAGATATTATTCTGACAAGCACCTAATTTACGACACATTTATTTTGCATTGTTTCCATTTAAATAACAAATCAAGACAGGTACAAAATGGTTGTAGTTTTAATCAAGTTTTAACGTAATTTATTAATCATAACTGAAAATGTTGATTTCAATTTTGATAAGACTGACGTTAACTTTGGTCTGGCTCAAAGATTAACACCAATAAGAGCAGTTAGCAGGTTGACATTGATGCAGGCGTATCTTGATCACAATAACGTACGATGAGTCACGACTGTCATAGCCTGGCGGGATGCGTTCCGTTGAATGCCATGACGTACATATTCGTGCCGTACGGACATGCCTAACATCCACGAAATCCACACTCAAGGCCAGGCTACACTAATTCGAGAGAAGCAGATTATTTTGGGAACAACGTTCACGTGGTGAATGTTTTTTGTTTATGTGTCCTGAAGTCCGCCTGTCAACTGTCACAGTATCTGTGCCGAATAACGTTTCGGTCATCTACATCCTAAATAACAACTTTCTAACTCATCTAGACATTTATGCAATAGAGATTATGATCTTGATCGATTATGGTAATAGCGAGATACCTATGACGCAAACTGTTTTTTATTTGGGTGCTTAAAATGTAAGGCAGTTCTCGAGTCGACCTCGTTTGTTCGAAGTCAATAGATCTTTAATAGCGGGTGATAAAAGATTCTAATCATTCTAATTTAAATAATGTTATAACCGCAGCGTGCATTTTATGTTCTGCAAAAGCACTTTCTCTGTTTTAAATTTCACACTAGAACTGGAACAAGTTTCTTACTCAAAAAGTTATGTTAGCTATGCTTATGTTATAGCGTAGCTAACGTCAAACCCATTACGGTTTGTGATTCCCTAAATGCTTTGTGATTTGGGAATATCGTCGCTGTAGAATGAATACCTCGTATGTCAAAAAACATTTTTTTCTTTTTTTTTTTGTAAAAATCGTAAGAAAACCACGTATTTTATAATACGGTGAAACTGTGAACCCAGTATTGACTACAAGTGCCATCTATGGAGTAAAACGAAAACCTCTTATCTATAGAGACATGGGCGTTTAAACAAAAACTACGTAGATATAAGAATAGAAAACCTCCTCTGGCATAATCCAGTTAAGTAACGCATTGGTTAATAACATAAATAAGTCCTTTTTATCATTCAAAACATGAGACAAAAGCACATAAAAATATTTTAAACATTGACAAAATTAACGGTTTTTTCGTTTCCTGTGAAGTTTGGATTTCTGGACATACGAGGTTATCATTCTACAGCGATGATATGTATTTTCATTGCGCTTACAGTGAAGGGGTAGAATTCCCTGCCAGAGTTAATATTCTCTGATTGCTGCCTGGGGGGTTAAAAGTTCAATTAGTAGTAGTAGTAGTATTGGTAGTTTTAGTCAAGTGTGCTAAATTTTTTACCAGATGATTGCTTTCCATCAGGTAACATTGTAGTCAAACGAGAGGTTAAACAGTCTTATTCATAAAAAAATCATACCATATATTTACTTTATATGTATACTGATTACAGCATTGCATATATTAATATAAATATGGCTGTTCAAAAACAGATTACTAAATGTCGCACATAACATTAGCTATATTGAAACAATACATATGATCATAATCAGCTCATTACAGTTTGGTTGAACAACGAGCGACCCGAATAGCAGCAACAGCGTAGTTACAGCAAGTGCTGCAATCTTCAACGGTAAGAGCACGTCCATTTAGCGAAATATGCCTGCTGGTGTTTTAATTTGTGATCGTTATTTTTAATCAACAGACGCGTTCAATGACCCCGATTCGACGCAGTAGATCCGAAACGAACGCGGAATAGACCATTAGATCACCAATGGCATAGAAGCATCACTTAGGAAGTTGGTTATTTTCAAACCACGTGTCTCTTGCTATTCAAAACTATATTTGTTACTTACTTCGCTATTTGGAATTGAACTTTGGCTTAATTAAGTTGATCCTATTTGTATAAAGTACTTACATAATACGAACAATTTGAATTCGGACGTGTTGTTTGCACTTGTATAACAATAGCGTGTGAACAGCATGACCACATCTTTGTGTAGAAGTATCGCAAATTAGATCTCAGCTCGCCTTTCACTTCGTGTGAAGCGAGTTAAAGGGTATAAGGAACGGTAAGCTGTTTTAGGTCATTAGTTCACGGCCGATGGAATATTATGCAGTAACCTATACACGAAAGGTTACCCCTTGGTAGCTGTTGCCCCAACTCACTCTAGATTCCCAATCTTAAGTTTAACCAACAAGGTTTGTGTAAGTTACTTGACATTGAATAACAGACTGATTTGGATCAGGATAACATTTTGGTACGGGTGGATAAAATCAATAGATAATGTTTCCATTTAAGCTACGTTGCGATATTCCATTAACAACCAGTACACTTGATCAAATGACAACCTACCTGCTTATAATCTCATTTAATCTCAGATTGAATACCTATTAGTGTGATACAGTTTCTTTGAAAACTGCAATCAGCGTTAGCGCAGGTGAGCCGTTATTAGCAATTGCAACATCAATAATCGTATAATAATGATGGGATTTCTAGGTTCACGATGAAAGCTGCACACCAGCATTAAGACGAGGAAGGCGCCTACGGCGACGCGGGGTCAACGACATTGCGTTATAAGAGCAACTGTCACTTTCAAAGGTCGGCGGGCAAGCAGGTCGACTCAGTACCGATGGTACTCCTTGTATGGGGATACAGGTATTAATAGAGCTGACTTTATAATAGGCAACACCAACGTTAAACTACCAGATACAATTTTACATTGTATTTTACCTAGTATCCAATTGGTACCCACTGACATGAATCTTTTGAAAGTTAATTAGAATTTGTTTGATACGATCATAACGAAATGTAACTGTGAATTTGCAAAAACAATATACCTATGTGTTAAAATCGATAAGCGTTATCCGGTTATGAAGACAAGGGACTCAGTAATGGGCAACACTAGACAGTTACACGCGGAAGGAAGTCAACACTTAGTTAAAAAAAGAACGTTACTCAAACCTGGATTTTAATATCGAGCAATTGAAATTAAGTAATTTCAATGTTAACGACTAAGCACTTGAGTTGGTACTTTTAATAGCACTATATACTAGAACGTGTTTCAGAACGTCTCCGAGTCTCGGCTTGGTCAGATTAACATCTATTAGATTAACACCTATCGCTGGAAGGAATGGAAACTTATTTGTGAGAACTTTTCGATACAGAATTAAAAATTTATTTCTTTTTGTAGGTATCAAGATTGCATGATTGTGATTTATTTAGTTGATGTCTAATTTTCAACCGACGACAAAAAAAGGTGGAGGTTATCAATTCGAGGCGTATATATATTTTTTTAATGTATGATCACCGATTACTCGAGGACGGCTGAACCGATTTGGAAATTTCTGTTTTTGTTTGAAAGGGTATACTTCGAAATTGGTCCCATTGTCACTAAGTCAGGATCTGATGATGGGATCCTGGAGAAATCGAGGGAACTCTTAAAATATTATAGGCACACCTATGGCGTTTTGGGTATTTCTTATAAGTATCTTGAGCAGTTGCTTTCGAGAAGAACCATTTGAGGAAGTTGAACTGATGATGAAGACCACAGATGGCCACTGAAACTACTCAATAATAAGTATTTCGTGGATTGCGATTCGATTATTTGAGTACGGATGTTAAGCACTTTATGCTCGTCACAATGCATATGGTGATGTAGAGCTGATGGTCAAGTACCAGGAGAACTCCTCAACAATTAACGGCCCAGCATTGGGAAAAGCAATATTTTGTAAAAGGTTATAAGCAGTTGAAATTTAGGCTCTTATAACTAGGTAAATCGACCAACTAAAAAGAATGAAATAAAAACTATTTACCAAAAAATTTAAACCGACCGAAAAATTAAATAACTTTAATTTTGGAAGTCGGTGCCAAAAACGAAAATACAAAACTAAAGACACCGACTACCGAAATTAAAGTTATTTTTACCCGACTGCAAAGGAAGGGTTATGTTTTTCGCGCGTATCTTGTATATATGTATGTAATATTCTTTATTACCTCATATCTCCAGAACCGCTGAACGGATTCACATAATTGAGGTATCGTTAGATTCGTCTTAGCAGCCCAAGTGTTCTTAGATATTTATTAGGCTGTGCGAAGCCATTATACATAGTGAAAAAAAAAAATGTTTTGTTTCGAATACCACAATATGGGTATCAAATTAAAGGGCTTATTGCAAGGATTTCAAAAAGGTATATCATATTTATCATTAGTGTAATACTACCAAAAATAATACAAAGAGAAAGTTTAAAAAAAATGGACTTAGAGCTCTTTCACTTTCTTAATCCGGTGGGGTGCCAATGTGACATGACCGGTAAAATTAAAAAAAATTGTTGATTAATATTTTAACTGAAAAGATGAAAAAAAAAAATATTTAAAAAATCTAAAAAACCCGACTACTCAACTGAAATGCAAGAAACAAGCACATTTTTATTTTAAAAAGTGACAAGCAGGCGGTCCCGTCAAATTAAAAAAAAAATACGTTCAATTGGGTCCCGCCTGCTTGTTTCTTGCATTTCAGTTGAGCAGTCGGGTTTTTTAGATTTTTTAAATACTTTTCTCACTTTGCAGTGTTTTTTGGGAGTCGGTTTAATTTTTTGGTAAAAAGTTTTTTTGATGGTGGGAACTTGATTTGACAATACATATTAAATGTATCAGATCTATTAAACGACTAGATACGAACTCAAACAGATACATCTGATATAAAGATGGACATTAGTAGTGTGGATATCTGTAATACATATATTGATGTTTTGATAGGATATTGTAATTAATACCAAATTCAGAAAGTTTCTAGTAGAGTATTGGTAACATTGCGTTAGCAGCGACCTTGTTGCCGCCGCAACTATTTGCTTGACCGAATTCATTGAAACTCAATTCTGCTGTTCCAAAACGCAATCGTAGGTATATTCTGAAAACAATGCTACGTCCACTATTGAGATCAGACAGCGGAATAATGTATTGATTTCGTAATTATCTGTAAACTAGATCGCCTCATAAAGATCGAATAGGTACTCGAATGCTCACAAAATGAAACACCTATAATGAAATGCATAAGAAACAATGCAATAAGGAAAAATAAACACATTTCTAAGTGCAACAGCTTTCTACTCCGGATTTCTAACCAATTTAAAGATCTATTCTGCGAACAAATTGATACTTATATGACCTCGACGTGAACCGTGGAATTAATGTTCATTTATATCTGATGAGAAGTCAGGAGCGAAACAGCAATGTCGCTAGTGCATACGCTATCTCCATTCTTCGAGCAAGGTCTAATTTATTGCCTAACACAACTTCTAATGATGAAACTGCAAATATCTGGAACGGGACTGTTGAACCTTTCGATTTGCGATAAAAATAAATATGAGATATAAGCATTCTAAATACCCATTTATATTGATTACATGATAAGATATTTTCATTCGCATCGTCTTTCGATATCATAATTTACCTTTTTTGATTTGTTTTTAAAATCACAGTGGTAATATTTTGATTGCGTTAACAACAGAATCCCAGAAAATTAAAACATTTGACTAATAACTACTCTAATGACGAAGACCTTGCGACATAGATCTAAAATTGGATGCATACTTCCTTCTTTTGAGCTTGCCCGCGGTCGGATAAAATGTTTACAAATGACAGATTGTAGCTGACAGAGAGAGAGGTTGAAAGTGTGTTAAACTCGCGTGAACTGACACATAGACCGTAATTTACAACAGAATAATACTAGAGATGGCAAAAGAGCAGAGAAAGCACTACAAAGAAGGATGTCGATTTTTTTTGTATAGTCTAAAAAATAGGTAAAGTATCTGATATCTCTGTAAAGGGGAGGATAAGGAAAAACGATTACACCAAAATGCTAAACAGTTATCCCACAGGAGGCTCATGAAACCCGAAATTTATTCTCTGTTTCTTCCAACCGCGTAATATGGTTGGTTTGGTTCGTTAGTTTTTGAAACAGTGTGCTGTATTCTGGTATTCTGTGACCACATGTTATAATAACGTATTCATTACTCACAGCTCCTCTCGTTGCCGTTGTGACAACACCATTTTCATCGTGGTCGGGTGACGCTTGAGGCGGCGGGCCCGTTTGGTTTACTGCACTAGAGTCTCACTTAATCACGCGGGCGACGGCAGGAACGCCGTTGCCATTATAACACCTGTGTACAATCAAATAGTTTTGTTTACACACAACTTGGCATATTTCTGAGCTTGTCTTAAGCTCTCTCGAAGTTTCAATGACATAACACATGTGCATTGAGTTTGACAATAGGCAGTGTAATAAATATGTTTATTAAGGTTTACTTATTGCTGTTCAAGTTATTTTAGACGCATTTTTCATGAAATGACAGCCATAATTGCAACAGACTGTAGATTTTCTAAGACAGACATTCTCTCCCATTGCAAAAAAAAAAATGCAAATAATTATCTAAAAAGATTACAACACCGATCCAGATCATTAAGTAATGCAGACATATTATTTATATAATATTATGACCATAAATGAAAAAAAAATTGGTGCAACCAGCTTGAAAGTGATGAAATAAATTAAGACATGAGGAAGGCAGATTAAAGGTTACATTACATCACCAACAGCATTAACATAAACTTGTGAGTCATCATCTTAAATATTATGTAGAAGTATTCAAATTTGGCACAAAACAGTCAGTTTTAGGCTCTAGTAATATGTTTTATTTATTTAACCCTGATGAAACATACTTACCAAGACAAATTTACAAGGAAAATATGCAAAATTAAACTTAGTGGCATTAAGCAACAGGATTCATTTTTATCATTATTAAAATAATAGAAGATAATTGATAAATTTCTTGTTCATTTAAAAACCCTACACATGATTAAACTAAATTTGGTTATTAACATAACCAAATGTAGTGCCATAAAAGTGTAAATGAATAGTAGTTATAGGGATTTCTAGTTTCTTAGAGATCACCTATAAACAAAAGGTTAATTAATCTCAATGTATAGTCCAGTGATATGATACAATAGACTATGGACTACTTATTGAGAATATGTAAAACTTGAAAAGTAAAAAGGTTGTTGACTTTTATCATTAATGTCAATGACCTATGTATGAAATGCTAGAGTAGGTAACAGAAGTTCTAGTTTCAATATTGATTATTCAAGGATATCTAGCACATTCACAAACATGAAAGACATCATATTTACAAACAGTCTAAATGGTTTAGAAATTTACAAATTTACAGTTGTTTTATTTATTTTTTGGTTGGAGTTTGATAAATTGTGTGAGGAATGAATTTTTATTATTAACTATAGAACTTCTTATTAATTAAAACAAAAAACAAAGTCCCTTTAAATGTGTTATCATTTATCAGTGAACTATTACAAGTTATCAATGGATAGACTTCCGTGATTGATTTGTACAAGTACTTAGGTGGTACTAAGTGGTTAGGATTCATATTATAATTTCTTACTAAATATACTATAACTTATTTTTGTAACCAATTTGTATAAGCAAGTAACTACCATAGAATATATGGAGTAACATGCTATTTACAAGTACATTTATGCTAAACAAAATATCAAAATGAAATGATCAAAATGTTCAGGAGGTTAATGAAAATTACCAAGATGACTTTACTAATTCAACAATGTATTTAACAACATTTCAGGTTTAAGTAATTATAAATTTACTTTACTCAAATACATTTGTGAAGTGAACATATCGCACCCTTAAAATATAAATGGCACTATACGAAAATGTTAATTTTACAGTATGGCCATTTTAAGTTTTTTTAAGTATTGTATGGGTGATATGGAGCTAAAAAAATGTAAAAAAAGCTTCGTGATCGGGTTAAAATAACAGTTTAACTAACGCTGTTTCAGAATCCAGTGGCATACAATAAAATTATTGATTATTTATCAATGGACAAGCATTTTAAAAAAAAGTTTTGCATAGTGTCGGTTATAGTTTCATAGTTATTAAAATTTTTTTGTTTATGACCTCTATGTTGTTATTTTACCTACATTGTAATGATAAAAAAGAGACAAATAAAACAATATAATTACTGAAATAATAAAGAATACTATTTATTTGGCACACGCTCACAGTTCTAAATCAAAACTACCACAAATACTCATAATAACAAATCTATCTAAATCTAGAAAAAGATATTATCAAAATAACAGAAACTTAAAATTTGTGTTCGAATAAAATTCGTAATTTTTTCATAGACAAAATTATGTTAAAATCTTGTTCTTACTATTTACTAATCAATACAAATTATTAGAGGTATTCCAAATTAAATACTAAGGTTAAGTCTTTCAAAGTAGGAACAGTAAAAGTTACGTACAAATCAGCGTATTAAAGGTTTAATAATCACAAGACTCAGCAAAAATATTATTTAACTTACAATACCTAACTTAAAAATATCATTTTTCACAAAAAACCGTAAGTAATTATAAAAAATATTGTATCAAAATCATGTGGGTACATACTATAAAATCTTGTAAAAACCAGTAGTCTTTTAGCAAAACGGTCTTTAAGCTCCAAGTTCTAGGGCACATAGAAGCCATGTTAAAAACTCGGGGCGTCTGAGCTGTCCCAACGCGAAGGTATGCGTACCCTTGCGGTGGGACGGCATGGACTGCTGTGCAGTTCTTCTCATGCAACCGAGCGGGTGGGCGGGTTGCGGATAGCCCAGCTTCGGCTGGGGGACCGCCACCTGGTTACCTGGGGGGTAGTCCCCCTGCCGGAGTGTCTCTGTAGACGAGACTCCGGACAAGAGAAGTTTCCCTTACGCCAGATCCCAGGCCTAGGGATAACCTAATACCCTGTTCCTATGTTCCCTGTTCCTCGGCTGCGCGGGTCTGCATGGTTCTGCTACTGTCTCTCGCTGGTGCGGGTTTGCTGCATATATTGGCTGGTTCAAGTGGACTAGCCGGTAATGCGGTGAGCTCGCGCCTGCAGGACGGTGGCGGAAGCATGTGACCCTGTGCAGTCGAAAACATCCCCTCACACCTTTCCTTCCCCCTCCCATCCCTTTCCTTCCTTTCCCTTCTTTCCTCCATCCATCCAGAGGAGGGGCAACCTCGCTTTCCCAAAAAAAGCCCAATCCATCAACCATGAAGCAGAGAACAAAGAAAACTACCCAGGTGGGTCCCGGCCAAGCCGGGGACTCCCACACCGACATGTCGGTCAGCCCCCATCGTATTCTGGGAGGGGGCAATTCACTGCCTACTGGTGCTGCTCCTGCAGCAACATCAACTATTTTGGCTGCTACTACAGCGCCCCACGACAACCCTGCTGCTATCGTAGCCATACCCACAACCACGGCTGCTACTACAGCGCCTATAAACACAACACCGGCTGCGACCCACGCGCCTTTTTTCCACACCACGGCTGCTATCCAAGCGCCAGGTAAACCGACACAGACTGTGCTGTCCGCGAGCGCCTGGCAACAGAGCATCGTTAGGAACAGCTACAAAAACAACCCAGACGACGACACTGTCAAAGGTAAGGCGGCCAGCTCCGGTGGGTTCAGTGACCGGAGGCGCTCAATCTGCGAAGGCACTAGCCAGCGCATTGCGCCGACGGCCGCTGAAGAGCAAGTACGCGACCAGCTGCGAATCCGCGAAGGGCCCTCCCAGCGCGTAAAGCGGCCGGACGCGGAAACACGTGACCAAAACCGAATCCGCGAAGGGGAAACTCAGCGCGTAAGGTGTCCGGAAGCGTCAGAATCCGCCGGGACCGAAAGCCGAACCCGAGACCCTGACATTGACACTGACTTACCCCGAAGGAAGAAGGCGAAAGGCAGGGGGAAACGGTCTGGAACCCTCATCAACGTGAGGTCGGTCGTCCGGGCCTCTGAACCACAACCTGGGCCAAGCGGCTCGGGAGCGGCAAAGAGGGACCGCCCGGACGACACGGCTTCGCCGAGCGCACTTCAGGGTAACCCGAAGCGCGTGAGAGTCCAGCCTGCTCAAGGGGAGCAGAGGACCTACGCGCGGGCCACAAAGGATATTCCTGCGCGACTCGCCGTAGCAATCTGCTTCCCTCCCCCCTCCAGGGACCTGACTCCGGAGGAGGCATATGACATAAAGAAGAAACTCGAAGAGCTCGTCATGGACAGCGATCCGTCCAAACCACTCCCGGCCTTCCGCGGATACCCTCGGGTAGCGGACGGCACTGTGCAGATGTGGTGTGAAGACGACCACTCCCTGACATGGCTGACTCAGAATGTTCCACTGATAAGACTTTCAAATACTGACCAGACACTAACAGTTATGCGACAGACTGACATACCTACCCGTGTCCGAGCGGCGCTATTTGTACCCCGATATAATGGGGACATAGCGCGGCTCCAGAGCGTTCTGATCCGTCAGAACACTTGGTACGACATTGGTAGGTGGTCACTGTACAGGGCGACTTCTGTCGGTGGGGATAACCATGGGACGTACCTGACCCTGGGGATCCCGACCGATGAAGCCGAAAAGGTCTTGGGGCGGGAACGACGTGTATCGTACCTACTTGGGTCCATATACGTTCGCTTCTACCCCAAGAAACTACCCTCCGACAAGACTGTGACCACTGAACCGACACAGACAGACATTGAAGTGACCATACTGGAGGAGGAAATGGCGAAAGCTGCGATGGCCGACGCTGAGTCAGACTCAGCGCCACCCCCGTCACCGGGATGGACAACGCAGCTGCTCGCATCCTCACCTAGCGACACCTGGCGAGAAACGGAGGAGGGAGATATAGTATCCGATGGATCCGACGCCTCCTAACTCCGCTTCAACGTCAGCACCACCCACACCAAACACCCAGATCATCCAGGCCAACCTCCAGCATAGCCAGACCGCCACGGCTAGCCTTCGCAGAGCGCTGGAGATGAATCCACGGACAATCGCACTCATACAAGAGCCGTGGATTAGAAATAACAAAATATGTGGCCTTGGAAACACCGGAGGTAAAGTCACTCTAAACACATTTAACTCAGAGAAGCCACGCACCTGCATATACACACCAAAAGACATACCTATCACCCCACTAAATCAATTCTGTTCCAGAGACCTGACTGCGATCAGGCTCCGGATCGACATCAATGTTCCAGATCTAGTACTAGCCTCGGTATACATGCCAGGCGACAACGAAAACTGCCCACCAATAGAGATGATTGATCTGGTGCGTCACTGCGAGGACGCGAATCTGGACCTGATCATCTGCACCGACTCAAATGCTCATCACCCGCTTTGGGGAAGTGAAGTATCCAACGCCAGAGGTGAGACTCTATCCACATATCTATTCTCCACTAACCTAAACATTGTTAACCGAGGCTCAGAGCCCACTTGGGTCACAGCCAGAGGTCAAACAATCATAGACCTAACTTTAGCTACCGAAAACGCGACTAACCTTATTTCTAATTGGCACGTATCTGACGAACCCTCCTGTTCTGATCATAGGAGAATCTGCTTTACCTTATCAACCAACATAGTAAAACCCATACCAAGGCGCAACCCGCGCCGCACAAATGTTACAGAATACAAACACCACCTAGCCTCCTTGTTGGCTAGACGACAATCACACCCGACACCTTTGACTGATCCCACACAACTTGAGGAAATTGTGACAAAAGTAACAAACAGCATAACGGAGGCATACCACGTGAGCTGCAAACCAAGAACACCTAACACCAGGAGTAAGGGAAACTCTTGGTGGAATGCTGAACTTGGTAGGCTCAGGAACACACTACGGAAACAATTCAACAGAGCAAAGAACACTAGACTCCTGGAAGACTGGGAGCAATACAAAGAAACCCAATACCAATTCAAAAAACAAGTCAGAATAGCCAAGAGAACTGCTTGGCAGAACTTCTGCGCATCCATAGAATCAAACAGTGAAGCCGCACGAGTAAAGAAAATCCTATCAACTGATCAGGACCGTACTCTCGGCGCACTCAAGAAATCTGACAACTCCTACACACAGACAGACCAAGAAACCAGTAAGGTCCTTCTGGAGACGCACTTCCCGGACTGCCGCATCTCCGAGGACATCACGTGGGAAAGCGAACCCAGACAGACCCCAAGTATAACAGACTGGTCTAGAGCCCGCGATATAATCACTGAGGACCGCATAGCATGGGCCATTAAAACGTTCCAGCCATACAAATCTGCAGGACTAGATGGCATTTTTCCAGCCCTTCTGCAATGGGGTGAGTATATTCTGACACCCTGGCTGGCGGAAATATACCAAGCCTGCATAGCACTCAGATACGTTCCACTAGCATGGCGTGAGGTGAAGGTCATCTTCATACCTAAACCAGGCAAAACTGACTACACACAGCCCAAAGCATACAGGCCGATAAGTCTCACATCCTTCTTACTGAAAACCCTAGAGAGGCTTTGCGACAGACACATTCGGGACGGACCTCTCTGGAAGAATCCACTCCACGGACAACAGCACGCCTACTCAACGGGGAAGTCAACGGAATCTGCCCTACACAGCGTAATATCAAAAATTGAATGCGCAATACACCACAAATGCTCTTCGATAGCTGTCTTCATAGATATCGAAGGTGCTTTTGACAAGACTACGTTCCAGAGTATGAATACAGCACTCAGCAGGCACGGTGTAGACCAAACCCTGAGTGGCTGGATCACCAACATGCTCAAGCAAAGAGCAGTACAAGTCACAATAAATAGCACAACGAGGGCCATTGTGGCGAAAGGCTGCCCCCAAGGGGGTGTCCTCTCGCCACTGCTATGGAACCTGGTCGCAGACAGCCTCATCAGGAGACTAAATAATAAAGGATACTTTACCGTTGGCTATGCTGATGACATAACCATAATAATAAATGGAAGCCATGAGAACACCATATGCAACCTCATGCGCCAGGCCCTAAGGATAGTAGAGGACTGGTGCCGAGAGCATCAACTCTCAGTGAACCCCACAAAAACCGAACTAATACTCTTTACCAAAAAGAGGAAGCTAGCGGAGCTGGAGCTGCCAAGTTTCTTTGGCACCACCTTAAGCCTCTCAGCTGACACCAAATATTTGGGCATCTTCTTGGATAAGCAACTGAATTGGGCAAAACACATTGAACACACCACCAAGAAAGCTAGCATCTGCATGTGGCAGTGCAAACGTATGCTGAACAGGAACTGGGGCATCAGCCCCAGAACAACCCACTGGCTATACACAACAGTTATAAGACCAATCATCACGTACGGCTCCCTTGTCTGGTGGCCCAGAACAGACTTAGGTACAGCACAAAAAGACCTCGAGAAGCTGCAACGACTCGCATGCGTGGCGATCACCAGCAGCATGAGAACTGCACCCACTGCCGCTCTACAGGCCATGCTGGGACTACCACCATTGCATCTCATAGTACGAGAAGAGGCTGCCCTGGCAGCCTTCAGACTCGCCATATCCGGAGCACTCTTGAGGGACTCCAGGATCAAGCACACACGCATCATGGAGGACTCTGTCAAACGACAACCTCTGATGACTGCACCCTATGATAAGATTACAAAGACACACCACTTCCAAAAAAATTACCAAATACAGCTCATGCCGGAGCCAGAGGACAACTCAGGACCCAAGGAGCTTAGAATCTACACTGACGGCTCAAAGACAGACACTGGAACTGGAGTTGGAGTCTTCTCCAACGATCTCAACATAAAGATATCCAGACCGCTAGGCAAGCTCAACACCGTATACCAGGCGGAATGTGTGGGTATTATCCAAGCGATCCATGCCTTGGAAGCCAGGAGAGTTACGGATAGCCACATCCGTATACTTTCCGACAGTGCCTCAGTACTACAATCCCTAGGGAAAAACTATATCACATCTAAACTCATACTAGAATGTCACAACGCGCTGCAACGCTCGGCGGTCGAGAACCGCAACACTGTGACACTACAATGGATAAAGGGGCACAGCGGATCACTCGGCAATGATGCGGCGGATGAACTGGCCAGGAGGGGGTCCAACACGACGGTTTTCGGACCAGAGCCCATCGTGCCGCTCCCCCCCACCCAGCTGCGCACATGGTTAAAAGAACACACACACGTTCAAGCCCAGAAATGTTGGTCCTCGGCACCAGGCTGCAGGCAGTCCAAGGAGGCGATGCCAAACCTAAACAAAAAACTAAGCAGGCGCCTCCTACACATGGACAGGAAAAGCCTGCGAATGGTGGCGGGGACCATCACCGGGCATTGCTCACTGAACAAACACTACCACACAATAGGTGTAACGGACAGTCCCTTATGCAGGGCCTGCATGGGGACGGAGGAAACGGTGGCACACGTGCTCCTAGAGTGCACGGAAATCACTGACATACGAAAGCAAACCCTCGGGTCTTTGAATTCCCTTACAGACATCCTGAACAGACCGAGAGACCTGATCTGCTTCTGGAAGGAGGTTGGCTGGATGGAGTGACGGCCGACACGGCTCACGCACAATGGTCTCGTGCAGAGACTAAGTGCGGAAACCAAACCGAGAAGAAGAAGAAGAAGAAGCCATGTTAAAGTCGTTATTGAAAACTTTTCGGTATGTATGTAGCTGTACGTAGGGCAATCCTTGTTTGTAGTTTCATTCTTCTTTGTAGTCTGAATAAATATCAGTCAATTTTTTTTCATCATCTATAAATTCTCTGGTAGTTTGCTTTCGCAAATAGTAGCTTTCGATGCGAGAAAAGCTGTTAATGTGTTTTTTCACTTCTTCTATCATTTCAGCGGGTCCTCGACAAGGGTTCCCTCCAGTGACTCGTCGCGATTTGGCGTAGTGCCGGTTTAGTAATCACCGACCGCACAAATTGTTAAAAATTCATAAGTGACACTAGTACATCTAGCGAAAATTAAGCGCATTAGGGCTACAGGGGTTTTTGCATTAGGCGCGTTTCGTCTTACACATTTTGACAGTATACTTAACTAAAAAATAGCATTTTTTGTATAGTGCCACTTATGTTTTAAGGGTGCGATATAATTAGAGACTAATCAAAATAAAGTATGGCTTCTATGTCAAGGGCAAACTTACCTTTATTTTGGGAAGTCGCGCAAATGAAGCCATAATGTGGTGTTTAATGAACTTTGTAAGTAGTTAATAGGTTTGCTGGTGGTATTATCATAGCATGATAGAAATTTATGTTTATTTGCTATGTGAACCTCACTCATATTGAAGGTTATAAGGAAATAATTCAACACTCCCAAGCAATAACTCGGTAATCAAAAAATTAAAATTTTACAGGAGAAAACATTTACTGATTTTATCAAATATGGTTTCAACAAGTGGGACTATTGAAGTCATTGATGTATTAAATGAAAGCTATTTTTTTTGCAAAATGTAACTGTGTCATTGATATGAAATTCCTTTTATTCAAAACCTTATTTAAGAAAAATAATTACTAATAATTAAACTAATTATTTAAGAAAAAGAAAATACCTAAACTTATATATATAAAATATCATGTGTGTCATGATATCTTTGTATATATCATTAGGAAAAATCTGAAAAAATTGCTAAGGTGCTTGACATAACAGCATAAAGCCCATAATGGCACATTACCAAGTTCTTACTTGGGGGTATTGAATTGTATTATTGTTTAAACTACAAACAAAACAAAATGTTGCTGTGGTGTAACATAGATTAATTAAAATGAAATATAGAAATCATTTCCGTCGAAAATGTTATGATGTTTTTAAGAAAACCTCAACATACTGCTTGACAAGTTGTGTTGAAGATATCTGACTTCTTCTAAAACAGTAAATTTAAAAAACCAACAGATGCATGAGATTGATTTTAAGTTACTAACTTAGAGTCTAGATAAATTTTGAACCGTGACTAATTACTGAAGTGACCAGGAATATGTTTAGGATTTATGTAATTTTGCTGCAAATGTTTTGGATAAGAGCACGTTATTCGCAAAACCTAAGCATTAATTGAGTTATTAAACAAAATATCCTCCACTCTAGATTTGACTGGCATGCACTTACATAAAAATGAATTAAAAAAATAGCAAGAAACTTGAATGCAGTAAAATGACTCAGAAATTAAACGTCAAAACCAATAGGGTTACTGTCATTTTGCCACATCAACGAAATTCACGAAACTTGTTAAATTTCGTTGTAATATGGTTGAAGGTGGAGTTTGAATTCACTAGCTAAACGATTTCTGCTGAATAAGAAATAAACATTATGGGATTATTATAAAAGAACGGCCATATTGAACGTCTACATCAGACGAAGCTCTACGCAGGTATTTTTGTTCGGTTTACTTAGAACTTTACGTGTATAACAGAGAAGCAAAGCAAATAATACTTACGAATCACAAAAACACTTAAAATTTCACTTTTGTCTGAAATAAATATCACGCACTCGACAATCACACTTCACACAAGACCCAAGGCAGAAAACCGTTTTCGTTGCAATGGCTCAAACTCACCGACCAATCCAATACAACATGAAGTTTCGATTTTCTTTCTTCTGTCGACATTTACTAGCACAACGCCATCTAGTATGGGATAAAGCCATTCTAAACAAAACAAAGACATGAGATACAATATTGCTCGTGAGGAAACGAGAGAAAGCAAAACTTCACTTTGTAATACCACTGTCAAAAAACTAAAAGTTAGATTTTTATTATACTCTGGTCACACTAATTTTAGGTATTTTAATCCTTAGGGATGTGACATTGCTTGATTAATAATTGTTTATTTATTTAGCATGAAAATTTAATAAATAATCGATTTTTCTTAAAAAAATAATCGATTTTGTTATATTAATCGTTTTTTTCCCAATTTATCAATTAATTTCTAAATAAACGCCATAAATATTATATCAACAGATTTATTAATTAAAAATAAACAACAGAAATAGTAAGCTTTTCAAGACCACGCGTATATTTTTTCGTTATGTATATATAATCACCGATTACTCGAAGACAGCTGAACCGATTTGGTATACTTCAAAGTTGGTTCCATTGTCACCAAGTCAGGATCTGATGATGGGATTCTGGAGAAATCGAGGGAACTCTTTAAATATTATAGGCATACCTATAGTGATTTGAGTATTTTTTATAGTAACTTGTGTAGTTGCATTCGAAAAGCACTAAAACTACTCAATATATAAGTAGGTATTTCATGGATTCCGCTTCGATTACTTGAATATGGTTATTAGGCACAATATGCTCGTCACAATGCATATGGTGAAGTGAAGCTGATGATGAAGTACCAGGAGAACTCCTCAACAATTAATGGCCCAGCATTGGGAAAAGCAATATTTCGTAAATGATTATAAGTAGTTGACATTTAGGCTTTTGTTACTAGGTTAATTAAAAATCGACCAACTAAAAAGAGTGAAATAAAAAAGTCGGTGCCAAAGACGAAAATACAAAACTAAAGACACTGACTACCGAAATTAAAGTTATTTTTCACGTGTTTTTGGGAGTCGGTTTAATTTTTTGGTAATAAGTTTTTATTCTTCATAAGATAACGTCGAAAACGTGGTAGATTTTAATTTATTTAAACGCACTTTGCCAGCACAGGTTAAGTAACTAGTTTCAAAAACGATTGTTTTTGTAACTAGTTACTTCTGTATATAAGTATTAGTTTTGAGTTATGATTACGGAAATGTGTCGGCTTATAGTTATAGGTGTGTTATTTCGTTTTGTATTATGTTATGATTATGAATAAGTTATAGGGTATTATAGTAATACATGTATGCTATATTTATGCGTGTAATTAAAGTAGGTAAGTATATAATTTTATCAATTGAACTTCCCTTCATACTTTTCTAGGCTTAGGACTGGCTGCAAAATTGCATTTTAAATTTTAGGTATTACGTTGTCCATCATATCAATACCAACTTAATTTTATGATTCACATAATTCACAAAAAATAACCTAATAAAATATATAAAACTGAACTTATATCAAATGATTAATTGTTATTTATTTACACTACTGAAGTGTTTGTTCACAAACAAAACAATACACCGACAAAAGTTTTTAAGAGCACAGTTAACAAATTCGAGACAATAACATTAGTCAATCATCCGTTGCACTTGTTACGTAAATGCCTAAAATTACTATTTAAAAATAGAAACACGGTCAAGGTCGCAATTTCTTCGGAAAAAAAGCAACAAATATATCATATCATATTGAACTTCAATTCTTTCGTATTATGTATAAATTCGCTTAGACATTTACAAATGAAAAAATGACGCACCAAATACTATATTGCCGTCTCTCTTTATCTTGCGTGTAAGCCATGTCTATCCCGAAGGGACTACTTTCATTGCGCGAGTCGTATTACATTACGTATTTACCTGTAATTAAAGATGGGCGTTTAAACGAAAAGCATATAATATAACATGTTATTTAAAATAAGCGAATAAGCAGATTAGTTTATAAAAGCAATTAACGTTATCCACTTATTCTGCTTTTTGTTAAAATTAAAACGTAACCGCAAATATTGCATTGCGTTGTTCACTTTTAAAAACGACAAATTAATTAAAACGGGTTTTCGTGAACTGCTTAAATTGCTTACTTTGCTTTTTACGTTAAATAGCGTTTTCTCCGCCCGGTTAAAAGCGTAATGTTTTGTGTATTTCCAAAACAATTTGTTTTTGAAGTTATGACTTGGACTTGTTTACGTAAACATAAATAGTGTAAAACATTTTTTCATGTGGTGAATTGTTTCGTAGGTACCAAGGAAATAATTCTGAGACTTTTAGACTTGTATATAATATAGTTTTTAGGTGTAGTTAATTATGTTAATAATAGTGTAAATAGTTTATAGTGTAAGTTATTGTGTTAATTTCGGTGTCTTTTGAAGTGAAAACTTCTTTAGCATCGTTGTGATTTGAAAGTTTATGAAACGAAAAAGCGACAGTAAAAAGAGACAGACACATAAATTGCCGAATTTTGGAATTCTGTTGGGGCTAAGTAGTAGAGCTTTTGATGCCCTTTAAAATGAGCCCAAACTCGGCTATCTTGCGACCACGGGAACGAATTTAGGTCGCGGGGGGGGTGAAGTAGCCCTGAGAGGGGGGGTCAGGGGTAGTTCAGGGGGGTGAGGGGTAGGGGGCGGACATAAATTTTTTAAGGTTTTTTTTTTGAAGGTTTCACTTCTACCACGTGTGAATAGCACACATGTTTTTTTTTCTATAAAAACAAATTGGTAAGCTAATAAAACTAATCTGCAAAGTACGAAGGAAAGTTCATTGATGTCGTTTAAAAACCAATAGGTACTTAAACTTAAGCAACTAAAAAAGCAAACAACAAAATTTCGTTATTTTTAATGTAAGCAAGTAAATAAGCGGATAAGCAATTAAGCAGTTAACGTAAGTGACTTTTGATAAAAAATAAACGATTAAGTTCGTTAAAAGTTTTAAGTCGTTTATCACATCTCTGCCTATAATCATTTCTGTTGAGCATACTGTGTTGAACGCTGGAACGAATCAGTGTCTCCATATGTAAATCGAGAGTTACCATGTTGCTGGGGTAAAAATACGGTGTTTGTAGACCAAATTACCGTGAATTTACTAAAAATGTACCGTGTAAATTACCGTGTAATTTTTCAAAGTAAAAAATATCCACATTATTATGAAATGAATCAAAATACTATTAGCTTTTCAAATTATTAAAAAAAAAATTACATGTGTTTTACGTCATTCATCCATACCACTTACAAATTTCGTTCCTTCTAGTATTTAAATAAGGTTGAGAATAGATTGCCAACGCTTGTTCGTAGAGATAGACGTTTAGATATTGTGGGATTGCCCTTGGACTCCCAGCAGTGCCTTTACAAAATTGTTAATTTGACTGACGTGAAATTCGTTGTAGGACTTTTAGGCAGTACACGATGAAATATATACAACAAAGTAATTCATAATGGTAATACTGTGATTTATGACACGGTAATACAATATTATCTTGACGGTAGATAATGGCTTGATTACGGTGCATCTACGGTAATCACCGTGAATATGGAGACACTGGAACGAATGAACGTTACGCTTACGCGCTGATCTTTGAGTGTTAACCTGTTACGTAAATAATCGTTATATTTTTGTCCACGAAACTATTTACGCAATTATCAGCCTCGTAAGCAGTAAGTTACTTAAACCGGTTACGTTAAATATCGCCCACGTTTAGTCACTAACCTTATTCGGTATAATAATATTGATGTTAATATGTGTAGAATGAGTTTGAATAACAGATATTTGTTGAAAACATTGTGAATTAAAGTAATGGAATTTATCTTAAGCCTATAAATAAATTGATAATGATAATTGACATAAATATACATGTATTTTTCATACTATCTTTTTGAACTTTCAACAGTTTAATTGTTTTAGTCGATTCATGGAGTTTTAGTCAACTAGTTCTACCTCTAATTCAACAAAACAAATGTCCGAATCGTGCGCCCATTTCGTAAGTTCCTGAAATGATAATTTTGATTGACGCCCTGAAAATAAAATATTTCTACAATATTCAACCACGCGTGAACTCTTTTTAATACACAGTAATAAATTATCGCTAGTATCAAATAATATTTTTTTTCCAGATTTTTTTTTTTTTGTACATCGTTCGTTGATACCTACGTCGACGAAAGGAATCAAGTTTCATAAATAATGGTGTTTGCATAATTGTCTCGATATTCAGAACATCTAATCAATTATTACATTTTGACTCCACTTAGTTTAAAACAGTGTTCGACCTCCAAAATGGCAGTGATCAGTGCTCACCTTTCACCTTGCAGCAAGTGAATAGATTGTGGTTTCGATCATCGATGTGTTACTCGTTAAGTAAAGTACGAGGCACTAATGCTGACTCTGAGGAGCAGTGTGTGCGATGGTGATAGCAAAGAGCAAGAAAGCGAAACCAAACATGTCAAACATGAATAATACTATCAAAGGTATGGACTACACCTGGTCACCTGGACCAGAGTCTCAGAACAACCAGGATGGTGCACCCAGGGCTATCTTCATTCCTCACTCGAATTCGCTGCCATTCGAAGAACGTCGCGTCACTTTGGAGCAACCTGTCAAGGTAAATAGATTCCTGATGGAATGTACAAATGTTTGAACAGGCTGACATGTCATGTTGCTAAGCCCCAGGAATTTTTTAGACAATGTGAGGTAGAGTTGTGTAATGTGGGATTTGTTAATTTTGTTCTGTCTAGTAATTAGAGTACTAATATCAATTGGTGAGGCTTGTATTGTCTGAGTAGATAAAATAATAGAATGGTTACTACAATAGATTCCAGTTGTAGACTAACATAATATTTGTTTAGCCTATGTACTCTGATATCAATACAGACAATGTTTTACTTATTATTGATCTCTATTAGGTGTTGTAGGAAAGTTTATAAAGTTGATGTATGATCGGAATTGAATGAAATTTTTTCTTATGTTTTTGGGAATGGCCTACCATCCTGGCCTACTTGAATTTGAGAGTTGAATATAAAATATGTTTTTTTAAGTTTATCAATTTACTACCACCTAAAAATAAAGTCTTACAATACTATTATATAGGTAGTATGAATATTTCACACATAATTTGGACTGAGCTAGGTGTCAATGACGATGTTGTAACATTTGCAAGGTTACACTATAACCATTAGCTTACTAACATGAAATATCTCTGAACAGAATCAAAATATGTAATATACTAACAACTGTAGCCATTGCTGTTTTAAAAATCATATCAGATAGGATAATTTGTATGAAATTCTTGGAGCAAAAATAAATATTAAGTACATTTTATTGTATTTACATGTTTAGATTAGGACTTTATTCTTACAAAAATCTGTGTTACCGTTCTATCTAGAGCCACTAAAAAATAAGTAAATAGTGTGTGTATCTTTACTGCCATAAAAGTGTCAAATATAAAGGTGCAGTAAATACATGTAGCTCAGGGCACTTTCCACCATAATACAATTTCAACTTCTAAATGAAGATTAAGTAAATAGCATATTACATAAACCATAAAAAATAAGATTGAATAAACAAAATTAAAACTAAAAAGTACTTAAATGATATAACAATAATATAAAGTTAATAAACATTTTCACACTAAACATGGGTTCTTTGGTCTTAATGCATCTAGTAAGGTTTTGTATTTTAATCTCTGACAGACCACATAACAAATTCAAAATGCTTAATTTTTTTGACTTCTATTAGCATCATCTAATAACTATCTTTGGTCAATTTAATAATGTGTTATATCTAAAGGATCAAAAGTACAAGAAACCTTTATTTTTCAACACATTTATATTTGATAAGTTCTTCCCTGTGAGTCTATAGAGAATTCTCACTTATCTTAATATCTTGCAGAACTAGATCTTAGATAAGAACTTAATCTGAACATTTATTTCTTCAATTTATCTCATACAAAGATACTAAAATCACTTGTCCTAAAATAACAGAGAGATATTTTATTCATTTAAAAAAACAAAATTGTAGGCACTTAATAATTGTAGGCACTTAATAGTTGTAGGCTTATTGTTGCATTTTTTCTTCTCGCTAATTGTAATATTGAAGGGTCGACTCTCTTTTTCATACTGCAAACTTTTGGATTATTATTTTATTAATTTTTCGGCCTCAGTTCATTAGAACTACTGGTTGGAAAAATATAGCGCAAAAACGAAACGATGCAAATTGTTGTCAAATCTTCTATTTTCGAGTTGATGCTCAGTTATCCTTGAACCCATATGCAGTTACCTACAGAGCTCTTTCATTGGCCTCATTCAGATCCTGCAAGGTGCAGATGGCCATGCACGATGGTCATGACAAGAGGTGTGCCATATCTTGTACAGGGACGCCACATGGGTATTGAGTCTGCGATGGGTCAAGGAAACCTTATATCACTAGATTATATTTACAGTGGCCAACCTGGGCCCACAATTGGTTAGGTGATTTCAAGATTGGCCAGTGTCAAATAATCAGCATTTGAGTTTGGAGAAAAAGGAATTAACACAGAACATGCTATGAAAAAGTTACTTTTTTTTTCTTAGACTGCAGAGTGCACGCCAGGTTAAAGGCCTTGCCATCATTCTCCTTTGAATTAGTTGGGTTCTATCTAGTTTGTACATCCATTTGCTTTGCGACCATCTGCGATTCAGCACTATGATATTGATTTAAATGCTCCAAACAAACTATTTTTTTTTTGTTGCAAAGATCGCAAATTCCATTAGAATATTAGATGGTATACAAAATGTATATGCTGTAGATCTTAATGTAATCTTTCAACCAAAATTGGTTTGAACAAGATCGGATCAGCAGTTTTTGAGATACAGCATATTTTCTAAAACCGCAAGGCGTAGTTACTATGGAACCCTTCATGGGCGCGCCTGACTCGCACTGGGCCAATTTTTTTTACCTTCCATCAACTCAGCAACATGAGATGATGATTACCAGGCAAAAATATCTTAACACATTAAAAGCCGATTAAATTTAGTGGTTGTTCCGTTTGGGCAATGGGGGTCACCGGTGACCACCACGGCGTTCAATGTGTTAACCCTTTACCGCATACTGTGACGAATTTGGAACACTCACAATAATTCGCTTTATAAAACTAGTTACGCCGTCTTTGCCGAAAGTTTTGCACTAAAAACCTTGTTTGTAGTGTGTGTCACAAAATAACATAGAGATGTCGCTAGTATAGGACTGCATAATGACAGCAACTGGTAGGTAAAACAGTCACAAGGGCCATTTTGACTGAGTTCGAATTTGCAGTTAGTCAAAAAAGTTTTTATTAGTGTTTTCACAAGTTGTTGTGAGGTAGTTGTAATTAATATTGGAGAAAAATGGATCCCCAGCGTTTTTATGGCAAAACACGTAAGTATTGACACAAGCATCATTTTACTATCGTCAATTGAAGTGGTGTTCCGAATTTGGAACTTCATGCACGAACGTATTTAATTACTTTCCAAATATGGAACTTCATGCAGCTTGGTAATATATGGTTTCTGGTCATATTTGGAACTGCATGCAGTGTAGCTGAACATTTTATTACAGATAATATGGATACTCGGGCTCGACATTTAAACATCATCCCAGATAGCAGTGACGACGAAAATATATCAGATGATGATGAATATGGATTCCTAACACCATTAGAAAGAGTGTACCTATATCCCAGAAAGCGACGAGGACTGCAGTGA
Organism: Tholera decimalis; assembly: GCA_943138885.2. Classification (NCBI taxonomy): domain Eukaryota; kingdom Metazoa; phylum Arthropoda; class Insecta; order Lepidoptera; family Noctuidae; genus Tholera; species Tholera decimalis. Next base: position 15,887,089 of record OW964558.2, read on the forward strand.
TGATACCATGTCAATTAATGATGAACAAGAATATGAAATGGTAGAGGAAGATCAGCCTTCTTCATCAAAATATTCAAGAGAAAAACAGGCTAGAATCGACGTTACTCGCCCTAAGGCGGTTGAAATTTACAATCAATATATGGGAGGGGTGGATATTTTGGATTCCATGCTCAGATTCTATAGAATCCAAATAAGAAGTAAGAAATGGTATCACCGCATTTTCTTTCATATGCTCGATTTAGTATGTGTGAACAGCTGGTTGTTATTTCGACGACGAAATAAACAAAAAGGCATTGAAACCTATATGCCACTTCTTGACTTCAAATTATATATTGCAGACGTGCTTATGAGAGAAACGACAGGCGTTTTCACGCCAACCACGCGTAGAAGAGGGAGACCCGTTTCGGACCAAAACATCGAAAACGTTAAAAATCCAAAAAGAAGGCGCATATATTTGCCACCTCGAGAAGTGGCTGAAGACGGGATTGGGCATATTGGCCTAGTTGGGAAAATGATTGTCAGCGTTGTAAAAACTGTGGACAAAAATCTCACATATGCTGCAGTAAATGTGGTTGCTACTTTTGCTTTAACAAAGACCGAAATTGTTTTAAGAGTTTTCATGTTTTCACAAATGAATAAACCTTTTAATGTACTATAAATGTTTGATTATAAATCCTGATTCTTATCCTTACCTAAAATATACACAGTACCTGAAAACTAATGATATATTTATTTCTTAAACCCATTTAACTTTACCGTACCTGCATGTTGTTCCAAATGTGGAACGTCTTTCAAAATAACCATGAATGCATGTTGTTCCAAATATGGAACAGGGGGTTTTTCTCGATTTTTATACGATTTTCTATGCATATATTTTTTTCATTATTTTTCTAGGGGGTTTTCTGAGGTAAGAAATATCATAAATTAATATGAGCGAATTTTAAAAATCCATGCGGTAAAGGGTTAATTTCGATGTGCCTATAAAATTTGAGGTTTCATTCGATTTCTCTGGGAAATTATCATCAAATTTTGAGTCCCATCGAACTACCTCAGGTCCAAAGCCTGTAGGTACGACTTTCGAACAAAAACAATTTTGAAATTCCGTCCGTCCTTTGGTGGAGAAATCGGAGAAAATATATTAAAAAAATACATACAGCCGGATATATAGTACCTCCTCCTTTTTTGAAGTCTGTAAATACAGTTCAAGCGTACTTGCAGCTTGTAACGTATATCGACAAAAGACATAGCGAATAGTTGTAATTTGCCGTGATAGCATTCAAAGCTCAAAGCTAGAAATGTAGCATTGTAGCGTAGTAGTTGTCCCACGCGTTATGTATAAACTGTGATACTTCAGCTTTACTTTCCTTAACTAGACTCTCACCGGCCTTCAGAACGGAGCTCTATCAGGCTGGAAAATCTTTCCGACTGATTATCCGACTGCCGAGCTTCCACGTCGAAAAATTACCCGCCACCTGACCTCAGTGTGTTCCCTAATAATTAACTGTAACTTTAGATTGTTCCTCAGCATATATTCTTTCGATAAATCAGCATCGTAATTAAAATGTTGCGAGGGGCATTGACTGAGAGGATATAGTCAGACTTATAGCAAAGATGGTCGCTCTAACTTTCAAACGTTCATGGAAGGGACTATTGTCTATGCCCATTCCTCCATGACGCTTAATTGGGGCGTAATCAAGGAACTTGTACCTAAACTGGAATGCGGACGCGAAGCTCAAATCCGTTCCGAAGAGTATACCCTCGAAGGACCTAGCTATCTCTTTCTAGTAGTGTGGATATCAATTCGCGATAAACGTAAGGACAATTTTATTTGATGCAATATTAGCAGGTTTTTTTAAGACACTTATTATTAACCTTACAAATGATGTATTTCTGTTACCGCTATAACAAAAAATACTAAAAATTAATTAAAATAAATATTTAAGGGAGACTCCCATACAACAGTTGTGATATTTTTGGCGCTTTTTATAGGTAATGGTTCCGTACCATTCATTACCTACCTATAAAAATACCCATCATGCGCGAGTCCGACTCGTACTTGGCCGGTTTTTTTCTTAATAACGTATTACATAGAAAGAAAGAAATAAATTCAATTATAAATAAAAAAAATTGCTCGGTAGCGCGATATAACAGAATTCCATGTGGGTGAAAAGCTAGTTCTCAATATATATCTGAGGAACTTATATTGAGCACGCTAATTTCTATAATAAACCCTTCCTTATACGGGCTAAACGCAAAATTGGTTTTGTTAAGCAGACTTTATTGCGTGGAATTATAAACTTTCAAAGTGGTTAAGACCCGTGATACAAATACAATTATTGCAGATACAGAATTAATAACAGAATCACCAGCTGGCAATTCTTCGAAGGCTTGGCCTTGATAGGCAGTGGTATAGACGTCCAAACAAACGTGCATTAATTGGTAATCTACGTTTATTCGACACTTGTACGGTCAGAACCAGTAGACTAAAAATAAAATGATGCAATGTTTATATATAATTAAAACTACTAAAACCCTTCATGAAAAACGATGATTATAAATAGAAAGAATAACAGAAGAGATATAATTTATTTATGTATATATTTATTTAGGTTAGTTAACCTACAATTGTTTACACTATACATTTGTATGAAACAGTCATATTACATTTATAAGTGTAACAATTAATTACAGGCTAACACCACATGTGCTATTTAAGGTTAGAAATCAATATTATTAACATACATAATTCTAAACATGAAGGAGGCAGATCGAATGACAATTATAAGGTTATTATTATTAGGTTGGTTCTATATTTTCTAGTTCCTCATATGTTGCAGCTGCAGGTTTGTTACAAGATTGGCTTGACACACAACCCTAAAAAATGTATTACACTATTATTAGTTAAAAGTATGGAAATAATCTTTAAATTATGAATTATTATTATTATTTGTCGACATTAACTAACTGCAGTGGATAAAAGTTAAGTAATTAAGTTATAAGTAATTATTAATATAATAAACTACACTTGTAAGCAAGTTTGCGTAGCTGAGTTTTTGGCCAAAATGATATAAAATATTTTTGCCATCAATTTGCTAAGCAAAAGTAAATAAATCAACAAAAATGTCGACTTTTATGCTTATTAATTTGACTCCTTTCATAACTTTCACTTACTGATCTTTGAATGTGCCCAGTACAAGTTGTAATTCTTTTTTTAGTGCGTTTCAATATTATAGTACTTAAAACATTTATTTGTTTCGCTTTAACAGGAATCTAAAATAATATTAGATTGATGAGAACAAAATTTTAGTATTTATGGTTAAGATAGATTCAAAATGAAAATTCATCTTGCTATGCTCATATTCTATTTCAAACCGTTATCTTCATGTCATTTGTAAAGACTGATAACTTACTTTAGGGAAAATGGATGGAATTGCATCATATGATCTTGTTTCGAAATGCAATATTTGTTCGGGCTTGAAATGGCGGCTACAAATTTTAGAACCGTTTCTGACCCTTTTCTGTGTAGAACACTGAGCCACCGGTCTCGAAGATCATCATTTTTAGGAAAGCTTAAAATAACAAAAAATAATATATAATGAGAAGAAAGAAAAATAATAAATAAGAAGAATAAAGAGAAGAACATCCACTTTTACATTGAAAACATAGTCACCCTAAATGCAATTTGTAAACAAAGTCACAAAACTTACTTAAAAAAGGAAATTCCAGACCCGGTACACCCAGACCAGTACACTTTTCACTCTTGCAATTAACCACAAAACACGTTCTTACCATGGTTACAATAACTTGCACTTTAATATTACGAAAACTCACAAAATTAAATATAATTCAAATTTACAAACATACAGATGTCAAGTAAACGTCAGACGGCAATGTAGTAATTGCCAGGTATAGCATAATATATCACTACTAATTCTTACAAATTCCATTTTTTTTTGGTTTAAACATCTTGTGTTTGCATGGTAAAATAACTTTAATTTTCATTAATATGCATACAGTAATAAAGGTAATTCATTTTAAAGATAGAATTCCAAAGAAGTTTAAAACTAGGTGTTATTACTACAACAGACAGGTCGAAAAAATTACCATTGAAATAAATATTTTTAATCTGCCACACAGAAGAAAGGGACACAGTCCACACACGGCACTGTCTCGCTCGGAACGAATAGTTCCTTCAGTTTTATGCGTGCAAGTTTATACTCTATTATTTAACAGTTAAGAAAGACTTTCTGTATTCTTTGAATCATTCGTAAGCAATCCAGTTAGTAGGTAGAAGATCCTTGGGCGTAATCTCAAATTAGGAGGGTCTGCCTCTCTGGAATTCTAAATACATAACTTACATACAATCTCCTTACATGTATGTATATTTTTATCTGTATAAGCATCACAATTTAATGATACGTAATAAATCGGCTCACAAGCCAAAATTTTATCTGCAGATTAAGTTTTATTCAGGAATTTTTTATACTTTGTAATAGGGCAGTCATCTTTTTTCTCCGAGTAAATTGAAACATTGAACACAATTGACAATCGTGTCACAGTGAAATCATTGCATTTATCCATAATTTAGTTTGTATTCAGTCCAGGCGCGTGGTTGTCTGTCGACAGCCGAGGGTATGTGCGCTCGAGTACGGCTGAGCGTGCCTGACTCAGCCTGACCCGAGGTGCTTGAGACGACCACAATTGTGCATTGGCAATTAAATTTAATGAGATTAAATTGTGCTATTTCTGAGTACACATCTGCTATTGCGCTTGTAAGGAAGTCAATACTTATCAGCTTTATGTTATTGTACAGGAAGCTTTACTAAGTTTTACTATTATTAAAATAATAACTCATATTCGTATATCATGTGACTCATTGTGTTTTTTACCCTTTATCTTACCAATAAAATTGATTCATATTGTAGCCGACTGTGAGGTCGTAAGTGTAAGCTCGTGACATTTGAGAGGAAACTTACCTTGCGCTCAAGTAGAGACTTCGATAGGAACACAAAGATGTATGTATGTGTAGTGACACTACACTATTGCCATAACCTTATACCTGGCGAATGTAGTGACACCATACCAGTCACACATTACCGGTACAATACCAGAGCATAACATAAGTAGTTACCATACCTCTTGGCCAATGTCGTGACATAGTACCCGTCACACAACCACCAGTACAAAATAACGTTACCAGCAAAACCATTACCTTATTACGCTTTTGACAATCTGTTAAGAAACCAAGAAGAAACCCGCCTTGAAAAAAGACGTGACAATCCATTAAGAAACAATAATAATAATATAACGTTAACATGGTGCGAAACATCGCTGGAATGCTACGACCACGCACGTTAGTTCGCTCTGAAAAGAGCGGCTTCATGTTCCGCCAACACCGCTTGCAAGATCTTCGAAGCATTCTAGCGATGCTTCGCGCCATGTTGACGTTATATTATTATTGTTTCTTAATGGCTTGTCACTTCTTTTTCTAGGCGGGTTTCTTCTTGGTTTCTTAGCAGATTGACAAAAGCGTAATAAGGTACTTGGTTTGCTGGTAAAGGTTATTTTGTACTGGTCGTTGTGTGACGGGTACTATGTCACGATATTGGCCAGGAGGTATGGTACTTATGTTATGCTCTGGTATTGTACTGGTAATGTGTGACTGGTGTGGTGACACTACATTCGCCAGGAGGTATAAGGTTATGGTAATAGTGTAGTGTCACTACATATGTATGTTAGTGCGAGATTTGGCAACGGAAGCCATTGGAAATGGCAAAATTATGATAATAAGATTGAGCTGGAAGCTGCCGTTTATGACCCTTATTAACTCTTATATCACTGCAGCAGAGGCGGCCAAATCTAAGGCAACGAGAAAACTTGTAGATAACTAACTAATATTTTCTTCTGCATGTATGCACCTATTTGCACCTATTTGCGGGCGGGAGGCGGGTGCTGCATACTGCATGCAAGATTGATTATCTAGCTTTTGGCGGAATTCTCCTGGTCCTCTCTGGCCTCATCTAGTTTACATTTACGAAAAAAAGACGTGTGAAAGTGTTATTTATAACTTATTTGCAAAATAAACATCATTATTTCATTATTAACACTAGATATTTTTCTGAACTATTAGTTTAGTATGCATTTCCGCAAAGTAACATTTGATTCCATTCTGTATAATTAATATTTTATTCAACTAAGGACTTAGAGAATATTTAAATCGGCTTATTCCATCGTATTCCGAGTGAAGTTAATCAATAAACTATAAGTAGCGCGTGCATCTGAGTAATTAGTGTTATGGACGTAATAATGCAAAACATGTATCGTATGAATTATGCAAAGCATTCGTTTACACATGCGCTTGACTAGAAGGCAAAGGTATTATAATGCTTGTATAAAAGGTATTATAACTCGACTAGATTTTGCAGTTGATTGAGTCTTCAGTAGATTTTGCTACCACCCTGTCAAAGCACGTAACGGGTCGTAATTAGGAGTAGAAAAATTGGTAAAATTTCATTAGTGGAGAGCGTTCAAGACGCACTTAGACACTGAAACAAAGGGACTTGGTGTATTATTATCTAAAATAAATGTTTTTTTGTTATCGATACTTGCTTTCATCTACATATATTGCATCGTGAGCAAGAGATCCATTAATGTATAGTACGGTTTTAATTCACATACAAATAACATGTTGATACACAGATCAATCTATTTCGATCTGTCCTGACGTCCGAGCAGTTACAGATAATTAGGTTGCCATTTATCGCTTACTACCATCGTTGTAACCTGCTTTCTGAAACGACTGTTACTAACTTTCATAAGGCAGTTATCTTTCAATGCCTGATAGCGAAACCGTAAATACAAAATTAATTAATATACATATTTTGTGTGTGAATGTTAGTGTGCAGTAGTGAATAAATATATGTTGTACTTTATACAAGGTTGTATGATGTCAAAACTGCGGTATTCTTTAAATAATTAGTGATAATTGAGGAAGCTTATGTTATCTAATAGATCTAATGCTTGTATTGCATTCACGGAATGTTTGTAATGTTTCAGATTGGACGCAACGTGTGCCGCGCGACTCCAAGCCCGACCAACACAATATTCGAATGCCGAGTGTTGTCTCGACATCACGCCACGCTCTATTACGACAAGGGCCACTTTTACCTTGTGGTAAGTCCCACAAATTGCTGCTATGTGCGCTGTACCAGCTTACATCCAATTGTTACTCACACTCATGCTATTACTGTTACGTTGAATACTGTCATTATATAGTACATTCTAGTCAGCGAAACTGCATTCACTGGTCGAATCAAAGCTCCAGAGCCTTGAACATCGACGATGAGTTGCAAGTCTATCGGTTACATTTCGGGGAGTGTGCGAGGTTCGGTCGTGTATGGAGTACTGCTCTCATCTTTGGAATGGATCTGCCAAATACCAACTGGACACGCTTGAGTCTATTGAGAAAAGGGCCAAGAGACTCATTGGCATTGATTCACTGGTCGAATCAAAGCTCCAGAGCCTTGAACATCGACGACGAGTTGCAAGTCTATCGGTTACATTTCGAGGAGTGTGCGTTGGAATTACACAATCTAATTCCGCCAAGCCCGTTCCATCATCGGACTACAAGACAAACGGCGATGCGCCATTGTTACATGGTGGACATCCCACCCATACGCACAAAACGTTTTGGGAATACTTTCATTGTGCATACTTCTAAGGAGTGGAATTCCCTGCCGGAGTCTGTATTTCCTGATTGCTATAACCTGGGAGTCTTTAAGTCAAGAGTGAATAGGTTACTTCTAGGCAAGCGTGCTCCATCTTCGACCACATCGTCACTTACCATCAGGTGAGATGGTGGTCAAACGCGAGCCTATTATCAATAAAAAATAAGTGAAATATCATAACGTCTAAGTATCCTTGACTAGCTAAAGAAACTTTACTACACGCTATATATACTTGTTCCAAAAGTGGTTAAAGTTATAAGAAAGAAGGCAAATAGTTTTATTAATCCACATCTCACGTCGTTGACTACCGTATTGACAAGCTAACGTAACAATAATGCGCGCGAAACTAAAGAATTTGAGTAATGATTTAATAAGAAGTCATTCTAGTCGGTTCAGTAGTTGCTGAGATCACCCTGAACAATAGAACAAAGGAACCACCTCTTTAGTACTGTAGATTGATCAATTGTCGTCAGTCAGGTTTGCGAAGTTCTTTCCATAACAGTTCTTATTAATGCGGAGCTGTGACAGAACGAGAGGTCGCTATGGTTATTACAACTTCTATTGAGGACTATTGTTGGTATTTCTTGCGTTTAAAAAACTTTTTATCAAAAAATTAAACCGACTCCAAAAAAACACTGCATAGTGAAAAATAACTTTAATTTCGGAAGTCGGTGCCAAAAACGAAAATAGAAAACTAAAGACACCGACTACCGAAATTAAAGTTATTTCTCACTATGCATAATTTTTTGGTAAAAAGTTTTTATTTCACTCTTTTAAGTTGGTTTATTTTTAACCGACTTCTGAAAAAGGAGGAGGTTCTCAATTCGGATGTTTGTTTGTTTTTTTTTATGTTTGTTCGGGAATAGCTCCGTCGCTTGCCAACCGATTTGAAAAATTATTTTTTTGTTGGAAAAGGTATACTTCCCAAATGGTCCCATGAAAATTTTATCGAAATCGGACAAGCCGTTTCTGAAAAATCAACAAAAGTCTAAAAAAAAATATTTACATTGATGATCTTTTCGTTTACTATGCAATTTGTTTTTTGTTCGCGCGTTTTTATTTTTTTGTAGTTGACATTTTGGCTTTTATAACTAGATTAATTACAAATTGACCCACTAAAAAGCGCGAAAATAAAAACTTTTTTGCAAAAAAAATAAAACCGACTTCCATATCAAAACACTACAAAGCCCTAAAATAATTTTAATTTCGGAAGGCGGTGTGAAAAAAAAGAAAACACTAAACCAATAACACCGACTACCGAAATTAAAATTATTTTTGGCTTTGTAGTGTTTTGATATGGAAGTCGGTTTTATTTTTTTGCAAAAAAGTTTTTAATTTACCTAGTTACAAGAGCCTAAATCTTAACTACTTCTAACCTTTTACAAAATATTGCTTTTCCCAATGCTGGGCCGTTAATTGTTGAGGAGTTCTCCTGGTACTTCACCATCAGCTCTACATCACCATATGCATTGTGACGAGCATAAAGTGCTTAACATCCGTATTCAAGTAATCGAATCGCAATCGACTCAATACTTATTATTGAGTAGTTTCAGTGGCCATCTGTGGTCTTCATCATCAGTTCAACTTCCCCAAATGGTACTATTCGAAAGCAACTGCTCAAGGTACTGTAAGAAATACCCAAAACGCCTAAGTGCCTATAATATTTGAAGAATTCCCTCGATTTCTCCAGGATCCCATCATCAGATCCTGATTTCGTAACAATGGGACCAATTTCAAAGTATACCCTTTCAATAAAAAAAAGATTTTTCAAATCGGTCCAGCCGTCTTCGAGTAATCGATGATCATACATAAAAAAAAATATATATATATATACTAATTTGATAACCTCCTCTTTTTGTCGTCGGTTGAAAATAGGGATTGCACCATCCATTTGACCAAAACTAATGGGTATGCATGACCTATCCAATCTAACCAATACACCATAAATTAGGATTTGTATTAAAATATGACTTACAAAATAATACTAATCGTTACTTAAAGTGTATAATATCCTTGTGTCTGCTTTTTAACCGACTTCTAAAAAAGGAGGAGGTTCTCAATTCGGATGTTTGTATTTTTTTTTTTTTTTTTTTTTTTATGTTTGTCCACGCATAACTCCGTCGCTTGCCAACCGATTTGAAAAATTCTTTTTTTGTTGGAAAGGGTATACTTCCCAAATGGTCCCATGAAAATTTTATCGAAATCGGACGAGCCGTTTCTGAAAAATCAAAAAAAGTCGAAAAAACTAATTTACCTTGATGATCTTTTCGTTTACTCTGCATTGCGTTTTTTGTTCGCGCATAACTCCGTCATTTACGAATCGATTTGGAAAATTCACTGACCCACTAAAAAGCGCGAAAATAAAAACTTTTTTGCAAAAAATAAAACCGACTTCCATATCAAAACACTACAAAGCCAAAAATAATTTTAATTTCGGAAGGCGGTGTGAAAAAAAAAAGAAAATACAAAACCAATAACACCGACTACCGAAATTAAAATTATTTTTGGCTTTGTAGTGTTTTGATATGGAAGTCGGTTTTATTTTTTGCAAAAAAGTTTTTTTAAGGTCCAGCAAGGAGGTTGACACAACAAAGTAATAAGGCTAAATTCCTCGATTCCTTATTGTGTGCTATTGCTTTATTTATTAAACACAAGCAGTTTACCTTCGATTTGTTTTCTTCTAAAGAGATTATTAATTGATGTTTAATATAATTTATTCGAAAATATTGATTTATTCGTTTTGTGCGGGTAGGTTAAAGATACAAAAAAAATAATATTTACAAGATGTCTGGTAAATTGGTGCGTTCCGTAAACTAGAGGTAATTTTCAATGATTGTTACCCCGAACGCACTCAATTATCAGTAACGCTGTAGAAGCAAATAAACTGCCATTCTACTCCATTTTGTCTGATGTTGCTTTAAACGAATTACCAAGTAGGACAGGCCGGTTTGTGTGACACTAGAGTAGGCCGCGGCTTTACCCATTTACATTAAGATAATTTAGCCGTATAAACAAATGGATACGAATCTTCGTTACCTGCCGAGACAGCCTATTCAAGTTCTGTTAAAACTAGTAACAAATAACTAAGTTGTCAAAATCCATGAATATTCCTAATTTAAGAGCATAATTAAAATTCAACGTAAGAACAGCATCTCATTTACAGTAGGACCGCATATTTCCGACCGAAAATCTCACGACACGATCTCAAAACAAAGTCACAATAGTACCTACGTTTGTAACAGTAATGAATATAACCAAATTAGTTGTTATGAATATTACGAGCGTTACTAAAAAGTCAACTCATCCCACATTGTATTATGAAATAGCCTTGTACTGGTTACGTGTTTGAGCCTAGTAATTCGAGCATCGAGAACGGCTCTCACCGTTTCCGCCCACAGGCGATTTCTATGGTCGCTTGTCTTCATGGTAATTTCGTTTACCGAACTGCGTCTCCGGTTTTAGAGGTTGTTTGTCTACAAACGTCTGAATTGTTCGCGTAATATTGATCGTCGCGTCGTAAAAATCCACAAGGAATTGTAAAGAATGAAGCCACTTAGCCCGATCGTGCCACGATAATTCTGCCTGTTGGTTACCTCGGCAATTTCCTGCACGTTTCAATTTTTAAGGAAATTGATATTCGCTGAGAAACAAAGTACAATGCAGTCGGAAAATGTTTACGCTAAGGAAAACTTGACATTAATAATTATAGTAAATAGACAACGTTCTAAATTGTAGCACAAAAGTCCGGGTCAGGCCGTTGCGCCCTCATTCCGGGGAGCCCTCGTCCGGGTTGCCCTCATATGAACAAAAATGTTATTCCGGTATGCTCTCGGACGGCTTTTATTATTTTTTAACCGACTTCAAGAAAAGGAGGTTCTCAATTCGTCTTGACTTTTTTTTATGTATGTTACCTCATAACTCGGAGACGGCTGGACCGATTAGAAAAATTCTTTTTGCATTTGAAAGGGTAGGGAAGTTTCTAGTTGGTCCCATTGTTACGAAATCAGGATCTGATGATGGGATTCTGGAGAAATCGAAGGAACTCTTCAAATATTATAAGCACTTAGGCGTTTTGGGTATTTCTTATAGTACCTTGAGCAGTTGCTTTCGAAAAGTACCATTTGGGGAAGTTGAACTGATGATGAAGACCACAGATGGCCACTGAAACTACTCAATAATAAGTATTTCGTGGATTGCGATTCGATTACTTGAGTACGGATGTTAAACACTTTATGCTCGTCACAATACATATGGTGATGTAGAGCTGATGGTCAAGTACCAGGAGAACTCCTCAAAAATTAACGGCTATGCATCGGGAAAAGCAATATTTTGTAAAAGGTGATAAGTTGTTGACATTATGGCTTTAGTAACTAGATAAATTACAAACCGACCGGCGACCCACTAAAAAGCGTGAAAAAATTGTTTTTTGCAAAAAATAGAACCGACTTTAAAGTTATTTTTGGCTTTGTAGTGTTTTGATATGAAAGTCGGTTCTATTTTTTGCAAAAAATTTTTTTGAAAGGACACTTGATAAAATACTGGGTAAAAGAACATTACTCAATGTCTATTTAGGCATTTTATCCATTATATATTTAATGTTATGTAAGTAGCTATATTATGTTTATTTCAATAGATTAAGACTTAAAGAAAGACAGGCCTGTTGGTCTAGTGGTCAGTGGCCCTGACTGCTATGCGCAAGGTCGTGGGTTCGATTCCCACCCAGGACAAACGGTTGTGTGATGAGCACGATCATGTGTCCCTTGTCTGGGTGTAATTTATCTATAATATGTATGTATTTAGAAATATATATGTATGTTTATCAGTTGTCTCTGCTTAGTTTAGAACTAGATGGCGTTGTGAAAAAAAGAAAGAAAGATCTATAACCAAGAGTAGCATGAAAAGTAAACAAAAATCATAAAGTTATTGCCGGACTGATGGAAGAATACGAAAAAAAAATCAATGATTTCGTATGTAGAAAAGATCCATCTATTTGTTGTTTTCATGCAAGCAAACCTTTTATTTATTTTCATTAATTCTTAATTATTAGATGATATATAAGTAAGGTGACCATAAATTATTTGACTCAAAACGTATAGTGGTTCGTCCCGATGGAAATATGATCCCATAAAAAACAATACTTGTCAAAAAACCAAGTCTCGCAACTTAGTTGTTCTACCGTAAAAAGTTGTGATATCCATGTAATACCAAGTCGGTTATTAATTTATTCATTCCCTACTTAAGGGACCTTCTGTCTTAAGTTGTTACGTAATTATCTAACCTAACGACATCTTATAGTGACCATATCAATATTAAAAATCTTTACCGTTTTAAATAAATAGATTGACTCAGCCATCGCATGAAAACACAATATATCTCACAAGTAATACATATATAAATTAAATTGTTTATTGCGATTGCCAAGTCAATCTATTTATTTAAAACGGTAAATATTTTTAATATTGATATGGTCACTATAAGATGTCGTTAGGTTAGATAATTACGTAACAACTTAAGACAGAAGTTCCCTTAAGTAGGGAATGAATAAATTAATAACCGACTTGGTATTACATGGATCTCACAACTTCACAACTTCAGCGAAGGAGGAGGCCTAACGTGCGAGAGAGAGGCAATTCTCTTCCTCGCGCCCCAGCTGCCGGGGGAGACGCCCCGGGCGTCGTGGATCGCGAGTCGATTTCGGGCCACCGTAGGCGCGGGCCTGCGGATGGCGAGCAGGGGTCGCTCACCGTCCGGTAAGGACCAGGCCCGGGTCAGCGGCGCGTTGTGTTCCACGCGCGCCTCAAAAAGCTGTTAATACCAGTGACGGGGCCTCATAGGGCCATTGCCTGTCGGGGTTTGCAGGAAAGTTCCATCGAGATACTGCGGCCCCGGAACTTTTAGGGCTTCCGAAGGAACAGGGTGGGTTTTTAGTCAGTAGAATTCTGATACACCCGAGCGGAAGAAGTCATTCAATGATATTTTTCACCAAGAAAAAAAAGTACCCATCTACATCTATTATTTCATTATATTATACAGGTACACTGATTAATTAACTGCAAATGTAACTTTGTAATCCTATATATTTATATGGGATTACAAAGTTATTTATGCAGTTGATGTATCTACAAAACTGGAACGAAATTGAAAAATATTATAGTTTTTCCTTGATTCATATCCTAAACACTAATTGTATTCTAAATTTGAAGCTTCTATGTCTGCTAGAAGTGCCTTAGACTTTTGATGATCGGTCAGTCAGTGAGTGACAAAATTAACAAAATTAAGGAACTTTGACTCGTTATAATTCTTAAACTACTGGTTCAAATTGAATGAAATTTGAAATATACCGTGTTTATACAATGCCTGTTTGGGTACTGAAAATTCAGGCTTCTAGTTTTATCCACAACGAAGTTATAGGGGGTCGAAAATGGCCTGAATTGCTTCGAGAAAAGAATGGTACGGCCGTGCCGCTTTTTTGCTCAACTTGGCGGGAGCACTGCCGTGCCCCCAGATTTCATAAAGTTGACTCGTTATAATAAATTCTCAAAGTTACCTCTTTTTTGTCATTTTCTCTTTTACATTTTCGATTTTATTTTTAATATAAGTGATGTGATATCATGAGACTTTTACCAAAATAAAGTTCATAGATAACTGGAAGGATTTCCTTCAATAGATTTCTTTTATTACAATTATTAATTTTTTTTATCGATTATTCAAGTGATTTTCAATCCACGGGGTGCTCGCTACCGCTAGCTAATGTCCCGCAAGACACTAGCTGTAGCTACTAGCTAGTGTTACCAAGGGGTGACCTGTGTCAAAAAATTTTTAGCTAAAAATAGAACCGACTTCCATATCAAAACACTACAAAGCCAAAAATAACTTTAATTTCGGAAGTCGGTGTTATTGGTTTTGGATTTTCCTTTTTTTTTCACACCGCCTTCCGAAATTAAAGTTATTTTTGGCTTTGTAGTGTTTTGATATGGAAGTCGGTTCTATTTTTAGCTAAAAATTTTTTTTCACGCTTTTTAGTGGGTTGGTTTGTAATTTATCTAGTTACAAAAGCCGTAATGTCAACAACTTATCACCTTTTACAAAATATTGCTTTTCCCGATGCATAGCCGTTAATTTTTGAGGAGTTCTTCTGGTATTTGACCTTCAGCTCTACATCACCATATGTATTGTGACGAGCATAAAGTGTTTAACATCCGTACACAAGTAATCGAATCGCAATCCACGAAATACTTATTATTGAGGAGTTTCAGTGGCCATCTGTGGTCTTCATCATCAGTTCAACTTCTCCAAATGGTACTTTTCGGAAGCAACTGCTCAAGGTACTATAAGAAATACCCAAAAGGCTATAGGTGTGCCTATAATATTTGAAGAGTTCCCTCGATTTATCCAGGATCCCATCATCAGATCCTGATTTCCTAACAATGGGACCAACTAGAAAGTATACCCATTCAAACGCAAAAAGAATTTTTCAAATCGGTCCAGCCGTCTCCGAGTTATGAGGTAACATACATAAAAAAAAAAAAAAAAAAAAAAAAAAAAAAAAAAGTTCAAGACGAATTGTAAACCTCCTTTTTTTGAAGTCGGTTAAAAATAATAGTATGTATTCAATATTCGTGCCTACTGACCACAATCGTAACTTTATCAGTAGGTTCAAAGAGAAGAATGTAAATATACATTATTATCAGTTTCTTTTCTACATCCTAATCCCGCGTTTATTGATGTAGTTCTTATGTTATGACTAGCTGTTGCCCGTGACTTCTTTCTCGAGGTGGCGGGAGGTGTTTCCCGTGTAAATCCCAACCCCTTGAGAATTGTAGGATAAAATTCTTATGTATTTTTCCAAGGTTTCAGCGAACTATATAAAAAAATTCCGTGCAGCTATTTTTGCGTGAAAGTGAGATAATTATTTGCCAAAACCTATTTTTTATGTTGAAAGGGTATACTTTTCATATGTTCCTTTATTTTTTAGGGTTCCATAGCCAAATGGCAATAAACGGAATCTTTATAGTTTCGTCATGTCTGTCTGTTTGTCTATCTGTTTGTCTGTCTGTACGTTCGTATGTCACAGCCATTTTATTCCGAAACTATTAAGACACTACATGTGAAACTTGGTAGGTAGATGTATTCTGTGAACCGCTTTCCGATTAAAAAAAAAAATATAATAAATAATTAAAATTAAGTGGGGGCTTCCCCATACATGGAACTGAAACTGTTTTGTTTTTCATGAAACCTATGCCTGTCACGTGTGTGGTATCTATATACAGGTCTTTAATAAAAACTTTTTACGAAAAATTAAACCGACTCCCAAAAAAAATAAAACCGACTCCCAAAAAACACTGCAAAGTGAAAAATAACTTTAATTTCGGTACTCGGTGTCTTTAGTTTTGTATTTTCGTTTTTGGCACCGACTTCCGAAATTAAAGTTATTTTTCACTTTGCAGTGTTTTTTGGGAGTCGGTTTAATTTTTTTGTAAAAAGTTTTTATTTCACTTTTTTTAGTTGGTCTATTTTTAATTTACCTAGTTACAAGAGCTTAAATGTCAACTACTTATAACCTTTTATAAAATATTGCTTTTCCCAATGCTGGGCCGTTAATTGTTGAGGAGTATTCCTGGTACATCACCATCAGCTCTACATCACCATATGCATTGTGACGAGCATAAAGTGCTTAACATCCATATTCAAGTAATCGAATCGCAATCCACTCAATACTTATTATTCAGTAGTTTCAGCGGCCATCTGTGGTCTTCATCATCATTTCCACTTCCTCAAATGGTACTTTTTGAGAGCAACTGCACAAGTTACTATAATAAATACCCAAAACGTCATAGGTGTGCGTATAATATTTGAAGAGTTCCCTCGATTTCTCCAGGATCCCATCATCAGATCCTGACTTTTATGTTAATGGGACCAATTTCGAAGTATATCCTATGAATCAAAAAAAGAATTTTCCAAATCGGTTCAGCCGTCTTCGAGTAATCGGTGATCATCAGTGATCGGAGTAGGTAGATTGGAATGGGGTCATTGATCCGAAACGTATATATTAATATGGACATTCCTCCGGAATTGGTGGATTATTAAAAAAAAACCGGAACTTATGTAGGAATTATATTCTGCCAGAGTGGAAGGAGTCATTTGATGATTTGCCATCGTGGTGCATCCTTAGAACAGTCTCACGACCCCAGCAGGCATTGGCCCTCTATGGGGCCCCGTTATTTATTCTACCCTTAATGCAAATTACCATGACCACTATGAAAATATTTAAATTTAAGTGCAACAATTTAATAACTATCTATAAAAGTTCTAGCCATAAAAGGCTAAAAATAAAAAAATAAAAATTAAAGCTTCGATCGGAATTAGATTGTTTTTATTATTCAACAGATAAATAATGAATTAATTTAGTTTTTATACCTTCCTTTAAATTTTGAATTGAGTAGGAATAATATCACTACCAACATTAACAATGTTTAATTGAATCCGGAAATACCGGAATTACTTTCCGGGAAAATGGCTTATCCATGTTATTCTTTCTGTGTGCATTTATGATATAAGTACCAAAAATCAATCTACCTACTCCGATCACTGGTGATCATACATTAAAAATAACAAAATATACGCGTCGAATTGACCTCTTTTTGTCGTCGGTTGAAAATGATATCGAGGTTACCTACTAAAAACATTTTTTCCTTAAGTCAATAGTTAAAAAGATATGCGCTTCCAAAGTGGTAAAATATGTGCCTCCCTCCCCTAACTTCTATAACCCTAGAAAGATAATCTACGTCCGCGAGACGTATCATGAAATTAAATATCGTTGTAGTTTTTTTATTATTAATCGCAGCGCGCTAGTTGCGCGAGTCAACTCAGTCGGTGGCCGGAGCTCGCGCTAAGCAGCAGTGGCGACACGGTAAGTACGTTCAAATAAAAGATATACCTATGTCGTACGTCCGCGAGACGTATGATTATCTTCAATGCAACTTTTGCAATCATTTGAACTGATTGTTTATTGTTATTTACACTCATTTTTTTATTATTTTTAGGTATTAATTATTTTTATATTATAATGGCAAACCCAAAGCTGTTGGATAGTTCTAAAATTGAAAACTTTTTATATCAAAATGAAGAGGAATTGTCATCAAAATCTGAAAGCGAATGCGAAGATAACCTCTTTGAAGACGGTGTGCAGAGTGACACTGAAGACGAATTCATCGATGAAGCTGTGGATATACCCGAAGTCTCTGCTGAAGACCATTCAGAGTCTACTGCCGACCAAGCTACGCTATCTGACAGCCGCATAATTATTACTTCTCAGCGCACACTCAGAGGTAAAAATAAGCATTGTTCGGCCATAAGCTAGGGTCAAAGTCACGGTAGAACCTCAGCAATAAATATTGTTCGATCAGCTAGAGGACCAACGCGTATGTGTAGAAACGTTTTGTTAACTTGTTATGTTTTAATCTGTTCGTAACAGATGATATACTAAGTGAAATAGTGAGATGGACGAACGAAGAAATTTCCCTAAAATGCCGAAATAAAGAAGCCAAATATAGAGAAGCTGGAAAAATAATGCAATGCAAACAGTGGCTAAGTAAGAAGGGCCGCCTGTAAAAAAAAAAAGAGATATTGTTCGTACTGTCCACCTAAACTCCGTAGGATGTCAAAATTATCATGCGTGAAGTGCGAAAAACCCGTGTGTAGAGAACGCAACAGAATTGTGTGCCATAAGTGCATTTAATAACCGAAATTAAAAGACTGATTATTGTAGTAGGTATTGTTTACGTTAATTGAAGTGTAAAAGTACAAAATATGAAAATATAAAGACTGAAAATGATTTTATATGTTCCTATAAAAGATAAGTTAAGTTTTTGTTAATTTGTAAAGAAGTTTACGATTTTGTTTGTAATTTGTCAATTAAACTTTATTATTGCTATTTTATCGTTTTATTTCCTTAAATAGAATACAAACAATTATTTCAACATATAAGGCATTATAATACTTCCGTAAGCTTACTAAACAATCTTAATTAAATAAGGTACGTCTGACAGACGTATGATTATCTTTTACGCTAGTTGCTATATGATTATCTTTCTAGGTGTAGGTGTAGGTGTGAAAAATCTAAAAAAATATGTGCTGTAGATGGTGTGAAAAATCTAAAAAAATATGTGCTGTAGACCTTAATGTAAACTTTCAAGAAAATTGGTTTGGACGAGATCGGGTCAGCAGATTTTGAGATATAGCATATTTTCTAAAACCGCAAATATAACTTTGTAATTCATACAAACACTATGAAAAACAAATTTATTTGGTGTAGTTACTACGGAACCCTTCATGGGCGAGTCTGACTCGCACTTAGCCAATTTTTTAACAATTTTAGATCGTACAACGATCTAAAATTGTTAAAAAAGCAAAAGACATTGGACCCGTACATATAATTACGGTTTGAATGGCATAGTATAATAGAATATTCGCATACTGTTTTTGTAGATCTATAAAATACGCATTCCGCATTGAGTAAGGCCATTGTAAAGGTTAAACAAACGCTAACTAATCACTAACGAATTTATCTTTTAAGGATAACGTAGAAAAAGGAAAGGACAAAACACAACTAATGCTAAAGTCGAATGTTCGGAATACATTTAAATACGAAATTAGATGAAACAGATATTGAACTTGTATTTTAGTATGTAAATTGAAATAAGCAGCTTCTGCCTCGTTAGTGACGATTAAATTATATCGCCCAAGACATGCTAAATAATAGAAAAGAGTGGATTTACGTTTCAGTTTCTGATTTCCTCTAACACGTATTTCAGCGATTACATATTTAGGCAAAACGTCTGTTTAGCAAAACAACAATAGAACAAAGATAGTTATCTCCTTATAAAACACAAAACGAAATGAGTTCTTTTATGTGTTTGCACACATAAAAGAACTCATTTCTGTTCTTCAGTCCAGTTTTTGTACTTTTTAATTGCAATGTTTAGAACGGGACGCTTATCAGGTTTTAATCATTTTGATTTAAACTGTAAACATGCCATTAAAGTTGCCAAACTAATGATACAGTTATTTAGTATCGTGCATAAACGTGGGACATTGATCGTGACAGCTGTTTATAGTTCTACTTTAATACAATAACTTTACGAAACCGATAACCTGATGAAACATTTGGTTTAGACATGAAACTAATCCTAAAGCTGCATCAGATTTTGTTTATAAACATTGGTTTTGTTGGTGTAATGAGGTATTTGTTTTATGACGTGTGTGTTGTATTGTTTACAGGACAATCAGAGCAGCAATGGCACGTTCATCAACAACAACCGGTGCTCCATATCGAAAGAGCAAGACCCACACGAGGTGTTCTCAGGTGACGTGGTGCAGTTTGGCATACCAGTCGTAGAGACTGCCAACAATTCTGAGAAGGTACGTGTGAACACGGACGTTAGACATATTAGTGCTGTAATATAGTGCATAACGCATTTGGTTGTTATTTGGATATGCCTCTAATCGAGTGGCGCAAGCGATCTTCCCATTATAAAAAATATTTTCGTGTGCATCTTAAGAATTGTATGATAGAATTTTCAAAAGCAGTTCAATAGATCCAGAGATTACTTGTTACAAACCTAGAAACTCACACTAGGTTCTCTCTGTCGGGCACGCCGCAATTGCGGCGGTAAGACCCCTCTTTGAGGAGTGGCTAGATCGGCGTCACGGCGTCCTGACCTACCGCATGACGCAGGTCCTCACTGGACACGGAAGTTTCGGGAGGTACCTGTGTCTGATGGGAAAGAAAGGGAAAGACGCCTGGGTGTCACCACTGCGAGGGTCGCCCTGAGGACACAGTCGAGCACACGGTGCAGGACTGCCCAGCTTGGGCAGAGCACCGACGTGTCCTTACGGCGGCGATAGGCGGAGACCTCTCGCGCCCGGCATTGGTCGAGGCCATGCTGCGGGGCGAGAGGGAGTGGGAAGCGGTCGCCTCCTTCTGCGAAGCAGTCATGCTTCCGAAGGAGGAGGCGGGCCGCGTGAGGGAGAGAATGGCGTCCTCCCTCCAGCCCAGTCGCAGTGGTAGACGCCCACGGTGTCGGACGTCGGCCGACGATCTCTGGCCACCGTAGGCGCGGGCATGCGGACAGTGAGTAAAGGGCAACTCGCTGTCCGACCATGGACCATGCCTGGGTCGACGGCGCGTTGTGTTCCACGCGCGCTTCAAAGAGCGTCAGCAATATGACGAGGCCCCCCCGTAGAGGGCCGAAGCCTGCCGGGGTCGTGGGACTCATCCCGTTACCGTGGCCCCGGTACGTAAAGGGTTATTGAAGGAACACCGTGGATTTTAGTCAGTAAAAGTCTGACAGTCCCTCCCACCCTGCCCGGGGTGGGAGGACTTATTTGATAATTTTACCACGATAAAAAAAAAAGTTCTCTCTGTGGCTTCGCTCGCATGTAAAGTTCTGCTGGGTCATTAAGACAACTGTCAAGGAATTCCTAATGACGGCCGAAACCAACTACTTAACGTGCGTCCTCGATATGTAAAGATGGTCATCCATCCACCACTGCAAGCGTTGTTTAACTTTGAAGATCGACCCATGCAGCTATATGGGTACAGGTACTATATGGGTAAGTTCTTTGCAGGTTCTGAATTGTGTGAAACATGTTTGATATCAGTTTGTGTGAAGTGTATATCTTCAAAATTCAATATTACACACAGCAAAAGTGTCTAGGGATCAACATATATTTTTGCAATAACTTTTCTCCTGATTGATATTAATTAAAAACATCTTTAAGGATTCATCAAATAAAGTGTTTTCGTTTGTCACAGTAACGATAAACCAAGTCACCTTTGCATTAATAAAGAAATTTGCCATTTTCCTAATAAAGGGATTTTTGACATTTGAACCACTAACATTAAAGTTCGAAAAAAAGACTGAAATAACAGTTTTCTTTAAAATTTTATTGGGTAACTTAAACAATTAATAATCCATGTTTCTACCGCGAACACTAACAACACAAGAACATCGGTTTGGCATACTCAAAATGAGTTCATCCAAATCACGCTGTGGAATTGCCGCCCATGTTCGTTGCAACAACAAAAAAAGGTCTTCTTGCGACTGGATACCCTCCATATTCGGCAGAGCTCTTCTCTGTAGCATATCCCATGCATGCTCAATCGGGTTCAAGTCTGGCGACTGAGCAGGCCAGAGCAGGACATTGATGTTAGCTGCGGCGAGAGTCTGTCTTACAACTCTTGCGGTGTGCGGTCGTGCATTATCATGCATTAACTGAAATAAGGGACCGATTTGCACTTGTAGAACAACGATGACGTCAGATACAATCGTCTCAGCATAAATTTGAGCGTTGAGGTTGCCTCTGATCCAAATCAACTCAGTTCTTCCGCCGATCCAAATACCCGCCCATACCATGATGGTTCCACCACTATAAGGATGGACTTCCTGGCAGGATTTTAATCGCTGTTGGCGTCCAGGGGTTCTGCAGTGTCGTATACGTCTTGTATCCGGTCTCATACCAAAAATAAGACTCATCAGAAAAGCACACGAAACGCCATTGTTCTTCTGCCCAATTTCTGTGTTCAAGAGCCCATTGATATCGAATCCTACGATTGTGCATTGCTATAGGTGGTACCCGTAGCGGTCTTCGGGAATGAAGGTTCACTTCATGCAAGCGGTTTCTGACTGTTTGGTCGCTAATTAAGTTCCCTGAAGAGTGATGAAGCCTCACGGCTAACATCATGGCGGTTATTGTTGGAGCTCTTCGAGTTAAGATTTGAATGTATCGGTCTTGTCTCCGTGTGGTGCAGCGATACCGTCCTCCATGGCGCTCAGCCACGGTACCAGTGCTTCGGTAACGTGTCCAAAGTCGACTGATAACACTCTGACTTGTATTCAGAGCTAAAGCCGCAGTACGTTGCCGGGAACCAGCTTCTATCATTCCCACGGCTCTGAGCATTTCTTCCCTGCTTAAATGACGTCGCCGCTCCATAATAACGTTGGTTTTAATCAGTAGTAGGGAAACAGTAGCACTAATAATGTCTTCAATGCGTTGTATGTTTTTATAGGAAAAATATTGACAGCTGATTTTCATCTCTTACTCGAATTTGATTAACAGTTCCTGTTTCAAATTATGAAATGCACCAAAAAGGATCCATATAAATTTATAAAATCATAAATTTATTACAAAGCCACATCTCAATCTCAAGAAATCCGCATAAAAATGCTTGATCCCTAGACACTTTTGATGTGTGTATTTCACATATTACCTACATAGGCAACTGGTGTGTGGTTCGAATTGGTTGTTTTCTATAGAGAAGAACCGCTCTAGGTACAAAAACAAAAGTGACAATGAAGTGCTTTGTTGACTCGATTCTCATGTCATCTATACTAATATCACAGTCTAAAAATCATACAGACGTTCAACGAAGACGTCTAGACAGGGCAATCGTGCGGGGTGTGAGGGGCGAGACACGGGAAATCCGAGCCCGAACTGCGAACAAAACTATGTTCGTAATTCGGGACACATCATTCAGGGCTAGCACGTGTTTGTTTTTTATTTCTTTATTTAAAATGGTGCATAAGATGTGTGCTGTGAGAGATTGCAAGTCTTCATCTAGTATAAATAAAGTTCTCCGCTTTCATCAGCTTCCACGCACCGAAGAAAGCTAAAAATAATAAATAATAATTTTAAAATAATTTTCTAAATAATTTTTAATGTTTTATTATTGTTTTATTTGTAATGTCGTGCCGCGTTGATAACGCTAACAAAATGACCGAACGGCGGACGGTAAAAAAATAATATGTAATCGCATCGGGTCGTGAGAGTTTGGAAATTTTATATGTACGGAATACTGCTCTCATCTTTGGGATGGATCTGCGAAATACCAACTGGATGCGCTTGAGTCTATTGAGAAGCGGGCCAAAAGACTCATTGGCAACGATGCACTGGTCGAGTCAAAGCTCCAGAGCCTTGAACATCGACGACGAGTTGCAAGTCTATCGGTTTTCTATCGGTTACATTTCCGGGAGTGTGCGATGGAATTACACAATCTAATTCCGCCAAGCCCGTTCCATCACCGGACTACGAGATAAACGGCGAAGCGCCATCGTTACATGGTTGACATCCCACCCATACGCGCAAAACGTTTTGGTATTACCTTTCCTGTCATGCGTATTTTAGCCCACACGCGGTTCTCGTCCGCATGCGGACTGCCCGCATCCTATCATTTGATACATGTTTTTCCTGACATGCGGCTAGCACGCGTGCGGAACGCGGCTTGGACGCGGGCGTGCAGCCCGCGTGCGCGCTATCCGGATGCGGGTGGTGGTGATCTTCTGCCTTCAGTGTTGTTTTTACTGTGAAGCGGGTTGCACGCATGCTCATAGTCCGTATATAATCGCAAACAAAAATGAAAATTGATACAGAAAGAGTTATTTTTTAAGTGCACCTTCACCCTTTGTTGTGGGACAAGCGGAATGAACTTTACAAAAACCGGGAAGAAAGGGCAGCTGGTTGGCTAGAAATTTGCAAAGAAATAATTCAAATTTTCGAAAATTATACTAAGGTGAACGAAAGATTTTGGTGATAATTATTTTTTTAACGTTCATGTTTGTGCACGAGTTTACCCACTGGCGACACGCACAACACTGCAGCAGCAAACGAAATCTTTGTCCTGCGTTGTGGCCCGGAGCGTGCTATCACCCGCATGCGGATGAGACCCGCGTGCGGACTAAGATACGCGTGACAGGAAAAGGGCCCTCATTGTGCGTACGGCTAAGGAGTGGAATTCCCTGCCTGAGTTTGTGTTTCCCGATAGCTATAACCTAGGAGTCTTTAAGTCAAGAGTGAATAGGTTACTTTTAGGTAAGCGTGCTCCATCTTCGACCACATCATCACTTACCATCAGGTGAGATGGTGGTCAAACGCGAACCTATTTACAACAAAAAAATAAAATATACCAACTTAATATTTTCAGGTGTTCAAATATTTCAAAATGATAACGATACTTTCAAGCTTTATTCGAAGGCTGCTAGCGAAGAGTAATATGTAATTTCAAATTCAAGACGGTGAACTTTTTTTTTATGATAAGATGAGGTGTCAATTTTGAGGTTAATTGGGGTGCTTGTTACGAAAATGCCATCCTTTTTGAAATTCAAAATGGCGGACATCATTTTATATAATTTGATATGGGTGTCAATTTTGAGGTTAATTGGGGTGCTTGCTACGAAAATGCCATCATTTTTAAATCCAAGGTGGTGGACGTCATTTTTTTTAATAATTTGATATGGGTGTCAATTTTGAGGTTAATCTACACTAATAATATTATAAAGCGGAAGTTTGTTTGTTTGCTTGAACGCGCTAATCTTCGAAAGTACTGGGTGGATTTGGATGAAATTTGGTATGGAAGTAGCTTGAAGCTTGAGGAAGGTTATAGGCTACTTTTTACGCGACTGCAAAAAAGGAGAGTTATGTTTTTACCGTGATAGAATCCACGGGAGCGAAGCCCCGCGTGAGTACTAGTTTTAATATAATTAAGTTCAACAACAAGTTTCAAATCTCTAATAATAATTTTAGAAACTGAAAATTTTTGTCAGTGGCCCGTTTATATTTTTTTATTGTCATAGTATTTGAATTGTTCCTTAGCAAGTTACACCGTCAAAAATGATTGACTGAGTTTTGTGACTTGTAATTTATTCACTTTGTATTAAAAAATGTCGGATGTACTGTAAGATTTTGCTACCTCTAAACGCGAGGACTTTTAATTGGCTCACTGTCTACTATACTATATATTTACTGTATTTAATAGCTGTTAGTCCTCCATACTTCTTAAACAAATAAATATACATCAGTATACTGGCCAGTGATAATGACGTCATGAATCTGACGCACTATTGCACCGGTGAGATGAAATATGGCATCAATTTAATGACGTCATTATCACTGGTCAGTATACCTACTGGTGTAATTACGGAATACAAAGGATCTAGCCGGTTAAGCATATGAAAACTGCACTCGTGTCTGATGAAGGATTCTTACCTTGTTTTTATTATTTTTCATCTAAAATAGCCATACACTTAATCTCACACCCCTAACCCCTATAGTAAAGGAATAATGGGGGTGACGACCCTTAACGAAAAATGTTTTTTTCTCAGTACCTATTCAAGATATCTTCATGAAATTGAAACCGTTTATGACTATCAATAAATTAATTCTAATATATTTTGAAATTTTTGCAATATTAGAAACTAAAAAACGAGAAGTATTTTTTTTTGGGGGTGGTTTTTAATACCAACCCCTAAAGTGACACCTACCAAAAAATATATCTTATTTGTTAATTAGTTAGCTATTACATGTCAAAGTTACAAAAGGGTCGAATTGGTGGAACATAGCTTAAAAAAAATTGAAAAAAATACCATTTATTACATAATGTTATGGACAACAAGCTTTTACCTCTGGCAAAATCATCGTGCAGAATAGCTGGATTTTTAAATAACACTTTTGGTTCATTATCATGCAAGTTTTGTCAAGTTATAAGAAGTTAACCAGCGAGTCAACCGGTTTCAAGCCCTGGTATAATAACGTTATCCGTAATTATGTTCATATTTTTGTATGATTGAATTAATTATAATACATTGTTTCATAAAACTACATACTTTAATTGATTTTTGTTTTTTTAAGCTATGTTCCACCAATTCGACCCTTTAGTAACTTTGACATGTAATAGCTAACTAATTAACAAATAAGATATATTGTTTTGGTAGGCGTCACTTTAGGGGTTGGTATTAAAAACCACTCTCAAAAAATACTTATCGTTTTTTACAGTTTCTAATATTGCAAAAATTTCAAAAATAAAACATTATAATTAGTTTGTTGATAGTCATATACGGTTTCAATTTCATGAAGATATCTTGAATAGATACTGAGAAAAAAAATTTTTTTCGTTAAGGGTTGTCACCCCCATTATTCCTTTACTATAGGGGTTAGGGGTGTGAGATTAAGTGTATGGCTATTTTAGATGAAAAGCAATAAAAACAAGGTAAGAATCCTTCATCAGACGCGAGTGCAGGTTTCATATGCTTAACCGGCTAGATTCTTTGTCTATGCTACGAGTACAATGTCTTTTCTTTTTCTTTGCGACTGAGGTTCTGACATTTATGATTGTACCTACCTTTAATTACTTAAATGCATGCGATGTAATATGGCTAGTAATTATAATTTTTCAAATATTTCCTTTTTATTAACTACATCTATCTAAGCTAATTAAAACGATGATAATTTAAGACATTTAAAAACAACTGTCACGGCAGAATTCAAGCAATAAGTGTCACAGTACCTAGTTATCACGTGCATCAGTTCAAATTTTAAATCTCTTTGTATACGCCTCATCTGCATTTTTTATTGTCACACTCAACTCCTTAATAATACATGCAGTAAAGGGCGGGTTAAAATTGCTTTCATTATTATATTAAGTTATAATATTGCTAACGACGTTGATCTGCAATAAAAAAATAATTGCATAAATATTGTTTACTTGTGACAACCCTGGCCGTTGCGATACTGTCTAGACGTTGTCGGCATTTTACACGAGATCAAAGGCGTCGACCTACTGTATGATTTTTATACTGTGCTAATATTATAAAGCGGAAAGTTTGTTTGTTTAAATCTTCTAATGTACTGGATGGATTTGTATGAAATTAGATATGTAAGTAGCTTGAGGAAGGTCATAGGCTACTTTTTACCTGTGACTGCAAAAGAAGGAGGAGTATGTTTTTATTGTGATAAAATCCAGGAGAGCGAAGCTCCGCAATCCTGCTAGTATTGCATAAATGCACATAGACAAAGTGTTACGGATGACTCGAAAGCAATTCGAACACCTGTTGTTCTCTATGACCACAGAAGTGAATCAATTTGTTGTATAAATTATAGCGGTCGCTGCTTGTCGGCTTCCTCATAAGTCAGTCAACTGTATGCGGTAGGTTCAACTGCTTCGATGCGGACGGTGATAACCGTGATGGTGATTTACTATAGTATGTTATTGTAGCACATTAATTAGTTTTATATAGTTGCAATTTCCTGCAACTCGTTTTATTTCTTTACCTAGAACCCAGCAGAGTCTATGTGGTGTATTACTGACAACTATGTCTTTAAAAAAAGAGAATTTCTAGTAATGCGAATTTTACCCATATTTAGCAATATGGGTAGAATTCGCATTACTATAGTTGGGTTACTTTAAGAAAATAGTGACGTCATCAGTGCAACTGCAGGGTAAAGGTGTTTTCACAATCGAGTAAAAATTCAAAATTAAATTAATATTTCAAAAGATTAAGTTTAATGGATAAAAATCAAATGAATTGTCATAAATTAGTAATAATTTTTAATCAGTGTCACTAGAATCTTCATTTGTATTTATTATGAAAGAATTTTGTTCTACGTTCTCTATGACGTAATCCAAATTTCACATAAGATTTACTTCTTGTATCACGTGGTCGCAGCATTTCTTCAATCGATTAGCAACTATTAAAGTTATTGCGTCACAAAATAATTTTTTTTTCATCACTCATCTGGAATGTTGAGTTACATCAACATAATTTTTTATTTGGGCCCACACCAATTCAAAAGGACTTAATTAAATGAAATTATTTTATGTAGGTAACGCATAAAAGACAACCGCTTCGCCAAAAGATCTGCAGTCAACTGGTCACTGTGAACTTAGCTTTCTAATTTGTTGCGACCTAATTGGTCGAGAGGCGCGGACAACGATGACGTCACTATTTTCTTAACGTGAACCAACTATAGAAATAATTCTTATATCTTATCTTGCTAACGCCTCCAAATAAGTTTTCAAACCCGCGACCTCTCGATCACAAGGCCGATAACTTAGCCATTAAGCTCGTCGTTTTTTCGCATTAATTCCTGCGACTAGTTTTATTTCTTTGACATACTAGCAGTATCTATGTTGTGTATAGCCATTAAGCTATTGACGCTTTATTAAATTAATATCATACACCGTGAAATTTTAATGGTTGTTTTCCCACAGTGAAATGGCTTTGTCTTGGTAATACAATCGTTTTATAAACAAATAAAATAGTAGAAACAAAAAATGGCGCAGTGTAGTTAATGCATTATCACCATGCGTGAGAGCTTATTTTGCTCTAAACATTTATTAATCAGTTTTTTCTTTGTTGGCAGCGCGCGGCGGTGCGTGTTTCGAGTAGGTACCTACGTTACGTCTACTAAACTACTAATGAATCTCGCGCTTTCGAGTTTAACTGTATGTTTTGATACTACTACTGATGGGTAACCGTCCTGCCGCGGGAAAACAACCATTTAAATTGTATAGTCGTTTTTCGCATTAATTCCTGCGACTAGTTTTATTTCTTTGACAAACTAGCAGTATCTATGTTGCGTATTATTGACAAATATTAATACTTAGCCAAAGATTATATCTACGAAATGAAACGAAATCTACCATCAGACGTGTGGCTCTCGAGTTAAAAACGAATTAATTAACAGTAAATATTTAATAGCGATCAAATATTTTACAAAATAATGGAGCTCTATTTTCTGATACGCTTATGATTTCCCATCTTTTAAAGAAAAGCCTGTATCCCAGGAAAATAGTGCCTTCCCAATTCTTATAATATAGTTCAATTATATATTCTGTCATTTTGGAAATACCTTCCTTATAATCTCTAAATATTATAAAACTTTCTGTCTGTTCGCGATAAACTCAAAAAGTACTGGACGGATTTTCTTACAGTTTTCTCCAACAGATACGAGTGATTCTTGAGGAAGATTTTAGTGTATAATAAATTAAAGTTTTGTGTAAATTGGACGAAATACGACGATATTAGTTCAACATGTCGGAAAAACGAACCGAGTGGGAGCTTTAATCGAAAACGCTGCCAAAACCTTTTGAGTTATAACAAAACACTATGGTGGAATTATTCCGCTTTTATAGATTTACAACAAAGTCCGCGATGGCATATGTCTACGAGTATCTGCCAAGGATAACCCATAATTAAAATATTTTTCTTTTATAAATTACAATACAATAAAATGATGGGTTATATACGAAACTATTTTTAACAGTACAGTATTATTCCTTATCTAATTAAATAGATACGTCGAGCTTTTAATGTAGATCAAAATTGCATTTTGCACTGTATCAATGAAATTTATATCTTATGAGTTATCGCAAAATAAAAATTACCGAACTAGAAATTAAATAGTTAAAATATCGATGAAGCGAAGCGAAGATGTCGCTCATTTGCTATTACCGCTCCCTTTTAAAAAAGACTGTATGTAAATCTGTTCGTCATGTTTGCCAAAAATTTAAGCAAATTAATATCAGCGAATATAAACTCTATTCCCCGAGCGAAGCCGAGCCGGGTCGCTAGTATTATTTTAAAGTTAAATTTTATTTTAACTTTAGTAAATAGTAAAATAAAGTAGATTAAGATGGACAGACGGCGACGTTGTGAAGATTATTATTTAAACAGGTCTTATTACTCCCTATTATACCTCTCCATAGGGACTCCTGTAATCCCTCATACCTGTACTCCTGTGTCCCAGCAGTGGGAAAATTATGGGCTGAATTATTATTGCTGGTCGGGGTAAATTCTTATTATTGCTGGTCGGGGTAAATTCTTATTATAGACGAAACAATCTAAAAAGGCTCTTAGTTTATACCCGTGTTACAAAGTTTAGACCAGAACTTGAATTAGTAACCCAACCGGTTTAATAATTATGATACTTAGGAAAATTCGTCATCAATTTTATTAGGTCCTGTTTTGCAATTGAAACACTAGATTGTAGAGAGAAGCTACACGTGTGCTTTGACTTTTATAGTTTCTCTAGCTTCTGCCCGCGACTTCCTTCACGTGGGAGGGTTTGCCTGCGTAAATTCCGATCCCGTGGGAATTCTGGGATAAAAAGTAGCCTATGTGTTATTCCACGCAGACAATTATTTACTTTACATGGTACAAATTATATTATGTTATCAACTTTGTATACGACGATATGCCTTATGTACTACAATCACCTTTTTAATACAATAAATTTACGATTATGATTATGACTTTTACCAAATTAACTTACCAAATTCTTTTCAAATCCGTTCAAGAAAGAGTAACAAACACCCTTACATCTATACATCCATCCTCGCAAATTTTCGCATTTATAATATTAGTAAGAAAGTCATGTTAAACCTAGGTTTTAGATCCGGGATTGAGCGTAGTCGTTCTGATACCCTTATCCAAATTTGTATGGGGTGTGACCTAGCAAGTTTTCTTCTGTACGCCTCTATTAGTCGATATTTTAGTAGTCACCCCTTTTGTTAGGTTCCGTAGTAAAACGAAAAACTCCTAGTTTGGCTTTGACCATATCCGTCCGTGGTTTTACTAAAAGACTTGATGTTGTGACGCTGTAATCTGTCATGTTCATAGATAAAAATCACGCCTAAAAGTTCGCCTAGACATATTTGACCGGTTGTAATTAACCTACAAAGTCCATATTATACACTTGAAACTTTTTCACGACATTTACCTTACTCTTTTTCCTTGGCATTGATCTTAGCGTTGACGACAACTAACAATTCAATAAATCGAGCGATGCTTTGGATTAAACGAGCAGAAAGCAGCGGGTGAAGGTTGCATCTGTTTGAAATACATTCAATGATCAGGCGAGTCATAACAATCTTTGAATTATGGTGTGTTTACCTTCTACCTTTGCCTAAACAATCAAGGATAATACGTAAACGGTTTGAAATGTTAACCTACTAGATGCTGACCCAGTAATCCGTAGTATCTATACTGATAAGTTTGACTAGCCTCTCCTGTGAGGCTCTTCACGCATAATCGTGCATTTGTAGTGTACTTTTCTGAAAGGAGAAGAATTAGTATTTAAAATGGTAAGCGCCATGATCACAGATTCTTTTTTCAGGTGGGAATTTCATCGATAATTCTTCTCCCGCTCTGGGTGGAGTGTAGGGAAGTGTCAGCGTTCCGGGGCTATCTCGTTAGAACATTCTCGCAATCCTGGCATGATCACGGATGAACTGAAGTTATTGCGGGTAGATGAGTAATTGATGAGCAGAAAAATCGGTGTATCCTCTTCCTCGTTCGTTTTTGTGATCGACAACTCTACCACTGTCGCATGTATCACTCAAAATCTGCTTTTGTTTCTGTTTAAAAACTATAGGAGTATAAATATTTACCTTACAATTTTAGCTTGTTATAATGTTAGTTTAGATAAACATGCTAAGTATAACTCAGTATAAAACAACCGAAATTTCAAATTTCCGTTCTACATACCGGAGACATGGCTTTGATAAGATAATAGTAATACTATGATTGTGCTTTCCCTTATCGACAGAATACGTTCCCGCCCGTGGTTGCCCTGCTCAAGCTGTATCACCCCGATGGATCGGAAGCGAAGTTGTCGTTCAACCCCACTATGACCACGCCGCTGCACCTCAAAGAATTGTACCAACTGAATAATTTTGTTCAGGTGAGGGTCATCTTTTTTACTTTTAATTCATGACTGAACACAAGCGTCTTGTAAAATTTTCTTCTTAACTAACTAGCTGTTCCGACAGACGTCTTTCTGACCTTTAAAACCTTCCCTGTATGAGAGGGAACATCATACAAAAATAAATAAGTAATGAAATCAGTCGAACCATTCTCTAGTTTTAAGTCAGACTAACAAACAGCTATTTATTATGATATAAGATTTGTATAAGGTCAAAATTTACAGTCGAAATAATTCTGCAGAAAATAATACTGTACGTGGCATGCCTTTTAAGTTTCGTCGTTTGAAGAAAAAACACAACTGGAATCTTATAGTACTTTTTATTGTTTTTCAAAGTATTCACTACGTAGCTTAATACACTTTTCCATTCGCTCAAACCAGTTATTTTGACATTTATTCCACCCTTGGGGGGTGGGGTTTGGGTGTTCAAAATGGCTGACTTAAAAGCGTCGACTACTTCTTCACTGGACTGGAACCTTTGACCACGAAGACTTCTTAATTTTAGGAAATGCAAAGAAATCGTTAGGGCTTAGGTCAGGACTGTATGGAGGATGGTTAAGAATTTCTACTTTTCCCTGCTTCAAATACTCCGTTTGACGAGAGCTGTGTGAGCTTGCGTTGTCGTGGTGCAGGATGATGCGTCGCTTTGAGTTAGATTTTCGAAGTTCGGCGATGACTTGTGGTAAACAAACTGTGGTATACCACTCTGCGTTAACCGTTCTACGATCTTCAAGTGCAATAGTCGCAACATGGCCGGTTTTTCTAACGAACGTGGCCACCATTTTCTTCTTTCTTTCTTTTTCTTTCCATTTTCTTCTTCTTCTTGAAATGCTTCGAGAACGAACAACTTTAGTCGGCTTTGGCTCGTCTTGAAAGACCCAGATTGTAGATTGTTGTTTGGAATCAGGATCGTAGGCATAGATCCAAGATTCGTCACCACTGATGATGTCGTAGACGTGATTTGACT
The DNA here is from genome assembly GCA_943138885.2 of Tholera decimalis. NCBI lineage: Eukaryota > Metazoa > Arthropoda > Insecta > Lepidoptera > Noctuidae > Tholera > Tholera decimalis. The sequence continues at coordinate 15,920,320 of OW964558.2, forward strand.
CTCCTCGGTTGAACCTTTGCAGAGTTTTCTTACACCATCTGACGCGGGCCGCTTTATAATCGTCGGAAAGCAGATGCGGTATCCAACGGCAAACTAGCTTTCTCACACCAAGCGCTTCATGCAAGATCTTCTGAATGGTTGTCCCTGAGATGCCTAATAGAGCCTCTATCTCTCGATATGTCACATGAAGGTCTTCGAGAATTAGTTGTCTCACAGCAATGATGTTATCTTCAGTGTAGGCGGATATTGGGCGTCCTTCGCGAGATTTGTCACTAACACTAGTATGTCCACGCTGGAATTCTAAATACCAGCGTTCGAAAGTCCGCAGACATGGGGCTTCATCACTGAACACAGATGTTAGCTCTTCAAAACACTGAATCCGTGTCAGGCCTCTTCTAAAGTTGTAGAAAATTATCGCACGAACATTTTCCTTAGAAAGATTCATTTTCGTACGTAACCTGACAGATTCCAATCGACGCTGTGACCATGGACGTAATATACTAACAGGACCGAGTACTCTCAGCTAAAAAGCGAGCCGACCGAGATAGATAGTATAGAGGCCGCTTGTCCCTTTCTAACAGGGTGACAATAAGATTTGGCTATATGAGACAAATTGAAACTTGCAAACTACCTACTGATAGTTTACTTACTACACATAAGTATGGAATTATTATTAGCAACTAGCTGTGCCCGCGACTTCGTACGCGCTGACTACTGAAACATAAAACCTCCTCCTTTTTGAAGGCGGTTAAAAAGTAGCCTATGTGTAATCTGCGCTAGAAATGGAACCTGCAGTAAAGGTTTTACGTCATAGCTTCAGGTTGCAGTTCGGCGTTGTTATGTCAGTTCCGCTGTACCCGCGACTTAGTACTGCAAAACCACAGAATCATTAAATGCACATATTTTCTGATTGAGTGGACCGATTGCGATGAAATAAAGCCTAAATATTATTCCGAGCTAAGCCCTACATAATTCTGAAAACTGCATCTGAATAGGATCTGTTGTTTTTACGTGATGCGTGCACAAACAAACAGATAAACAGACAAAAATTCAAAAAGCGATCGGAATGCCTTCTATGACTTATCTTTCATATCCCTAATTCATCTTTTTGTAAATATTTCCAATGTACGACACAAAAAATTTAGAGTTTTATTATATGTATGAGGATTGAGGAGCTCGATGGCCCAGTGGAAGTAAGTACGCAGTTTTAAGCGCTTACGCATGTTAAACAACCCCGGGCGGCGTCCCCACTAGGATGGGTGATGTCAGTCTTTAAGCTATATCAGTTGGCTTTAGGCAACTAGAAAAATCTGATAAGTACCAGTGTTGACCACTTTAAAATTCTGAGGAATAAGGGATGGATTATGAAATAAATAATACTAATAGTATATACAAATAGTATTTATTTAGTAATTGACCACATTGCTGTATTTCTTACAGTTGACAAGTAAATACAGTTCAAATAATGCCAGTAATTATTTTAAACCTTAATATCAAATTACTACTTTTTACACATGACTAAATAAAATGGTTTTAGTAAGTTTCTGTCTAAGTCCAATTTTACTGCCGAAATTTCGTAACGAATATAATTTCGTTTGATGAAATATTATTAAATTCAGATATGAATTTGCCAACGCTTTCAACAATTGTAATTCGTGTGGCTCTTCATCATTTGCAGATTATACCGGGTGGGCTGGAAAAAACAAATGCTTCAATTTGGCAACAAACAGTTGCTTTAATATTGACAGATAGGATGTAGGATAAAAACATAGGACAATAAAACGAAAAAAAATTGAATATCATTTATTAATGATAAACATGGCTAAATAAAATAGTTTTATTGAGCTTTTGGCGGAGGCCAATCTTAAAAAGCTGTTACGTAAATAATATAACAATGTATGTAAGGTTAGGTACAGTTTGTTTGTATTTATTAATTTGTTTGTTATTAATTATCAAAAATAATCGTGATTATAGTAGAGTAAAAGTAAGAGACATATAAGTAGGTTTCGATAAAAATATAACCTAAATCTAGAATAATAAGAGATTATAGTTAAAAAAGAACATACTCGCAAAACTCGAATCATGGTCACTAGACCAGCGTAAACAAGCAAATTATTAACAAATTGCTTACGTGTGAAAAGATATGCCGCAACCACCATATGATTCGCTTTTACAAGATTTTATGCAACACTTTTTCACCATTTTCACGGTTAAAAATTGCAGTTGTAGATAACAGTTTAACAAAACACGTTATGACCGGAGCTAAGTTCAACGACACAACAACAGCGTAGACACCATGACACTTGCTAAAGATACCAGTTTAATAATTATAAAAACTTCTAACGAGAAATTCTTTAATACTTTTTGTTCTTATAGGGTAATATAAATTATCAATAAAATACTTTTTATAGCTATAGCCAGTTTAAATCAAGATTAAGTCAAACTCTTGTTCATATTTTTCTTGTGATGGACAAAATTTTTATTACTGCCGTAAATAATTTTTTCGTGTGGCAAGTGTGAAAAAGGGACAGAGGGCATCAGTACTGGCTATCTCTCTCGGCTCGTTTTGCCTCTGTCCTAATTTGGTTTCCAAAGTAAACCTTATGCCGTACCCGTACGCGTATGTTTTGTTTTACTATAACACAATTTTGACAGTGCTCAGTCCTGTTAGTATATTACGTCCATGGCTGTGACTAAACAATAGCATTAATCCTAATACTTTCAACTGTTTTGAGATTCAAAATTTAAACATATTCGAATATAGAACGGTTCCAAATTCAAAATTGCCGGGAAATATGGAAACCAAAGAGTATGTAATACACTATGTTTAAGAGACGGGACTTAGTACTAAAAAAATAAAAACAGGTAAAAGTTCACTTCAATACCAACTGAACGAACATACACGGGGAACAAGACGTCATACAACAGTACTACCAACCTATCAGACTAAATAGTGCTGAGCGATGGCAGCAGCCTCTTTATCGATATCGATAAAGTATACAGGTCGAAAAACGGGCTTACTTTTAATTTTTTTTTTATTTAAGTGCGGATTTGTGTTGAAATAAAGCAAGGATTGTAGTTTTTAAGAAAAAAAGTAGTATATTGTTAATTATTAAAACTAGTACAGATCATTAGACTTAATAATATATGTCAAGGATTGAGTTAATTTATTCCCAACGTTCTTCTGGACGCAAACCCATAGCAGTCATAAACATTTCATGTTTCATTCGATGGAGTCCCGTCGTCAGAACGTCAGTGACCGTGTCTTCTGTATTCTTGTATTTGATAAGTATTTCATTGACTGCAACCTTCTCTGATGTAATGATATCGGACATCTATGTGCTTACTTCAGGCGTGGTAATTTTGAATACCTGAAAGATTAATGTCAGTGTGAATTGGCTTAAACAGGCTTTGTGCACGAAAGCTACTACTTGGGAAAGGTTGTCTAAAGCCACCTAACTTCTTTAATTTCTTGTCATATTATTGAAAAGACTAGATATTATATAACAATTTCATGACTCAATTGCAAACCCATAGCTGTCATACACATTTCATATTTCATTCGATGGAGCCCCATCGTCAGAACGTCAGTGACCGTGTCTTCTGTATTCTTGTATTTGATAAGTATTTTATTGACTGCAACCTGCTCTGATGTAATGATATCGGACATCTATGTGCTTACTTCGGGCGAACTGTGAACTACTACTGTGAACATATTATGTGGTTTTTAGTTCCCTGTAAAAAACATGCAAACAAGCATACACCATGCATCCAGCAGTCATGCAAACAAGCACACACCATACATACAGCACATCATTATTTCCTGAAATATTGATGTTTATTATTAATATGATTTGCAAATAGGTTATAAATAACACTTTCACATGATATTTTTCATGCAAGCAAGCATGCAGCATATAATGTAGCAAGCATGGTTTCTGTCACGGATCCAGCGCTGCAGGGCTGACAGCAGATGATGACAGCACCATTAACGGAGCCCCACAAGGCCACTGCCTGCCGGGGTTACGGGAATGTTCTAACGAGATACCGCGGCCCCGAAACGTAAGGGCAGTGAAGGAACAGGGTGGGTTTTTGGTCAGTAGAAGTCTGACACTCCCTTCTGCTCTACCCACAGCAGGAGGGGTCATTTGAAGATTTTCCCAATCAGAAAAAAAGTGGTCTGATTTTTGGTGTAGAGCCTGAAAATTATACATAAAGTAAACGCGGTTTCATTCAATGCCTCTCGCTTTAATCAACGTTGTTTATAAACAATTAAAAACAGACACACCATTTATCGATAGTTGATAAGAGCCGTTGCGTTATAGCACATCACTAAACAACAAAATAAAATTGAAAATTAAAAGATCGATTAAAGCTTTTAGTACTATGTTTTAATTAAAATATATAATCAAATATCTAATTTAATACTTACCGAGCCTCATCTAATGGAAATTTTGCCATAAACTTCCTTTTTTCATTACCTATACGACTTGCACGATCTCCACATATTTCCCAAGTTATAAATCGGTTTTTAGGTGGCATTATGGTACAATCACTGAACAATAACCGATATTTTTTTACAAATTACGATGTAAAATGAACCGTATTACTTTACTCTTTGATGAACCGTAAATTAATTTAATTACTGCCAGAAAATAATAAGCACAAACTTAAAATATACAAGAAGACAGGACAAGTAAACATATATGGCCGACAATAGATTAAAAAGTGGCTGACTGTCATGAAAGAAAGAGAAAGCGCACGGAACAGGTGAGACAGCAAAATGTACCATTATTTCCCCTCAAAGTCCATACAATTTTTTTCGCCTTGAAGTTGCAGTAGCCTGATGGAAACGACAGAACTTAAAAGGCATGCCTCGTATGTACTCGTAAAACATGAATAAATTCCAATTGTACCTACATCCAGTTACTGTGACTAGCATATCACGGATATATCCTTCATGGTTTGTTTTGGTATGTTTTGTACACCAAAACGCATATGAGCATGTTTTAATAAATACATATAGGTATATTTAATTTGTCTTCTATTGTTATTCAGGAAGCGATTCAGCGCGAAGCCTCCTTGGAAGGTCGCCTTCGCACGTTACGCGAGTGTGTGGAGCGTACGCGCGCCGAGGCAGCGGCCTCGTGGGAGTTATTCGTGGGAGAACAACGCTTGCTCATGCGCGTGCAAACGTTGGAGACCATGTTGGCTGTGGGCAAACAGCCCGACCACCATCAGCTGGCACAGCTGCTCAACGACAAGAGGAACTACCAGGTATGTCATAGCTTATGCAGCTAGAAAAAATGTGACCTTGTTTGCCACTCTTAATTTAATTTTAGTTCCAAATTTTCATTGTATTCATTGTTCAGCTGCTGTACGTGAGCCTTTACTAGGCAATGCAAAGATTATTGCCACATCGTCAATCTCCTCTACATTTATTGCGTGAACAGCCAAGGTGTGGAACTCTGCCGGCTTCTGTATTCCCTACCACATATTATGACCCGTCAGCCTTTACAGCAAGAGTGAACAGGCATCTTCTGGGCTCTCTCGTTCGATCGTAGACCTCATCTTACACTTCTTACTTAGGAGCGGGCTCATTCGTAATAAAAAAAGCCTAATGTGTGCATATAGTGATGTTACCCCAGAAAGTTTTCACAACTAATCCCATTCATTTTTACAATTCTTCAGGGTATGTTGATAACTTTATGTACATTTGTGGTATATAAGAGCAATTAACAACAACAACACATACACTACCAGTCAATTTTCATTTAAAAAGTCTACACTCTGGTAGATGTAAAACTGATAAGTAATATTAAATATAAATACATTACGTAAAGCTACTAATAAAATTCTTATATGTGCCAAAATAAAAATTTAGTAATTATTCTACTTAAAAGAACTTACTATGAATACATTATGACGAACAATAATCTAAGTAAGCTATTAAGAAATACGAAATACATATTTCCAAACTTTACGGTTAAAATTAATTTTCTCTCAGCTTTCTTGATGTCTCGGGACTAGGGGTTTTAAAATGTCTGTGGGAAGTCCAGGGAAAGTATAAAAAGGTTAGAAAATATCAAAAAGAAAACATAGGGCATTACGTAATTAGCCAGCTAGTTTTCTAATGAACTTGTATGTTATTTATAGGAAGTGGCGCAGGAGAGTCTACGCGCGGCGCACGAACAAAGGCTTGCCTTAGAGGAATCGTTGGAGCGACGCAGCCGCGAAGTGGCCGCCTTGCATCAACATAACTACGCGCTGCGGCTCACTGCTAACAACGCGCTCGCCGAGCTACAGGTACCGTACATAAGTATATTAATTTATTTAACAATTTATTCTCAGGTTACAATGACCCATAGATATATACCTTAACCTGAAGTATACATAATATAATAACAATTGTGTTAGTGAATGAAACTTAATACTATGTTAGTATCACTAAATTGCACTAAGTCTTTGTGCGTTCCGGTGGCACTAGGCCGCGAAAACGGTAGAATTCCACATCCTGTGGCCAAAAGCTTTCTTCCGTCATCTGAGGCAGAAAACATGTTGGTATGGGCACCACAAATGCCTTAAAGTTGACATTGCGATGCGACTCCAGCAGCTGCACTCTCGGTCTCAATTAAGCGGTAACAGCTTTTTTCTGGGTGGGAAAATCATCAAATGGCTCCTCCCGCTGTGAGAGAGCGTAAGAGAGTGTCAGACTTCTATTGACTAAAAACCCACCCTGCTCCTTCAGTTGCTCTTGCGTTCCGGGGCCGCGGTATCTCGTTAGAAGATTACCGCAATCCCGGCAAGCGGTAATAGCATAATGGCTAAGGTGTCGCCCTTGTGATCGAAAGGTAGTGGGGTCGAACCCCACCCATTACACTATAGGGTAGTTTCCTGTGTTACAAAATAATTATTTTATTTGGTCCATTAGGTAGATTTTCAAAAAATATTGGTCACGTAATTTTTGCTTTTTCAAGTCAAGAAAAATTCACAAAGATGGAAAGCTTCAAAGTACAGGAGTGGGGGCTGCTGACGTCACACATTGCTAAGAATTATACCGAGGTGTGACGTCACGCGAAATTTCAACTCACTGTATCGTCTTAATTTTTCAATTACGTTAAACTACGTGACGGACTAAATAAAATATTTTAGGAAACTACCCTATTGTCGCAAACACATTTCAGATAAGCATTTTTAGCTAAGTTGATAAGATTGCTAGTAATGTGATTCCTGCCCACATTGCAACAAAAAAAAGATTAATGTCATAATGCCTAGGCTTTTTCGACCGGCTACAAGACTAACTGGATGCGGCTGAGTACTAGTATTTTACATGGAGCGACCGCCTATCTAACCTCTACAACCCAGTAGCTGGGTAACACGATACTCTTTGTCAAATCCGTCGAAGATGTACATATCACAGCCGGATACAACGGGTTAACGTGCTTTTTGGGCATGGAGGAATTTCTATATCGCACACCTAGATCTAAAGAGAGCTAACTCAAAAATCTCAATTTTTGAGTTATACATACCATCGAATTCCTTACCTAATAAGGAATTCGATGGTATGTATAACATTAGCTTTTTTTTATAACTTTAGATTTTTGAGTTAGCTCTCTTTAGATCTAGGTGTGCGATATGTTAATCGAAGATGATGGATGGATAAACCTATCCACAGTCCAACCTTAGCAAGTATTGCCTAACCTTGAAGATTGAGAGAGACACAAGCATATTTACCTTCATTGGAAGGTTGAACAAGACTGCTAGTTATGGGAATTCTACCTACAAATTAACATATATAAGGAAACTACCCCATATCTATCCAAAAGGGCTGAAGACAACATCTGGTACAGTCTCTGTGCACAGTTTCAGCTCAAAATAAGTGACTCAAAGAATTGATACCAAATTATCGGTTTCATATGTTTCTTGAATACCAATCATAAAAAAACGTCACCGCACTACGAGGGTCAATTACTTTGACGACACTCGCCAATAACACGATAATTCCCTTCGATCTTCTTAATTTGAAAAAATCGGTCTCTGATATCAATGTATTGATTTTTCTTATAAGTTCCACACATGTAGACATATAAAAACTTTTTACCAAAAAAATAAACCGACACCCAAAAACACTGCAAAGTGAAAAATAACTTTAATTTCGTAGTCGGTGTCTTTAGTTTCATATTTTCGTTTTTGGCACCGACTTCCGAAATTAAAGTTATTTTTCACTTTGCAGTGTTTTTGGGAGTCGGTTTAATTTTTTGGTAAAAAGTTTATATTTCACTCTTTTTTAGTTGGTCGATGTTTAATTTACCTAGTTAAAAGAGCTTAAATGTCAACATATGAAACCGATAATTTGGTATCAATTCTTTGAGTCACTTATTTTTAGCTGAAACTGTGCATAGAGACTCCATACCAGATGTTGTCTTCAGCCCTTTTGGATAGATATGGGGTTTCCGTTACACGTTGTACAAATAATTTTCAGTATTGTGTTTGTTTGTGTGCCATAAATAATGTATGTTTATGTTCTCGTGCTACAGAAGCTGGCAGCGCGGTGTGAGCGCAAGATGTGCGCGGCGCGGCTTGCCATCGCCAGCGCTGAGGAGCGAGAGCAGGCCGTGCGGAACCATCTGCCGCTCGCGGTATGTCTCAATACTCTCACTATATCATTGGTTTTATTTTTTACTAGCTGACCCGACAGACGTTGTCCTGTCATAACTATGAATATTGAATGCGAATTGGTATAATTAAAAAAAAATATTTAAGAAACGAAGTAACTAAGAAATTCAGTTTTTTACATCCTCTCTGACGATATTTGCAGCACGCATTCTGTCAATGTTATGTCAAACGCCAAAATGTTACATTAGAAAAAAAATATATGTTGGCATTGATATACAAAAACCCAAGATGCACAGTCTCGAATAAAAATTGCGCTCAAAACTGTCGCCAAACACTCACCACCTACGTAGTAATGGTTATACTATAATATAACCATTACTACGTAGGTATAAAATATAAAGCATAAAATATGTTTTTGCAAATTCCATCTTGTGAAAATTGTTTAAAGTTGTTTTTACAAAGCAATGTGCGAAAGGCAATAAAATTTTACGACTGACGTTGGTCGGTAGGACAAGGCATTGAGTGGAGTTAGAGTATTACTTATATTTTTTATAAGAGATTTTTGTTAGTATCATAAAAGTTTATTAAATTGTGTTCTAAAGACATAATAATTATACTCTTAACGGAGCGTTAATGTTTTTGGGTAGAACATGTGTATATCAAAGAAACAAATATTAACCTTTTTCCGTGACATAATTATGTACATATTTTCGTCCAAAAAATTTGGCATAAAAAAAATCTCTCTCCTTTGTTGGCTGACGATTGATATCCGTTCTCCGCATCGTATTTGGTCTCAAGAAAAACTAAAGTATAAAAATAATATGTTTTTAATGAGATTGGTGTTGCGCCAAAGCAACACTCACACACAGTTTTATCATGAGCATGCCGCATGTCGTGAACCCATAAATTGTCCCATAATAAATCAACATACATGAAATATTTATGAATATTAAAAAATCCGTAAAATTGACGACCTCTTCTACTTTATTATATTATACAACGTATACATAATATGTATTTGCCAAAAACTAAATACAATAAAGGTCGAAACTACATAAACTTATTAAGAAAGAATAAAAAAACAATTTAAAAAAACCGACTCCAATAACTTGTTCAATGTTCAACTTTATTATGCGACTAAAATAAAAAAGATGCCATAATACATACATTCTTTTGACCTCAGAACAATAACTAAAGCATAGAAGGCGCTTTACGACATTTGAAGTGTACGCTGTCATAGACAAAAGAGTATTAACTAGTGATGTGACTATGCCTAAAATAAATACCGATATCGACTTCTTAGTTTATGGTATGGCAATAAATCTAAATATGCTAAGGCGAAATAAAGAACTCACTTCTGTCTGATCAACGTATTTATTTATAACAGGATAAATTATTAACAAATTGAAATTACCAAGAAAACGCTTAAATAATTTGGAAAGAGCGATTGGCCCCGGAACGAGTAAAGAAAATTTAAAATCACAGTGATTTTAAAAATTATAGTTTTTATTAGGAACATCCTTACTTTTTAACACGCTTTTATTAGGTCGACCTGTATGTAACTAACTATGTAATGGAATCTAAGGTAACTAATTTAACCATCTTCCAAGGATCGTAGCGTAATGAAAATTGGCAGCAGTATATTGTTCTGATGACAATACAATAATATGGTACTGTCGAACTGATCTGATGATGGAGCCGGAAGATATAAACTAGAACTTCATGATGGAAAATCGTATCATAGCTGTTTTGGATTTTTTAGAAAAGTCTTGTAATGAACTTTGACCACGATTAGGTTTCAAGGTCTGATGATGAAGCCGGAAGATAGGCACTGCATTCCATGATGGAATATCGTATCGTAGTCGTGTTTGCACTTGTGAGAAAGGCTACATAATGGACTTTGAACACGATCAGGTTTCAAGGTTATAACAAACCTAAAGAAAATCCGTTATCGGTTTTCTTAACATTTTTTTTGACGTGCATTTATAAAAGCTTGTTTTTCTAGTGTTTTTAAAACTATTAATTTTTTACCTAGGTATTTTATTATTGCTTGTTCTACGGGAGAAGATAATTCTTTTGCGATATAATGAATTCTAATTGTTAAATATTCTTTGCTTATCAATTTAATCAACAAAGGTGAATGCAAAGTTTCGGCTCGTCTCATGTAGCGTCCGACAGACTTTCTAAATTAATGATAATTCGTTATATAAAACCGTAAGAATTATACAGTATAAATAAAATCTGTAGAAGTACACCGTTTAAAAGTAATTTTAAATAGTTATTCAATTTATCAACACTTTTCTATCTACAATTTCAATTAGAAATGTTGCTAATACCAAAATAAAATAGTATCGATACGAAATTGCACTTGCAAATCGATTACATTAATATCATTTGAACCTACGTAAGTGAATTTATTCAAGAATTGAATTAAAATTGAATTGAGAATTGAATTTATTTATTTGTTAAGTCATAACTCGTAATTCTTATAATAATTAATAATGTTTAGTTATATTTTTTAATATCTTATAATAATTTAAAGTAATTCAATTAAATTATCGATACAGTTTAGAATAGTTATATAGTGCTGGTAACACTTAATTTTGTAATTGTCACTGATAATTGTCAAAAGTTTTACTTTTCCCGTGTTTTATGACGAGCGACGAAGTGTCTTACGTGTTTTTTGAGTTTTGTGTTGTTTATTGCATTGTTACCGGACTCGGATATCTGTATTACCTTGGCTGTTGAAAACGAATTCAATAGTCATTATTCAATAATTTTATAGTTTATTTCATGTTATCGTTAAAATTAGAAGTATTAAGTGGTCAACTTCAAAGAACTATAACTGTTTTTGGTGTACTTCTTATAGAAAATTAACTATACAGTCAAATTATATAATTATTTTCCTTTTTTATGATATATAGTTCATCTTTGTCGGTTCTGGCAGAGTCTTGAAGCCTTGGCATTCTCCTTTCTATGATCATCCAATACATCATTATCAAATGAATGTTCGAGTAAATCATCAAAAATTGACGTTGGTAGCAATGTTTGCGATATTTTATTTATCATTGACAAAAATACTTGGGTTGTCCTAAAACTTGGAACCTGCACGAATTTCGTATTCACGTAGTATTTTTTCAGCGGTTTTACAGACTTTGCAAACCTCATCGGAGGGTTTTATAAGACCACCTCTATCTTTAATGGAAATCAAGGAAAATGATGAATGGCTGAATTTATTTTCCAAACATTGGACACATTTTTCGCAGCTTAATTTTTTTTTATTTTCCTATCTACACAGCCTGCTACATAATGTACAATGTGATTTGCGTACTCCGTCAAAGTTCGTGCGCTCAAAACTTAGTCGTGGTCAAATATGGCACTCGGTACAGCTGTAAGTTCGACAAGCCTACTATTTCCAGTGGTCGAATTTATTATTTCTTTATATATTTGAACATTATAATTGAGAACTGTTACAGTTTCTAATGGTACACAATTAACGGTTGATCCATCTTTAAATTGTGTGTGCACAAGTAACCTTTTATAAGCAGCACGGAACATTCGAGCTGAAGGGTTGTTATTGAAACCACATTTTGACCTGATAGCTCCGAAAAACAATCCTATGTGGTCCTGACTCAATTTGTAGGGACATAAATACCTCATAACGCTGTTTTCAGGGGCGACATATTTATCGTATAAGGCTATTAAAGATTTCATACAAATAATAAAGCCCGAAAGCCAGTTGACCTATTTGAATTGATTACAAGAAAACCATTTAAGAATTTAAGATTTTTTTATATATTCCTCAGCAGCAACAAAAAATATTTTAGTTTAGTCTATATTAAATTTGACGGTTCTTTTTTTATTACGAATGAGCCCGCTCTTGACCTCGATCACACTTGATGGTAAGTGTAAAATGAGGTCTACGATCGAACGAGCGAGCCCAGAAAATGCCTATTCACTCTTGCTTTAAAGGCTGACGGGTCATATGTGGCAGGGAACACAGAAGCCGGCAGAGAGTTCCACACCTTGGCTGTGCGCACAATAAATGTAGACGAGAAGCGCTTCGTACGACAAGACGGTATATCGACCAAGTGTGGATGGTATCCTGCGGTACGTCTGGTGGACCGGTAGTAAAAGGGGGATTCCCCCTTTCCATCCTGTGCCCCTTGTTTCTGCTGTTCATAGCATCGAAAAGATCATTAAATATTCTTATAAATTAAATAGTGCCATCACAATCAGCAAACTCAGGAATTCCCAGATTTTTACAAAATTCTAGGGCGTCTGCAACAGACGCACTGAGTAGTTGTGCGGCTAATCGAACCTTCATTTTTTGATTTATGTAATTAGTGTGATCTTTCCTTAACCCTTAATAGGGCATGGGCAAAGTGTGGATCTTTGAAACAAAAACGCAGTCAAATTGGCATTATGGGTGTATAGTGTTGTAGAATTTTAAATCATTTCATCCCCAAGTGTGTATTTCTGTCCTCATCACACAAAAATCAGTGATCTGTTTGACAAAACATTGAAAGTAAAACTTTGACAGCTTCTTTTTTTTACTTTGTTCGTTTCGAAAACAAGTCGTTTGACTCATGCTGTAGGTCAACTTATAAAGAAAAAAATGACAGTGACATTTTGTGGGAACAGTTACACATTTGACTGTTTACAACAAAAAGCTGATGTGGGAATAATGTTCATCTTGCCCTATTAAGGGTTAATTTTGTACCTAAATGAAGTCTTTCATTATTCTGCAGGTTGTGTAAGAATTCAATATAGTGCCAAGAATTTTTTTTCCTTGATTATCTATCAAAACTTTCTTGTCCCCAAATGTGTTACGTATTAACTTAATATTATGGCACAGATCTGGCCACAAACAAACTTCGTTACCATTTTGAATTACAGAATAATTAAATAAATTCATTTCGCAGCCTAAATGACTACACATGGCTTTATTAGTTGTAGCACCATCAAAAGTAAAGGAAACCACTTAAGCCCCAGTGTTTTCTATCAATGTTAGACTTTGCTGTACTAATAAGGATTTCTGTTTAGCTGTGATGGAGTCTATGAGAAAATATCCTACAGGGTTTTCCACGTGTCATTTACAGCCGTTAATACGAATTCTATATATTCGAAACGCTTCCCTTGCTAGCGGTATATCCTGTGAATCAAGATCACATCCGATGTTAACATACCCAAAATATTTTTCCCATCCCATTCGACTAACTTACGAAGTGCCATTTCGTCGAATGACAATGCGCAATATAAAGGCTTGCCACTATTCAATTTAACTCTTTCTTTTTAACCGACTTCAAAAAAAGGAGGTTTACAATTCGTCTTGAACTTTTTTTTTATGTAACCTCATAACTCAGAGATGGCTGGACCGATTTGGAAAATTCTTTTTTTTGTTTGAAAGGGTATACTTTCTAGTTGGTCCCATTGTCGTCACGTTTGGATCTGATGATGGGATCATGGAGAAATCGAGGGAACTCTTCAAATATTATAGGCACACCTATAGCGTTTTGGGTATTTCTTATAGTACCTTGTGCAGTTGCTCTTGAAAAGTACCATTTGAGGAAGTGGAACTGATGGTGAAGACCCCAGATGGCCACCGAAACTACTCAATAATAAGTATTTCATTGATTGCGATTAGATTACTTGAATATGGATATTAAGCACTTTATGCTCGTCACAATGCATATGGTGAAGTAGAGCTGATGGTGATGTACCAGGAGAACTCCTCAAAAATTAACGGCTCTGTACCGGGAAAAGCAATATTTTGTAAAAGGTCATAAGTAGTTGACATTTTGGCTTATCTAACTAGATAAATTACAAACCGACCCACTAAAAAGCGTGAAAAAAAAAACTTTTTAGCAAAAAATAGAACCGACTTCCATATAAAAACACTACAAAGGCAAAAATAACTTTAATTTCGGAAGGCGGTGTCAAAAACGAAAATATATACAAAACTAAAGACACCGTAAGACAGTTTTTTATTGCGTCAAAAGCTTTCTTTGTAAAACCTGGGTCGCAGTTAATACACTGGTACCATTTAGAAATTGTCTTCGGATGAGGCAAAACGTCTTTTAATTCATTACGCACGTAAGCATACGCGCACGGGGATAGGTAATTCAAGGTAACTGCGAACAGCTCTAAACTGTATTCACGCGTGTTATCTCCCTGTTGCTTCGATAAATATTTTTAAATAACTTGATTGTTTTTCACAGTCCAGTAAAAGCATATTTTCTTTTTCAATTTTTTCTTTTTCTAAGAATTCTATTTTTCTTAAGTTTAAATTCTTATTTTTAAACGTTTTGTCTTTTCTTGCAAATAATTAATTTTTAGTAAACATCGTTTAGAAACTTTTTTTAGTCTTTCTAGATCCTGTTCTAACTGAACTACACGATTAATCAATCGTTGCTTACTTGGTGACGTGACAGATGTTGCACTGGATACAGATACAGCTCCACTGGTAGATGCAACTCCACTAGAAAATGTAGCTCCGCTATTAACCTGAAAAATGATTTGTTTCGTTTACCGATGTATAAATCTTTGTTCCTGTGGTCAAAGCATTCACCTCACGATTCTGATGTTCCGGGTTCGATCCCCGGTGGGGATTATTTCCCCAATTGGTTAAGACAATGCAAGCTGAATGACCTGATTATCTGAAAAGTAAGATGATTCCGTGCTTCGGAGGGGACGTTAAGCCGTCAGTCTCGGGCGCTGTCACAACAGCAGTGGTCGTTATAAAAACCACGTCAGAGGCTAATCACGCCTGAATGCGATGAACAAAGTCATAGACAAAAACCTGAGACGTTAAGGGCCTATACTACCTCAGCGCTTCTCACTCTTTATCTCGCTCGCACACTACTGGCCGCGGTTACGCGAGCAAGCGAGACGGTGGCAGGGAAAATACTCCAAGACACCGATAATTTAGTTTATTTCTTTTTACGGTGAAAATAATGGTAATTTAAAAAATGTAAATAACATAAGACCTGCTTTATAGTTAGTTCAATTAATATGCAAAGTTTCATTATCTAATTTGTAGTTATTTTTGAATACCAGCGGTTTATTGTTCGGTTTGGAGGTAACTTTGGATTTTTTTTTCTATAAAGAAAATTTTATGGAATCGTATTTTCGTCAAACATAGTACCTAAAATTAATCCTCAACTTTACCATATATTTATTTCAAAATAATTGCTGCAGTATTTTCGACATAACGGAGGGTCATGCCAAACCATTTGAGGTAGTATAGGCACTTAAGTAGCTTTTAAATTTAGTATCATAAAGGTAGCCAAGGTAACGAAATTGACGTTTGCTTTGTGACGTTTTGTATTTTGAGCAACCTGCATCTGTTTCTTTCTAATGCTGTTATGAGTGTATAAGAAAACAGAGACGACTATATTAGGTATTCTATTTGTTAATTAAAACTTTAGAATAATCACTACAACATTACTTAAATAAAAAACCCTAAACTCCATATACACATCTAAAAATAAACTAAAATATGGCATCCAGAAATTCGTGCGCATCGCTGTCCACTGGTAATGTGCCCAAAAGACTGGCGGCATTGCCACGTTGTATGACAATGCTTAACCTCTGTCCAAGGTAAAAGCCAGCCCTCGGGTCACGCGAAGTGTCAACTAGGCGTCTGGATAGATCTTTAAATAATTTGTGAGCACTCGGACCCCACGACCCCAAGGTTTCAACTCCAAACGGCTCGAAAATATAACTACCAACTAGGTTATTCTGTAAGCCATACACGCTACGGTCTACCGGAGAGGTTATCTGTGCAGGTGTGCCTGCGCAGGTCAACCGAACATTGGTAGCGTGTATGGGGACGTTCCGGTGTACCGGAGCGGTCTTCAGTTCTTTTTGCGATGGCATCGAATGAAGACAATGACGCGCTGGCATTGCTAGGCCTTGCTTTAATTTTGAATATAATAGAAATGTATAAAATAATAATAATAATAAATTAAATAAATAAATTTAACAAATCGTAGTACCACAGTTTAATGCGGTACGCATCATCAGCAGATGCCCCAGACTTTAAGATTGGTCATATTTCTTCTTTTCCTTTCTAGCATTGCTTCTTAAATTGTTGATCTTTCTCACAACTACTTACTTCTTTGTTCGCATCTGGCTCAATTTCTCTCAATTTTTCTATAAGTAATCTATAAGCAGCTTCTGTTTTGTCTCGGTTATGATAATCTTTGTTTTTAATTTGCCAAAGACATGAATGACTTCTATAAATTTCGATAATTCGATAAGCGTCATAATGGAAAGGGTGTCGGACTTGTGATCGAGAGGTCACGAGTTCGAATCCACCCTTACACTATTGAACCCACTCAAGACACAATCATATTTAGCTTAGTTGGAGGGGTTAACAAGATGGCTAGTAATGTGAATTCTAACCACATTGCTAGTTATCTTTAAAAAAAATTGGATATAATCTTCAAGGATTTTTTTAGTTGAATCTGGTGGCGCCATTTTCTATTGCTTAATTACGTGGCATTCGTGGCGGCAATACGATGCGAGCGACGAGGCAACCGTCCGAAAGAAACACTAGAAAACAACTGACGCGACCTGCGCAGGCGACCGGAGTACACGCACACACGCACAGGTACACCGTACGGTGTCACTCGAAAGAATTGATTTTCGATCTTGCGCCGGTCGCCTGTGCAGGCTCAAAAAACTGCACAGGTCTATTCCCACACACGTTCCGGTCTACCTGCGCAGGCGTACCTGCACAGGTGGACCTTTCCGGTGGACCGTAGCGTGTGTGGCAGCCATTATATTTCCACCGCTTGAGGTTCTCAGCAGCCGCAGCGGCGGCGCCAGCACAGCAAGATGAGCTAGGAAGATGGGATGGCGCAAGAGTATCGACACAAGTTGCGTCCCACACTAAAGGCATGTTTTTTGGCCATCGTCGCGTCGAAAGCCGACAGTGACAAGAGCTGGTCGGATAATGTCGTTAATATTCGCGTGCAGTGCTATGCGACCCGCGCTGCGGCCGCATGAAAGGCCGTGGTGACCGAGGCTGTTGACAACTTCGCCACAGTGGCAGCGATGAACAGAACAACAGGGAGCACCTAGTCGAAGGGAAGCAGCGAGGTGGAAAGTAGTATTATCGAATAAGGTGCCTATGTTCGATGAGGGTAGTGCATGAAGCCAGAGACACGATTCCCATTCACCCACAGCCAGCAGGCGCGCACGCTCTGCAGCCGAAGCAGATGTGGCAATAAGGTCACTCTGAACTGCTCTACAGAGCGGCTCATCCCACTGCCTCTGAGATGATGGATTGTCGGGTGGATTTACGTTCGGGCAAGCGAGTCTCCAGGTATCTATAGCCTCGGTGAAGTACGGCACATTGAAATCAACCAGTGACGGAGCTAGGATATTCCTGATTAATTTATCAGTGCCGTGTACCGAGGATACAAAAGCCGGTAGACTGATACTAGTAATTTTGCGGATGCCGAGACCACCCATACGAATGGGAAGAGTAGCTTGTGCCCAAGCTCGGTCATTTAAAATTCCTGTCAGAGTTTGACGAATAATTTGGTCCATTTTTTCCAAAAGGTGAGGATGATGCCATAGATGCGAAGAACGAAGAAAGTATGTTAATTTAGGTCCAAAACATCAGTAACGAATTAAGGTGGTGAATTTAGTATAATCTGTCGGAGATGTCATTAAAATTTTGTATTTTTTCCTCGACAAAATCGGGAAAGGAATTCTCAGAAATTGGAGACCCAAGAAGACGAAGAGAACTTTTTTCCACAATTTGGATATCTGGGGCTATTGCGATGAATTTGGAAAGTGTCAGTTGTCTGTCAGTACTGTCGATATATGGATATGAATAGTTCACACTTCGAAAGGTTGACGTCCAATCCTATGGAATGGAGTTGATTTATTAAAAACTTATTACCAAAAAAACACTGCAAAGTGAAAAATAACTTTAATTTCGGTAGTCGGTGTCTTTAGTTTTGTATTTTCGTTTTTGGCACCGACTTCCGAAATTAAAGTTATTTTTCACTTTGCAGTGGTTTTTGGGAGTCGGTTTAATTTTTTGGTAAAAAGTTTTTATTTCACTCTTTTTAGTTGGTCTATTTTTAATTTACCTAGTTACAAGAGCCTAATTATCAACTACTTATAACCTTTTACAAAATATTGCTTTTCCCAATGCTGGGCCGTTAATTGTTGAGGAGTTCTCCTGGTACTTCACCATCAGCTCTACATCACCATATGCATTGTGACGAGCATAAAGTGCGTAACATCCATATTCAAGTAATCGAATCGCAATCCACTCAATACTTATTATTGAGTAGTTTCGGCGGCCATCTGTGGTCTTCATCATTAGTTCCACTTCCTCAAATGGTACTTTTTGAGAGCAACTACACAAGTTACTATAATAAATACCCAAAACGACATAGGTGTGCCTATAATATTTGAAGAGTTCCCTCGATTTCTCCAGGATCCCATCATCAGATCCTGACGTTTATGAAAATGGGACCAGTATCGAAGTATACCCTTTCAATCAAAAAAAGAATTTTCCAAATCGGTTCAGCCGTCTTCGAGTAATCGATGATCATACATTAAAAAAAAAAAAAAAAAAAAAATACGCGTCGAATTTATAACCTCCTCTTTTTGTCGTCGGTTGAAAATTAAACCGGCTCCCAAAAACACTGCAAAGTAAAAAATAACTTTAATTTCGGTAGTCGGTGTCTTTAGTTTTGTATTTTCGTTTTTGGCACCGACTTCCGAAATTAAAGTTATTTTTCACTTTGCAGTGTTCTTGGGAGTCGGTTTAATTTTTTGGTAAAAAGTTTTTATTTCACTCTTTTTAGTTGGTCGATTTTTAATTTACCTAGTTAAAAGAGCCTAAATGTCAACTACTTATAACCTTTTACAAAATATTGCTTTTCCCAATGCTGGGCCGTTAATTTTTGAGGAGTTCTCCTGGTACTTCACCATCAGCTCTACATCACCATATGCATTGTGACGAACATACAGTGCTTAACATACTTATTATTGAGTAGGTTCGGCGGCCATCTGTGGTCTTCATCATCAGTTCCACTTCCCCAAATGGTATTTTTTGAAAGCAACTGCACAAGTTACTATAAGAAATACCCAAAACGCCATAGGTATGCCTATAATATTTGAAGAGTTCCCTCGATTTCTCCAGGATCCCATCATCAGATCCTGACCTGGTGACAATGGGACCAATTTCAAAGTATACCCTTTCAAACAAATAAAGAATTTTCTAAATCGGTTCAGCCGTCTTCGAGTAATCGGTGATAAACATAAAATATACATATATATATATATATATATATATATACGCGTCGAATTGATAACCTCCTCTTTTGGTCGTCGGTTGAAAAACTGTAGATAATCTAATACTGTATCTACATCGCCTCCCAGGGTTCCATCATCGAGATGATTAAATTTGGAATTTAATGTGTGGTATCTATATTAGTAAAATTTAGCTTCCTTCTATACACTTTGACCGTTGAGTGAAATTTTAAGACAATTTAAATCCAAATCACATATTGCTTCCTATAATCAGTCATAAAAACAATAAAAACTACTCAATAAAGTCTTTTACTTACCGAAAATTCGATAACCCATCTTTTTTTAGCCTCCTTTACGTAATATTTTTACATTTAGTCAAAGAACATTTCGGCATTTTTGACGCGTGACGCGAGACGCGATTGACGCGATACAATGTGAATTTTGAAATGAGCGCATAATTTAGAATTAAGCACTCATTTTATGCGGACGGTTTTGAGTCGGTGTCTTTAGTTTTTTATTTTCGTTTTTGGCACCGACTTCCGAAATTAAAGTTATTTTTCACATTGCAGTGTTTTTTGGAAGTCGGTTTAATTTTTTGGTATAAAGTTTTTATATCACTATTTTGAGTTGGTCGATTTATAATTTACCTAGTTACAAAGCCTAAATCTCAACTACTTACAACCTTTTACAAAATATTGCTTTTCCCGTTAATTTTTGAGGAGTTCTCCTGGTACTTCACCATCCGATTCACTTCACCACATGCGTTGTGACGAGCATATTGTGCTTAATAACCATATTCAAGTAATCGAAGCGGAACCCATGAAATACTTATTATTCCTAGTTATATGTTGAGTAGTTCCAGTGGCCATCTGTGGTCTTCATCATCAGGTCCACTTCATAAATGGTGCTTTTCGAATGCAACTACACAAGTTACTATAAATAATACTCAAATCACTATAGGTGTGCCTATAATATTCGAAGAGATCCCTCGATTTCTCCAGGATTCCATCATCAGATCCTGACTTGGTGACAATGGGACCAATTTCGACCCTTTCAAACAAAAAGAATTTTCCAAATCGGTTCAGCCGTCTTCGAGTAATCGGTGATCATACATTAAAAAAAAATATACGCGTCGACTTGATAAATAACCTCGTCCGTTTTTTTCGTCGGTTGAAAAAGTATTTAGTAAGAAGAAAGATAAAATGTAACCGAAATCGTATATTATGGCTGTTTCATAATAGTAAACTATTGAAAGAATGACAGTCGTTAGTCCACTGACAAGCATCACTACTAGTCTTGGTAAAATATATAATCTGTAAAAAATATAAAAAAAAAATTGAATTCATATAATTTATCAGTTTTTGACCCATACTCCGTCCGTCTGTAGTAAATATAGGATCTACACTTTTAGACGTAATTTTATTATATCTTATCCCTAAATTATTACTATCGCAACATTAGCTGTGGCACCGACTATTATGACACCTATTTTTTACAATGAGTATTATTGTTGACAATATTATGCTGCTGCAAGATCGTAGTAATGCATAGAGTTTGCTTGTGATTAATCGCAAAGCTTTGCATGTTTTTTGTCTTACACTTTACTAATCTATGGTTGTAATATCCAGTATTCAGTACAAAACGGTGAAGCGAAGATGTTGGTGCTTAGTACGGACAGTAACAAGCTGCAAGAAGCCAAGCGAGGGGGATCGCTAGAGGACGCCGTGCGAGCCCTGCCCGATTACATCAAGTTGTTACTGCCGCAACAACTTCTCAACAAGGTAACAAAACTCAATACTATTAAATGTCATGGGAGTCCCGCAGACCTGTTCTCTCTTGAAATCGACACTATCTTCTGGATTCAGAATTTATTTGATAATATAAAGGATATGGCCAATTTTACTATTGACGTCGGCATAGTTTTCGAATTTAGTGTACACCAATGATTTTTGGTGTTTTATATTCGTGAATATTGATTCATTAAATTGCTATAAATAAAAAACTCAGAAATCTCGTAATTACACCAGACTAGACAAAAAACAGTTACAGTAAACCTTTTAATCAGATCGCTAGCAATAAGGTGTTTAGATTATAATTTCGCTATTAAACACTTAAAGGCGCTTTAAAATAGTGAACAGTTGTGAATTATTGCGTGTAACTGATATAATTTTAGTATTAAACCAATAAACAAAGTAAGGATTTTAAACTGAATATTGACTAACATTTATTAAACTGGGTAATAGTCTCAAAACATGTGACAATAATAATAAACATTAACATAACATTGCGCCTGTATTCCCCGAAGGGTTGGGCAGATGCGTACCTATAGTACACCCAGATTTCACCAGTTATTTTGAGTACCATTTAATAGGGGGCGAGTCTGTTTCCATCAACCAGGCACAAATCTAGACTCCGGGCTGCTACTGAGAAATTCCTGATGAATAAACCCAATATCACTTTGCTCGACCTGGGAATCGAACTCAAGACCTCATGCTCAGCAGTAGTGCTTGCGACCATTAGACCAACGAGGGAAACAGAATAAAACAAAGGAGTAAAAATTATCATTTATTTACTTATTAGAGAAAATAAATAAAAATATTTTGACATATTATAGTTATTATATCTTAAATGCTTACGAAGATAATATACATTAGAGCAATGCAGCAATAGTGTTAATAAAGAGACCTAGGGAGGTCAATCAACCAGCTTGGATAGAACAGAGCATTTTTATTTCACCAATACACTAACCTGGATTAAGTGTAAATATAGGGCTTCAGTAATTACATAAATAACTGCTTTAAACATAACCAGACTTGTTAAAAAAATACAATCATAGATTTATTTATTATTATTTTACAATTGTGATTACTGTTCCATGAGAGAATTTCTGAGACATTTTCAAAGTTCAAAATATTAGCTTTTGACTTCATAATATTAATTATGTCTTCTATATGAATAGCACTAAATGTAGAATGTGTCTCATTCATTTGAGGTAATAAATGCCATTGATCGCTGTACAAATGTTTTTCACACACTCTACAGCTGCGAGGAACATAGAAACTATGTTCCTGCAAAAGCAGTCTTTTAAGGAATTGCGGGACCAAATGTACCATTCTGTTTCTGCATTGTTGAAATATACTGTGAACAGATGTGATCGAAGCTCGCTTGTAATTAGGTAATGATATGGTATTACTTTCCCAAGGCCCTATTTGAACAGGCGGCAACGGTGGTGGCTATGGTGGGCTAACAACTTGGCTAACATTAGGGGCTGCTGCATCATTATCCAAAGCCAATTCTTGCATGTCTCGTGATGAGTCATGCACTGCCTGTCTATTTGTTCGCATCCAACACACATGGCTACCATAGTTGTTTCTTGAAGGCTGAAAATAAACCACAGTTACAATAAACACAATAATAAATTAATTCAATCATTAGATAATTTTTATGTTTATATAATTTTTAGTAACAAGGGTATCTTTTTAAATATCTCTTTATGTTTTCAAGTACTATGTTATATTAAAATGAGCAGTACTATGTTACACATGCCTACTTTAGGCAAGTATATTATGTTAAAGATGAAAAATACTAAAGCTCATTTTTTTATAGATTAATACAACTAGGTATTTATAATAATGAAAAACAAAATGCTTACCACATAATTAGTATTTTGTGATAATAGAACAGCCAGCAACGGACACTCCATACTGACATTATGGTGTCTTATTTTCCTCACTGATTTGCCATTTCATCATTATGCCCCAGTAGTCTCTCTTGTTCACCAGCTTCGGTGTTTAATAATAATAAGCATAGATGACAAATAAATGTATCAAGAGGCAACTGAAAATAAGGATGCACTGTAAGACTTCGCATACCAGAACTATATAAAAATAAATCAGGTTAAGTTTTTTCTAGTCCAACTTCTTACCTGCGTTTGGGCATTGGTTATCCAACGCGAAAGTCTTGTTTGATTGTGTGCAGAAAGCGAGGATATGAGATGCCTCTGCAACCTTTGCATGGCTATTCCGCAGTTGATACACCTCATATTGATCCACAAAACAAATCCACAACGCAATGTAAATCAGAGTCCAGTATTAATACGTTAAAATAAATACGTTGAAATAAGCAGGGGTCAAAAATATTAAAAAAATAATCGCAAAAACAAACACAGGACGCAATGTAGAATCTGCAACAGTGTTGCCAACCCTAATTTTAGAAAATTAGTAGAATATGTACCAAAAATAGGTAGAAATTGGTAGAATCCAAAATTAAAAATTGGTAGATCTACCACCTTAATTTAGTAGGTTTTTTTTAATTAAAAAACGAACTATTCGCATGTTTATTTAGAATAAATCTTCCACCAGCGCATTTAAGATCACACCTGCATGCTTTAAAATACAAATATCCATCCCCCTTCGTACTACCTTTGTAGCCAACCTGCATATTCCTTTTTCTTTTTCCCATGACTTAATATATTTTTGATCATAGTGCCTTTTTCTGGCCTTTCGTGGGCCGTGGCGGAGTTTCTGACCTTTGACTTCGCGTACCTTCTCCGCCACTATCCTGTGCATCGCTGCTATCAGAATCCATTGCTCTTTGTCCTAGACTCTAGCTTGCTAGAAGCAGAAGCAGGTCACAACTCACAACTCTGTAGTAACTAACAAAATTATACAAAAACAAATAAAATCACAATTACTACAACAAATTCAACGATGGTACGAAAGTGTCAATGTCAGAATTGTCAGATGTCAATCAATGTCCACTGTCAATCGTAAGTTTTTGTTTATTCGCCGTTGAGCTAAGTCACAAATCTATACCGCCTCATCCTTCAGTAAGAAAAAAATGTTTCCAATAATGGCGTTGAAAGTTTTGAAAAATAGGTAGATTTGAGGCTTAGGTTGGTAGACAGGTAGACTGAGGGCAAAGTAGGTAGATCTACCTAAAAGTTGGTAGATATGGCAACACTGATCTGCAATAACATTACATTGACATTTGACAAAGACAATGACACATTGTCAAACAAGTAACACGTTCCGTTTTCCGATTTTTTTTTGTCTGAAATATAAAGAAAACTATCTTACGCATCAACATTGTGAAAAGATAATTTTATTAAATGTCAAAAATACCAACGAAGACAGTTTCGTATAAATAAAATGTTTTTAACAATAGCGTTTTGTCGTCCATATCACACGTCTATGTGATATATGCAAGTAGTATGCTTGATGTGGAACACCCATTATTATATTTATCTTACTCTATGGTCCATTATGGCGGACGTTGACAAATGGTACTTTGAATTCATCTTGATTACTAATTATTTTGAAATAAACACTGACGAGATCAGAGAGGTTAAAAACTACGTATTAAATCGTTTTTCTATTTTTAATATACAATATTATTTACTATGTATGTGTACATGGAATGTACTTTTTTGTCCATGTCATTTAATTTAATTTATACATAGAACAACTGTGAAAAATGCCATACATATAAATAAGAATAAGACCGCCCATTGTAACACCCTTTGTAGTTTCTAAGTCCTCATTTAATTATGTTATGGTGTACAATAAAGAGTATATCTATCTATATTTGGGGATGTTACGGAGTAGACAATCCGTAGAGGTGGGTTGGAACAGATAAAATTAGAATCCTGTTTCACCTCTTTCAGTTCCAAGAAGAAAACAGTTCCAAAATCCTGTTCCAAAATAACAGCCTGTTCCGCTGGACCTAAAGACTCATTGATTGCAACAGATTCAGAAATAGTTCCTACTTCCATTACACATTACTGAAATGAAATAAAAACCACCCTTCATGCTTTTGCAGGCTTAGGACTGACGGCTTGACTATGCTTGTATTTAAATTTAAGTAATAAATGGTAGTTCGGCCAAAATAATCCATACTAATATTATAAATGCCACTTATGATAAAAAAATAAAAAAAATGCGAATGTAACTCTGTCTGTCTGTATGTTACCTTTTAACGCCTAAACCGCTAAACTGATTTAGATGAAATTTGGCATGGGAATAGTTTAGGACCTGGGAAGGACATAGGATAGTTTTTATCCCGGAAGTCCCACGGGATCGGGAATTACGCGGGATAAACCTCCCACGCGAAGAAAGTCGCGGGCAAAATCTAGTAATTATTATATTAATTTCGTAATTCGGAGCGCGGGGATAGATTTTGACAGCGAAGTAAAGAAAGAGCTGCCATCTAGAAGATGGCATCAGTACTGTTTACTGTCTACCGGGTACGTTAAAGTATCAACAGATGGCGCTATATCATGATCAAAAATTTTTATTTGAAAATAAATTATTGATGTAATATTAATTGGAGATAAGTTTGAGAAAAATATTAAAATCTTACAAATTCAAATAGACACCTAAATGAAATACAATTTGATAAAGCACAAGTATCAACTTTATTTTAAAAGACCTAGTGCCAGATTCTACTTAGGATGTATAAAGTGACAGTTCTTGAACTGAAAATAAACAATCACAGTATGACGGTTCGGTTTGTTGCATTCTGCGTATGCGCGTTTTGTAATTCCCGATCCGTATTGTTGTATTTCTTTGTTTTCTTTTTACCTTTTACTATCTACATTCCCTTGGGACTATTTTGATTCGTCCTATTTCTGTAGAATGTTCTACTAGAACATGTCACAGAGATAGGACGAAACGTTCTATTAGACAGGTTAACATGCATATATGTAAATAGCTGTATGGCCTGTGTGTGTGTGTGGGTATGTGATTAGTTTGGTGCCAATTTACAGATGGCGTATTGTCAAATACGTTTGCAGCAATTTTATGAGATGGCTCTCTTTTCCCTCTATATTACTTTACTCTTTGGACAACCATAGTGAGAGAGAGTGTTTGGATACACATACATGATAAATATTACAATCGTTATTTCTTTCTTAGCGCGAAAATGTAATGTATGGGTTTAAATAAAATCACCAATATTGTTTTTATTATTTTCACAACAGATATTATAAAATAAAAGAAAGTAATAATTCTTTTTTTCGATGTTTTGTTCAATGGTAAGTTCATTACTTGTACCTATGTGTATCCGAAAAGGTCAGGAACAGTGACAGGCAGGGAACAGGTTCTATCTCTTTCTATTACAATGAACCAGAGGAGCAAAGAGCTTGTTCCAAAGAACAGATGTTGTCTCTTTCTATTTCAACTAGCAATCGCGCGGGGCTTTGCTCCCGTCGACTTTATCACGATAAAAACATAACCCCCTTCTTTTGCAGTCGGGTAAAAAGTAGCATATAACCTTCCCCAAGCTTCATGTTACTTCCATACCAAATTTCATCCAAATCCACCTAGAACTTTCGAAGATTAGCTTAATTAAGAATATTATTTTGTAAGGACAAACAAACTTACAAACATTCAAACAAATGTTACCTCTTTATAATTTTAGTATAGAAAACCAGAGGAGCAAAGAGCTTGTTCCAAAGAACTGATGTTGTCTCTTTCTATTATAATAAGTCAGAAGAGAAAGGAGCATGTTTTATTTGAAATTGTTTCACATAGCTGTTCCAAGTTCCAGTTCGTTTCGTTTGTACTACGGTTGTTTGTGGAACAGGCGAAACAGGTAGGAGCTGTTTTTGTCGGTTCTGAGATACCTGTTTTATGTTGTTACTTTGAAATACCTGTTTTTTTTAACAGTTTCGATAAATATGCCTCACTCCTAAATCCGATAGGCAACTATGATTCCAATACCTTTAGTTTCAACTTCTACTCTCATACTTAAATTGGAGGTTTTAGTTAGAGTCGAAGCAGTAGCTAGCGGTCCAATGTGCACAACACGTAACGTATGTTTCGCTGGATTTTACCTATGTTTTATGTTACGCAATACATACATATGGCTTTGTTGGTAAAAAAAAAATATAATTGGTCTGCTTTTTAGACGTCTCCTCAGCCACTACCTCCTATTAATACAAATAAACTGCCAAAACGGGGACTCAATCTCATAGCTAAATAGAGCTTGTAGACTAGCGATCGTGAATACTCGCGGTGGTCATCTATTCATAGCGTGATTTAAGAATAAAATAAATGTTTTATAATATAAAAATCTTGCTTTTTTTCAGGTGGGAATAAAAGCGATATCTGCCGAAGGAAAATCAGCGAAGGAGTTCGAACTAATATTAAAGTCAAATAATATTTATAATGCTGAAAACAAAGGTAAGTTTTATCTAGAGAAACTCTTATAAAACTTCATACATGTTATGCATAGAAATCCTGTATCGCGAAAGCCAAGTTTACCGCACAGCTACAACCACCCTATCACAATCACTGGGCTCACTAGACAAAATTACCTGTCTGTTCTGTACAAGCATCTTTCTTAAATCTACCATCTTAGCCTTAGTACAATCATCATAAGAGTATAAAAAAATCCATGGTGAGAAAGCACCATTGTAAACTCTGTATTTTGCTACCATTTACCACTCAATGTCGATTTTTTTTTTATGGTAAGCGATAGATGAGGTTTACGATGGAATGAGTGAGCCCAAAAGTTGCCTATTCACTCTTGCTTTAAAGGCTGAAAAGTCATAAGTGGCAGGAAACACAGAAGCCGGCAAAGAGTTCCACAACTTGGTTGTACGTACAATAGATGTGGAAGAAAAGCGCTTGGTGCGACAAGACGGTATATCAACCAAGTGTGGATGGTAGGTTGATAGGTCTGGTAGTCTGGTAGTGAAAGGGAGATGGAGGGATCAGGTCATGGAGCTCCTGCGCACACTCCCCGTAGTACAATCTGTAGAAGACCAACAGGCAAGCAACGTTTTGCAGATGAGTCAGGCTGTGAAGCTTGTCCACTAGCGCCTCGTCACCTATAAGCTTTTTGACTCTGCGCTCGATCGAATGCAGTGCAGAAAGTTGGTATTTTGCAGAGCCATCCTACAAGTGGCTGCAATACTCTACGCAGGAACGGACTTGTGCTTTATGCAGATTCAGAAGCTGTCCAGGCGTGAAGTACCGCCTCACCTTGTGTAGGATACCCAGCTTTTTTGCCGCAGTCTGAGCTCTGGACTCGATGGTTGAGCCGAAGTTGAGGTCAGGCGACAACTTCTTGCCCAAAAGCTCCAGGCGGTCGGTGACTGGTACAGATGCACTTCGGAAAGTAGGGGATAATTCAAAAGGGCTCCTTTTAGCGCTGAAAAGACAATCCTGCATTTCAAGCAAGGCAGACAAATTCCTTATTGATTACTATATCGATCTGTTGTTAATCTTTTTTACCCACCGCCAGTCTTTGGAATCTTAGTAGGTTCATGAATGTTTCGGGGTTGCGGGAATATTCTAACGAAGTACGACGGCTCTAGAAGAGGACAACTGAAGAAACGGTGCGTTTTTAGTCGGTAGCAGTCTGACACTTCCGTTTGCTCCACCTATAGCGGTATCATTTTATGATCTTCCCATCAAAAAAGTAAATACAGATACATAAATGTTGTTTGGTCTTGTGTACTGTATGGCCTGTCGAATCCTAGGCTAAGATTTACGAGGCTTGTATTAAAATATTTTGATTTGTTCACAGAAAAGCTGAACAACGAAGAGGGTGGCGTCAGCGGCAGCGGCGAAGAGAAGACTGGTGAGCCTGACTCATGTACTGACGATGAAAAGCAGTCGCGGCTCAACCACGGTAGGCATCGCCGTAGGACATGATACACTGCTGCCTGTACAACCGAACGACCTATACCGTGCAATGTACTATCGACTTAAGATACGCATGCTCACTTAAGAAAATATTTCTGCGGAAGCGCAGCTAGTGACAAACCACATCCCTTCCTGGTTTCGCCACATTAGAGACGATATGCATTTTGTGAGTACAGGGAGTGTAACATTATATTAATATTTACTATTACGAACACTACTAAAATACGATTCGTGCATCCTATTGGTCAAAATACATGCAATAGGCGATCGAGTTGTGAGCCGTGCTATACGATTATAGCCTTAACCCCTCGAATGTTGCATGTTTAATGTACTTTTTGATTTTTGAGTAGGACTTCAGAAAAAATGATAAATCGGCAATTTATGGCCATTATCATGGTATATATTATACCTTCCTGGCTTCGTTATGAGTTTATATAATTACTATTTATATAATTTAATAAGCAAATCAAACTGACCTTATCTCACAGTGATGTGATGTTTTCACTTTTATAATTTTCACCAAAAAGTCTGCGGCGTCACAACAAAAACCACAGGAGCATTTTTTAAACATTTTTTTTGTTCATTTTTGTGGTGTTTCCTTTAACATGTTACTAAAACCGGTCAAGTATGAATCTATTAGTCGAATGATACAGCCACATCGTGTTACTTGCATCATAAACGTAAAATACATCGTCCAATGCGAGTCGTGACGTTATATACAAACGGTGTACCGTTGACACTTGAGGGGTTAAAGGTGAGCATGTGGAAGTTTGGTCGATAGTACACAAGACAAACGGCGATGCGCCACCGTTACATGGTGGACATCCCAGTCCCACCCATACGCAGAAAAAGTTTTGGGAATACTTTCATTGTGCGTATGGCTAAGGAGTGGAATTCAATGGTCAAACAGCCTATTCTCAATAAAAAAAGTGTCTTGACAGGTCCACTCACATTTGTGTGCTTCTTTCCTTAAAAGAGCACCGCAAATATAAACCTACATGGTCCTCATAAGATTTTACCAGTATAAATTGTATGGATTTTAAAAAGAGACATTGAGTTTGTTTCGGTGTTTGTTCTTAGGGTAGTCAGCTAAATAGATATAGACACACCGGCTTAATCTAATTTATTTCTAACTAATTTTCAAAATAAACATCATTTATCATACGCCCTGAAGAAACAGTTTATTTCGGGATTTATGAATTAAAGCATATTGTAAGTTTAATCCAGATCCAGATGATAGAAATACCCGGTTGATTGCATGTCGCATAGAACAATAGAAGAATAAGCTTTTAAGAAGGTCTTGTCCGGTTCGCAATGGATAACCACTGATATGACTTTTAAAGAAAAACAAAAGAATGGAAAATTTATTTAGCCTTCATAGAAATAAATTGGAAAAAGGGCAAATCAATTATGTGCCCTTAGGCTATGCCCATGAATTTTTAAAACCAATACAGGATAAGCCATGAATTCAACATTTGAAAAAAAAACATAAATAAAACGAATTGACATATTATAATGAAAAATATTTATTTATTAGATAGCTTATTCATTGTAATTTACTTTTTAAAAATAACGTCATCTACATGACCACCGTCTCGATTAAGATCTCGAATAATCGTCGGCAAAGAGACCGTGAGGTCGCTGACATTTCTACGCTGATTTTTTCTTTCAGTTGTGTCAGTGTTTTTGGTTTATTGTTGTAGACACTGCTTTTTAAATAACCCCACAAAAAGAAGCCTGCGGGGGACAAATCTGGACTTCTGGGTGGCCATGGGATGTCGCCTCTCCTTGAAATCAGCTTTTCCGGAAACATTTCTTCCATCTTGCTGAAACCACGTCTTACGATTGTAGCCAGCAAATTTCAGTAGTTGTGGTGCCAAGAATTCCCGTAACATTTTCACGTACTCAGCAGAGCTAACAGTGAGCGAGAATTTTCGAAAGAATGTCAATGACTCCTTTTGCTGAAATTTCAGCCCATACAGTTACTTTCATGTTTAGCTTTGGGATTTTCGCTGCTCCAATACCTGCAATTCTGTTTGTTAAGTTGGAAATGGGCTTCGTCAGAAAATAAGATGTCATAATCGATTCAACATTGTTTCGGCATACAATTCTTATATGGATGTAATTTTAAATCAGCTTTCAAAATACAGCGTAAAGATGTGCGGGATAATCCTAATTCAATTCAGCCGAACGTTTGCGCGTCGATAAATCTGAATCACATCCAACTGAAGCAGAAACTTTCTGCACGTTCTGTTCGCTTCGAGAAGTCCATGGGCCGCCGGTTTGCTTCACATTTAGTGTCGATCCCGTCTCTTCGAACTTCTTCACCCATTTCTTTATCAAATGACCACTTGGACACTGATCCAAGTCGTGTAAATCGTATTCAATGTGAAATAAGCGTCTCACAGTAATGAACGAACTATTGTTTAAATAAAATTGTTTTACACAAAAAGCACGCTGCAGTCCCGTGAAGCGATCCATTGTGACTAAATTTCCGAGAAACGAGCTAGCGGTTAAGACCCCTCCCCACACCCCGCCCGGCTTGTGTTCGTACGGGATGTTAAATTCAAATGTTAACAAATTCATGGCCCACCCTGTATATAGCCCGAAATGAATTGAAAAGAAATGAATTATTTATTTTGTATATTAGTTTTGAATAACACTTTTACACGTCATGTTTTTTGCCTGTTATGTTTAGTTAGATGAGGCCGGTGTTTCCTAACTGACTACTCTGAGAAGAAACAAACTCAGAAGTCAATGTCTCTTTTAAAGTCCATACAATTTGAATTGAAACAGACACATTTATATCTATGGTATTGTTAGAGCAAGTAGTTTCTAGTTTTTTAATCAAACGAGACTATCACATTAGAGCGTCTGTCTCCCGATTATACGCAAACTGCTTTTTTGTCACCGCCAAACATTTAATTCTTTGTTTATATCTTCTTCAATTTTTTTACTATATAGATAACCCAATGTGTCTAGTGTCGCGTTGCTCTACAAATTAATGTGTGTATCGTAGATCCAGGTCACGACGAGTGTCCGAGCCCGTTGGACGGCGAACTGCACGCAGATAACAACGCTAACTCCACATACAGTGAATCCAGTACCAGAGAAGAATCACCTGTAAGTGGAATTTTACAACATTTTCTACTTTAGTACCTTACATGTCTGAGCATGAGGAGCTCGTGGCTAAATAATATCTGCAAGGTTAAGCAACGCTTGCCGATGACGGTCTGTGGATGTGTGCCCATCTTAACTTATATTTCTCCGTGCCCCGGAA
Organism: Tholera decimalis; assembly: GCA_943138885.2. Lineage (NCBI taxonomy): Eukaryota > Metazoa > Arthropoda > Insecta > Lepidoptera > Noctuidae > Tholera > Tholera decimalis. The sequence continues at coordinate 15,953,155 of OW964558.2, forward strand.
AGCACGTTAAGCCGTTGATCCCGACTGTCATTTCTGCATCTTTGTCAGTCGTTACCAGAGCCGGATTAACCCTGTCAGAGGCCCTAAGGCGATGGCATTCTCGGGGCCCCCTTTCTTACTTTGACTGACCAAATCGTGTGTGAACTGAGGAAACGCACATTAAGGGCTGTGGTTTTTTAAATATTTATAATATAATATAATAATAATAATATATTTACTAGCATCAAAAGTATTTTACAATTATTATGGTGAATCCCTGACTCCTGAGCTAGGTATATTACCTGTGTTACAGGAGCCAGTGTCTTCTAACAGTTGCATTATCTAATAAGCAAATATGATCAAAGTGAAATAAACAATTATGGTTAAAATTAAATAAACAATTATGATTTAAATGAAATAAGCAATTACAATAAAAAATAAACAATTATGATTTAAATGTAAAATATTTGTTTACTTATTCCCAGATTTCTTCTAAAATTGTTTTAATTCTACTACTAAATCTAACGATTTGTATTTTGTGAGATAACATTGAGGTCCCTAAGTTCACACGCACATCAAATTCTCGTTCGAAGAAACATGTTTTCTTGGTGCGTGCACTAGGCCTGGGCCCCTAGTTGATGCGGGGCCCCTAGGCAGTTGCCTACTCCGCCTAATGGTTAATCCGGCCCTGGTCGTTACGGGTCGGAAGCCAGAAAATCTGACAGTAGTCTTGTCTAGGGATATTGTGTTACCCAGCTACTGGGTTGTGAAGGTTAGTTAGGCAGTTGTTGCATATTGAATTGAATTGAATTGAATCGAAAACTCTAGTACTGGAAGCCGACCCCAACATAGAAGGGGAAAATGCAGATGATGTGCTGTACATGTATAACCATCTTAGCAGACATTACTAGGAACTACGATGTCAAAATGTTTCATATATCCTAAACATGTTTAAGACAATCACTCTTAACTCATAAATATTTACAGCCTGTGACAGTTACTATAGCGGTTGAAACATATGTGTGAATCTTCATATCTTAATACTTCATATATCAAAAACTTTGTACCCCTTTGTACCAAAAGCACCCAGACGCAGTTAGGAGTATGAAATATTGGCACAGTTAAAGTTTATATCTATACTAATATTATAAAGCGGAAAAGCTTGTTTGCTTGTTTGTTTGCTTGAACGCGCTAATCTTCGAAAGTACTGGGTGGATTTGGATGCAATTTGGTATGGAAGTAGCTTGAAGCTTGAGGAAGGTTATAGGCTACTTTTTACGCGACTGCAAAAAAGGAGAGTTATGTTTTTACCGTGATAGAATCCACGGGAGCGAAGCCCCGCGTGAGTACTAGTAGAGACATAAATTGTAGTCGAATTTCGACCACTTGTAACCACTTGCATAGGTAAAGGCGTCTACTAACATCGTTAATGCGGCGATGACGCTCGAAGAACTATATGTACGGAAAAAGTTCGCCAATTGACTTCCACTTGGATATAAAAAGGAAGGCTCGTCTGTAACGGGTATTTTAATACAAATGACCGCTCACGATACTGTGACCAACCAATCATTACCCAAGACGGTAGTCGTGTTTATGTACTCATTTATTAGTAGAGATAGTCAAGATAAACTTCTGGATGGTACTCCTGGATATATGTTTGTATTTCCTTTTTGCAAATCATACTACCCAGCTAAGTAAGCATACTTGGCGTCATTAAGTGGTCGGAAATCTGCCACATTAAAAATAACTGCACTCCTTCTCCATACAAACTTTTATTGTGCTAAATTTTGTACTAGTCCGTCTGCGATAAAAAGGAGTACGAAGTTTTTGCTTCACATATTGATTTATATTAAATCTTTTATGTCGAAATGAGAGGAGACCGTAGCTAATGTTTGGAATAAACACGTACGTACGTCGTGCATAGACTTGATTTTTTTACATGATGCTATACGTGGAGACCTGTAATTGGTTGCCTGGATTTTTTTAGTCTTGTACTTGTGTTTAGCTGTTGGTCTTCCATGTAAATAAAGACTTGCCTTTTCGGTTCTTCAACAGCTTTTCACATTATTCGATAAGTAATCAGCGCTATGTATTTTTATATCGATTTATTATCTTAAACTTACGAAACATTTTTTCTGTAGTGTACCTACTGTCATTCCAGTTCTCAGGCCTACGTTGATATATTGCGTCTCATAAGGACAAACCGCATAGATTATTCAGTGCCACACCATATCCGGCACAAGTTAGCATTAATTAGTTCCTATAAAAACGTATCAATGATTGCACACACTACGCTAGTTCGAGACCGGCCTCGGAACGTTTGCGTGAATCATCGATTCAGACAAGACCTCGGATTGGAACGTAAATCTGCTTGTTTTGACGTTCGAGTCTCCAATGTTCGAGAAACCTTTTTTCTGCACTCAGAGATAGATTTTTTTGTACTTGTTTGTAGACTGAGTAATACAGCGACGTTTTCGCTGAAGTAAAATACGGGTAACAATGCTTTGTCATTAAGGAAGACGTTTCGTTTCGCCTTCCGTTACAGCTAGGGTTGCCACCCGTACTTTATAATAAAGTATTGTACGTTATTTCAGGTAATTGTACTCTATACTTTATGAGAACAATAAAGTACACGAAAATACTTTATTTAGCATGATTGGATTTCTTTGGGATTTTGAAAACTTTAGTCGTAATAAACAAAGCTTCTCTGAATTTGATAAAAAATGAATGACTTATTTACTTTAATTTAAATATAGACTGTAAAGATGCTGTGCAATTCTTTAGTAGAGATACTAATTTGAGACACTGCAAAAAGTAATAAGAAATATGTTTTTAAACGTAGCTAGGTGCCCACCTCGGCTTCGCCCGGGTGCAATGTTTCTTTCGGTATCATACAGTTTTGTTTCCAAACCCTATCCAGAGAATTATTACGAACACAACAAAAAAATAATTAGTCAAATAAATGCAGCCGTTCTGAACTAATGCGCTTACGTACATATTATACATTGTTTCTTTAACTAGGCTCAAGAAAATTGGGGGCTCATTTAGATGTGTATACGCTTTTACAATAAACTTCCCAGTCATGTGCAAGAATTAAGCCTCAATAAATTTAAATCATTTGTGAAGCAGAAACTTTGCCAGAAAGCTTTTTATTCTGTTAAAGACTATCTTGCGGACAAAACTGCTTGGGATTGAGCTGCTCCAATTATATCTGTTTTGTTTGATTTTTACTCATTTCTTTTTTTATTATAATGATTATTTCATATACATTTTGACATGCCAATATTATTTACTTTTTCAAGTAATAGAATATACTTTTTGTTTTACTTTACCATTTTTAATTTTGTTTGTACAAGATGACAATATTATTTTCTTTTCAAGTAATATATTTTATTTTTGTAAAAGCAAAAGCTATGTTGTGAATGTGAGAGCAATGTGGGATAACAACGAATATTATGAATAGATTACCGCACTGTCTGGCAGTTTGAGTGCTTTATACGGCCCACCCAAATGTCCTTACTTTGGTATTGTTCGTCAAATCGTTCGCTCCTTAAGGTTCTAAGTTGAGCTACGCGATATTTGACAAATGCTTGCACTGTTTGAACGGGCCTGCTCAAATCTGTGTGAATCTGTCCTCTAAAAGGCGCCACAGACATAAATCTACATGGCTCTCATATGATTTGATCACTACAAATTGTATGGACTTTAAAAGAGACGTTGACCTCTGAGTTTGTTTCAGTGTTTCTTCTCAGAGTAATCAGTTAGGAAACACTGGCCTCATCTAGTTTACATTTAAGAAAAAAAAAAGACATGTGAAAGTGTTATTTATAACCTATTTGCAAAATAAACATCATTATTTCATTCGGCAATTAATTTTTAGTAAGCAACCCGCCCTGGCTTCGCACGGGTTCTTTACATAAAATATAGAATAGCCTATGTTACTCCGAGGAGATGTAGCTTTCGGTAAAATTGGTTGAGAAGTTTTTGAGTTAAATCTAACAAACAAAAAATCAATCATCTTTCCTCGTTATAGGTATATAAAATTATTTAAATTAATCTTCATGAAATGTTCAAGCCAACTAACGTATTTAAAATTATAAGGATTAATACCGTATTTGTGTAAATACCTTTTACATTGCCGCTTTATAATTGCCAATTTTTTTAAGTATTAAAATAGACATAGGTAGGATGTTATCTTTAACATATAGACATATGCCATCGCGGACTTTTCTTTAGGCATATGTAAGATACACAATTCTACCATACATTGATATACTACATAAACTTTTGGACTCCCCTGGCTTGGAAGCGAGGCGCCCCTCTGTGGAAAATCGTAGAACAACTGCTGATTAAAAATGGTTTTTGTCAATGTCGCTACTGCCATGCTTTTTTATTTTAATCAATAGTTTAAGGACCAAACTAGACTATAATATCAAAAAATTATACATATTATATGAAATGATTTTTTTACAACACCACAAACTTTATAGTTTTGACGGACTTCCATGTTAAGCCCGTTCACTTCATCACTTTCAAATTGATTTTATTGTTATACGTTACAGGAAAAGGTACAATGTATTATATATTTCTGGAAACCTCGTCTTTTGAAGAATATGAAACAACTAATATGTATTTAATATTATGTTAACATTTACCTTAAAATAATTTCAAAATAATATATGGTGAAAAAAAAGTTTTTTTAAAGTTCATCGAGACTTTTGACAGTTGCCCACGTTTACCCCTTTACATTTAATGTTGATTTATAGCCAAGCTATCCATAAACATAACCAACAAAAAAAAGCTGCGGAAATTTGCGGTTTTCGGAGTAATTAGTAAAAATGTGATAAAAGTCAGAAAACGGAAAACCGCTCGCTATCTATTGCGGTTTGAAATGTTGGTGTTTACATCAATAGTTTGCGATAAGTTTTGTAATTTATCATTGATATTAGGGCGTTTATCTTTTTTTGCACTCATTTTGCGTGTGAAATATTAAACAACAAGATGCACACTAGCCTCATATTTCATATAGTATATAAACTGTTGTTTCATTTCATTGTAAATAACAGAATAGTGGTGAATTAACAGAAGTGTAATTGTTACGAATACAATATAACTAACTACGTGTTTTGTTGACTCTTCAAAATGTATACTTTCAAGTGTTCTAAACGTGAAATAATACTTTCGTATATCGAAGGGGGAAAATCATTAGAGGCATTATCAACAGTTTGAAAAAAAGAAAATTATCATGTATCTGAAGACAACTTATGTTTCATCCTCAGTGATTTTCAAAGACATATTATTCCCGCTTTTAATAAACGATGGACAGAAGCTTCACGGAAAAAGGATAGTTTTTTAATGAAAAACAGTAATTGGTTAGAATCAGAATATTCAGTAACTTTACCGAACACTGAAGACGTTACAACCGTCTCCACACCATCTACTTCTTCTGGAAAACGTGGGAGACCGTGCATATCTTATCCAGACTTGTCAGAATCCAGTAAAAGAAGAAAAAATACAATGTTACTTAATGAATATGGATTTGAACACGTCTATAATGCATATCTTCAAGGCTTACGTTCGATAGGAGAAGGAACAGAAGCTAAACTTGTGGAAACATTAAAATAGTTTTGCTGAAACTGAAAATAAGACTTTATTCTCGATTCTCATAGAAGAAGCAAGGCAGACAAAAATGTTAACGGATGAAGAGGCATTGAGCGTATTTATTGACTTGGATTTAACGAAAGCACAGTATTTGTACTTGAGAAATTTAACGAACGAACGAAAATGTTTTGTGTTTCCACCATATTACAAAGTGCAAGAAGTTAAAACTACTTGCTATCCACCATCTTCAGCTATAGAAATTACAGACACAAGTGCAAAAATATTAAGACTTCAAGATTTATTAGATCACACTGCAGCTAGAATATTGAAAATAGATTCAGTGTGTAGGAATGGATTGAATAACTTACTTCTATACAGTAAATGGGGCTGTGATGGCTCATCCGGTCAAAGCCAGTACAAACAGAAACTGCCTGAAGAGTCTGATCTAATTTCTAATGCAAATTTATTTATCACTTCTTTGGTGCCTATTAAGTTAATTAACGAGCCAACAGGTGATGTTGTCTGGCAAAATCCGGTACCGTCATCTGTTCGTTTTTGCTAGCCTATATTAATAGAATTTTGCAAAGAAACTCCCGAGAAAACTAAAGCTGTTGTGGATGAAATAAAAGGTCAAATAAATTATTTGGGTCCATCATTAATTAACAAAGAAGGTGAGGGAGTGCAAGTGAAGCATGATCTCTTTCTTACAATGATAGATGGCAAAGTAGCTCAGGTATTAACAGATACGCCTTCGGGTTCCACATGTACAATATGTGGAGCTACTCCACGCCAAATGAACGATTTGACTAAAGTGACTGCTAGGCCTATAATACGGACTGTCTACTTTGCACGCCTGGATTCGTTGTATGGAAATGATTTTACATATTTCCTATAATCTGTCTTTGCAAACATGGTCAGCCACAAGCGAAGAAAAGAAACGACTAAAGCAAGAGAAGAAAACCCTGGTACAAAGGCGTTTCCGTGAAGAGCTAGGATTAATCGTCGACAAACCAAGACAAGTAAGTGGTAATTCTAATGACGGTAATACTGCCAGAAGATTTTTTCACAATGCAAGCTCTTTCATCGGGTGTAATGATAAATGCTGAAAAATTTGGCAGTTATGCTCTAGAGACTGCCAGGATCTATGTGAGCAATTATGACTGGTACTACATGCCATCTTCAGTTCACAAAATTTTGATTCATGGAGAAAGTGTCATAAAGCATTTTGCAATACTTCCTATTGGTCAACTTTCGGAAGATGCACAAGAATCTCGTAATAAGGATTATAAATAATTCCGTCTACATCATGCTAGAAAATGCTCAAGATCCGCTATAAACGAGGATGTATTTCATACCCTTCTTTATACTTCAGATCCTTACATAACCAGCATTAGAAAACCATATACTAAAAACGTGAAGGAACTTGATGAAGACACCTTAGATCTTTTGAAAGTGAACGAATTAATTTTAGATCCCGAAGTTCATCAAGTATAAATAACATAAAATTTAGTAAACATTACAATTAATTAATAATTAATCTGTGTTCGAATTTAACCACAACATTATTTTTTCAAAAAGAAATATTTTTATTATTTAAATTGATTTGTATTTTGATGCACTATATGATATTTGGTTTTTGTAAACATTAAAATAATAGTATTCATTGTTAAAAAATAAATATTGTACATTTTTGATAATTTTGAATTTGTTTTATTTTTTAATGTATGGCTTCAAATCCAGTCATAAAAACCCGTCAAGTGCGTGTCGGGCCACGCGCAGTGTAGGGTTCCGTAGTTTTTATAACAGCCAATTAATTTAAATACGGACACACAGCTACACTACTCCATCGTCACAAGAAACTAGCACGATACAACCGGCGCTTAGCGCCATCTATCGACATTTCTATAGAGTTGTTCGAAATTTTCGAGTCAAATACAATTGGTCGACTATTACTCGTAAACTTGTAAAGCCCACTTATGTGTGATAGTTTTCCTTTAAAATTCGTTATATATAGGTACTACTGCCGTGACATTTGAATTTATAACTACAACCGTTTAGTTGATAGAGGGGGAGGACACTTGACTCTAACGAAAATTGGTACTTTAAAGCTTGATAAGTCACGAACGGTTTACTTAATCAAAAAACGGTCTTACCAAACCCCTAATATTTTTGAAAGACCTATCCAGCGATATCCCACACTAAGGGAAGAACGAAAAAAAAAATTATCATCCCACTTTACATGTATGGGAGGTACCCTAAATAATTGTTTTTTTTTAAATTTTATTTTACCACTTTTTCGGCGTCATTAACGTGTATACTCATGCCAAAGTACAACTTTCTAGTACCAATAGTTTTTGAGCTAAACCGCGGACAGACAGACGGACATGGCGAAACTATAAGGGTTCCTTGTTGACTACGGAACCCTAAAAATTACATTCCATTTGAAGCCATATACACTATTCTATATTTGTGCAAAATTTTAGAACATAATATTCAGAACTAAAAAAGTAATTGATTTTTAATCAGAAACAGACCTTTATTTTCCATAGTGCGCCCGGTCAAATCACGGCGACACGAAATTAGTTCGTTGCGCATTATTTTGATATTGCCATTTTTTTTTTATTACTGATGGGCCCACTCTTGACCTCGATCTCCCCTGATGTTAAGCGATAGATGAGGTCTAAGATGGGACGAGCGAGCCCAGAAGATGCCTATTTACTCGTGCTTTAAAGGCTGAAAGGTGGCAGGGAATACAGAAGCCGGCAGAGAATTCCCCAGGTATTCATTTAATTTGCATGGAGTAAAGAGAAAAATTAATCTTCATGAAATGTTCAAGCCAATTAACGTATTTAAAATTATAAGGATTAATACAGTATTTGTGTAAATAGCTTTCCAATTACGGCTTTATAATTGCCCATTTTTTAAAGTATTAAAATGGATGTATAGTATGTTATCCGTAAGAGATAGGCATATACCATCGCGGACTTTTTTGTAGACCTTTTTAATGTGTACAGTACTATACATTATTTTGATGTATCTCGTACGGTTCAGCCAGCATTTGCAATGTAAGCGCAAAAAAAAATGTTTATTAAGACATCACATTAGAAACCTCTAAAATTATCATTGTTTCTCTACTATATTATGTATGTATTATACATATAAACCTTTGTCTTGAATCATTCTATCTATTAAAAAAATGCGCATCAAAATCCGTCGCGTAGTTTTAAAGATCTAAGCATACATAGGGACAGACAGCGGAAAGTGACTTTGAAAATAAATTTTTATTTTGATGCTATGTACTTTTTTTTTCTTACCTATTTTAACCAATGTACTTTAACTGCACAAAAAAGGTGGCAACCCTAGTTACAGCTAGAGATGGGTGTTTTCGTTAAATTTTGTCATCGATGCGCACCAATAATGAGTAAACCGCATCCGATGCCGGCATTGTTTTTTCTGGTATCGATGCCAGAAAACTGTCGTGGATGCGATTTGATAAAATAACTGCCGTGTCGACTGGGTACTCGGAAACGGTGCCATAACCATAACTTTTGTTGTCTTTTTTACTATAATTTTGTTAATAATCAGATACAATGTTTAACGTTAGGTACGACTTATACTACTAATATTATAAAGGCGAAAGTTTGTGAGTGTGTGTGTATGTTTTTTACTTCTTCTCGCTCAAAGGGCTGGACCAATTTTGATGAAATTTGGTATGGAGGTAGCACACTGGACATACTTTTATTTCGAAAGAAAAAAAAGTGTTCCCGCGGGATAAGCAAAGAATTTTAATTACCATAATTATGTAAGTCGTTCGCTAGTATTCATAAATAGTGTATAAATTGAAACATAAGTTAGTTCAATCAAATCAGTTTTTATTTTTGACAAAATATGACTAAACCTCTACTTACACACTGAAAACAAGCAAACATTGCATGTTATGAAAGTTTTGGCAAAACTAAAAAAATCAAAAATAAAAATCTCATGTCAATTCGTAATAGATAGTATTGTAGTCACGTAGTGGGTATGTACTCTAACAAACTCATATTAGTTTGGTGTCACTTCTAGTAATGATAATTCTGAGCACCGTTCGCGTATCACCGATCGCAACGAGGGTGAGCGAGCGAGATATCGAGTTTTCGGTTTGTGTTCCAGCGGCACCACGTCGCGTTATTTCGTTGCGCGGTAAAATTGTGTCTCGCTCGCACTCGCTGATGTTCGCATCGGGTGTTGCGGTCATGCGTTTTCGTTATAAATCGGCATCCGATGCCGTCATCGTGTACTGGCATCAAATTCAAATTCAAATTCATTTATTTGCTTAAACATGTGTGTCATCGATGCTCAAAAACGTTTTTACAAAAGGGACCATCTCTAGACTTACAGCTTCCTACTGTGAATACTTCGTTTATCTGATGCTGCTTACCCGATGATACTTACATACCTCCATCGACGGCTTGCACTTCAGCTGCAAAATAAGTTTCTAAAGAATTTTCCTTATACACAGGCCAATATTTATTGATACTACTTTTCGATCAGCAATTATCACATTATAAGTTAAAATTTTTCGTTTACGCTCATTTCATAAACGCCTCACAAATCTGAATTAGTCAAGTCAATGAGGGTTTAGTATAGTTTTATGTGTACGATTAGAGTTAGAAAGCTGCCCTTCCTACGTAGTGAAAATAGAAAGGAATCTTCTTTGTTGTAAAGATGGCGTAAGGGACAGATCAGCTCTTGCTAAAGTATCAATACTTCATTTATTTCTTTGTCCATTGCTAGTTCCGGGGCCGCGGTATTACATTAGAACATTACCGCAACCCCGGAACCAAAGTAACTTACGAGGGCGATATTATAATGCAAAGGCCCAAGTTAATTAGTATTAGAGTCCGTCATACTTACATATCTTATATTCACGATTTGCCTTTTCACAACATTATATCAATAAAAACAAAACAAGAAACCAATATTCCCTGGTAACCTTATCCATCCACTTTTCTTTTTAATCTGTAATCTTCGGAAATCTAAAATGAAAACATGCATGTCACACAGAAGAAAAAATATTAGAACTTCCTTAATTTTTTAAAGTTGGTTAATGTAGATATTATGACAACTATCTGAATTGAATTAAAAAAAATAAGATTAATTCTAAAATTATCGATATCGTATTCAGCCGTTAAAGGTAACAGCACATATTTTTACGATAAAAATACGAAGGGAAAGAAAGGGATAAAATAATTAGAATTTCTTCATGAAAGAAGAGACTTTTCCAAAAGACATCAACACGCGACTCAATTGTGTCCTTGATCACCCAAACCACCACTTTAAATACGTGTAGACCTCTGCGGTGCCTTATAATTTGATTAAATGATAAATAATTTTCGTATTATTTCATTACTCATAAATAGTTATGTCATCCATTTAGCATCTAGATGTCTGGGAATGTTTTCCACACCACTTCAACGCGCATGAAAGCATTATTATGCGTTATAAATTGGATACAAAAATTTAAAATTTGTAATTGTTTAGCATGCACACAGGTCTAATACTTGGTCACAACTAAAATGGTTCGTGTACCGTAGCCTATATATAAGAGCAAAAAGACTCATAGTTTTCGTGCGTCGGGGCACTGTATGCGCGGTCAAGTGGTTTTAGTCTTTGATCTAAGTAAAGGGTGTTGCATGATAGGAGCGTGTTATTATGTATGTTAATGCACAATTTCACGGCGCGGTAGTTCGTGTGAGGCTTTGTTCTTTATTGCGGAGTTGTGAGTCAGCAGGCGGCCGTACCGCAAGCACCGCCTCGCCCCCTCGCCCCGCCCACCTCTCACACAACGCTCCCAGTCACTTGATCATCAACAAAGTCCTTAACACGTCGTTAAGGTACATTTTACATGAACGTTCTGTCTCATCAGTGCAATGACTCAAAAGTACAAAGTCAGGTAATATAACAGCAGCTAAATAATAATGAAACTTACAGAAATTATGATGGTTAATTGCCTGTAGCATCGTTAATTAACATTGCAGTTTTTAGTGTTGCACAATTTTTAGCAAACGTAATTGGTACTTATTTCATAGGTTACTTACTTCGTTCTACTAAACCTTGAAAGGAGTTCGAAATACTAGGTTTGGTAGATGAGATACTATGTGTTCTTATATTATTTAGAAGTAACATACATCCTACATCGTCACATCAGCCATTATTACATCCAAGCCATCTCATCCATAAGCACAAAAAGTTTTGGGAATACTTTCATGGTGTGTTGAGCTAAGGAGTGGAATTTTCTGCCGGAGTCTGTATTTCCTGATAGCTATAACCTAGGGGTCTTGAAGTCAAGAAGTGAGTAGGTTACTTCTAGGTAAGCATGCTTATCTTCTGCCATATCATCGCTTACCATCAGGTGTGATAGTGGTCAAAGCGAGCTAACCAAAAAAAAATCTATCTGGGATTTTGGTAACTTTTATGTAAAGAAATAAGACACAATCTTGGTAAAACAAAAATTATATTTCGACAGAGCAAAGCGGGCGTGGAGTACGCGAACATTCTACGCGTGATGGCGGGTTTAAACGAGGAGATCAAGGTGTTGCGCGAGCGTTTGAACGCGGCGTCGGCGGACAATGATCAGCTTCGTGCCGCCCGCGACGAGCTGCTGGCCGCGCAGCCCGACGCGCACGAGCCGCCAGCTCTCGAGCCCGACGATGCCGCCAACTACCGCGCGCGCATCTCCGACCTGCAGGTACATATGGGCTTATACAATAACTATTGAAGGGATGTGAACAAGATCGGGGCTTCTACTGTTACTCTGTTTCCCAGTTTTATCTACACTGTTAATGTGAAAGCGGGTTTGTTTGTTTGTCTTTCTTTCACGTCAAAATGGAGAAACTGTTTGTTGTGATTTTTGGTGTGGAGATACTTGAAGGGCTGAATAGTGACATAGGCTACTTTATTATTGCTTAAAAACTATTCACGCTAGCGGGCAGAACCTAATGTTATACGTACTAGCTTCTTTAAGTAAGAAGATGTCCAGTATCGGTACAAATTCAACCTTTATTACCAATATCAACTTTTCAATTTTAATCATTCTAGGTGCAACTCACACGTTCAACAGCTGCCGAGGAGTCGAACCTCGCAGAAATTCAACGACTGGCGGCGAGCGCGGCCGTGATGCAAGCCGAGCTCGCCTTCCGACCTACGCGGGCCGACATCGACGACCTTACTGCCGTCGTCGGGTCTTTACGCGCCGAAGTACTCGCCAAAGAGCAACAGATCGAGAAACTTCGCACCTGCACCGTCAGGGAGCGCTCCACGCAGGACAAGGCCGTGGAGACCGACGCCGCGCCCGAGCAGCCGCTCGACACGCCCGAGCGGAGCATCGACACGCCCGAGCGGAACATCGATACGCCCGAGCGGAGCATCGACGCCGGCAAGATCTCCGCGGAGATCGACGAGATGTTCCGCCTCGACTACGACGACGACGACGAGGAGACCGACTCCGCCGTCACCGAGATCCACCGCGACGAGGAGGTGGAGGTTGGGGCGGGGGCGGAGGAGGCGACAAGCGCGGGCGCGTACGTGCGGCTGGACGACGCGGCGCGGCTGCAGGAGACGCTGCAGAACGGGTCGCTGCACGCGCTGGAGGAGGAGCTGGTGCGCGCCAAGGAGCGCTGGGCCGAGGCGATGGGCGAGCGCGCGCGGCTGGCGGCGGCGCTGGCGGCGCTGCAGCGCAAGCCGCCGCGCCTGGCGCTGCGCCACGCGCTGGCGCTGGCCGTGCCGCTGCTGGCGGCCGCGCTCTACGTGCTGCTGCTGCCGCGCGCCTCCTGATGGACGGCCACGTGGGACCCGCCCGGCTTCGCCTAGCGCCACCACTGTGCCCGGAGCTCACGACTCGCCGGTGCCTCGTTCCGAATATGAATACCCTACGCGCTGCTTCTTGTTCGCGACACCCGGCCAGGGGTTTCGGTATATTTATGGATTAGAGTAATTTAGAATATATATTATATTACGATAGAGTTGGTTTATTGTGCGCCCTCGGTCCGGACAGCGTCGACGGTGTAGAACAAATAGTAGCGGGAGCTTTTATGAAGTGCCATTTGGTAGTGAAGAGGGCGTGATCACGCCGCGAGGGTTGATGCACGTTGTTATCGCATGAGTGTATATAACTTAGTATTTTTTCTGTAAAAAGTGTCAGTATCGTATCGATATAGTATAAATTGATTGTTGATATCTGCCATAATAAATAACTGTACATTTTAAATTTTAAGGCCTAACGACTGTCCTATGTTATAGTAATTATTGTTGTATGAAAGCTATCTAAATTTTCAGCCGAGCGACATTTGGTGACTACTCGAATCAGCTGATTTCCCTTGTTGAATATTTTAGGTAATACTGATAGTGTGTTCATCTTTTTATTGTGGTATACTTGTGGGCATCAGGGACTCGCGGCCGCAGCAGAGCTACCGTCACATCGCTTCGGGAGCTACACATATCATTGTTGGGTAACACGGTGTGGGCATTTATACGTCGACCGACACGGACGTTAGGTTTCTTCAAATGGTTTGCATTTTTCTAGTCTTTAGAATCGACGCAGAGTTGATTGCATTACGATTTGAGCTCCAACGTTTTTTTACAGTTTTAGAGCTTATTTACAAGTAAAGTCTGACCCTTCGTCTGTCGTGGACGCATTTTCGCGCAGCTCTGATATTCTGCAGTTTTGACAATATTACGTCACAGTGACGCATTTTAGTTGAGTCACAGGTCGAGTTGACCCCGTGCTTGTACTTTTTGTTTTGGTTTTAATGTTATCGTGCCACTATTAGTTTGTTGAGGACAACAATTTGAGTTGAATGTGCGAGAGTATGTTATGATATAGTTAAGAAACGCGTCTCAGTTGCACTCAGACCCTCGAGATCGCTTAGCTCTGTGATGTGAGGCCAATAGATAATTTTGTAACAAACTTGTGTAACTAATGATTGAATAATTATATCCTTAGAAATATATTATAACTCTACCACGTTGAAGTCCACTGTCTATAAATATTTATTATTTTATTGTTGCACTGATTTTTGTTATGTTCAATGTTTTATTTTGTGTTTAAACCACCTTATTGTAAATAAATTATATCTTATACTGGTTCTTCTGTTTAGTTCACGCTGTCGAAGACTTTATGTTGTATTTTATTGAGTAAAATTAATAAGCATTCAATGTGGATGTACTGATAAATTTATTGGAAATAATATTGATTTGTTTAAAATGTTTGCCTTTTATTAACACACCTACATTCCTGAGTTAGGAAATAACAAAAGCGATTCATTGACTTCATTGACATCATTGAATAGTTTTGAATTTAAAGTATTTTTCACGCTATTAATTCTCGTAAACAAGTGCAATGTTTGGAAAGATGGACTGAATATACGTCGAGCTAGTACGACTCAGTCGCGAAATAATAGGTTGACTAACAAGATACCTACGTAACTCGTATGACACGCATCATGTATTTATAACTCATACGAAAGCCACGCTGATAATGTTAATTTATTTTTGTGGCCAGCGTAACCCTTTGGCTCAGCGCAAACAGAACGGAGCGCAGCGGAGAGGATTTTACTAACGCACTTGAAAATACACTTTAAAATTATTATAATAAAGTGCATAAATGCTTGAACCTGACAAAAAATGCTCGCGCGTCCTCGAAGATAGGCGGGAATCCCCGCGCGGCGTCGAGTCGGTGCCCGGGTCGTACGCGTACTTTCAGTGTTGTCACTAGACATGCGAAATGTAGCTCACTGAAAAGAAAAGAGAGATATAGCTCTTTTGATCAAAACAGCTATATCACTCTTTTAGCTCTTTAGCTCACCGAATAACTCTTAATTCTTGAGCTCAATTGACTCACTTGAGAGCTACTGATCAAATTAAGCCGCGCTATTTTACGCGAGTCAAATACGTAAAACAAAACTCATTTCGATGGTAAAATCGTACAGTGTTTCACCAAAACTAAACCTTTCTTGCCAACATTCCTCGACCTATATTCTTTGACTTTCTGACGCCTTATTTTATTAACATGTTCTTCCATTTCTTCTTCTTCCGCCAAAAGCACAATTATAATCATATCCCAGTCCACCATCGTTGACGAACTTTCGCGATAAAGTGGTATGTTTACTGTAGAGTGGTAACCCAGAACGGTTTACTCGCGCAGGCTCGCGAGGTCGCGCGCAAGCTCGAGCATACGCGTTCCGTAAAGAAAATGCCCGAGACCGCGCGAGGATTATTCCTCTCTGTCTGCGCTGACCCTTTCAGTATTCAATTTCGTACCACATAACCAGTATTGCTGCACCGAAACCCTGATCAGTTTGCGTCAAATTAATTCAGTACGTGTCTCCTGCCCTCATCTGCTTTGACGCGAAATAAGCTGTGTTACACCTGAAAATTTTAAAATTCACTATTTTGTATCACGGATTTTATATATATCACCTCGTGTTTTGTGAAATACAGTTGTTGGCTACTACACCTACCACAGTAAATGTTCACAACACGATTGCAATACAGAATATTTCATATTTAGGGATAATGTTATATCCTACTAATATTATAAATGCGAAAGTTTGTGAGGATGGATGGATGTTTGTTACTCTTTCACGCAAAAACTACTGAATGGATAACAGCCTGGAATAACACATAGGCTACTTTTTATCCCGAAATTCCCACGGGATCGGGATTTGCGCGGGAAAACCTTCCCACGCGTACGAAGTCGCGGGTAGAAGCTAGTATCGACTATAAATTAAAGATACAATGAATCTTGACTTTTGAAAACCTGAATAATTGCAACCCATATTTGAAGGTCACGGTCAATCAAATCCCATAAAAAACAATACTTGTCAAAAACCAAGTCTCGCAACTCAATTGAGTTGCGAGACTTGGTTTTAAAAATCTTTACCGTTTTAAATAAATAGATTGACTCGGCCATCGCATGAAAACACAATATATCTCACAAGTAATACATATATAAATTAAATTGTTTTTGCGATTGCCAAGTCAATCTATTTATTTAAAACGTTAAAGATTTTTAATATTGATATGGTCACTATAAGATGTTGTTAGGTTAGATAATTACGTAACAACTGAAGACAGAAGGTCCCTTAAGTAAGGACTGAATAAATTAATAACCGACTTGGTATTGCATGGATCTCACAACTTTTTACGGTAGAAGAATTGAGTTGCGAGACTTGGTTTTTTGACAAGTATTGTTTTTTATGGGATCTCATTTCTTTTTGTAGATAGTCCTACTTTTTCCTTTCCGGTACCTTCTACTTCTTGTATACCAACAACGAATTTTCTTAAAGCCCTCTCTCTGTCTTATGAGCTTTTCTTATTTTTGTAGGTAGCCTTCCTTTTTTTCTTTTCCGGTACTACTTCTTGAGCTTCAGTTACAGTTTTTGTTCAAAGCCCACTCCCTGTCTCCATAGGCGTAGGAAGGGGGGGAGCCGGGTGGGCCGTGCCCACCCCAGAATGCTCTGGTGCCCACCCGAGAATTTTTACTAACAAACAATTATGGCTGAAAAATTTAAAAATCTGGCCAATCGCTTCTACTACTGGGGGCCAGGCCCCCCCTGGGAAATATCTCTAGATACGCCAATGCTTGTCTCTATGGATTTTTCTCGGCAGCTTTGATGTTAAAACTTTTGACAAATCTGGACGGTAAATTAGTCTAGTGTTTTCACAAATTGAGGATTCCTGCGCTTTAAACACTTGCAAAGTTGACATTAATTAGATGTAAACCGCTCAAACTTGAAACTCTCGAAAGTGCCACGTAAGCTTGACCGGATGTGAATACTGCAGAACCGATATTCATCAGCGCATTATTTAGACTTAGGCCCTGACTTTTGTTTATAGTTATGTTGTTGTTGTTGTGTGTTTTGTTCGTGATGAACATAAGCTCTATTAATAATTTCAAATTTAGTTTTGACCGGACCAAGCTCGTATACATGTTCTTTACTATATGTAATGTATATTTTCTTAATGACTTTTGTATTTTCCGGATCAACCTTTACTCTTTGCACTCTAACGATAGAACCATTAACTAAACCAAGACTCACGTTAATATTTCGCCTTAGCATGACTTTTGCTCCTGTTTCTATAATTATATTCTCTTCCAGGCCCGCAGTCATAGAAACATCATCTTCATGTTTTTTTATGCATGAATGAGCTCTTTTTGTTAGGTATCTGGGGCAATCTATGCTATCTACAGCTGTAAGTTTTATTTCGGGATGTTGGAGAGATCTAAGCATTGCAGTATTTAGTTGTTGACACATGTTTTTTGTAGGTAATAAGCAAACGGTATCATTAGGAAGTTTTGAGAGGTGTTCAATTGTTTCAACTAATCTGTTTTATTTTTTTTTTATTTGCGCCATTTGATTCGGATTTGTGAGTTATTAATCTAGTCGAGAGTAAGTCACGGTCTTTTTGTGTAGTCATATCTAATCTTATTCTATTTATCATTTCAACAAAATCAGAATCATTGAGCTGTCGCATGTTAATTATAAGTTCATCGTATAACCTGGGGTATTTAAGTCAAGAGGGAAGCCTCCAGATAGGTTACTTCGAGGCAAGCGTGCTCCATCTTCGACCACATCATCACATACCATCAGATGAGATGGTGGTAAAAAAAAATCATTAAAAAAAAGACGAAATTGATAAATATTTTAGTTTTTTCTTGATTCATACAATAAACACTAATTGAATTCTAAATTTGAAGCTTCTACGTCTGCTAGAAGTGCCTTAGACTTTTGATGATCGGTCAGTCAGTGAGTGACAAAATTAACAAACTTTGACTCGTTATAATTCTTAAAGTACTGGTTCAAATTGAATGAAATTTGAAATATACCGTGTTTATACAATGCCTGCTCGGTTACTGAAAATTCAAGCTTATAGTTTTATACACAACGAAGTTATAGGGGGTCGAAAATGGGCTGAATTGCTTCGAGAAAAGTATGGTACGGCCGTGCCACTTTTTTGCTCGACTTGGCGGGGGCACTGCCGTGCCCCCAGATTATTCTGAAGACTACTAGACTTGAACCTGTACATTTTAGACAGACCAAGACAATTTTAAACTGATTGGTCTGTTGGTTTTGGAGGTTCTTTTGCTAAAAAGATTGTTGATATCATGCAACGGGTACTTATAAATCACCAACAGTCAAATAGGTACGCTTGCTACGTAAATGAACTCCAACGTGTATGATGGTCTGGTTATAAAATTGATAAGACACGATGCATTATTTATTTATAGACTGTTTAATAAAACTAGCAGATCATCATTTTATCAGTTGAATCAGTTTGAACTTGGCTTATATTTTTTAAATCACGTCATCGTTTTTTAAAATTTTGATATGACGTTAAGTCCGTAGCTGTCCCAACAATAAGCAAATAGGTACCTAGTTAGGTACTTTTAATTTTCTCTATTTTTGAACATACCTAATTGTTAGCGTCGATTTTTGCTATAATGCTTAGTGCCATATGGTATGCAATTCTATATAATAATTTCCAACTACTTCATCAAAGGTTTCGATTTTTAAAGACGTCAAAAAAGGAGGATTCTCAATTCCACCGTTTCCAGGGTTCAGTAGTCAACAAGGAACCCTTATAGTTTCGCCATGTCCGTGTCTCTGTCCGCGGCTTGGCTCAAAAACGATTGATAGGTACCAGAACGCTGAAATTTGGAGTGGATATATTAATCAGACAAAATGGTATAGACTTTGAATAACAGAGAATATTTTTTTAGGGTACACTCCCTACACGTACAGAGAGGATGATTTTTTTAAATTTCGTGTTACCCATAGTGTAGGGTATCGTCGAATAGGTCGTTCAAAAATAATGGGAATGTGGGAAACAATTTTCCATTTAGTGATCCGTTTGCGAAAAGATAAAAAGTACTAATTGAGTTTTACTTGCACTTGAGTCTAACTCAAGTGTGGGGGACACTACCAAGTAAGTGGTTGTATGTAGGATTTCAAACATCACGGTAGTAGTACCTACATACTTAACGAAGTTAAAAGGAAAACTATCAGACCCAAGTTGGCTGCACAAATTGAAATTTACGAGTAATAGGCGACCAACTATTCTACTCGTTTACGGACAAATTGGAGCGCTCTCATTTAAATGTGGTGAATATCTGATGAAGGACCACCGTGACTATGAAATAGATAGGTATGGACTGGGTTCCTCAAATTCTAATACTTAAAGTTTCAATAGGAAATGCATTGATTGTGATATTAATAACTAGGTAAGTACCTAGATAACTATGAGCTGGACTGGTCTTTGGATTGCCGGGATAACGGGAATGTTCTTACGAGATAGCGATTATTCCCGCTGTCCACCACTTGTCTGGCCACCACTGGGGGACAGCGAGACAACTTTAAAACATTATTCTCGTTGTCCATCACTGGGGGACAGCGTCACAAATTTGTAAATTATTTCCATTCGCCACCACTGGTGGCCACCACTCACCTATGGTGAGTCAATTCAAAGTCATACCGAGTTTGATTCAAAACATACCGCATAGCATCAAGTCAAGTTTCTACAGACATAGAAATACAATCGCTGGAATGAAAAGACTTAAATGCAAAAATGTGGAAGAATTCCATGTTCCAAAAGATTATAAGGACTTTCTTTTAGCAGACTATTCATATAACTGCAACCGAATTGTAGTGTTTTGTATTGAAGAAGCCAAAAACGTAATGTGTGAGATTCAGCATTTCTTAGGTGATGGTACCTCTAAAAGCTGCACAGAGTCATAATTTACAAAGTTGTGACGCAGTCCCCCAGTGGTGGCCAGACAAGTGGTGGACATCGGGAATAATCGCGAGATAGGTACCGGGTGGGTTTTTAGTCAGTAGATTACCTGGTCGGAAAGGAGTGTTAGAGAGTCTGACACTCCCTTCAGCTCCACCCAGAGCGGCAGGAATCATTAGATTACCCCCGGCCCCCCAAAACCGACAACGGAACTACAACTCGTCATAGTTATAATATATTCTCCAACTCGTGAGTGAACTTCGCACAGAGTATATACCTAAGTAAAAAACAAAGCTCAACAGCCATTCTACGTTTGTATAAAATAGCTATTGCAAAAGAAGAGCCTTCTTCTCTTTTTCAGAAAAAAGAGGATAATGTCAAATTAATTCAAAATGTAAAAAGAACCGAGAACATGCATTGTTTACCTAAAAGCTGTTTGTAGTAATTGTGTAAAAACTCGTATAAAAAATAATTGTACATTGTCTATGTAACTAGGTATAGTAATTAAAATTCATAATTTTATTTTAATCACAAATATCCAATATTTTAATCATATGTTCTCCGTAATTATTATAATACATATAATGTACCGTCAATTTTACGGTCGCGGTCTTTGAAGGTATGGCATTTCCCCGGCCCTTCTTGTGTTAATAGAAAACAGCGTGACTCATTATGGGTATTATGTCAATCCTAAATGCCTATTTTTTTGTTTTATTTGGATGGAACTCCACTAAAAAGAATAATTTATAAAACATAATGGAATAGCTCAAAAATCACTACAAAGAAGGTATGTATCTATAATAAGTAAAAAAAGTTTATAGTTAGTATTCCAGAATGTCCTTTTCTGCCCTCGAAGCGTGAAACTAAAAAACTGACACAGGATTACAAATTCAATTCCACCTGCGTCCTAGGCTATAGGCTCTATTTTACCTGCTGTACATATTAGAAGCATAGCAGGCGGGTTACCTTTCCCATAGACAACGCCTAAATATCACATATATCTTAAAAAGAACCATAAACAGCATTCCTTCAAGCGTTTATTACCAACGTCAGACGTCAAATGACCCCATTTCAATATGTAATTTATTCTCGATGTTTTTCCACTCGGTATATGAAACCTCTACATTCGACCATAACTTATGGGTGCCACCGCCCCCTAGTCCTGAACTCGATATTAACCTTTGTCATTTACACTTCTCAATGCACAAAATACGGAAGGAACTTAAATATTTGGACGCGACTAAAGGAGCTGGGCCAGACAGTATCCCGCCAATATTCTTGAAAAACAAGCGATACATTGAGCATTCCATTTTTTATATTATTTAATAAATGTATAACCATAGGCGTATTCCCAGAATTGTGGAAACGCGCGAATATCGTTCCAATCCATAAATCTGGCGCTAAAAATGACGTAACTACATGTCGTCCAATTTCTTTACTGTCTGCACTTTCTAAACTATTTGAGAAACTTAATCATAACGAAGTCTACCCCATTTTACGTAGTGCTATATTAAAAGAACAACACGGGTTTGTTAAAGATATATCATGCGTTAGTAATCTCCTTATATTCACGTCACAACTTTTTGAAAGTATCGATAATAGCCAACAATTTGATGTAATATACACTGACTTTCAAAAAGCATTTCATAAAATTGATCACACGCTTTTACTGGATAAAATTGCATATAACGGCATTAGAGGAGACTTGTTGCGTTGGTTCATATCCTATATTACCAATAGAACCCAAAAAGTGGTAATCAATGGCTATGAGTCTAACTCAATTCAAATAACATCAGGCGTGCCACAGGGATCTATATTAGGACCTCTTTAGTTCATTTTGTTTAAAACGATGTCAAAATCTGTTTTCAAAATTCAAAATTTCTACTTTACGCGGATGATTTAAAGATTTATAAAAAAATAACAAATCAAGCAGATTGTATTTCTTTTCAAGAGGACCTAGATCGTTTTGTAGACTACTGCTCATCAAACAAACTCTACCTTAGTTATTCTAAATGTCATATCATCACTTTTACCAAAAAGAAACACATTATTAAATTTAATTATGTCCTGGGCGATACTGTTCTAGATAACATCAGAAGTCTACGAGATCTTGGTGTTCAATTAGACTCTAAGCTACATCTAGATGTTCACGTGGACAAAATAATTAATAAGGCTTACCAAATGTTCGGACTTGTAATGAGAGCACCTAGAGATTTCCACCGTCCCTCTACCTATCTACGCCTATATAAGTCCATAATCCGGTCACAATTAGAATATGCAGTTCCTATCTGGAATCCATACTACAAAAAGTACATTGACAGCAATGAGGTAATCCACTGATTGGTTAAATACTCTCTGAGGTAATCCAACGTAAATATCTGCGCTCTATGCACTACCGGTGCTTTCGTAAAAAAATATCTTCCCACTCCCTTCATCTAAAATACGACCTAATGACTCTAGAGTCAAGACGCACTGGACACACGCTGCTGGAAAAAATGACGCTATTTAATATACTTATGCCGCAATAAATTCGATTGTACCGATTTAGTGAACATTTGTGCTACCTGGTTCCTCGTACTGTTCATAGACGTGAGGTGCGGTCAACTCGTCTATTTGCTACCAATTTTTGTCGAACTAACTCTGGCGCGCGCTCACCACTGTTCCGTTTAGTTGACACATAGGTACATATAATAAACAATTTGATTCCGTGGACATTATGTTTCTGAGTAAGAATATTTCAAAAAACAACTATGTACAATACTAAAAGATAAGCAAGCTGAAGCTAATGATGCATAATTAGCTTACTCTATAATGTATGTGAATGTGTTAATACCTATAAGTTTAATTTTATTCAGTTTGCCCTAGTTTTTAGTTTTATTCTTTTTTTAAGCCTGATGTCTAGCAACTAGTTATTTTATGTAACAATCTGTGGATAACGTTGTGAGCAGTGTATTTGTTACATCTAACTCATAAGTTTCTTTGTTAATTTTTAAATACTCTGTTGTTTGTTATCCCTAATAAAAAATAAAATAAATAAAAACAGCTACATGGTGGAAATCCATTGCCAGTTATTAGGTAAATGTTTTGAGACTTGGGTGCAAAAAGTAAAATTATTCCATTATGCCTACTTTTCTTTTTGAAATGGTTCCGTCAACACAATAGAGCAACCAGTGCTGCTTACCTACTCTCTGTATCTCTCGGTTGACCTGCATAACTATTCACAAACCCTCGATTCAATACCAAAATGAATGAATTAATTAGCGTCAATAGCCTAATGTTTAAGGTGTCGGCCTTGTCTGTCAATTATAAGATCGAAATAAAAAATAACTTATAGTTTAAAAGGCACATCTTAGCAACCATTGAGTTCCCTGCATACACCACGTTAAAAAACAAGAATACTTAATTCTTGAAATCGAAAATAACGACACCCTGTCAATTAATCCAAACCACGGAAAATAATAATTGCTCGCAGTCTCATGTGACTTGCCCGTTATGTATTTATTATTGTACAGAGGCCTCTCTTCCTGCATAATACACGAATATGTGCCGTTTTAACCTCTCAAAAAATCAGCCATATGCATATAGGTAAAGGGTATATTTTAATGTTTATGAGGAAAAATTGAGTCTAAAGCTCAGATTGCAGCCAAAAAGCTGGGAATCCTACAAAAAGTGAGGCGATACTTCACACCTGGACAGCTTATGAATTTATATAAAACACAGGTCCGTTCCTGTATGGAGTATTGCGGTCACTTGTGGGATGGCTCAGCAAAATACCAGCTAGTTGTTGACTCGATCGAACGCAAAGCTAAAAGGCTAAAAGGTGACTAGGTTCTGGCAGGCAAGTTTCACAGCCTGGTTCACCGGCGAAACGTTGCTTGCCTGTCTATCTTCTACAGATTGTACTTCGGAGAGTGTGCGCAGGAGCTCCACGTCCTAATCCCTTCATCCCCCTTCTACTACCGGTCTACTATACGTACTGCAGGATATCATCCACACTTGGTCGATAAACCGTCTTGTGGTACTAAGCGCTTCTCCTCTACATTTATTGTGCGCACAGCTAAGGCGTGGAACTCTCTGCCGGCTTATTCCCTGCCACATATGACCCGTCCGCCTTTAAAGCAAGAGTGAACAGGCATCTTCTGAGCTCGCTCGTTCGATCGTAGACCTCATCTTACACCTACAATCAGGTGTCAAGAGCGGGCTCATTGGTAATAAAAATAAAAAGCTTCGTAAGTTGCCCCCATAAACAACATGATAATATCACACTTTTTTTTTTAACGTGGTAAAATCATCAGATTAGTCCCCCCACCCCGGGCAGGGTCACGGTATTCCTTCAATAGCCCTTTACGTACCGGGGTCACGGTAATGGGATAAGTCCCACGACCCCGGCAGGCTTCGGCCCTCTACAGGGGGGGGGCTCGTCATCTTGCTGACGCTCTTTGAGGCGCGCGTGGAACACAACGCGCCGTCGACCCGGGCATGGTCCATGGTCGGACAGCGAGTTGCCCTTAAAGCCCGATTTACACTTCAATAAGTACAGTAGCGAGTTAACTTGCGTCATCGGCGAGTTAAGTTGTTATTGTAGTTTGAACGGCAAAAGCGAGTTAAATAGTAAGTTGTTGATTAAGTTGAGTTAAATAGATCGCGATCCTATTTTCGGCGAGTCCAGTGCGAAGTAGCCCCCTCTCTCGCGTCTTCCGCACCCCTCCAACTTAACTGGCTGGCATGTAGACGGGCGAGTTTAGTACAGTCCATAAATTTGTAGGTTGCGGCCGCGAACACGTGTTATTTTCTTTTCTTCTTCTCGGGCAACTTATGACTACTCACTCGCCTACGTTAGGACGCTACTTACAACTTACTACTTATTACTTAACTGTCTGAGTTCTTAACTGGCTACTGTACTTATTGAAGTGTAAATCGGGCTTTACTCGCTGTCCGCATGCCCGCGCCTACGGTGGCCGGAGATCGTCGGCCGACGTCCGACGCCGTGGGCGTCTACCACTGCGGCTGGGCTGGAGGGAGGACGCTATCCTCTCCCTCGATAATATCACCCTTAAGGAAAAATTGGTATTATTTATGCACCATCTTGATTTTATGAAATCTAACGTAAATATTCCATTTTCATGTAAGATTTTATAAGTTTGTCGAACACTAGATTACTTGTAAAGCCTACAAAGCTGTGATAGATTGCGTTATTAAATTAACGATTACGGATTATTAATTGTAACAAGTTCCTTAAAAACAAGTGAATAGAGCTTCCTTTTTGGCAGAAACAAAGTTTTTTTATTTTGTTATTTTATTTAGGCTACTAGGTAACAATATCCTAATATATATTTACTTAGTGTTCTTTCTTAGTTTTAGGAGGGCCTAAATACTTTCATTGTACGTACGGCTGAGGAGTGGAATTCCCTGCCAGACTCGTGTTTCATGATAGCTATGACAGGTTACTTCTATCTAGAAGTAACGTAAAGATGACGTGGTTGAAGTTGAAGCACGCTTATCTAAGTGTGCTTCAACTTCAACCACGTCATCGCTTGGCATCAGGTGTGATAGTGATCAAATGCGAGCCTATTATTAATAAAAAGTAGGTAGGTATACAGTTGTATACCTACCTATTAATTATTTGATTTTTGTTTTTTTCTTCAAAATAAACAGAAAAAAAGATATACAAACATAAACAAAAATTTCATCACATCACTTTACAGCTTATAATTTCGCAAGCAATAATTAATTATAATATTATTAAAATACTTTTCTGCAGCAATTCATTTGGCGTTAATAGCATAATGGCTAAGGTGTCGAACTTGTTCGAGATCTTGTGGCGGGTTTGAACCGAACCCATTACACTATTGCCGTGAACCCACTTCAAGCATAAGCATAATTAAGCTTAATTGAAGGAGTTTACAAGATTGCTGAATTATACCCACATTGCAAGTATCTATTCTTTAAAAAAAAACAAATACCATCCTGCCTGCTTTTTTTTGGGTGCCCTTATGGTATCTACCTCAATAATTTGATGTAATTATTATTTAGTTGATTCAATTTAGGATCGAGCAGTTTAAATTACACAAAACTTTAAATCCTCAAACGGGTTGCAGCTCTTGACTATTATTAAAAACCGGCCAAGTGTGAGGCGGACGCGCGCACGAATAGTTCCGTACCATTATCTATAAAAGCGGCAAAAAAATCATATCTCTTGTATCTTAAATATTTGTTTTATTTTGGTTGGGCGCTTGAACTTGTCCTTGAAGGCTGTCTCCAAATGGGGTTATGCCAACTTGGTCAAGTTTAATACAGCTAAGACCCACGCGTGTCTCTTTTCCACAAAAAGGAGCCATTTCGAACCGGCTCCTACTTTCCGTGATGTAACCGTGCCGATAACCGATCGTATTGAGCTTCTAGGGGTAACACTAACTTCCACCCTCAATTTTGGTCCGTTTATCGAGGCTAAGGCTCAATTAGCATAAAAAAAATTGGAAACTTTGGCAAAGGTTAGACGTTACTTCACACCCGAACAGCTGCTCAATCTGTATCAAGCCCAGGTTCGGTCGTGTATGGAGTACGGCTCTTATCTTTGGGATGGATCTGCCAAATACCAACTGGACGCGCTTGAGTCTATTGAGAAACGAGCCAAGAGACTCATTGGCAATGATGCACTGGTCGAGTCAAAGCTCCAGAGCCTTGAACATCGACGACGAGTTGCAAGTCTATCGGTTTTCTATCGGTTACATTTCGGGGAGTGTGCGATGGAATTACACAATCTAATTCCGCCAAGTCCGTTCCATCATCGGACTACAAGACAAACGGCGATGCGCCATCGTTACATGGTGGACATCCCACCCATACGCACTAAACGCTTTGGGAATACTTTCATTGTGCGTACGGCTAAGGAGTGGAATTCCCTGCCGGATTCTGTGTTTCCCGATAGCTAAAGATTGTCTTGTGCGATAAGATCGCCCATTGTACACTAATTTTATTATTTGTATCCTTAAGTGTATTGTAAGGTGTACAATAAATTATATAATAAATAAATAAACTAGGGGTCTTTAAGTCAAGAGTGAATAGGTTACTTTTAGGTAAGCGTGCTCCATCTTCGACCACATCATCACTTACCATCCGGTGAGATGGTGGTCAAACGCGAACCTATTATCCATAAAAAATATTCGTTTTTAAAGTGAATATATTATCATTCCTAATTCGTTGATTATAACCGAATATTTTGTGAATATTTTAAGCTTCTACCTGTTACCGTTATCAATATCGAGCAAAAACGAGCAAAAAAAAAATCACGTTTTTTGTATATGTATAATATTTAAGGGGCCCTTAAATATTTATTTTAATTAGTATTCATTTAATTTAATTTAGTATTTGTTGTTATAGTGGCAACAGAAATACATCATCTGTGAAAGTTTCAACTGTCTAACTATCACGGTTCATGAGATACAGCCTGGTTACAGACGGACAGAGAGACAGACGGACGGACAGTGGAATCTTAGTAATAGGGTTCCGTACCCAAAGGCTAAAACGGGACCCCCGTTTTAGCCTTTGGGTACGGAACCCTAAAAAGGATGAAACAATAAAAAATCTCTGTTCTTTTTTCTAGTACTTTTCTCGAGGGAAAATCATCAAATGAATACGTACTGCTATGCTATTAATCCCACTATGGGTGAAGCGAACAGGACTGCCAGACTTGTAATGACTTTTTAGATTTTTTAGTTCCATCAGTTGCTCTTATGGTCCGGGGACCATTTCAGCAAGCAAACAGTGAATTTTCTTTTCCACGTCAGAGAAAACGTTATATGGGGCCCTCACTAGCAAGAGCTTAATCCAGAAAAAATATATAAAACATATTTTTGGATTTTTACGGCTCAGAGTGTTATTTTCCGTTGTGCCACAAATGAATACTGACTAGGACCATAATCAAACAAACTTGGCAAACAGTAAAACAGCGATGATACTGCAAAACAAGTAAGCAGGTCAATAAGTCACTAGCACATATCAACGCATATCGTGTTGTACCTAAAGAGAGATAATCTTTGTCTGAATATAGATCAGAACGTGTAGGCACTAAGTATACTATCTGAGAGCTATGTAGGCTGGAAAGTTTTGAAACTTCCTGTTTTGTATTGGTCCTACAAAGTGTTTTCAGGACTTGGGACGCGTCTTACAATACCTGTGTTTCTTTTAGAGGGCACTTCTTTTTTAAAGACACAAAAAATATATTTTTTTTCATCTTAGCCATGGTATCGTATAGATAGATAGATATTAATATACTTTATCGTATACCAAAATTTAAACACACATATTTAACAACTAGCTTTTGCCCGCGGCTTCGCCCTCATTAATTTACACTTTGTCAATAATTCTTGTTGCCAAAAAGTTGTACCGCACCTTTTTGGGTGGTTAAAAAACGCATATAATATTTAAAAGCCATCACCAGGGTCTATCCATCCCCAAAAAGAGACAGACAGTAAACATTTTTGTAAACTACGTTTCTGACTTTCCCGTCCTTGGCTAAAACGTGTCGATTTTGTGAGCTTGATACTCGTGAGCACGCCAAATACAGTTGCCCATGGGAAAAGCAGTCTTTTTCTAAATGTACACCTGCGACTTTCAGTGTCTGTCCTTGAGCTTTGTTTATGGTCATTGCGAATGCTACTTTTAGGGGAAATTTTAGATTTTTTAACTGGAATGGCAAATCAGTTGGGATTATTGGAATGTGAGGAATAAATACGTTTTCACCGCTTGCTGTTCCCGTCATAATTATTGCTTGAATAACATTGCATCAAAGGTGTGTAATTTATAGTCGCGTGTCATTATAGAGCCCTGGTGCGTCCAGATTACGCATCAACAGGACTGGGACCAAGTTTAAGCCTCAAATAATTTGATAGGGTACCCTGACAATTCCAGAGAGTTGATAAACTCTACAGGGTACGCCGTCACTTGCTCAATATCCATGACATTGTCGACGGACAGATACTCGACAACATCACAATCCACATGAGACATAATTTTTTCGTTGATTTGCCCTACAATTTCGTCAGCCGGTGCCAAAATTGCTCTTTCACGCAGCCATACTCTATCCCTCATATGTTTTTAAATCCGAATAAACGTGGTTTATTAAATTATCTGTATCTTGGACTATGTTACAGAATTCATAGTTCAAATAAATCATCCCGTTGATAGGTATCTGTTGCCACACGATCTTCTATTTTCAAAAAAGCAACCGCATATTGCCCCGATTTCAAAATAGAAATGATTCTTATATTAACTTGATTGGTTAAAATTTAAACGACTCGATTGACGTAACCGTTGACTGGTGCATGGCGTTGGTTCAATCCTAGCCCTAAACAAAGATTTGTATGGCCTACATATAGTAGTGTAGTTTAAAAAAAATTGTTTCTAGTGGTTCTTGAATACGCAATTTGAATGAATTGGGAGGGGGGGAAACAAAGTTCCAACACTCCTTTTACATCCTTAAGGGATGATTTCTGAGATAAAAACGATCCTACGTCCTTCCCCGGGTTCTAAACTATTCCCATGCCAAATTACATCTAAATCGGTTCAGAGGTTTAGGCGTGAAAAGGTAACAGACAGACAGATAGAGTTACTTTCGCATTTATAATATTAGTATGGATGGATAGTATGGATATGGATTAGTAGGATAAAAGTCGTAAGGCGGTTCACAAAATACTTCTACCTACAAAGTTTCAACTCTGTTGTCTTAATTGTTTCCGAATAAAGTGGCTGTAACATACGGACGGACAGACAACAGATCTGACGAATTTATAAGGGTTCCGTTGTTTGCCATTCGGTTACGGAACGCTAAACATGAGCAAGACTGACAGTGTTTATGCAAATAAAAATACACAACTATTTTGTGATATTACTGTTATGACGTGGGAGCTCTTGGCTAAATAATAACAGCCTAATGGGTCGATATTCAAGGTTAAGGAACACTTACCGAGGTCTGTTCATGGATGGCTGAACATTTAATCAATAAATTGTTCAAATATAGCCCGTGTTGCTTGCCTGTTAATAAAAAATTTTGAAATCGTTCCAGTTATTAGTTTAAGTATATGTATATTATATGCTTACCATTCGCATATTGCATGTTTATACTCTTGATAACTTCGAAATTAAGTGTCGAAATCGAACAAATTAAAAAGTATTTTGCTGCTACCTTTGATGATAAAACTATTTATTTGGATAAGAAATATTGCAATACGAATGTAATCAACTTTTGTTTCTACCAGCGATCTATTTAAATTTTACAACAAAAAAGTTGCTATTGTGACTTAACTATGATACTTAGACATATTCCCTCGTGGTCTTTTTGTAGGTAATAATGAGTAATTCAATCATATAATAGCACATCCTTTTTGTATAGCATCAATAGTGGCTTAGCTTTAATATTTTTCATCCCCAGTTTAACCCTCTTCTGGGATGATTTTTCAAAAACGTTGATACATGTAATTATTAATTACCAACCAAAAGGCTACATACAGATTTTCATGGTTTGAACTACAAAACGAACAGGTTTCCCATTCATACTTTCAGCCCATATTGTATACCCTCAGGGGCTGATTTTCCAAAAACACTGAAACATATCATTTTTAATTTTTAACCGGACTGTTAACCACCAATTTTCATGGTTTAAACTACAAAAATGACGATTTTCCATACAAACTTTCATCCCCTATTTAACACACTTAAGGGTTCAATTTCGAAAACACTGAAACATGTACTTATTAATTTTTAACCAGAATGATAACCACTAATTTTCATGGTTTAAACTGCAAAAATGAAGATTTTCCGTCCAAACTTTCATCAACCCCTATTTAACCCCTAAGGTTAAATTTCGAAAAACACTGAAACACGTGCTTATTAATTTTTAACCAGCATACTAACCACTAATTTTCATGGTTCAAACTCGTCATTTTTGAAATGACGAGTTTCCATACAAACTTTCATCCCCTATTTAACTCACTTAGGGGTTGAATTTCAAAAAATCCTTCCTTATTCCTTGTCTACATTATAAAAGGAACCTCTGTACAAAATTTCAGCATTCTAGGTCCAAGGGTTTGGGCTGGGCGTTGATGAGGTAGTCAGTCAGGACTTTTCGTTTTATTTATATAAAGATATTGCTTATTGATATGTCTACGTTGTGGTCGTCGGATAATTTGACTTACCAGTACAAAGATATACCATAAAATCTTAGCCAAACGGATCGACTTTCCAGGTTAACCAATGCTTGCCGAGGTCGATCCGCGGATTTACCAATTTATTTAAAAGAAACATTTACTATCTTAATGATTATTCCAAAATGTAATAAAGTAAATAAAAGGCATAGGCAATAAGCAAGGCATAAATTTACAATGAGAAAAATATAACAAACAACATAACAGAAACTTATAACAATCGTACATAAAAATAGAATAACAATATGGATGACCATGTCAACATATCGAGATCACTCCGTGCCTCGACAGTCGACTGTTGACAGTTGTTACGGGTAGTCAGAAGCCAGAATATCTGACACCAGTCAAGCCAAGAAGTATCGCGTTACGCTGTTACGCAGCTACTGGATTGTGCAGGTCATGTAAAACACTGGTACTCAGCTGCATCCGGTTAGGCTGGATGACGACTCTAACACAGTTGGGAAAAGGTTAAGCAGACGACGATTTTTGGTGCAGTTTCTACTCCTGACCACACAACACGCTTTGTATTTAAGTCTCCCGCATTTATTGTGTCGCGGCTGCTACCGAAGATTACCATAAAATCATAGCCAAATGGTTTCGAACGTTTCCGAAGATTGAAATCCATTAGGATTTCAATCTTCGGAAACGTTCGGAAATTCCTGACGCCAAAATTTGTGGTGTATTAACACCACAAATTTTGGCGTCAGGAATTATGCAGCCTCGCGTTGCTCTTATGTTTTAAAAAGAGTAACCATGGAGTTTCTTGCTGGTTCTCTCCATAGGAAAATATTGTTACGACAGTCGCTTAGCGAAGTACGTCAAGAAACTTCGACAGAAATCTAGAATGTTCTAGACACTAAGGCCACCTGGCGGCGAGTAGCAGTACTGAGTATATCGAGAAAGTTCGACTGACTTCTAATACGTTCGAGACACTAACGCCATCTAGCGGCGAGTAGCAGTACTGTGTATCTCAAGTAGCTTCTGGAATATTCATTGCTATGAATATTCTAGAAGCCTATACTGCCACTCACTGCCTATACTGCTGTATAGGCAGTGAGTCGATTGGACAAGAATGGTCTAGAACACAGATCGGAGTATAAATAGGTCGCAAAGGAACGCGGACAGACAGTCTTATTTCAAGATACGAGGCGATATAATCGTAGATTTAAGTGTTGAGTGACAAGTACTGTACTGTGTGTGAATAACTGTGTTAATTTTTATTTGGTGTTTATTTAAGTAAAGTGTTAATTTTGGTTTAATTTGTGTAAATTATTTCTATCCCGAACCCCAGCTTGTAACAATATTTTTGACTTTGACTCAGTCTATACCGGCGTATAAAGTAAAGACATCTCAGACTGCACTGATGTTGGTATATGACTCTGTTTCTAAAGCTGTCGAGTTCTTTCTTAAGGATATTTATTACAAGCTTTATTTTCTCGAGTTTGAAGTCTCCTTGAATGCCCTTCACCCCGAAGTGAATAAGGGGTTTATAAACTACTCCGTGTCGTAAACTTGTGCTAAGGGCTCTTGGGGCATTTAAATACTCTATTACTAACATACACACACTCGAATTTTGATACGTGGATGAGAAGAATTAAGCGGAGAACACGGAGGCAGAAATCGAGCTGGTTTCATACAATTTAATGAGGCGTCAATAAGCATGTAATTAGGTACAAATCATTACATTTCATATAAGTCTCATTTTTATAGTCTACCTACGTTATATTTGGTACAATACATCGCTTAATCTTTCTTTCAATTATTATTTAGTATGAATTTCTCTCTCATCGCCAACCCTCAATGCCTTAAAAGCTGAAAGCGTGGCAATGGTGATTAATAGCATGCTTTTTATGGTTTAAAATAAGTATTTGACCTGCAGAAGGACGGTAAGAGGCTTTTATTATTGCTGATGTATTGTTGAATGAAGCTATCTTTTTAAATCTTCATACAGAACAATAATCTTTGGGATATTGCTGATACAGCACAGTGATAGTTAAAGCAATGCTTAGAAGTAGCTAAGTAGCCGAGCCTTAGGCATTCGGTTAAAATAAAACTATCTATAATTTTTATTGTACTTATACCGTTTCGATTGACATACCTATTAATGTAATGCAGACGTGTTCATTTTTCGCATTTAAATGGATTGTTTCGGTTGCTGGTTCATCCATTACACTTACTTAAAAAAGACGACTGTTTCTGCTCAGGTAACATTTTTCACTTGAGCGATTAAGCTATTTCAGATACTGGGTACTCCAGACTGGAAACTCAACTGTCTACCCTTTGTCTAAAGGTATCCATAATATTTATCGGCATAGTGACAATATTTATATTTATTTCTATTGCTATGCATTATAATTTGATGACGAGGAAGAAAGAATTTTCAATCATTCAAGTGCTTTAAAGTTAACACAAAAAACAAGAAGACTTTTGCCAGAATAAACAATAAATTGTTAAACAAAAAGTTAAAAGCGTAATTAATTACAAAGATTAGGTAAGTGCTGATACCTAAATGTTCTAAATATGTATACGTAACAAAACAAAATTATATATTTCAAAATTCTGAAATTAGAGTCTCTTCTGCTTCTAATTTTAACTGTTTGAGATCTCTAGTTGTACTCGTAATATTAGGTATTAATGGAAAGATGATTGCATTTAAAGCTAAAGCCTACCAACTCTTATGTTTAAAGTCCATCTTGATTTTCCTCCGAAATTACCAACTTACAATTAATTATATACCACACACACAGTTAACTGTGGTATTTCACAACGTCATCAACAATACCTGAAACACTTATTAAAAAAAATGAAAGAGTAACACACGGGTACATGTAAATGTAACTTCATTTCAGGTTAAATTCTGCGAATCTCGTACTCAGCAGACAGTCTTCAAGATGTGCTTATTTTTCTTCAGCTTGTTTTTAATTCAACGTTGTTTGTAGAATAAAACGTATAAGCGATACAAACGGACGAAGATCCCACCGACCCGTGTATGTCGGCCGAGCTGGGAAGTTCGTCCGGGCGTAGCACTTGATACCGCTCTTCTTACTTCCACCTTCGCTCTTGAGTCTTCGGCTTCGTACTTCCCGTTACATCATATTTACATTACAGTTTCAGCCATTTAGTACAACAAAAAAAAAACTAACACGTGTACACTCTTTAACACAGATATATTTTACTTCACTGTATAAATAACATAATCACAGTATGTCTCTACATCAAGTTCGATTATTAAATGAAATTAAAGTCAAAGCATACGTACGAAAAATAATTAAAAAGATAAAACAAGTTATTCACCTGTAATAAAGAGCGGATGCTAATGGATGTAGATTCGGCGCGGAGTGAAATAAGCGCTCGGCTGCCTTCCGTCGACCTTCGATCGGCGCGAAGCGAGCGAGTGCTGTGGCGAATGTCCGGCGAGGAGCGCGCGGCGCCCGGCGTCGGCGGTGAACGAACTCACCTTGACAAATGCACCATTTGGCATTGTTCGCGGGAAAACCGGCGGCCTTGCGCGCGCGCCGCCGCCGCCGCCCGTGCCGGCCAATCACGAGCCTTCGCGCCACAGCCTGCGACTGTTTTGGCGGGAACGAGTCGTCTGAACAACCAACTGCGAACGTCGCGCGCTCGCCGCCGCCGCTACGTGGCGCTGTCGTCGCGTCGGCAACAACAAGATTTCAGCGTGACGACCTTTCGACGTAATCTTGTGAATGACATACGGGCATGT
This sequence comes from Tholera decimalis, assembly GCA_943138885.2. NCBI lineage: Eukaryota > Metazoa > Arthropoda > Insecta > Lepidoptera > Noctuidae > Tholera > Tholera decimalis. Next base: position 15,988,429 of record OW964558.2, read on the forward strand.
ATTTAACTAAATATGTTCTATTGTTCATACTGTTATGAGCCTTAGTTATTCTGAATAAACTCATTTACAGAATTGTAATTTTCGTCTATTGTGTAACGTTCTAAAATGTTTTTGTTACAACTTTTACAGAGACACGTAAGCAAAAATCTTGTTAAAACGAATAAATCCATTAACTTAGACGTTGTATGAGTGTTCCCTATATTGTAATGTAACAAGAGATTTCAATTACTCAATTATATAGGTAATAAGAAGCCGTCTGGCGTCTAGCACGAATAGATAGATGCTAATGTGGTCATGCTCGAGCGCTCCCAGGTACCTAGCAAGTAGCGAGATAAAGCACTAAGCCTGCTATATTTTGCGCGGTTTAATTGAGAGGTAGGTAAATTAAAACGGTATTTTCCTCCCAGTTACGAGATATTCTCAAATTGAAGAGGATAAACTATAAATTTATAGGTATATGTGATAATCTGATATCTAGAGACTACTTGAATCATATAGGTTAGTATATTATGATTGTTCCTACATTGTCACTTTTGAAACTAAAAGGAAATATTGGCAAGCATAGGAAAACATGAGCATATAACAAGAACTGTGGTTAGGAAATCCGTTGTTTATGAGTAAAAATATATCGACCGTGACTTGTTAGATAGGCGGTAATTATTATCCTATTTATTATCAAAATGGCGGACGCCAGTTGGGTGTCGTGACGTTAAATAGCGCTGCCGTCGGGCGACGTCGCAGGCGCACCGACCTAACTACCGCTAACATTTCGTGGAAATTAGATATGGCGGCAGTTGTCTCGAAAAACAAAATATTTTTGTAGATAACGAACAAACTAATAGGTACACCATTAACACGACTATCATTTACATGAGAAATTATATAACCTTTATCGTCATCAAAGACTCTCTAACTCTTTCGGTACTGTAGATATATATGTATATGTCCCATTACGGTATTAGACTAATGGTACATATCTTCCCACAAAAGTATAATTTTGGGTTTGTTTCTTTTCTATACTACTCTCATTTTAAAGTTTCAAGACCGATGGAACCTAATGTCCCATGCTGAAAAAAGGATTTTTCAGGGTAAAAAAATAGAGGTGGCTGTTTTTGGGTTTATTATTGTATTATTTATATTGTTCAGTAAAAATTTCACGAATATCTCATTTAGATTAGCAGTCCTGAGGATACGTGTATGGGCCGTACCGAAATGGGTTAAGAAGCTATACGTATAGGCTTTTACATGTTTGTTCATATAGTTATGTTACATTGTTCCAACATTTTATTGCAATAATACTACGTTGCTATTGGCAACAGAAATGGTTATAACTTTATTGTATTGAGCTTACCATTTATTTGACACAAAGAGTAAAACCAAGCAAAAGCCGTTTCGAAAATTATTATGTCAAATGAAGATTATTACATTTATCATGGTAATTCCAACTATGGATTTGACGTTTGGCTAATAAGGTCTCAAAGTAAAACAATTTCTAGTTTATTTTATATACACATTTAAAATTAAAACTGAACTTGAATTTCTAAAATAACTACTATTTTAGGAATTCAAGGAAATTCATTATCATAGGAAAATTTTAAAAAGTTATCCTTGTCCTCGAACGTAGCAAAGCTCGTAGCGAAGTGCTACGCCGTAGCATCCTTGTAGGCCCTTTATCGGAAAAAGATTATCAGGGCAACTATGTAATTATAATAAGCATTGTCTATACTTAGACATTTATTGTTTTTATTTACTGTTCAATAAACGTTCTTCATAGGGTCGCTATCACAGCGATTTCATAATCTGCTTTTGTTTCCACCCTTTAAGACTTATAATAATAAAAACACGACACGTTTATTATTCTTTTGTATTTTATAATATGATAGATACAATAGAAATACCTGCGGCTGAAGTGAATGTTATGAAAACAAAGTTTCATAAGGATTTCTTTTATAAAACGAAAGAACTTCATAATGAAATTGAAACGATCTATGCATAGCATGGTTTAATAAATATAATAGCAAGCTGCTGTTAATACTGTGATATTAACTGATGATGTGACAGAGAAATAGTGAAATGTTTAAGAATATTTTGTGGTCATGAAAAGGGATGAGTAAAATTTTATTGCAGTTTATTATTGCAATCGGAAATATAATTCGCTGTCTGCATATTTGTGTTTTAACCGATTTCAAAAAAAAGGAGGAGGTTCTCAGTTCGTCTTGAACTTCTTTTTTTTCGAAGACTGAATTAATGAGATACGAGTTATATAAGGTAGGGTATCGCAGACCCGATAAAGGTAAGCGTTGGATTGCACCCATCAGTTGGTGGGTGCAATCCAACGCTTGCCTTTGTAAATCCTGGGCCTGTGATTAGGGTCTTATTAATGTAATCATTTTTGAGATCGTACTAAATTTGTGGATACGGTTTTTGCTGAAGATTTTTTGATTGATATCACTTTAATGTTCTTTATAAGATTTATGCAGTTTTCTACAAAAATACGACGGTTTATACCTGCATAAATATAATGATGGCACGTTTTTAATTAAACCTTATGTATGCAGTGAGTCAAGTAGCTGATGACTAGTAATGGTATTTTTCAATGAGAAGTTTTTAGGGATAAAAACATGGAAATTCTTAGAAGCAAAGTTTGTTGTGAACTTGTTGAATCACTTATTTACTTGGCGAAGAATTATCGTTTATAGAAAACTGTTTTATCGAACAATGCCATGATATGGTTTTTGAACTTGATATTTATTCTTTTGCGGTATGTAATATCGGATATTATTGATTGAAATTGGCCTTAATCTATAGAGAACACAAACAAGTAGAGACAAGTTCGTTGTTTATTTGAGACATGAATAATATGGACGACCTCTAAAATGAAAGCTGCAGGGCGAGTTCGGATCTATGACTCATTCCCGCCAACCAGTTTCAATTTATGAAGATATAAATAAATCCATATTTTTCCTTATATTTATCTGTTTAATTAGTAGGTCTATTTCATAACTGTTGTCAGGTCAGTGCTTTGCAGAATGAGGTCGACTGGTGATTAATATAATGTATGCAGTTCACCTCCGCGTACCTATACGTTAATTGCAGTGGTCTCTGATTAATTTCTTGAAGTGAGATTAATAAAATATAGTCTAAGTAAGAGTATAAATATTACATAACATATTGATTGTACCTTCTTACTTCTAAAAAGTGTCTGAAGAAATCAAATCGACGAGAAATGTTAATGAGCTATTACAATAACTGACCGTCTGAAAATCGATTCCGAGAAATGACGACAATATTGTAAAAAATATATTCGAAAACATTTTAAAATGTGAGTAGCTGGTTAAAAGTTAAGTGTATTTCAAATAATATTTCGCTACTTATCATGTACACGGCGAATGTCTTCGGCGAGTGCGGCACAGGACATGAGTCAGGTGTCATTGACCCGGCCACACCGCGTCATCGCAATACCTAGCCGCCGCCACCATTATATTTTACGCCAGTTTTTATCATCTCGCCGCTCTGACCCTCGCTCGTTTCATTTGAGAACATTGAATGATGCCAATCGACATGTTATTGACATTCGACTACGATTTGATTTTGGATCGATGAAGAGCGGCGCATGAACTTGATCGAGTCGAGTGTGTCTCGATCTGATACATTATTCAGCTACGTGTGGAATTAAAATATGCTTCTTTAATTCAGCAACACACCATTATTCGATCTTTGTGATTTGGATAAACTGAGAGTTTTAAATGGTCGATTTATAGCGCCCATATAATTTCGGTGGCAACACTTAGTAGAAGGCAAATAAGTTGTTGCATTATGCACATTCTAAAAACCTTCCTACGATAAAGGCGTAAGTTCACGGACATCTTCTGTTCGATACCCCGAATCCCTATGCTATATCTAGTACTAAAAAGTAATAAAATCTAGTAATAAATAGTATCAATTGCCTAGGCATTGACAGTAAATTTTGCCTAATATTGTAACTAATTATTTACTATTGTTATACTTTTAATATTACTGAGCCAAGCAGCGTACAACACGACACGATGGTGCCACTAACTTAGTTTCTTATACATTATTATTTATCGCTAGAAGTTACCACAAATTAATTAATGAATATTTATTGTGCGTGCATCCGAGAATTATGAATCACTGGCTCTAGCGAAGCCGCATCACAAAGGCGGCTAGAAATATTTATTACTTCAGTTCTATTAGTGATTGTGAAGACAATGTGGGCCACTCATTTGCAAATAATACATAACAACTTTGCTATTAATATTCCTAAAGCTGAGATGGATGTATTTCACGATGACAGAGTCACGTTACACGCTTTAGGTGTTAAGATAATAATGTTCACGGGTCATTTACTTTAATGGTTAAATATTTATGCAAATTATCCTAGTTTTATTATTGCTCCCACAGTTTAGGTACTGTTAGACTCTAACATTCATTATGTTAATTAAGTTTCCTAAATATTAGCATACCTAAATGAAGACTAAGATGGAAAGATTCTTTATAAGCGTGTGTGGGATGTTACTGCCAACATTTCTGAAAAACAAATTCGCTGTGTGAAACTCTGTAATACGGCGCGGGCTGGGTGTGGTTATTTACCCTATTGCTTCCCAGAATTCGGCATAACCTCCGCGCGTCCATGTCCTTCCGCTCGCCGCCTCATTATTATTCAAAGCATGATCAAGTTAAATATAGAATTGTGCTCTTTCAAAAGGGCCATCCTATCTACTGTACTGTTTAGTCTTGTTTTCATTTACCACTGAAAGCTGATGTCATGCCCGACAAACGTACCATTTGTTTATATTTGCACCATTCAGCATTCTTATTCGCTTACAACCTTATGCATAGCCAGCATTTGCAGCGATCTAAGAAAATCAATTTTCTGTATTTTATCTGAAACAAAGAAAATATTTATTATTAGTATCTTGTCTTTAGAAAGATTTCTTAAACGTAAATTGGATGGAGTGGCGGTCCAATTATAATAGGTAAATAAACTAAAAATTAATTATAATAGTCTCTAGCCTCCACATCCATCACGATCATACCGTTGTAACATTACTTTTCATTTATTCGGTTATAAATTCAAGAAACCATTAAAAAAGAAATGCGTAGCAACCGTGAATTGTTCAAAGCTAGTTGATTAAAGAGATTACTTATTTTCGGAGTTGTATGTTTTGTTTAAAGTTTTAATTAGACGATAACTATTCCACAATTATTAATGTTTCCTTATGAATAATTCGTGTGTCTTCGGGGAACGTGCGGCTGGCTGACGGCGCGGGCGCAGCGGCGTTCACACTCATGCAAGTGTGAATTTAATCACACACACATAGCCCAATACTGCATGATGTCACCTGTAGGCACCTACATTACACACAACATATGTACATGTGACTCAAGTACAACATGTGTTTTCCATTCGGGGTTTTTAATAGTGCTAAATGACTTACATAATAATAATTTTAATTGTGCTTTGCTGTCGCCTAGTTTAACAAAGAGGTCGAATAAAATAAAATGAATAAACATTGAGTAAATAATTTTAGTGTTACTTGACACTAAAGACATGAACTTTGTACGCGTGGTAGCAAATTATTATTATAATATTGAATTACACCTGCTTCACTATTATGAAAATAGGTCCTTTGGCGATGATGTGTGGTCTGCTGAATTACAATCAATTTATAAACTTCTTAAAACCCGTGTAGACCATAGTGAGAGCTCACGTTCTTTCATAAAGTGGTTGTTATAAACGTAACAATATTATGAATACTTGGCTAGTACTATATCACTTGTTTTCCAGTATGAGAAGCATATAAAAATACCTTATAGAGTTACATACATACAACGTGTAATTTAAAGGGTATATACATACCGAGTGCACGGCTTCTTTGGATGATAACAAACGATATGACAAGGGTTTTCTAATTCTATGTCTACATGTGTGGAGCATATTAGAAATTTCAATACATTGATACCAGAGGCCGAATTTTTCAAATTAAGAAGAACGAAGAGAATTATCGTTTTATTGGCAAGTGACGTGGAAAGTGATGACCCTCATAGTGATGTGACACGTTTGTTATTATTGGTAATCAAGAAACATATGAAACTAATAATTTGGGGTCAATTCTGTGAGTCACTTATTTTGAGCTGAAACTTTGCATAGAGACTCCATACCAGATGTTGTATTCAGTCCTTTTGGATAGATATGGGGTTTCCGTTACACGTTGTATATTACAATAACATAAATTGATTTAGAATATGGTATCCAGAAATTCGTGCGCATCGGTTTTCCTTTATGCAGATAGTTCCATACAGATTTATCAATTGGTTGCATATCTCTTTTAGATAGTAAAGACGCTAGATTCTTTGATAAACCAATAAGGACAACTAAAGACAAATAAAAACAACAGTTAGTGAGATAATGTTCACCACCAAGGCTTTTTGTACTTGACGTAATGTTTCTAAGAATATGTTAAGTAAGTAGAATTGTTTTGTATTTCAATGACTGTTTACTAGTGATTGAGTTTAAATGTAAATACTAGTTTGTAAGCCCTGGCTGGGGGCCTTTAAATTTTAGAGGTCACCACAGGATCGCCCGGTTAAGTAGTATATTAGCCTTAGCGAGCTAAACTACGAGTGGCCCTACCGGAAAAAAAAAAAAGTGATTGAGTCACTGTGGCCACAGGATCCTAGGCTGGAATGCGGCTTACATTTCAATGACAGATATTAAAGAAGCTCATTCATCATCAGCTGCTTAGCCTGTTCTCGACAATGTTGGAGTCGACTGCTAGTCTAACCCAATGCAGCTGAGTACTAGTGTTTTACATGGAGTGACAGGCTATGAGACCTTTACAATTCAGTAGCTGAGTGACTTAATACCCCTTGGCTTAACTAGTGCCACAGATCCAGTCTCTCCGTGAAGACATGGTTAAGCGCTTGAACTTGCCCTTGAAGGCTGTCTCCGAATAGGGTGACAATGAAGGTATTCCCAAAACGTTTGGTGCGTATGGGTGGGATGTCCACCATGTAACGATGGCGCTTCGCCGTTTGTCTCGTAGTCCGATGATGGAACGGGCTTGTTGGAATTAAATTGTGTAATTCCATCGCACACTCCCCGAAATGTAACCGATAAAAAACCGATAGACTTGCAACTCGTCGTCGATGTTCAAGGCTCTGGAGCTTTGATTCGACCAGTGCATCGTTGCCAATGAGTCTTTTGGCCCGCTTCTCGATAGACTCAAGCGCGTCCAGTTGGTATTTAGCAGATCCATCCCAAAGATGAGAGCAGTACTCCATACACGACCGAACCTGGGCTTGATAGAGATTGAGCAACTGTTCGGGTGTGAAGTACCGTCGAGTAGGAGTGGAATTCCCTGCCGGAGTCTGTGTTCCATGATCGCTATAACCTGGGAGTCTTTAAGTCAAGAGTGAATAGGTTACTTCTAGGCAAGCGTGCTCCATCTTCGACCACATCGTCGCTTACCATCAGGTGAGATGGTGGTCAAACGCGAGCCTATTATCAATAAAAAAAGTGTCAGATTTTAAGCTTCTGACTACCCATAACGACTGTCAAAAATGTACAAATGCCAGTCGGGACCAACGAGTTAACGGATATACTTTCCAAGGCACGGAAAAATATATGTTAAGATGATCACCCATCCTGGGTTGGAGTTTCGCACGTGTTGCCTTGAAGATTTAGCTACAATCTTTAGCTTTAGCTTATTTAAGAAGCTCAAAATCATTGAAGATGAAAAAATAGGGGACCATAACTTTATGGTACCAGCCATCCTAATAACTGTTGTATTTTGTGGATGTGACTCAATATTTCAGCAATTTATTTTAATAACCTTACATGTCTTAAATTTTACAGTAATCCTGGCAATCATTCTGTTATACTAAGGAAGGTTTGAATTATGATGTATATATAAATTAACTTTATTTTACTTTCACACGTCATGTTTTCCGTTTAAACTGAAATTGAAAACCTTCCTTGAATTCAAAGGCAATTTTTTGAAGAAAGATGATGAAAATATGCTCACAAATTTGAGCGTGCCTGTCCAGACAGAAGTGCAAGCATAATTCAGATAACGTATACCTTAACTTCGAACTTTCAGGAGCTCAATTCAGCTATACATATTACATAAATGTATATGACGCAACTTCTCAGTAGCTATAAATTTCCAGATTTAAAACATCAGGTTCTTAGTTTTAAAGCGTACATAAAGAACATTAAAGTGACCAAATTCAAGCTTTAAAACCGACATTGATAAAAATATGGTTAAATGTTATGGCAATGGCAAATCGTTAGGCCACCGCCTACGAGGCAACCCTTTCCTATCGGAGTTATGATCTGCGTGGGTGAAAGTAACTGATACGTTTTCGTTTCATTGCATAAACAAACAGAAATATATTCGGTACCTATATCACCTTCGATCCGCAGAATGCAGTCCGTTTTAACTTAAGAAGTCTGCGATCATTGAAAAAGTCTTCACTTCAAAATTGTTATTTAGGTATGCTTTGAAAATTATAAGAAATGTGAATGTGAACACGCAATCAAAACAATGACCAGAATAAACCTCTATCATTAGCACGATTTACTGACACAAGCATTTTTCTTTGATAAACGTGTAAGAATCACCTCCAAGCCTACGCGTTTATTTCGAATGATGATGACTATTTGATGTTAGCGCAGTTGAATGGCGGCGGGCGCGGGCGCACTCCTACGGATGAGCTAGCACACCCACATAGCGCGGTGCTTGTGTACACTGAACTACGGCTGTGTGGGTTATCGTTATGTCAACGAGCCGATAATGTCGTGGACTCGTGTCACGAGTTACGTCAACGTCAGCTGGACCGTGGGCCATGGGCGGTTGGTCGAAACTAGAAAGGCCCGTCGCGGGCAACAGGAATAGGCTATGTTGAACTTATCTAAACAAATGACAATCAATTAGGTATTTCGGAATATAAAAAGTCCTTGATATTATTGTAGTGGTATCAGTAGGCGAAATACTGTTTGATATATGTAGAGCAGATAAGGAGTAAACAGAAAGCACTCGGTGTTTATCAAGGCGCTACGCTAAGACCTTTCTATATCAGTCGACGAGCTAGACTTATCTGACGAATTTATCATAAATAAATCATTTCCTTTGTCCCAGTTACAGAGCAGGTAATGAATTTTTTGAAGACTTGCTCCTGAATAGTTAAATGAGACATTTTTGTTAAGCTAGAATATTTCAAACAAACTCATCTACCATGGAACTTTCCGTATCGCGATCCACCTTCATATGAATGACGTATGATGACAAAAATACAAGATAACACAACGGTTATCGTTACATCATGCTCAGCTGTTAAACTAGTTCGGCGCTGCATTCCTGAGGGAACGCCAGCGCCGGCGCAGCGAGCCATCACCCACATAAAAAGATAATTACTTTAAATGCACGCAGACCACTGCATAACTAAGCATTCTTATATTGTCTTATCTTATTGGGATCGATTTAAAGAAGCCAGGTTTTCTTACTATCTGATTTTATGGAAATAATTAGTGTTGCCCAAACGAGAGTCTCGCAAGAGTCTTGCAATTAGCGATTATCCTATTGCTATTTATTAAACGGTAGTTGAGATCTCAGAACAATGTAACAGACTCTGTTACATTGTTCTGAGATCTGAAATGAAATATCAATAGGATAATCGCTAATTGCAAGACTCTTGCGAGACTCTCGTTTGGGCAACACTACAAATAATCAGATTTTAACCATATCTTACTTTAAAGTAAGATATGGTTAAAATCTGATTATTTCCTTAAGTAAAGCTACTCGTACGTCAGCAGTCTTCAGATGATGAGAGAAATGTCTTAAATCCAACTGTTTTACAAAACAGTTTGGGAATGTGGTTATGCGTTATGAGTGTTATGACTTATGACGCATATTATTATGGTCAACAATTCCAATAACGAGGACGACCATACTTGGCAGATCATTTGGAACGATTAGACGTAACGTGATATTATCAATGGACAATCTATGGGAAAGTATTTTATAGTGGTGCCTGGCATTTGAATGGATAATCGCCATCAGCTATTTTAAAAATATTACTGACCACTATTATGTATGCAGTAAAAAAATTTAACATTGATTATTTTATTTAGCATCGAACGTGAAATAAATTATTAATTTTAAGACAGATACTCATGATTCGTTTAGATTCGCAAATGAAAGATAGTTTTATCTACTGAGGTGGTTTATTTAGTTATTATAATCCACAATGAATGCAAATTATCATATCCATGGTATTTTGCTTATACATACAAATTCATACGGATAGAAATACCAACAAGTAAATTAGTTTAGTTAAAATAGTTTAATTAAAATAGTCTACATAAACAAGCTATGCAGTTTTCTAGCGACTGCAATGACGTCAAGCAGTCGACAAAGTATTGTTAGTGACACGTCAGCCACAATAGGTGAAGCAAATAATTAATTTTGGCAAGCCAGCTAAAAAAGACAGTAAGTTGGGAAATCAGCTACAGCCTGGTGGTGGGTTAGTAATTAAAATGAACCAAACGGAAGAAACGAGCTCTAAAATTTAAACCGGTGTCCTTTACCACCACAACAAGACTTTTATGATGTAATTGTCGAGATGGCAACAGCGTTATTCACTGGAGCGAATGGGCCACGACGGTCATTAACCTCTGGTTTAATTTGGACACAAACTACAGAAGAGACCTGTGGACTTTGAGTAGAGAAAACGACAGGACTGGCACCTATGTCCACAACTCCGCGAAGTATATGGCACGGCGTACTGTACTGCATGATATATTGTTTATATTTGTCGGTATCATGTCAGTAGGTGGGAGTTAGTTGGCGCCGCTCCGTACCCACTGTAATGTAATTTGGGAACACTCAATGCTATTCTATTATTGTCACTCGCGTGTTATAATAACGTTGTTTACGACACCATTTCGCTGACTTTACGATTAAATTGCTTCTTTAGTTGTGTTGCTTTTAGATTGTATGATGCATGCTAAAAATTTATTGACCACGTTCTCAACGATTTATTTGGAGAATGATTTGTCCTTTTAATAGTTTATTAACCGACTTCTAAAAAAGGAGGAGGTTCTCAATTCGGATGTTTGTATTTTTTTTTTTATGTTTGTCCACGCATAACTCCGTCGTTTGCCAACCGATTTGAAAAATTCTTATCTTGTTAGAAAGGGTATACTTCCCAAATGGTCCCATGAAAATTTTATCGAAATCTAACAAGCCGTTTCTGAAAAATCAACAAAAGTTTAAAAAAATATTTACGTTGATGATCTTTTCGTTTACTCTGCATTGTGTTTTTTGTTCGCGCATAACTCCGTCATTTACGAACCGATTTGGAAAATTTATTGACCCACTAAAAAGCACGAAAATAAAAACTTTTTTGTAAAAAATAAAACCGACTTCCAAATTAAAACACTACAAAGCCAAAAATAATTTTAATTTCGGAAGGCGGTGTGAAAAAAAGAAAGAAAATACAAAACCAATAACACCGACTACCGAAATTAAAATTATTTTTGGCTTTGTAGTGTTTTAATTTGGAAGTCGGTTTTATTTTTTACAAAAAAGTTTTGACGGTTTATATTCGTAATATACAGGGTTAATTGTAAAACACCGAAAACCTCTCGGGACTATGTTACTAACATCAAAAACAACAGTTGTTGTTCTATGACTTTTAAAAATTCGTCATATTTTAGTTCACCAGATTTTCATACAAAAATAAAAATATTTAAATTTAACGCCCTAAATGTTACGAAGTCTATGCGAAGCAAAACTAAACGATTTATACTATCGCTTTCTATTGCTTCGCATAGACTTCGTAACATTTAGGGCGTTAAATTTAAATATTTTTATTTTTGTATGAAAATCTGGTGAACTAAAATATGACGAATTTTTAAAAGTCATAGAACAAAAGTTGTTAGTTATGATGTTAGGAATATAGTCCCGAGAGGTTTTCGGTGTTTTACAATTAACCCTGTATATATATGGACCTCCTATGGCTTCAACAGAAATTTCCGGCCACGGCGGCTAATCTCATAATTGATTAGCCATCTGCGCAGGAGATATTATAGTGCACAAGTATGTGTGCAGGTACAGGTGCACTCTCTGTTCCGTTACTCTCGTTGTCCGATGGGACGGCAACCGACACGACCGGAGAGAGATCAGGCGCAGGACCAACGGCTTTTTTTTTTTTAAACGTGGTAGAATCATCAGATGGGTCCTCCCACCCTGGGCAGGGCCGGAGGGACTGTCAGACTGACTAAAATCCACGGTATTCCTTCAATAGCCCTTTACGTACCGGGGTCACGGTAATGGGATAAGTCCCACGACCCCGGCAGGCTTCGGCCCTCTGCAGAGGGGGCCTCGTCATGTTGCTGACGCTCTTTGAGGCGCGCGTGGAACACGACGCGCCGTCGACCCGGGCATGGTCCATGGTCGGACAGCGAGTTGCCCTAGGACCAACGGCTTAACGTGCTTTCAGAGGCACGGGGGTTATCATACCACCAACTTTCAAACTACTGAAAAATTTCTAACAGAAAAACCCACTACCTAGCACTTTTTTGCTCGACCCAGGATTTGAACCCGAGACCTCTTGCTCACCAGTCGCACTTGCAACCACTAGGCTACAGAGGCAGTTATTATTATATTCGTAATAGATTAGATACGAATAAGATGTGACCCGATATATGGGTAATAGTTAAATGTATGCCAAGCCAGTGAGGACAGGCTTGACATGGACAACAAGTTAAGACAAGTCCATCTCAAGCCGGACAGTCGCTAACGGAAAAAGTAGTTAATGAGACACAAGCAAAGATAAATTGTATAAAAGCAGTAGGTGTTTTTTTTAGTATTGATAATAGGCTCGCGTTTGACCACCATTTCACCTGATGGTAAGTGATGATGTGGTCGAAGATGGAGCACGCTTACCTAAAAGTAACCTATTCACTCTTGACTTAAAGACCCTTAGGTTATAGCTATCGGGAAACACAGACTCCGCCGGCAGGGAATTCCACTCCTTAAATTTTGGTTTACTTGATATATTCTAATTTGATGACAATAATTATACACGGAAGTGTGAAATTCAATGACTTCATAAGTAGGTACATATTACATCATGAATGGATAATTCATAGCCATGATAATGGCAATGTGTACTAGGCTCTGACATCATAGCATTAGGATTCGGAGTTTTGTCATCGACCTTACACAACACTTCAATATTTAAAAACTCTTCTGTAAGCCAATTTGATATGACTAAGAAGTATTTTAGTCGTTTTATAATGTCTTAAGTTTGCTGTTCTGAAGTAGATTCAATTTTAATGTCCTAATCAAGAAATTCTGGACGCCTCTTCGTTACAGTTCGTTAACTGATTAGATAGGTTGAGCGAACCTCGGTGTATTTATAGTGTTCCGTACTGACGTCGGGGAAACAATGAAATAAAATGATCTCGGAGCCCGTCTGTCTTGGCAAGCGTCGAGCGAGACGTACCGAAACATTGAATTGATTGCAAAAACCAAAGTGTAGATTCAATCCATTTCAGTCGGATCGTTATTTTTGGAAAATAATTGTTATCTTTGTTGATATTAACAGATAACTCAAAATAAGCAAAAACTTCTACAGAGTCGAGGCATTTTTTTTTGCAGTACGGCAGTGGCGCTGGCACTTTTACAAAGATCCGCTTTTACAAAGTTTTATTGAAAAAGGAAAACTATGATAGGAACAAAATAGCTAAGATGGAATGTGAATAAAAATAAACACAAATAAATATATAACGAGAAGTGGAATGCAGAGTCGATAAATTGCACGAAAGTATTTTAGTGTAGTTTTATTTGCTCTACATTTTAAAGAAGTGAATGGCAAAACATAATCAAAACATACATCTCCAGGTATGATAATAGGTTGATGAAATACCGGTATGCGTAATTTAGAAAGTCCCTGGAATCGCGCCAACGTGATCCGGAAACTTATAGGCGTAACGGCTGTTTGTATTGAGCATTTTTCCACATTCCGTTCTAAATATATGAGTGACGATGCTGACAGTGGTGCGACGGTGACGTGTGCTGACGCAGCTCGGCCCACGTCAGCACCACTGAATCATGCGCCGCCTCCAGATCTCAGCGCCGTGCGCCTGCCGTTATAAACCCATAATATGCTTCTTTTTTGCTTTAATTCCAGATATCTTGTTCTATTTATGCAAACAACGACCGAAATAGAAAGAAAGAACATTAATAATATGGAATCAGGCGGTACATCCTTCAAACTTTATCAAGCGCAAGTTCCGATGTGCATAGAGTACTGCTCCGATCTTTGAGCACTTGAGTCTATCGAGAAACGGGCCAAAAGGCTCATTGCCAATGAAGGACTGGTGGAATCAAAACTCCAGAGTCTTGGACATCGGTGACGTTTTACTAGGTTCACTGTATTGGTCAAGCTCGAGTAGTTCAGTGATGAACTACATACATGACGAACGGCGATGCGCCATAGTTACATGGTGTTGGTACACCCATTCGCACAAATCAGTGGGGATTGCTTTCATTGTGCGTATAGATAAGGAGTGGAATTCCCTGCTGGAGTCTCTATTTTCTGAGAGCTATAACCAAGGGGTCTTTAAGTCAAGACTGAATAAGTTATGAACTGAACAAAATGCCTATCACTACTAACAAACGCATATGCGGTCTGTTACTTACTTCATTTTTAGGTTAGGGTCTCCAAATCATTTCAGAATATGCAACCTTTACTACATCGGGGACTCAAGAACAACTCAAGAAGTGACATCGAAGGTCTAAATTGATTTAAATAATAGTTTCAACTTTTATTGTCAAAAAATTATATTTTTTATACAGGGTTTAACGTACCTTGTTTAGAACATTGCTTGATTGTAAACTATCTAGTTTAAAGTCATAGAAAATTATATTTTTATAATTAAAAAAACGTATTTCTCATAACGTAGCACACTTACATCGTTGCACTTGTTTGCAATTTGAATCGAAACTGCGCACTTTCAACAAGTGTCATTGCGTAAAAATGAAACTCTATGTAGTCGCCAACTCTGTTTTGACGCTATTATTGAGTGTTACAATAATGCATTTGTTTTGGCAGGTAATAACACAAAATATTTCATTATAAGGATGCTTAAATCTATCATTGATGATGCCTAAAGTTCCTGCTCAGCTGTGTTGTTCTAAAACATAATTTATGTGTGATTGATTTATGGCACTTTATACGGCAATGATTCATAGTTTTGAGCAGTTTATAACATTTGAAATACCTCTAACTTATATAACAGGAAAAATTATGATATACTTAATGAAAATTAACAAAGTTCTTAGACTATTTCTTTCTCCAGTTGCTCTATGTAAGGATTGTGATCTATCTTTCTTGGTACTGAACACAATATAAATATAAATAAAACATAATCGATAAATGCCGCTCAACATAATGATGTATATAAATAATTTATTTTTCAATTCATTTGATACTTCAACTCGAAGATCTGAGTGTTGCAATAAAAATATGTATGTTTCATATATTAATACATAATATATGAAACATTACATATCATAATTATATTATGTATTTTCTAGCCCTAGACATCTATGAAATACAATATTGTCTTTGCTTTGACTGTGGTCTATCTTTCAACACAATGGTAAGTGCTTAATACTCAAACCAGTTGATAAACAAAATTTGTATAATTTATGTAACCAACTGTATTCTGAGAATTAATTGTTGGGTTGGTGTTGTTAATGCGTCATTACAATTTTTAGACTACTTTTCAGTTATCAAATTTAAGTGGAAGTCGCAGCTCTGCTATTTTAAAATTGTTTCTACCTTCTTATAAATTTTAGTATTGTCCTGATGATAAGCCGTAGTTTTAGCCTGGAAAGAGTAACAAACATCCATTAATCCATCCATCATAATGTTTTAATGACATTATTATTATTGGTTGTATACAAGAACCACATGTTTCTGACACTTTTAAACAGACTGTTGTACAATCTCAATTCATTTAAAACTTTATTAAATCCTGCTGTGTATTATTACTGCTGAAATATTGTCATTTTGGGGTCTAAGTAATTTTAATACAATTTATTTACGACAGCCAATGTGTGGAAAATTTTCTCGGCTTCTGTGGTACCACAGAGTACCACATATGACCCGGCAGCCTAGCAAAAGTGAATATGCATCTTCTGGGCACGCTCGTTTCACCGTAGATGTCATTTATCATTTTCCATCTGGTGTGATCGAGGTTAAGAGTTGACTTATTCAAAAAATAATTCGTGAAGGCGTAATTTGGTAGATACTTTTCAACTTGTTTCTAGCTCGCCAAATATAATTCGTATACAAAACACTATAATAATGCAACACAAACGGGTGAAGACACTGGTTCCTGAAACATAGGTACTACCTAGCACAGGAGTGAGGGCTACAATTAGAAATGTAAATACCTTTTTATATCAATAAAACATTTATATCACTATCTAAGTACTTTGTTAGCACATCAGTAGGCACTGAACAAATTCCAAGGCCATATGCGAAGCCATCAAACATTTGCAGAATAGGTAAAAAGGAAAAACGTTGCGAAAACATGTTAGTTCCTCGCATACTCTTCACTATAAAAATAAAGTATCCACGTTTACCTAATCCATAAAGCCTGTCAATACTATTTATATTGATGATGATGATTTATGTAAGAATAATTATAATTTTCAAATCAATTCAATTAATGAAAAAACATGAAATATTCTAAGTTGACAAGTTATTTCTTATTGGATAAGCGAAAGAACAAAAATGCAGGCTCGTTAGCCTGCATTTTTTTCATATAAGGCGTAGTCCAGAACTTATGGTTAAATAAACAATTATATTTTGTATAAAATATCCTATACTGGATCAAATTTAATTTGAAACACCGAAATCTAAACCAACTCGTAAAATATTATGGTGCATTATTATATAACTACATTTATTTATCTATTCACGCAGTGTGCGAGACAGGTATGTCTAATGTGCAAAAGGCAAACGTTGGTCAAAGGCATCGGAACCGGCTGTGGTCGCGTGAGTCATTGTCGAGGGACCAGCCGCAGTCGCACTCGCGCGCACCCAATCCTTCTACGGACAATATTGCACTCAATCGCAGCACTTTTATTCACTGTTGCCATGTTCAAATGGATATCCTTTTACTTTAATTTCGTTTGTGGTTAATCGAAAAAAAGGACCAGCAGAACGAAACCAAACTCATACCAGCACAGCACTTATCATTTATTTTCATAGAGACTCAAAGTTTTGAATATAAAAATATATTTTTTTATAATATTTAAGAACCTTTACCTCAGAAAGTACCTGAAAGTGTTTGTTACGTTTTGACAATAACAAAGGACACCTGAACTCGAATTTCTTTGTTCTGGACATATGAGTAATTGTTTGGCATTATGCCGCAGCGACAGGTCCCGACTTGAAGCTCGGAGGCAATCGGCCTCCTCCGGAGACCTCGCGATAACCTCCGATGATTTATAAAACTTAGGTATAGGTTTTTGTTGCTTGCCCAGAAATAGCCCGCCTAAATGTTTGCGGGAGTGATCGAATTATAGATAGACCTCATAGAGTCTCATGAACATGATTTATTAGGTTTCATCTTTTGTCTTGTTTTACATTTTTGCCAAAAAAATAACTTCGGTTTTTAATTTTTTTACTTCATGTTATTCAACCTTCAAGGCGATATTTTATAATCCGTGTTTGGCTTATTATTTTCCCAATTTGATCAAGGATAGTAGAGTTTGTGTTGTATATTATAATGTATGTATTTCAGTATCGCCAATACCAGACTCTATGTAATCAAGTATTGATTTGCAAAATGTGTCTTAGAGGAAAACTTCTTTAATTGGTAATTTATATCTCTATCTGAGCTCTATCCATATTCGGAATCGTCAATAAATTGTCGTTATCAGTTACAATGTCGCAAAGTTCAGCGTTCGGATCACGGCGCGGGCGCAATCAATGTTTCTGACGTCACGAGTATGATAGGTGCTTTATCGTTCACATGTTACACGACCAATTGTTTCTGTGGAAAATGGATTCATTCTAAGGTTTATATTGCATGTATGTATGTAAATTCTCAACCCTAGCAATATTTATTCTCACTGCCAATGTTTATGATCACATGTTCAAACGTTGAATTTTGAAGCGTGATATTTAATATTTTACATAACTATTTCATTAAATTATTTGATTTGATCGAAAAATAATTTTGAAGCAACTTTGATGTAAACGTATACCATATACCTACTAAAAGTCTTAAGTTCATTATAGGGAGGGAATTCAGCTATTGAACGTCAATAAAATAACTAACTCATATGAGAGTCAAATTTCCTTCCACGACTTGTGGTCAAGCGTATATGTGAGTCAAATTACATTCATCAATAAACAGTCAGTGTTCGGCATCGTAAATAAAATAAACCGGTGGAATTATGTATGACGGAAGACTCGCTTACGTCAGAGGAAGCGCTTCTTTTAGTGGTTCTAGTAGGCGAGAGAGGCAGATAAAAAGAGAAGCGGAAATGCTCGTCGGTCTGTCAATGCGGCGACAATGTCGTGCTATTTGTGTTAAACAAGCGATTTATTTCAGTCGGTCGCGGCGTGAACGTCCGCGGCGGAATTTTGGCCGCGAGGAATCCGATTCCGTTAGCTTGCAGCGACCGCGAGGCCGAGAGAGCCGCCGGCTCCGGCGCGGAGACGGCAGCTGAGAGCTGATAGGCGTAGATACCTGTTGCCAGGCGGCGGAGCGCGAGGTGGCGCGGCCGCTGCAGCGAGCGACGCCACCGCCGCCGGCGCGCCGACACCCCCTCTATGACAATGCCACCGTTCGTGCACGAGGAAAATTCGAGATGCGGCTGACTCATCACCTGGTCCGTCGACACCGCCACGCCACTAATCTCGCTTTATACACTTTCCATTCCAAAAAATCGAGGCTTATTTCTAAATTTTACTGACATTTTGGTAAACATCATTCTGACGTCAGATTTGTAGGTGTAATTTATTTTTTGCTTCTTACCTAAGGGGGAGGAGGGGGATTCAGCATCCACACGGATCTTGTCGGCAAAAGCCCGACGATCCGGCCGGTGTTCACTCACTGCATTGTGCACAGTACCATCCGATTGTAAATCACACTAAAACGACGGCGAATAGGAGCTCGCGTGTCTGGCGGCGCGCGCGCACGAGCGTCGACCAACCTTGCGCGCGCTCACGGAACTGACTGCGCCGGCGCTCCATTTGGGTCACTGTCATATGGTGGTGGGTGGTGGGGGACACACGTTCGCCAGTTCGCCTCTGAAAAATTAGCGTCTCGCGAATATGTTTCATCGATGCGGGCGTTTTCGCTTCGACTTATGCACCAATCGCTCGCAGTGGTGCCGCCACTAGCCGTTCACAATTTCGGCGGGAAACTTTGTTAACCTGCGACTTTATCGTACGAATATCTATCTGCAACTGATGAATGTTTCTATACCTGTGGCATGACTCTCGTTTGGTCATTGGTTATTGTGTATGTTGAAAAATATAATTAAATTTTGTATCGCACGTCGCCGGCGCGGCGTATCGCGTCAACTGCTGGCCGGAACCGCTTTCTATGACATTTAACGTTGTTAACTCGTAAAGCTTAAGTTTATTTTATTGCCTTAATTATAATTCTTGGCGGTAATTACTGTCGGATATATATATTCAGTATTAACTTCTTATAAATTAATTAAAAGGAACAATTATTGCAAGTAAATTAATTCCTTCGGAATGTCGATTTCGAAAGTCTTTGTTGCTGCTGTTTTCTTCGGATTTAGTTCTCGCTTACTACTTTTTATTATTAGGTACCTACTCAGTATGAATTTCATGGCATATCACATAAAAACATAATTATGTCAATTTACAATTCTGACAATGATCAGTGTTAAATGTGATTTGATCTCTCATCGCACACAAGACAACGTCTTCGATGAGTTAGAACTGAAAAAGATTGTATTTTCTAAAGTAAAATTCAGGATATTTATTTTCACAATCTTCTTTCCATCAATTAAACTGTTCAAACGGTTCGAGATTTGAAAATCAAATCCGGAACATCTTATGATATTACGACCTAACATAATAATGAATGAAATAACCATAACTAAACTGGTTGAGGAAAGAATAATTGTCCATTCTCATTCATACATCTGGCGCCAAAGCGTCTGCGCTGTCTATGGTAGTCAGAGTCACTGGCTGGAGAAAGTTACCGACTAAGCACTCAATCAAAATGAGATACCCGCTTCAAATGGAAACCTATCGATAAGACTTGATAGGGTTGATGTTATGGATTGACTTTAAACATAATATAATAACAAAATACATAATATACCTTTGTACGAAAACCGTAACAGTCTAGGGTGAGGGTGACTGTATTAATGATGCATATGTGTTATATAAACATCTAAATAAAAGATTATATATATATAGTAGTATTTTAAAATTATGTTAATAATATAATTTGTGAAATCGAATGCTCCACATTTTGACATTAATGGTTTTAAAACTAATACTTCAGTACTGGGGTCAATAAACTGGTGTTTTGTCGAAAACAAATATTTCAATCAATGATGCTTACTCTTTTTTATTAAGTGTGAATAATTGAGGTTTAAACATGAAAAGAACAACATGTTTGTCTAGATATTTCAAAATCATTCAAATCGTTGATTTATCAAAGTCAACTGCTTAGTCTCCTCCCAACTATGTTAGGGTAGACTTCAAGTTTAAGAGATGCAGCGGAGTAGTATTGTTTTACATGAAGCAACAGCTGGGTAACACAATACCGCTGGGTAACACAATACCGCTGGGTAACACAATACCGCTGGGCCAGACCAGTGTCACAGTTTCTGGCTTCTGACTGCCTGTAACGACTGTCAAAGATGACAGCCGGAAGTTGTGCTTTCCGAGGCAAGAGGTTATCACACCTCCAAATTCCAAACTCCGGTCTACTACTGAGAAATTTAGAAAAATCCAATACCACTTTTTGCCCGACTCGGGAATAGAACCCGTAACTACTAGACCAACGAGGCAGTTTAAGGGTAATATATAGTGAAGAAACAATTGCAAATTGGCAATGACATTGTTTCTTATTTTCCACTGACAGGCCCGTTGGTATAGTTGTCAGTGGTCCTGACTGCTATGCGCAAGGTCGTGGGTTCGATTCCCACCTAGGACAAATGTTTGTGCGATGAGCACGGTCATTTGTTCTTTGTCTGGGTGTAATTTATATATAATATGTATGTATTTAGAAATATATATGTATGTTTATCAGTTGTCTAGTGCCCATATCACAAGCTCTGCTTAGTTTGGGACTAGATGGCGTTGTGTGAAAAGTTGTGGAGTATAATTTTCCATGACGTACTCTTAATAATAAGTGGCCCGTCCCACGACGTACTGTCCATTTATTTATTTATTTATTTTCTTATTTATGTACACACAGTAAAATACAATAGGACAACATAATTATAATATTTGAGTACAAAGGTACTGCTTATTTCTTAAGAAATTTCTTCCAGCAGACCTGCGAAAGGAGAAGTGAAAAAGAAATGTAGACAATAGTGTGTGAGAACAAGAAGAGAAATAAAAATTAATATGTGAAGTCTAAAACTAAAATATTAAATATACCTACACATACTTATAATGCAATAAAAATAACATATACTTAAATAAATACATAATGTAAGAATATATAAACATATAATAAAAACATTAAATATAAAAATATAAAACATATAAATATATACATAAATAATTAACACAGTTAAGAGGAAAGGTAATGCTCTTTTAATCGACATTTGAATAAAGATATAGTTTTTAAATCACGAATGCTAGGCGGAAGTGAGTTCCACAATCTTACAGCATGGACAGAGAAGGAATAAGAGTAGTAGCTAGTTTTATGAGGATGAGATTTAAGGAGGGATCTAAGGTGTGATCTACACGGTACGTCGCTAGAACGAGCGTAAGAAAAACGCTCACGCAGGTAGGAAGGGTAAGACGGGTTGTGTAAGATGTTGAAGAGGAGACACAAAATCCTAGTGTTCCTGCGAAGACGGATTGGGAGCCACTTGAGTTCCTTGCGATTCCTTGAGTTCATTCCATTATGTGATATAACTTATTTAAATGGATTTATGAGATGTTTATTAGAGTATAACTACGCTTTTACAATGCTTTTGCAATGCTACGCGTTTTTAGGGTTGCGTAGCCGAATGGCAAAAAACGGAACCCTTATAGTTTCGATATGTCTGTCCGTCTGTCTGTCTGTCTGTCTGTCTGTCCGTCCGTCCGTATGTCACAGCCATTTTATTCCGAAACTATTAAGACTATACATGTGAAACTTAGTAGGTAGGTGTTATCTGTGAACCGCTTTCCGATTTTCAGAAAAAAAAAATTAAAATAAAGGGGGGATATACATGGAACTAGAACTGAAAATATTTTTTTTTCATGAAACCTATGCGTGTGTAGTATCTATAGACAGGTCTTTAGAAATGACATAAAGGTTTCTATAACCACGTTTTCATAAAGTCAATCGTTTAAAAGATATAAGCTTCCAAAGTGGTAAAATGTGTGTCCCCCCTCTAACTTCTATAATAATGGAGTGAAAAATCTAAAAAAATACATGTCTGTAGATTTTAATGTAAACTTTCAACCAAAATTAGTTTGAATGAAAACGGGTCAGCAGTTTTTGAGACACAGCATATTTTCTAAAACCGCAAATATAACTTTGTAATTTATACAAACACTATGAAAAACAAAGTTATTTAGCGTAGTTGTAAAAATGTAAATAAGCTAGTTTTAAGAAATTTTTAAGGTTTTTTTTTTATTTGTCAAATAAATATACATACTATATTATATTATTATAGTTACTACGGAACCCTTCATGGGCGAGTCTGACTCGCACTTGGCCAATTTTTTACAATGTATACAGCCCAGTAATGATCAAATAATCAGTACAAACATGTTGAGAGCACATTATCCATTAGCAATACAGATCGATTGCCTGATCAATTTAATTTCAGTGAAACCAGACCGTCTCCCGAGTCAACACAAGTGTCAAGTGATAAGGTTTGGTTAATTAACATTAGTAATGAAGGTTGGCCCATTGATGCGGCATAACAAATGACTGCACGACACACGTACACGTCCAGCCCATCAAAACGCTTAGTACCTGCTCCTACAACATTCCGGTTTGGTGAAATAGGGCTGGCACATTGTTC
The DNA here is from genome assembly GCA_943138885.2 of Tholera decimalis. NCBI lineage: Eukaryota > Metazoa > Arthropoda > Insecta > Lepidoptera > Noctuidae > Tholera > Tholera decimalis. Next base: position 16,011,735 of record OW964558.2, read on the forward strand.
GGTCGGAATGATTATGGCCATGTCTGAAGCATTGCTTTCTAATATATTAATGAACAAATCTGGGCAAATATCTCGATAGGACCAAACATTTATACTGATTGAAAAACAATGGTTCTTTGGCATTCAGTATTATTCTACTATTATTAGAAAAATATCATCTACCGCTTGTATGAAAGATCGACTCGACTAATTGGCATTTTTTTGTTACCGTGACGAGGTAGGTAATGGTGGAATTCAATTCGGAAATAAAATTGCACACATGATAAGTTCAGGCGTGTCATTAGTTTTAAATAAAATAAAACATACAAGTACGAAATATACAAAAGTTCAAGGTGCTTTGTTATATCCAGATATAAAAAAAAAAACTAAAACATTCTCTAAGATTGCTAAAAATAGTATCTACCTAAGCGACAGTCAAGATGGTAAAAAGCGCGGGTGAAGAGACGATAGCAAAACAATGATTCAATATTTCGTTTCTAAAGTACCCAAGATTACATATTATCTAACTAGCTAAAAAATTCTTTCTACATCATAAGTATAAAAAATCATATCAGCCCTAAAATGTTGACTGGGCAGTCATTGCACGTTGTCCACATTCTCTAGTATGACACAGCTTAATCAAAAACTGATTAACCACAAACATGTAGATAGGTGTGACTTTTATTTTAATACAATTAAATGTGACAAGGCTCATTGAATTATTTATTTAACATTAAATTTAGCGTCTGTGCTAAGATTACAGATTTTTAAGTGTCAATGGATAAAATTTTAAACATTTATCTATTTAAATATTGTGATGGAAGTGAAATTTTTAACGACTAATTGTATAAACAAATTGTCGACTGACCAAAATTACTTAAGATTTTTATATAACATTCCAATGAATAATTAATCAGTAGGTCACGTGTTGGAATTTATCACGAAAAATATTTAAAAAATGAAAAAAGAGTCATGATAACGTTTAAATTTTCGAGTTTTTATCTGATTTACATGACTGGAATATATCAATGATATATTTTTGTGGTTATTGTTTAAAATGTTATCCCGTATTTTTCATCTAAGATATTGCACTTGATACTAATTTATCTGGTTCGGTGCGAGCAGAAGACACAAACGAGATACCCTTTATTTGCTATTGGGGGAAATCTTCAAAAGGCACCTGAATTTTGGGGAAAAGAACAGACCATGGAGTGGGATTTCTGCCTCACTTAAACCACCCCAGTGGTCACCATCAGCACATAGAAGGGGCTACCTCTTAAAATACCACTCTGGAACCCCCACAAACGAGTTACCTGCGCACTGGGACATAGAGTAGCGGGCTATGCTACGTAAACATACCTAGTGCATTCTAGATGAACTAAGTATTCTAGATAACCTAACTGTGCTCTATTGAAAGACAAAATTAACACACTGGAATGCACAAGTGAGATAAAGACATCCCATTTTTTTTTTCAAGGTATATTTTCTGGGTGTGTATCTTCAGCACTTTCGAATAGTCTTATGACATGTTAATCTTTGTCCCATTCATACTGAGATTCTAACTTTGTTGACTCATGCAGGTAAGCTTGCGTATAGAAGAACGAGGGAAGCGAAGTGTTTCATGTGAATGTGTGCTGCTAATGCAAATTAAATATCTCTATATTTTTCAGCAATTTTCTTGCAAGTTGAAATGGCGATGGGCGGGATACATAGCTAGAGCCACAGATGGACGCTGGAGTGAGAAGGTTCTCCATTGGTACCCTCGCGATGCACCACGCACTCGGGGCAGACCCAGGCGTCGGTGGTGCGATGATACTGTGGCCGTAGCCGGCCCCACCTGGACTAGAATAGCCCAAGACAGAGAGGAATGGCATAAGATGGAGGAGGCCTACGCCCTTAAATGGGCACCCAATAATAATACCTGAACGTTATGAAGGATTATGTAACTAATTTATTTCATTCAAGTTAATCTATGAAATTAATCCTATTTATTTGGAACTGTAATTTTATTATTCAAACTATTTTAATGTATGTTTTAATTTAATAAGTATTATTTAATGAATTTTAATTGTATTTTTGGGAATAAATGGCTTAATAATAAAATATTTTTCAGCGGATTGCAGAGGATTCATGCAGGATGTTTCAAAAGTGCGTGTTAGTATTTAGGATCATGTTTAACATGAACATTTTTAAGGGTCAAAGTGGTAGGTATATCATTTTACCTAATTACATAAATATAAAAAAATGTGTACCTACAAAACATAGCCTTTGGATAATTCAGACACTAATGTTACCTGTTTTTGATCGTGGCTTTGCTTGCGTGGTCTTCGGGTTAACGTGTGGGCGAGTGTTAAAACATAGCTCATTTTCTTCATTAGTAACCTTACAAATTCAGAAAAGTCTTTGTATAACTCAATTGGTTTAATTTAGCGGTTAAAAGTAGTCCGTTTCATCATCAAATCGGTAAAAAGATTGGTTTGTTTGCTAAAGCGGGATATTTGTGTTCTTGCGGGGGAACAGGGGCCAGACTGCCTGAAAGCGGGAAGTCACGCAAGTGAAGTCAGTCAGTCAGTCAAGATACGACAGATAGAGTCATTATTTTAGTTTAGTTATTTTATTAGTGATTATTCTACACCATCACATAATTAAATAAGGACTTAAAAACTAGAAGAGAAGTATATTTAAGTCTCGAGCTTTTGAGTTACTCTTCATTTCGTTATTCCTACAATTGCTTAGGTATTTTTTATCTCAAACAGGACTTGGCCATTAAATATGTCCTCGTACTTCTAAAAGAAACGAGCCTGTATACGGGATACAGGATATTTTAGATACATAGATGACCTGTAGTTTATTTATCGTCTTTGACGAGTGAAAACCTCGGGAGTATCGAAAACATAATTTTTCAGGAGAGACAAAAACCGTCTCCTGATTATTTTTGTATGAAAACTTTTTCCGGTTTTTGATGTCTATTACAAAGAAAAGCATTTGTTATTAATGTATGTAACCAATATCTTAGTGCGCATTCTAGTTCTGTGTCAAATACGACTTACGAGGTTTTCCTACAAAATAATCAAGATGTTTGTCATTGATACAAGGTTGACTACCGGAATTATTAATTATTTTAGAGTTTTTAATTGACTGTGTCTCGACGATCTACCGCATAAACGGTAACTAAAAGGTAAAGCTGTAGGTACCATTTTTTTTCAGGGTGGAAAAATCATCGAATAGTCAATAGTTGAAAATAATGAACTGCGAAAGAAAGATTTTATTTTATTTTTATTTTAAGATGAGGGTGAATGGCAATACGTAAGTCGCAAGAACAAACCGAATTACCGGTACAGGGGACAGATCGGTGTCGCATGTGAAACGGGCGGCCGATAAGAAGTCTCCTATATTTATTACTAATGTACGTAGGGACACATTAGAGGCTGACGTTGTTAATTATATTCACTCTAAGACGCAGGAAAGAGTTTTCTTAGAGTTAATACACGCAAAAAAACCAATGGACCATAAGGCATACAAGTTTTTTGTGTCAGATCACAAAGTACCTCTGTTTTTAGATGTTAACTTGTGGCCTCATCTTTAGAAGATTCATGCACTATAAAGAAAGGTACATGAATAATGTTACGAATTATATTATATTATTATAGTTACTATTGAACCCTTCATGGGCGAGTCTGACTCGCACTTGGCCAATTTTTTTATAACAGATTGAATAGAGAGTACATAAATATGTACAACTTAAACAGTTGTAGCTCTAAAAAGCAATAAAAAATTTAAATAAATAAGATGGTAAAAACATTACAAAAGTATTACAAAAAATAACCAGGATGATTATACTCGCATCCCTGAAGAATGGACCGGAGTGGCTGTCGCCAGCGGCTGTTGAGTCTTGACCTCAGGTCCACTAGTTACATATAAAACATGTAACATAATTAATACACATCCTGAAATCAGTTTGTTCAGAATCGTTGACTGAATCGATTTTTATCGTTTTTAATATCGATATTTTTTTTTCCCCAATTTTTTGTTTTTTTTTTTATTTTGTGCTTTTTAGTGTATCATTGTTTGTGTTACTTGAGATACCTACATACCGTTCGCACCTAATTTTTTTAAGCCGTTACCCATTAAAATTATATTTACAGACTTGATTTTCTGTTATGGAAAGGTGTAAACAATACACGAAGAGCTCGATGGCGTGAACGGCTTAGCGCGTTTGGCCATGATTTGATGAGTAATCAGTGTTCGCAGTGGTCAGTCATTGGAGCGGTGATCAAAAACTTACTATCTCGAGTTTTTCTGTGCTTTGGAAGACACGTTAAGCCATTAGTCCCGGCTGCATACACAGTCATTAACACCCACTAATTCGCATTGGGCTTACTTAGTGGGTACAGTCTAGCCCATTTTCTATAGGTACCTACGGTGTTTATCCATAGGGAAGAAAGTTGATTGTGTAATTATGTGACAGTACATGAATGTAACAGGGCAGCAATCGCGGGAGATTTGCTGTTTTAAATTGAAGAGTTCCATCACTTATCTCCGAAGACCTTCATCAAAACCTGATGTGTTATATACTAAAACCTTCCTTGTAAAATATGCTTCCAAACAACGAAAACACAATCAAAATCGGATCAGAAATTTCTGAGAAAATCGCGAGTATACAAACATACATACATACAGGTCGAATACACAACCTCCTTTTTTGAAGACGGTTAAAAACCGTAGTTTTATTTACTCGTAAATTATAAAGCGTGTTTGTTAAAAAAAAATGTTTTGTTGTAAAAGTTTGTTTGTTTAACCGCGCTAATCTTCGAAAGTACTGGGTGGATTTAGGTGACATTTGGTACGGAAGTGGTTTGAAGCTTGAGGAAGGTTATAGGCAATTTTTACACCACTGTAAAAGAAGGGGTTATGTTCATATCGTGATAAGTCTACGGAAGCGAAGCCCCGCGCGGATGCTAATTTAAAATAATTGTAAATACTATAGCGGGACCAATGCGGATTCGCATTGGTCTTGCTAGTGGATTACGGCCCAATTCCTCTCATAGCCTGTGTCCCAGCAGTTGGAACGTAACAGCCTGAATAATTGTAAATGATGATGCCATGAAGCCACTTATGTGATTAGAAGTATTCTTGTCTGACATCAACAAGGATAGCGGTTGAGAGTGTGTCATGCTGACTCAAATGTCTCGCTGACGGAGGCGCGTCTGTTGGATTATGTAGCCTCCGAATGAGCTACGATACACGAGTCATGTTCGTGAATGGATGCCATCTGTTGAAACTGGTTATTTCTAGTTGCCAAAGGCTTAGTATCGATGCTTCTTTATTAATTATAATATGTTACAAATAACCACAGACATAAACATACATGGTTCTCATTACGGTTTGGTCACTACGGATTGTATGGACTTCAAAAGAGATGTTGAACTCTGAGTTTGTTTCGGTGTTTCTTCTCAGGGTAGTCTATTAGGAAACACCGGCCTCATCTAGTTAACAAATACGAAAAAAAAAATACGTGTAAAAGTGTTATTTAAAACCTAATTGCAAAATAAGCATAATTACTTTTTAATTGTTTTCATATATGTGTAAGATTCATCAAAAATAATGTCACCATGATTTTTGTAATACCAGAATAACTTGATTCAAAAGAGCGTCTGAAAAGTTTCTTGTATGTTTTTCTCCATAGAGATCTACGTTTTGAACGTAGAACTAACTTTATTTCTTTGAATGACCGAATGCATGCTCCACCATTTAAAAGTGCCCGTATATAGCTTTGATTCTGAGTTCGACATGACAGTAGCATGAAAAGTCTTTGTACTTTTTCGTCAAAACAAAAAATAAAAAAGAATATTTAAATAGTGCTACGCCGTAGCAGTTATGGGAAAGTCGTAGCTCTATAAATCTCATTTCAAAAGGTCTTAACATACATTGCGTTTAAGACAATGGCAAGTCTATAGTCAAAAAATAATTAATAATAAAATTTCATTGTATATCGTCAACAAATTAAGATTATGAATCGTTAATTTATCAATCTAAACTTTGTTGTTCTATAATCTATACTTATAATAAATCTGTAGAGAGGTCAATTCTGTACATGAAATATATTTCCAAAATAACTATCAGGGGGTGATTAAGGATCGATACTCATGCCAAAAATGCAATCAGTTAAATTTTTGTCTGTCTGTCTGTCTGTCTGTCTGTATAACCGTTATAGAAACAAAAACTACTCAACGGATTTTAACGAAACTTGGTACTATTATTTTTCATACTCCTGAGCGGGTTATAGTATACTTTTCATCACGCTACAATCAATAGGAGCAGAGCAGTGAAGGGAAATGTTGGGAAAACGGGAGAAGTTACTCCATTTTTTAAGCTTCCGTTGCGTGTGCAACCTTAATGGTTAAAGCTACAGAGAAATCATATATGACGGAAATGTTCTCCTTAAAATTATACATATAGTTATAATTAGCATATAGCAGTTCGAAGCTTTCTGATTATAATATTTGTCTACTCTTACGTTTATAACACTCTCAGTCACCCCTAATTGAAAAAGTTAACATTATTAACTATTCCATAAAAAAATTGGCCAAGTGCGAGTCAGACTCGCCCATGAAGGGTTCCGTAGTAACTATAATATAATATGCAAATTTATTTGACGAAAAAAAAAACCTTACAAATTTCTTAAAACTAGCTTATTTACATTTTTTACAACTGCGCCAAATAAATTTGTTTTGAAAAATAAACCTTACAAATTTCTTAAAACTGGCTTTTTTACATTTTTTACAACTGCGCCGAATAAATTTGTTTTTCATAGTGTTTGTATGAATTACAAAGTTATATTTGCGGTTTTAGAAAATATACTGTATCTCAAAAACTGCTGAACTGATTTCGTTCAAACTAATTTTGGTTGAAAGTTTATATTAAGATCTACAGACATATATTTTTTTAGATTTTTCACTCCATTATTATAGAAGTTAGAGGTTGTGTCCGCCACACACACATTTTACCACTTTGGAAGCTTATATCTTTTAAACGATTGACTTTATGGAAAAGTGGTTTTAGAAACCCCGATGTCGTTTTTAAAGAACTGTCTATAGATACCACACATGCATCGATTTCATGAAAAAAAATATTTTCAGGTTTAGTTCCATGTATGGGGAGCCCCCCTTTATTTTAAATATTTTTTAATTTTTTTCTCAAAATCGGAAAGCGGTTCACAGAATACATCTACCTATCAAGTTTCACATGTATAGTCCTAATAGTTTCAGAATAAAATTGCTGTGACAGACGGACGGACGGACAGACAGACAGACAGACAGACAGACGGACAGACATGTCGAAACTATAAAGATTCCGTTTTTTGCCATTCGGCTACGAAACCGTAAAAAGAATCATATAAATCGGTATAGAAACACCAAAGTTATACATGAAATACGCTTATAATAATAAGCCATCGCGCGTGAATACTGAATCATGCTATAAGGATTATTTTTGAGAATCGGTCGCCGCGCTCGACGCGTCTCGCGGTCGAAACGTTCTCTAGGTACTTAAGCCTCATGTGAACGTGATCTAAACAATATCTATCTATACTTATAATAAATCTGTAGAGAGGTCAATTCTGTACATGAAATATATTTCCAAAATAACTATCAGGGGGTGATTAAGGATCGATACTCATGCCAAAAATGCAATCAGTTAAATTTTTGTCTGTCTGTCTGTCTGTATAACCGTTATAGAAACAAAAACTACTCAACGGATTTTAACGAAACTTGGTACTATTATTTTTCATACTCCTGAGCGGGTTATAGTATACTTTTCATCACGCTACAATCAATAGGAGCAGAGCAGTGAAGGGAAATGTTGGGAAAACGGGAGAAGTTACTCCATTTTTTAAGCTTCCGTCGCGTGTGCATCCTTAATGGTTAAAGCTACACAAATCATTTCATGACGGAAATGTTCTCCTTAAAATTATATAAAAAATATCCCACGACAGCATATGTCTAACTTTTATGGTTGACTCACAATAACACGTGTAACTCCCGATAGCTTAGCAGTTCGAAGCTTTCTGATTATAATATTTGTCTACTCTTACGTTTATAACACTCTCAGTCACCCCTAATTGAAAAAGTTAACATTATTAACTATTCCATAAAAAATTGGCCAAGTGCGAGTCAGACTCGCCCATGAAGGGTTCCGTAGTAACTATAATATAATATGCAAATTTATTTGACGAAAAAAAAAAACCTTACAAATTTCTTAAAACTAGCTTATTTACATTTTTTACAACTGCGCCAAATAAATTTGTTTTGAAAAATAAACCTTACAAATTTCTTAAAACTGGCTTTTTTACATTTTTTACAACTGCGCCGAATAAATTTGTTTTTCATAGTGTTTGTATGAATTACAAAGTTATATTTGCGGTTTTAGAAAATATACTGTATCTCAAAAACTGCTGAACTGATTTCGTTCAAACTAATTTTGGTTGAAAGTTTATATTAAGATCTACAGACATATATTTTTTTAGATTTTTCACTCCATTATTATAGAAGTTAGAGGTTGTGTCCGCCACACACACATTTTACCACTTTGGAAGCTTATATCTTTTAAACGATTGACTTTATGGAAAAGTGGTTTTAGAAACCCCGATGTCGTTTTTAAAGAACTGTCTATAGATACCACACATGCATCGATTTCATGAAAAAAAATATTTTCAGGTTTAGTTCCATGTATGGGGAGCCCCCCTTTATTTTAAATATTTTTTAATTTTTTTCTCAAAATCGGAAAGCGGTTCACAGAATACATCTACCTATCAAGTTTCACATGTATAGTCCTAATAGTTTCGGAATAAAATTGCTGTGACAGACGGACGGACGGACAGACAGACAGACAGACAGACAGACGGACAGACATGTCGAAACTATAAAGATTCCGTTTTTTGCCATTCGGCTACGAAACCGTAAAAAGAATCATATAAATCGGTATAGAAACACCAAAGTTATACATGAAATACGCTTATAATAATAAGCCATCGCGCGTGAATACTGAATCATGCTATAAGGATTATTTTTGAGAATCGGTCGCCGCGCTCGACGCGTCTCGCGGTCGAAACGTTCTCTAGGTACTTAAGCCTCATGTGAACGTGATCTAAACAATATTACCAATACATTAACTTACGCTGACGGAGTCGCGGGCACAGCTATATTGTATCATTAGATCATTACGCTAAGGCTAATAGGAGCGGAGCGCCAATGAAGAATGCTTCAAAATCGGGGTTAAATTAAACGTTAGCCCAAAGTAACTATTCCACGCGGACGAAGTCGCGGGCAAAAGCTAGTTTTTTTAATATAACTCTTTATAACCACTGACAGACCAATTGAAATAATGATTTGTCTACCCTTGAAAATACTGTATGGCAATGAATATACAATCAAACAAAAACTCTTGGCTAAATAGGTATATTCTAAAATATGGCGTTGAAGAAATCATACGCAGTGCTTCTTACTTGTAATGTAAAAAAATTAACAATATAGGTACAATACATTGGATTTCTGAAATTATTTTTACTTCCTTATAGTTATTCTTTAACCTCTTGTTCATATAGACAGTTGTTTGTTTCCATTTATAGTTAAAATTTTGAGTTTTATAAGATGTTGAAATTACTAATTAATTTAGCAACTAACGCTGTAGCTTTCACGTCTCAAAAATAAATTAAAATGCTTGTAACATGGATGAATCATGGGAACCCCTTATCTAGGATTTAATGAAGCAGAATTTATTTTCCAATCAGTATCTAACCGGTAACGAACTCATCGGCAATATTTACTTTTGAATCAATCCGGTTTCACACAGTAACACAATATTCTGACTGTATTTATTAGCTTTATGAAGCTTTATTGTTTTATTTATACAAGCAGTTTTTTTTTAAGTAGTCAAGGTCAAATTAAAAGTACGTAGGTACTTATAATTGGTGTTAATATATTTATAATAATACCTGGAGCGACAATTTTGTATCCATTTTTACGTAAATTACACAGACGGTCCACAATCTCAAAGCTTACTAGTGATCGATCATTACTTAAATAATTTCGAATGGATATTACAAAAATACTAGCTTTCTGCACTACCTCTCTAAATATAAACATTAACAGTCTCAAATTTCATGTTCCTCCGACAGCGTAGTTTTCGTAAAAAGGGGTACAAAGTCTGCTTCACGTATACTACATAACAAACCAAGTCCGCCATGGTAATAGCGAATATGACCATAAATTCAACTGGGAAGGTTACTTTATTAGCTGTCAATTATGACCATAATATAAGATGTAATATAATACTGCTTTAATTTCTCACATTTATATGTTAATCATGCTTGTTGAATTTATAGCTTCATATGATGAAAATCTACGATAGTGTGAAAACCAATGACAAAACTCATAACAAACATGCTTCTCGCCTGTGAAGATGATCAGTTTTCCAATTGGGAATTTGTAGTTATGAAATTGTCTAGCTCACTTTTTACTTTTTTTTAATAATATTATGGCTATATTTGACAGGTTTTCAGAATGCAGTAGAGTTGAGAATGTTAGGCTTTATTTCAATTATCAAGGACGTTTTATTTTTATAACCAATGTGAAAAAATACTTCGGATATAGTCGAGTTAAAAAATATAGTGCTAGTACAAAGGAGGAGATGGTCTACTCTGGTCGAAGATGCTTCGAGATAATATAGAACACAGTAGTAATACATACCTTTATATACCTTGTTTTTTCTGAGTGGGAAAATCATCAAATGACTCGTCCCGCTTTGTGTGGGACGGAAGGGAGTGTCAGACTTCTACTGACTAAAAATCCACCCTGCTCCTTGAATTGCCCTTGCGTACCGGGGCGGTATCTTGCGGTATCTCGTTAGAACATTCCCGCAACCTTACCTTACCTAGGTACATCTTGGGGAATAAATGGACTGTTTAATAATCTTCATTAATTGTATACCAGATTGTCAAACAAAGTAACATGTCGTGTCGTGACTGACTGATTTATCATCCGAAGGCGTAAACCATTGAGAACTTCTTCATAATGTTTATTCCCATGAAAAAAGACATCTTTTGAATTTTTAAGCATAAGGGATGAAGAGTTAGCATGGGGGTTAGAAGAGTTAGTATGTTTGATGCTAGATAGGTATGAAATGATATTTAAGGCTTATTTAGGAAAATAAATCACATAGAAAGCAGTATTTTAGCGTTTTAGAGATTTACAACATTTATGTAATGTCGAATATAGAGTAAGAGGGCTGGTCAACTAAGATTATTAATTATGTAAACTATAATTGTATAATTTTTTATACAACTTTCAAAAAAGGAAGAGGTTCTCAATTCGTCTGCATATTTTTTTTTTCTATATTCACTCTCTGTGGGTTCTGCAGTATGATATTAGTATCACAACTAAAATATAAAGCTGTAGTTATTTGAAACGTACAAAAACCTTTTCTAAGTTCCAAAAATCTCGTGATACCAAATGCTACACCGCGAGAGGTGAGCGTATATCACCGTCCATCGCAGACATAACTGAAACTCTAGCGGTACCTACTCAATTTATTACACGTTTCATATCGCTAACAACGTTCTCCTGCTTCAAAATTCGTGAACAATCCGATACTTATCTCTTTAATAACGAGAGCGAATATTCTGTGTTTAAATTGATTAGCTGGAATTTTTATTTTCAAACTCGTATGTGAGCTGTGGTGGTGGTAGACCTTTTTCTTGTAAGGGTGTGTTCGTGATGTGATGAAGACACTTGAAAGTAGTTACTTTTTCCTTGTTTTTTCTGGGTGGGAAAATCATCAAATGACTCTACTCGATGTGGATGGAGCGGAAGAGAGTGTCAGACTTTTACTGGCTAAAAACCCACCGTGTTCCTTCAGCTGCCCTTGCGTTCGAGGGCCGTGATATCTCGTCAGAACATTCCTGCAACCCCAGCAGGCAATGGTCCTGTCGGGCCCCTAGATAGCTGCTGACTGCTCTGACATGGAACACACAGGAACATGACGCGCATGAAGGGTTGGCTTTTACTTTTCGAGGGGGAATTACGCTAGTATTCGCTTAGTAATTATTATTATTATTATTAGTTAGTATACGCTTTAAAGCAAGAGTGAATAGGCATTTTCTGGGCTCGCTCGTTCGATCTTAGACCTCATCTTACACTTACTATCAGGTGTGATCGAGGTCAAGAGCGGGCTCATTCGTAACAATAAAAAAAAAAAAATAGTATCTTAGGAACATAACCAGTCTACAGAATTGAGGACAATAATAGGGTTCTTTTAGATTAAATATTACAGTTTTCATAAAAGTTTGCATTTACTTATTTACTTACCAACTACTTAATATTAAACAAAAAAAAACGAAAGGACTTTAATATGTTTTAAGACAAGTTTAGAGTTGGAATTGAGGGTAGGAAATTCCTTAAAATATAGGGAAAAAAAATGTTTTAAAGAACTTCACTCGACCTAGGTCTCATGACAAGGGAAAAAATATCTTTCTGTTAATGTTAATAAATAACAAGTTATAATTATCAGTTAATTAGAATTCTTGGAGTGGAGGTAATTACTGGGAATATACATAGCTTCAATCAAACTGTGGTCCACTTTTCCAATGACACAGTCGTTCAGCATGATTCGGTTCTAATCATATTGGAAATTGGTGCTGCCTAATCCTCATTGCTAAAAATTATGTATGATCTAATGCACTCGTCACCAAGTATGACTGAGGTTTTTGGCATGATGGTATATTGATAGCTACCTAGGTACTCTATGTCTGTCATTACCTAGGTATCATCATGAGATGGCCAGTTACAGTTTGCAATTAAAAGTTAATTAAGTAATTAAGGTTACAATGTTTCGATAGCCAAACCCAAAATAGACAGCTGAATGTTTTCAAAGTACCTAAATATATTTTGATGCCAAGTTTACAACGACAGATTGATTGATGGTAATATGCATTGTTTTGGTTTGTCGCTTTTCACACACGAACAAGATCAGAAGAAGAAAATCAAATAACACCATTAAATGTTTAGGGTATAATACATTATTGGATACGTGTGTACTTGAAAGATATCGTACGTAAATCATTGTATAGATATAACGAAGAAATGCTATCTACTGCAAAGTCATATACCTATACAAGGTAGGCCTCGCCACGTGTTATAAATATTCGCTATAAATAATATGCTTAGAAACAAACTATACGCTTACTAAGTATACTATGCTAAGTAGCTAAAGCCAAGATGAGATTAGGATAGTAAGACAAGGTAACAAAAAACTTAAAACAACGACTTACTTGAACAAAGATAGATCATCAAAACTCTTGCGCATCAATGTTCCAAAGAGCCAGTATGCACAGTTCTAAGAGCTTGACTTATAGTTCTCAATAGAACACGCGTGAACAGATAACAAAAAAAAAACTCCAGACAAATATAAGTATCACGACTCACGATATTATGATGAATGCTTGTTCGGTGGAGCAAGTCATTGACGTGACTACACCAGTGTTTGGCAACACATTAAGAATATGACGCGGACATGACCTGATTGTAAAAAAAAAAGCGCGGCAAAATCATGGCTGGCTGGGCGGGGCGCGGGGCGGGACAGGGCGTAGCGCCCTTGGCACCGCCCCCTGAGTCACCGGCGTCGGGTGCGCCCGCGCAGCTAACAGGCGATACTCGCTACGAACAACATTATAGCTGAAGCAAAATAGATCAACAATTCTCTTCGCTTGTTCACTTGTTATCTTGAATATTTTATGGGATTAACATCAGAGAGCGAACCTTTGTTCTCGTATGTTTATTTTTTTTTTAGCTATCTAAAGCATGTCCTAATCTTGGCGGTCAATAACTAAGATAGAACCAAAAAGTTTGTTTTGCACCATTTATAAAGATACCTACGTCCTGATTAGATAAACAACAGGTCAAATAGAATTAAAGTACGTTTATGCTTAGCAGAGATATAACAGGTAGCCTAATTCTTTGAGGCATGTTGTGTTGTTGATATTATTGCAGTAGCTCTAGCAGTTGCGCCTTGTATGTTTGATCTAACCATTTTATATAATTTACGACGTTAAAAGCATCTAGCTCACCGCAGTAAAACCATTCAACGTGGGTGCAGCAACTAGCCAAAATATGCGACAAAGTGGACAGAGCCAAATAAAATAATCTTTAGGTGTACCAACAATCAATATATTGGCGTATGACTCACACCTGCCCACAAATCTGGTTCCACAGCATCCGTGTGTTGTTTTTACATTTCCGACCGTGACATTATTTTTTTACGCAATTTGCATCGATCATTCAGTACCGAGTTCTAAGAACTATGTTGTGAGGAAAACGGCAATGTACTAGAAATACTATGTTGGTAATTGTATTACATAGAGCTGGTAATGGGTATGATGACAAGGTGTCACGTAAGAACTACGGAACTTTCGAAGGAGGATCTAATTTTGCCTGTGTGACCTTGTTTAGATATTGATCAAAAGTAATTTAGGTATTTTCCTAAAAGGTGGCCTAGAGGTTTTTGAATATACAAAGTGTATCATAAGTGCGTGGCCATATTTAAGAGTTATGTTATGTTATCACCGTGTGGCATTTTTTTAGTTGCCATCCACGGCAACAAGCTGCTTTATTTGGAACTTTATAGCGGCTATTTTATTTTGGATTTTTTCTCTAGAATATTTTAGCATTATTGCAAAAACACCGTCAGATTGTAATAAATCTTGATTAGATTATATGCTTCGAGTCAATGTGAACAGATCATTTGAAACACAATAAGTCCTATTCACATTTAATGTTTTACAATATCTTAGTGTACATGTCACGCGATTTATTACATATACAGGTGTTTGCAATTATTGCAAACCCCGTAAGTGCCGGATTATCCGGTAACATTTCATTTTAATATATGTATAATTATATATCAAGCCAATTTTCAGCGTCATCAAAAAATAATGTTTTTTTTTTTAGTTTTACTCAGGCTTTAATTTGGGTACCTACGATAATTCGTAAAAAACTGATTCTAATATAATATAAGAGATTATTTGTATTAGTCATCGAAATCGTCACGAAATCAAAAATCTTAAGACATTGTGGCATTATGAAATTTAATTGCGGTATTAATACCTGGTAAGCTGTAGGTTGGGGGGAAAGTGCTATGAATGGGACAAGTTTAGAATGGGACAAATTGAATTTCCCGCCCTTTGAGCGATCGAGCCGATTTTCGGTTTTTACAATTTGGCAACACTGACCTATAGACAATATTGACGTTAGTGACATTTGATTGTAAAAGCGAACAAAATGGCAAAACGTGGTTAAATTATTTCATGCTTTTAAGAAAATTATTTATTGTTCTAAACGCTCTTTTCATAGGTTGTTTTAATAATATTTGAAGGTTATAGTATTGCAAATCGAACTGCAATTTAACTACCTAAAAATTGAGTGCATAATTAGAACAAAGTTATTTGATTTTTTTTTGCGGTGAGGTTATGTTTAAAACGGCATGAAAGTATTGTTTGGGACAACTACATACGTCTTGGAGGGGACGTCCCTTTCATGGCTGTCCCTTTCATGACTAGAATTTTTTGGTGGTGATATTTGTTGCTTATCGCTTTTTTTACATAATTTGTTCCAGGACAAGTTGCCGAAGTGTTATTTAATATGCCTCCTAAGAAACGAGATCGAGTTCAGCCTACGAAAATAGAAGAAACCGTAAACGAAGTGATAGAAAAAAAATGCCTTTACGATCTGTTGCAAGTTCCTATAATATCAGCAAATCTCACTTAGGTCGACTCGTAATAAAAGCTAAGGCAACGGAAGATGATTTCAAATACCGACCCAATATCGGAAATCGTAGAATTTTTAGTGTAGAACAGGAAAATATGTTATCGGAGTATTTGAAGATATCAGCTAAATTGTGTTTAGGGTTGACAACTGTTCAAGTTGGAAATTTGCTTATCAATATGCTTTGAAATTAGGCATTGCTCCTGATAAGTGGCAAGCTAACGAAATAGCAACGATTGATTGGCTAAAGAAGTTTTTGAAGCGACAAGGCACATTGAGCGTTAGAAAACCTGAAAACACATCCTTAGCTCGAACTACTGCTTTTAATAGATTCAATGTTACCCATTTTTTTCAATTATTTAGAAAAATGTTACAAAAAGTTTAAACAACCAAACATGATTTGGAACACCGATGAAACAGGATGTACTACAGTTGTCAATGCACCAAAAGTAGTCGCTGAGGCAGGTCTTAAACGCGTAGGGCAGATTAGTTCTGCAGAGCGTGGGCCCTTAGTCACTATGTTGGCATTTGTAAATGTAGCGGGGTTAGTATTACTCCGGTTTTCGTATTTCCAGGGGTACATTTTAAATCTCACATGCTACAAAATGACCCTAATGGAGCTTGGGCCTAAATGGGCTTAGCTAATCAGTCTGGTTGGATAAGTGAGGATTGTTTTCTGGAAGCTTTAAAACACTTTGTACAATATGTCAAGCCTTCTAAGGAAGATCCTGCATTAATAATACTTGACAATCACAAAACACATATAACCATAAATGTTATTTTATATTCTCGACAAAATAATTTGATATTATTGACTTTCCCACCTCATTGTAGCCATCTTCTACAACCGCTTGATGTAACAGTTTTCGGCCCGTTCAAATCACGCTACAGAACTTCGATGAATAACTGGATGACATCCAATCCTGGAAAGGTCGTTACAATTTACAATGTCCCTGAATTTGCAAAAAATGCGTGCTACGCCGCTTTCAATATGCGAAACATAACATCAGGATTCAAAAGTACAGGAATTTATCCATTAAATACCAATCTTTTTAGTGATGACGACTTCTTGCCTTCTGAAATGAGTAATCGTCCATTAGAAACAGAAATAGTACAAAGTAATGACATCACACAACTAATAAATACAGACAACCACCAAGAAATCAATAGCGATGAGCGTGATTCTCCTGTGTTACCAACATCTTTGGATATGATGATGGAGTTCCTTGTAATCTAACAACTATAAAAAATTCAGAGCCTGATACAACTGCATTATCAACATTTGTTATTGGATCGGTATATGATAATCCTGTGTCATCGACCTCAGCCGTTTTGAGTCCAGAAATAGTGCGTCCATTTCCTAAGGCACCACCACGCAAGCAGAAACAGTTCAAGAGAAGAGTGACAACTAAAATCATTACTTCAACTCCAGAAAAAGATAGACTTCTAGCAGAATCATTAACAAACAGAGCATCACAGACGTATCACATGTTAAAGACATTTTTAAAAACATATTAGCTGACAACGAAAAATCAAAAGAAAAACAAAAGAACAAAATAAAAAGCTGCAAACGGGAGGTTCAGAATAAAAAGAAAACTAACAAAAAGGCACAAATCAAGATACAATTGGAATCATCCAGTGACTCCGACCGAACAATTTCTAATTTAGATTCTAGTGAGGAATTTTCTGACTGCGATTATGAACCTTTGCATAAACTGAGAAAATCTACAAATAATGAAGGTGTTTGTTGCGTTTGTAAACAAAAACTTTCTACCAGTAAGGAAGAACTTGGAACCAGTCCAATGTAAACTTTGTCGAAAATGGGCAAATGAAAAATGTGGCATCAAGGGCACGTTTAATATTTTTTGTAATCTGTGTCATTCGATTTAAGTTTAAGCAAACTTTGACCTTGATTAGAGTAAGAATAAATATAACTTAATTTGTTGATCTCTAAAATACTATATGTGATATAAATGTTCCAAAAAATGATTAGTATGTAGGATTACCAAAAAAATTTATAATATTTATTAAGAATTTGTTAATTTTTGGTTATATTTTAACATGTCCTTTTCATGACGAACTTTGTCCCATTGAAGACATTACTTAAGATTTTTTTATTTGAGTTTTATGCACAAATGTTTCGTTTATAATATCAAAGATGATTAAATATTGTTACGGTACATATAAAAACATTTTTATTCTGCCTCATATCTTGCTCAAAATCTTTCAGTATGAAAAATTTTGCATAAACCGGTCAACTGGGGATCTTCTAGCGTATGCCATTCATATCTGGAGTGAGGCCATTGAGAGGCAAGGGGAAGCACTTGCTGTTTCCCTTGACATCTCCAAGGCTTTTGACAGGGTCTGGCACGATAGCCTTATTGCTAAGCTTCCTTCTTTCGGTTTACCCACTCAACTTTGCGTTTGGATTGAAGACTTCTTGAGGGATCGGTCGATTCGAGTGGTCATTGATGGCTGCTCGTCTGGCCAATTGTCAATTAATGCCGGGGTCCCTCAGGGGTCTGTTCTCTCAGCAACTTTATTCTTGCTGCACATTAATGATCTGCTAATGCCCGGTACCTTTGGGTATGCAGACGACAGCACAGTTTCTGAGAGATATGTGTCCAGCGCGCGAGCTGGTGGATCACAGATCCAGTCTCTCCGTGAGGACATGGTCGGGCGCTTGAACTTGTCCTTGAAGGCTGTCTCCGAATGGGGCGATGCCAACCTGGTCAAGTTTAATGCAGCTAAGACTCAGGCGTGTCTCTTCTCCGCAAAAAGGAGCCAATTCGAACCGGCTCCTACTTTCCGAGGTGTAACTGTGCCGATAACCGATCGTATCGAGCTTCTGGGGGTAACATTAACTTCTACCCTCAATTTTGGCCCGTTTATCGAGGCTAAGGCTCAACTAGCATCAAAAAAGTTGGGAATCCTAGCAAAGGTGAGACGGTACTTCACACCCGAACAGTTGCTCAATCTCTATCAAGCCCAGGTTCGGTCGTGTATGGAGTACTGCTCTCATCTTTGGGATGAATCTGCTAAATACCAACTGGACGCGCTTGAGTCTATCGAGAAGCGGGCCAAGAGACTCATTGGCAACGATGCACTGGTTAAGTCAAAGCTCCAGAGCCTTGAACATCGACGACGAGTTGCAAGTCTATCGGTTTTCTATCGGTTACATTTCGGGGAGTGTGCGATGGAATTACACAATCTAATTCCACCAAGCCCGTTCCATCATCGGACTACGAGACAAACGGCGAAGCGCCATCGTTACATGGTGGACATCCCACCCATACGCACCAAACGTTTTGGGAATACCTTCATTGTGCGTACGGCTAAGGAGTGGAATTCCCTGCCGGAGTCTGTGTTTCCCGATAGCTATAACCTAGGAGTCTTTAAGTCAAGAGTGAATAGGTTACTTTTAGGTAAGCGTGCTCCATCTTCGACCACATCATCACTTACCATCAGGTGAGATGGCGGTCAAACACGAACCTATTTAAAAAAAAAATGTCCCATTCATAGCACCTCTCCCCTACCTACTGGCAACGCGAGGTTCGAGTGATGTAATTTTACTTTTTTTTCTCAAGATAATGGTCACAATTTGTACAGAAAAATATAGTAGTTAAGTGCACGTTGAAATGAAAAAAAGAAATAAAAATTAAAGACAGTGCTGGCTACGACATTTTGCCAAAAAGGTCAAACATGATATCTATTTTAAATTATCTTGTTTACCTCTTAGCTTTTAGTTACATTATTTTCAAATAGTTGAACACAATACATCAATGTTTGAAAACAAGTTGACTGGAAATAAATCCCTTCTTTTTAATAAAATGAAATGAATATAAAATCATTATTAAAAAAGGCAAGTAAGTATTTTTTTTTGTGTTATTTACACAATGACCTTGCAATGCGATTTGCACAATGTCTTAGTGTACATGTCACGCGATTTATTATTATTAAATATAACTTGATACGAATTTTTGATTAGGGACATTCCCTTATTGCAAGAAATTCGAAATTCGTCAAAGGCAGTAAGAAAGCATGGTTATGGAAATATAATAAATACTTAGTTCCTATAGTGTAGAACTTTCGAAAAGTTATTGAATAGTTCATGTTTATGTAATTTACTTATAGCGATTCTCTCAGAACATATTATTTTTTGTTTTTAGGGAAATGAGAGTAATTTAGAACATAATAAATTCGTGTCCGAACCAACCATTCATCAATTTTGAAAAGTACCTAGGTACTATTTCTTAAATTATTTTCGATATCTCGCAACCATGCTTATTATTCCTTATCTGGAACCGCTTTATTAGAAACCTATTCCAGCCGGTCACGAAAACTTTTTAAAAAGCTATTCGACTCCATTTAAATTGGTCCTTTTAAACTGTCCATATTCTTACCTGATGTTTTTACCATCCTCGGGGGTTGGTTGATGTTGCCTTAGCTGATGTTTTCTAAGCAAAGAAATTCGCCAAATCACTGTTGTACATCATGGCATAAAAAATGGGGGATGTGAAGATTAATGTATGGAATCCTAACAAGGTTTCGTATCTAAACAATGCGATAATCGTGTCTAGTTCATCCGTAGTCGTCAACATTTCGTATCTTGTACAAGCTTTATTATTCTCGTCTCAACCTAAACTTTGCGTTAATTGCAAGCACTTTCAAATCCTCCGCCGGGTGCGCACGGTGACTCACGCTCGGGGAGGGCGCTGGTGACGTCACCGGCCCTCGCATTGGCTCTAACTGTTATTCAAAACCCTGCCCCCGCCACATTCCTTCCAAGAAGTCACAAGTTTTTTTATTTATTTTTGTTTTGAAAGTCTCGCCTGAGCTATTTGTCATCGATGTGTTGTGTCAATCTTATATTTTTGTTAGAGCCACATACAAAAATAAAAACTGGTTTGTGGTGTTCCATAAATTAGTAAATGTTGAAAAGAAAAAAAAAACATTTTTAGAATGCTGCTTGGTATCTATAGAAGCAAACAGAAGTGAAGTAAATAAGTAGGGAAAATAAAGTAGGTAACATATAATTAGGCAGATTCTTAGTCCTCCAGAATTATCGGCTAGGAGGACTACCTATATTCGTATATAAAATATTTTCTGTTTAAATTAAAGGAGTCTTCAGTGGTTGTGACCGAAAGTAGGCAGGTTTATTTAATTAACTCTATATTGGAATCATTATTTCTCTAAGTCCAAAAATAATTAAAATATTATCTGCAAGTTGTCAAAATGTAACGTTGCATGGATCCAAGATTCGGCCGGGTGCGGGTGAATGACCGCCAAACCGCGCCAAACGGCCATATTGGATTCGTCACGGAGCGCGCGCATTATGTCTTGTGCGCAAACTTGCCATCAGCATCATTCACCGACTCACCGGCCAGCATCTCATGTGCACTGCTTACGTCACGTTATTGCCTTATTACACGTGCCAAATCTAACATTATATTTAGAACAAACTATTTTTGATAGCCTAGGTACAGTAAATATAATATCGCTGCTTACGAATTTGTTGAAGTAAACATTGAGATAGCTAGGTTCGTTTATTTTTAAACCTGCCACATTGATAGATTTTTTTTATTGAAAATAGGTTCGCGTTTGATCACTATCTCACCTGATGGTAAGTGATGATGTGGTCGAAGATGGAGCACGCTTACCTAAAAGTAGCCTATTCACTCTTGACTTAAAGACTCCTAGGTTATAGCTATCAGGAAACACAGATTCCGGCAGGGAATTCCACTCCTTAGCCGTACGCACAATGAAGGTATTCCCAAAACGTTTTGTGCGTATGGGTGGGATGTCCACCATGTAAGGATGGCGCTTCGCAAATTTAAAGAATGAAGACACTATTATTAAAAAATGTAAGGTTAGATGTTATTTATTAATTTCATAAACTGCATTCACGTTGCGATTTCTTACATACATAAATAATATGTATATATATTGTAAATAACTAACCAACAATTAAAAATAGTAAGCTTTCAGTATTATATAATACTTAGGTTGGGGAAAAAGTTTCTTCGCATTCTTTTAGAAAATTCAAAACATTTTTAATATAGTTTATTTACATTTAACTAAAGTATGTAGGTACCATTTTGTTCGATAACTTTATGCCATCTTGTAGGTAGGGACATGATCCCATTGCTATAGAAATTTTGGGACTTCTGATCAAAATACCGCGACTAGTGGTTTTGGCAGTCCTCTCGTGATGTTAACCTGACACTGCCTAAAGAATTCTGAAGAGACCGAAACAGGTGGAAATCTGAAGGTGCAAGGTCAGGACTATACGGCGGATGCATTAACACCTCCCAGCCAAACTCTCTTAATTTTTGCTGAGTGGCTAAAGATGTGTGAGGTCTAGTGTTATCATGATGAAAAACCACAACCCTTCTGTTGATTAATTCCGGCCGCTTTCTCTCAACTTCTTGCTTTAATCTCATCAGTTGTTCGCAGTAGAGTTCAGAATCGATGGTCCTGCCTGGTGGTAATAGCTCATAATGAATAATGCCCTTCCAATCCCACCACACACACAGCATCACTTTGTTGCGAGTTAACCCGGGTTTCGCCACAGTCTGTGAAGCCTGACCGGCCTTTGACCATGACCTTTTTCGCACGTTCTTGTCGTACATGATCCACTTTTCATCACCAGTTATCAGCTTCTTCAAAAATGGTTCGGTTTCATTACGTCGTAATAAAGAATCACAAATGAGTACACGGTTCATTAGGTTTCTTTCAGTGAGCTCGTGAGGTACCCAAATATCGAGCTTTTTTGTGTACCCAGTTTTTTTCAAATGCGCCAAAACTGTTTTGTGGTCAATTCCCAGTTCTTCAGTTACGTCGTAACTACTGATATGCCGATCTTGCTCCACTTTTTAAAAAATGGCATCCATTTTATCCGTAATAGGGCGACCAGAGCGACGTGCATCAAAATCAAAATTTCCGGATTGAAAACGCTTAAACCAAATTTGTGCTACTCTCACAGACACTGCACTAGGTCCATAAACATCGAAAATTTTTTTCGCGGTTTGCTTTGCATTTTTACCTTTTTTTATTGTAAAATTTTAACATATATCGAATTTCTTCATTAGATTCACTCATCTAGACAGTACGAAAAACAAATGAAAATCACACATTTCCTAATTTGAATTTGGAATTATGTTTAAAAAAATTTAAACTTTCAATGATACCAAAACCAGCCAGATACAAATAGTATAGCCAAAGAGATTTTATTTCAAGTTCATACATACTATAATGCGAAAAGAGTTTTTCCCCAACCATGTCAGGGAAGTTTGTATGGCCAGGACCAGTTTTTATGGTTCGAATTGAAAACAGACACCTACCCACCTAAAAAATTAAATCGGCCTAAAATACGTATAATGTATGTTAAAAGCAAGGCGGCATAGCAACAGCCTGCTCGTGAGACTTTGATTTCACTGTATATGCCGCAACGCTTATCATTTGTTAACTGAGAATTCCAACGCACACGGAAGATATTGTATTCTATGAATATGCAAGTATACTACAGAAAATAATTGTACCCAATGTTCCTAAATTATACAGCAGAAAACGATTCGAAGAGGCGTTTAGGAGTAATAAATAAAGGAGCCAAGAGGAGTTTAAGTAATAAATAAAGGAGTTAGGAGTAAAAAATAAAGAAGCCACATTGCATTATATTGTGTAAAATCTTTTTGCTTTACCTACCGAAAATGTCTAGTATAAAAAACTTTTTACCAAAAAATTAAACCGACTCCCAAAACCACTGCAAAGTGAAAAATAACTTTAATTTCGGTAGTCGGTGTCTTTAGTTTTGTATTTTCGTTTTTGGCACAGACTTCCGAAATTAAAGTTATTTTTCACTTTGCAGTGTTTTTGGGAGTCGGTTTAATTTTTTTGGTAAAAAGTTTTTATTTCACTCTTTTTAGTTGGTCGATTTTTAATTTACCTAGTTACAAGAGCCTAAATGTCAACTACTTATAATCATTTACAAAATATTGCTTTTCCCAATGTTGGGCCGTTAATTGTTCAGGAGTTCTCCTGGTACTTCACCATCAGCTTCACTTCACCATATGCATTGTGACGAGCATATTGTGTTTAATAACCACATTCAAGTAATCGAAGCGGAACACATGAAATAGGTACTTACTTATTATTCCTACTTATATATTGAGTAGTTCCAGTGGCCATCTGTGGTCTTCATCATCAGGTCTACTTCACTAATGGTGCTACACAAATGCAACTACACAAGTTACTATAAAAAATACTCAAATCACTATAGGTATGCCTATAATATTTGAAGAGTTCCCTCGATTTCTCCAGGATCCCATCATCATGTCCTGACTTGGTAACAGTGGGACCAATTTCGAAGTATACCCTTTAAAAAAAAAAGAATTTTCCAAATCGGTTGAGCCGTCTTCGAGTAATCGGTGATCATAGATTTAAAAAAAAATATACGCGTCGAATTGATAACCTCCTTTTTTTGTCGTCGGTTGAAAATAGGGTTATTCATATTAGTATACTTTCGTAAACATGCATAATAACTAATTTTCTATAAGATTTTTGACTTAATTATACTACCCACTGAACATTAACATCGTTTGAAAAATACCTTTTGAAGCCTCTAATAATCTCATTTAGAGGGACATGGTATTATAAAGGAATTGCATCGGGTCTGGGGCTGACTTTAACAAATGAAATCCCGTAAGATGTATAGCATGTAGGTGACATTCCTCGCGCAAAGGAGAAACTAGTCGGACGGCATTCAGGGCTCGCCCTTAACCGCCGTGGAGGCCGGGTACCGTTGCTGCCACTGCTCTGGCAAATACCAGTAGGGCTAGCTAACATTATGCAAGTAATTAATGAGATTAGATACGGCAGCTGAGACAATCTGCTGAAGGAAGCTAATTGTTGGAAGAAACCGAAACTCTGCAAAAAAAAAACTTTACTCCTGACCTAAACTGTTACAGGCAGGGGCCAGCCACAATCCAATCAGTTACACTCTCTGTAATAATGTCTCTTTGCCTTAGAAATCCGTTGGATGCAGCGCAGACGTTTTTAAGGAGTAAAAACAAGTGCTTCAATACCTACGCTCAATCCATAAATCACAACTAATTGACATAAGTTTAGCCACAAACCAGAACCCTGAAATAATGGTGCTCACTAACCTTACTTTTGTAGGCATAACCTGATTTTGTAAATTACGAATTTGAAGTCGAGTCAAAAACGTTGTTGTCAACTCGTCGTCAGCCTGAAAACATATTTTCTTTACTCCAAATACTCAGTTTCGAAATCGGTTCTTAACAAAACATAGGAACTTAACAATTCGTGATTGCTGATAAATCATTATATCTTTTCCTATGTAGGTATTTGATTTGTTTCTACGCTTGAGCAATAATACTATTACTAATTTAGTGGCATTAGCTTATTAACATTCCACAATGTTTTAAGGTCATGGAGATAACTTTATGAAAATACAGAAGCCAAATGTTTCCAACGCAACGCGATATTTACTTCCTAAGGGAGGACGATGGCAAAGTGGTCACGTGCTACCCTACAATGTGAGGCTCAGAGGAAACATTTTCACATTCTTCCTGATTATTCATGACCCTGAACTTCCCTCCATGTGCTGATGATAGTTTGAGTGAAATAAAAATCCCACACTCGTCGATCTTGTCCCCAAAGATCGGGCGCCTTTTGAAGGATTCCCCCGATCTCAAAAGGTACCTATATCTGCTTACGAATGTGTTCACTGATAACATTAAGTAAGTATAAGATCATCAGAAATGTTATTAATGTTATGAAATGATGAACGCGTTACATTTCTTCTTTCGTGTGTGTACGTCACTTATTACTACTGCTTACAGATAAATAAGAGATGCTTAAAATACTCTGCTATGAAGGAACTTTAACTTATTTTTAGTGGTTGGTAGTGTAGTGTGCTAGCTTGCCTGTGGCATTTAATTTGTTTTCTAGATTTAAAATGTTTAATTATTATATTAATTCAACAATTCGCACTTAATTCAATACTATGAAGTAGAAATGGCCATGGGGACCTTTTTGAAAGGATTTTTTAAAATGTGCTCATACTTTATTGCTATCTTACTTTTTTACAGGGCTTTCCCGTTGCCAGTCTCACAGAACCCAGGCATTTTTTAAAAAGACCTATGACATCCATTTTAGGGTAGCTTCTCTCTCTTCTCAATTGAATGAGTTTTTGCAAACACATAAGCACTTACGAAGAGATGAACAATCAATTTTACTTCCTTATTGTAAAGATAAAATTAGACAAATTTGTTATAGTCTTGTGACCTACCTATTGTAATTTTGTTTGCATAGCAATGTAATTTATATTAAATAAATAGAATTAGAATTAGAATTTGTTTATTTGCACAGAATGTAGGTACATAAAATAAGGTGTTAACAAAGTGATCTGAGCCCTGTACAATCTGCCTTTAATTAGGCATGCAAACATTAGAAAAATACGTAAATAACATTTAAAAGATTATAAAACATTAGCAACATTATAAATTATTACAGATAATATGAATAATGATAATAATAAATTAAATTTATACAATCAATTGATTTAAATTACAGAAAAAAATAGATGGGTAATGTCACAGAAAATTAAAACTTATCATTCAAAAAATCATTGATTGAATAATAGCACTTGTCGAGTAAAAATGCAGTCAGTTTCCTTTTAAACATTTGTGATGGGCCATTCTTGATAATGTCCGGTATTTTTTTGTTTATAATAGGGCCCATATTAAAGACACTTTTTCTAAGTAAAGCAGTTTTGTGACCACCAACATGTAACAAGTTTTTATACTGGCTTCTAACAGGTCTATTTCTAGTATCTGGGATTGTAAGGAAGTAATGTTTATTTTCTTTGACAAACACTGCCATTTCAAATATGTACAATGAAGGAAAAGTTAATAATTTTAGGGACTTAAACATAGGAACGCAACTATCTGTAATTTTTAAGCCACATATTGCTCTTATACAGCGCTTCTGGGCCTTAAATATTTGTTCCCTCAAACTACAATTACCCCAGAATATGATACCGTACCTCAAAATAGATGCCACCAAGCCATGGTACGCTACTACTGTTGTGGCTGTATCTACTTTTTTTGCTAAATTAAATAGCAGGTATGCAGAAATGCTCAATTTTTTACACACCTCATCAGCTTGCGATTTCCACGATAACTGACTATCTATCAATATTCCCAGAAATGTTATCACATTAACTTGATCAATGCTTTTCCCATTGTATTCAATGGTTAAACGTTGTAAAGTTGAGCGTTGATAAAATTGCATTAAATTCGTCTTCGACAAATTAATGACCAAATTGTTAACGTCTAGCCAGTGTATTATATCCCTAAGTGTGCTATTGATGTCATGATTATATTTGTCTATGTCCGTGCATTTTATTAATGCAGTGCTATCATCAGCAAATAATATCATTGGGTGCTGAACGTATCGGGGCAAATCATTAATATAGACCAAGACCAATGGGGGTCCTAACACGCTACCCTGTGGTACACCATATCTGATAACCCTTTCTTCAGATAGGTACTTCTTTTCGCGTTTGGTTTTTAAACAGATTCTTGTTATTTCCGTGTATAAATTGTTTACGGTCACTCAAATATGAATTTATAAGAGCAAGTACATTGCCTCTAATACCATATTATAGGCGTTAAGTTTATTAAGTAGGGTTTCATGACTGACACAGTCAAACGCTCTTGTCATATCAGTATAAATTGCACATATGGGTACTTTTTTGTCTACATTTTGCATGACCACGTTAAGGAGTTCGTATATAGCTGAATTTATACCCTTGCCCTTCCTAAAGCCCTTCTGTTCATCACACAAAATGTTACATTTGGTAAAAAACTTGTTTATTGATTCAGAAATTATTTTCTCTATGACTTTAGAAAATATAGGAATTAAGGTTATAGGTCTATAATTACATAGCTCCTCTCTACAAATTAAAAAAAAAAGTGGTTTGACTATAACTGTTTTCAGAGCATGTGGAAAAACACCAGAGCTAATACATAAGTTTATAATGTGACTTGAATGTGCGGCAATACTATTTGATACAAACTTTATAACTTTGGTAGCAATACCATCGTAACCAAAACTGTTTTTGTTTTTTAAAGATTGTATTGCTCTCATTACATCCTGAGGCAATACTGGAGGCAAAAACATTGACTGAGGATTGTTTTTAATAGAATCAGTAGTTTTTGTCACTTTTAAATTGTTACTTTTTATTTGGTCTATGAAGTAGTTATTAAAGGTATTTGCTATTTCTTTAGGGTTTTTAATATATTACCATGGTCATTGATCTGAGATATAGGTTCAGTAATGCGAGTTTTGTTATTTATTATTTGCCAAGATGCCTTTGATTTATTACTGGACGTTTTAATAAAATAATTATTCTGGGCTTTTGAGTTAGCTTAGTAATTTTACGGAACCTTCGGGAGTAATTTTTAAACAACATTTTATTAGCAGTTGATGGTTGTTGCCTGTATTTCCATAATAGATGTCACTGTTTCCTACTGCATGTACGTATACCTCGCGAAACCCATTTAATTTTTTTGATTACTTTAATATTTATAAGCTTCTGAGGAAAACATAGGTCATATAATAGACGAAAATGTTCTAGAAAGTAGTCATATGCTATGTTGGCATCGTCAGTTTTATGTATTTCAGAAAATGAGAGACATTCAAGATAATTTTTAAACCTAACTAAATTACATACCGACAGATCACGTTTTTTAATGCGCCAATATCCTATTCGAGAAGTTTTATTTACCTTGACTTCCAATATCTGCGCAGTATGGTCAGACAAAGCTAAATCAATCACTCTACATTTACATTTTAATGAAGAACTACACGCAAAGTTATCCAAACAGCTATTACTACATAATCTGGTTGGTTGGCATAATTGTAATTTGAGATTGTAACCTAAAAGAAAGTACTCAAAATCAAGAGTCATATTATTTCTTTTTAAAGTATCAATGTTGAAGTTCCCTGCATATAATTATTCTCTTATTTGAATTACAACATAATTTTTTTAAGACAATTTCAAGACTTTCATAAAAAATATTTAAGTTGTTTGATTGTGGTGGTCTATATATACATAAAATTATTAATTGATGGTTAACTAGCTCAATACCGCAGCATTCGAAAGCATTTGTTCTCGAGTGGGCTGTAATGTCCAATTGTTTGAATTCCAGACTGGTTTTGACCAGAATGCATGATCCCCCACGCTTCTTTGCTCTTCTTGCATAACAGGCGGCCAGCTTGTAGTTTGGTATATTAAGAAGTTTTTCATGACCAAGCATTATAAAGTGTTCTGTTAAACATAAAACGTCTATGTCGCTTCTTTTCATGGATAGTTTTTGGAGATGAACAGTTAGTAAATCCAATTTATTTAAACTAATTACAACTAATGTGGTCTAGGCAGCCCTGCATGGCACGATTCACCCAATAATATAGCATTGCACTGGTAGAGGTTTCCCGTGCACGATCTGTCCCATTCGACTGGCTCTAGATATTGGCATGCAGACTAGCTATTACATTTACGTCGATATAAGCTCATTGTCGAACCCCTGTAATGTATTTGATTTACTGAGGGGAATTTAAATTAACATGCGCATCGTATAACGCAACACAGATTGATCATTGTTATAACATAATTAACAATAACAAGACATAATGAAATTAATCAAATACGAGGTTCTTCTGAAATCTAAAGGAGTCCCGCGTAACATTAACACTCGCTACCGTGGGCTTGGTTCTCTTTACACCTCTGTTAGACTGTTACTAAAGTCATTTGACACTAGTACAGAGTAGAATTCTTCTGCTAAAAGTGAGATAGAAAAGCCTTATGAAGGTTTCGTTAGGAAAAATAATATTGCGTCTTTTCATTGAACAATACGAACCGTGTCAAGGAGACATTCAAAGACTTACAAAAGTCAATTAACTTTTGTATAGTATCGTTGAATATTGTGAAAAGCATCTTCAATTTCATGTAACTATATCCATGGAACGATGGAACAGTAATTTATATTTAATATGTGTTCGACATAACAACTACGTGATATCTACGATGAAGGAACGACCGACCTTGAGGAATGCCACCGCTTTATATTGTAAGCAGGAATCAACTGCGGCCGTGCGAATTTTACCATTCCATACTCGATGTTCTTACCGTTTTATATATCATAGCTCGCATTGAAGGAGGTTTTTAGAATGCTCACAAAGAAAAATATCAATGTATTGCGAAAAGTAATGTAATATTGTGTGGTAGCTTTCATAATACATTGTTAACTGGATTTGCGGCTAAGCTACGGTCTCACAGCACGGTGTGATCGTATCGTGAGTTTCATCTCGACCGACGCAGTGCTCCGACGCTATATTAATTGGCTATTATAAAACGAACTTCGTTGTTTTTTTGTACACTCTAATACTAAGTTCGGTTTTAATTAGAATGTAATTAAACGTGGCATTCATACAGATCACTTGTAACAGGTAACAAAGTAATCTTCTAGAAATATCCTTGTTCTTTAGGGAAAGTACAACGTCAGTAAAATAATGTCAGATCGGTGCGATTTTTAGTAATGCCGAACTTAATTTCCCGGTAACGAGGAAGCTGATTAACGCGCCGGCCGTTTGATTCATTGCATGTGGTGTTGTCACTTCAGGAAGAGTGACCGCAGGAGGTAATGATACGATTCATAATGCTCCACTAGAGGTTCCAGAAATAGTGTTTTAACTGAGGAGCACCAGTCAAAAATGATAAAATAAATAGTAACATCGAAAGCCCTAATCCCATCGTATTAGTAGGTCTATTCTGTTAACTTCTCCCTTGATATCTCTGAATTTACATGTTCTGTTCATGGAAGAATAGAGTAGTCTTAAGAAGAAAGAAGACTGTAAAATGCTGCTGCAAATGATAAACCTAAGCATTTTCCGTTTTATTTATTTATTATTGACTAGCTTTTGCCCGCGACTTCGTCCGCGTAGAATAGTTACTTTGGGCTAACGTTAAATTTAACCCCGATTTTGAAGCATTCTTCATTGGTGCTCGGCTCCTATTGGCCTTAGCGTAATGATATATAGCCTATAGCCTTTCTCTATAAATTGACTATTTAATTTAAAATATTTTTTCAATTCGAACCAGTAGTTCCTGAGATTATCGCGTTCAAACAAACAAACAAACTCTTCAGCATAGATAGCTGTTGCTCGCGACTTCGTCCACGTTTCCGTCGTTTTTCGTAAAAAAAGTAGCCTATGTCCTTCCTCACGGTTCAGTGATTTTGATGTAACACACAGATTAACTTTCGTAATTTAGTAGGGAAATATAATATGTCAATCTATAATACTGTCGAAAAATATCGCAATACGGAACCTCACCATATTATTGGTAATAGCTGTGCCCGCGTCTCCGTCAGCGTGTAACTCCTTGTGTGTTATTAAGTTAATGTATTGATAATATTGTTTAGATCACGTTCACATGAGGCTTAAGTACCTATAGAACGACAATACTTCAGCGCAAAGCTTCCGGGTAAACTATGTTGAAAGTTGACCCGTCCGGCACGTGAACATAAAGATTTCTAGAACTGTTAACCCGGGAAAGAGCGACGTACAACTGACCAAGCGAGAAACAACTGACACCGAGATCTACTCCAGCAACACGAAAAGTCTACCCTTGAGCCTTATAATTGTCATTGAATAACACACCGATACTGGGAATCGCGTTCTTTTAAATTGGAATGGAAAATTATTTGGTATTATGGGAATTCTGGGAATAAAGACGGTTTCTCCTGCACCGCAACCTGTTAAAATTTGAGCCTCAATTATATTTTGTTGCAACTGGGTTACTTTTAGCCGAGTTCCAGTATAAAGTTGTGGTGGATTTAAATTTCGGAGCAGAATAATAATCAGAAAGCTTCGAACTGCTAAGCTATCGGAAGTTACACGTGTTATTGTGAGTCAACCACAAAAGATAGATATATGCTGTCGTGGGATATTTGTTATATGTATAATTTTAAGGAGAACATTTCCGTCATATATGATTTCTCTGTAGCTTTAACCATTAAGGTTGCACACGCAACGGAAGCTTAAAAAATGGAGTAACTTCTCCCGTTTTCCCAACATTTCCCTTCACTGCTCTGCT
Organism: Tholera decimalis; assembly: GCA_943138885.2. Lineage (NCBI taxonomy): Eukaryota > Metazoa > Arthropoda > Insecta > Lepidoptera > Noctuidae > Tholera > Tholera decimalis. Next base: position 16,043,709 of record OW964558.2, read on the forward strand.
CCTATTGATTGTAGCGTGATGAAAAGTATACTATGTATAACCTGCTCAGGAGTATGAAAAATAATTGTACCAAGTTTTGTTAAAATCTGTCGAGTAGTTTTTGTTTTTATAACGGTTATACAGACAGACAGACAGACAGACAGACAGACAGACAAAAATTATACTGATTGCATTTTTGGCATCAGTATCGATCCCTAATCACCCCCTGATAGTTATTTTGTAAATATATTTCATGTACAGAATTGACCTCTCTACAGATTTATTATAAGTATAATCTATCTATTGTTTAGATCACGTTCACGTGAGGCTTAAGTACCTATAGAACGACAATACTTCAGCGCAAAGCTTCCGGGTAAACTATGTTGAAAGTTGACCCGTCCGGCACGTGAACATAAAGATTTCTAGAACTGCTAACCCGGGAAAGAGCGACGTACAACTGACCATGCGAGAAACAACTGACACCGAGATCTACTCCAGCAACACGAAAAGTCTACCCTTGAGCCTTATTAATTGTCATTGAATAACACACCGATACTGGGAATCGCGTTCTTTTAAATTGGAATGGAAAATTACTTGGTATTATGGGAATTTTGGGAATAAAGACGGTTTCTCCTGCACCGCAACCTGTTAAAATTTGAGCCTCGATTATATTTTGTTGCAACTGGGTTATTTTTAGCCGAGTTCCAGTGTAAAGTTGTGGTGGTTTTAAATTTCGGAGCAGAATAATAATCAGAAAGCTTCGAACTGCTAAGCTATCGGGAGTTACACGTGTTATTGTGAGTCAACCATAAAAGATAGATATATGCTGTCGTGGTATATTTGTTATATAATTTTAAGGAGAACATTTCCGTCATATATGATTTCTGTGTAGCTTTAACCATTAAGGTTGCACACGCGACGGAAGCTTAAAAAATGGAGTAACTTCTCCCGTTTTCCCAACATTTCCCTTCACTGCTCTGCTCCTATTGATTGTAGCGTGATGAAAAGTATACTATAACCTGCTCAGGAGTATAAAAAATAATTGTACCAAGTTTCGTTAAAATCCGTCGAGTAGTTTTTGTTTCTATAACGGTTATACAGACAGACAGACAGACAAAAATTTTACTGATTGCATTTTTGGCATCAGTATCGATCCCTAATCACCCCCTGATAGTTATTTTGTAAATATATTTCATGTACAGAATTGACCTCTCTACAGATTTATTATAAGTATAGATTAGCTCGCCGATTTTACTATCATCCCACTTGATGGGAAGAAATGATGCGGTCGATGATTAAGCACGCTTGCCTAGAAGTCATCTATTCACTCTTGACTCTTCACATTAAGATCCCCAGGTTCTAGCTATCAAGAAACACAGACTCCGGCAGGGAATTCCAGTAGCAGTACGCATAATCAAAATATTCCAAAATTGTATTTGTTTTTAAAGTGAAGCGTGTTTTTGGTTCTGGTCTTATTGATAAATCTTTGAGGGCCTGTTTATTTTATCGCTATGCCATACATACATATGCGTGTATGTGTTTATTCATTATATACAGCATATTTTTTCTTTTGTATCAGCAGTAAACTAACACGTCTTTATCGATACACGACGTCCTTGAGGCTCTACAAAAAATGCGTTCAAGTCCGTGATAAATCCGGTTTTATCCAGAATGATAGTAACCCTAGGTTTGAGTCACCTCTGCTCTTTGTGTGGAGCGAGCAGGCTATGATTCACAGTGGTTGCGTGATGTTCCCATTTCACTGTGATCAGTGATCACACACAAGGTTGTTTTTATTTCGATATAATGTTCATTATGTAGTCACGTCACAGCAAGCGGTTGTTCTACTGTCACATGTGCGATGTGGCGCGTTCTTTTTTGTCTAGAAATATTGATGAGACTCATGAGAGGGCGTTCATTAAAATGCTTTCAAATGTTAGTTTGGTATTCAGTCATTTGGAATTGAAAAAATGTATAAACAAGGAAATGGTTATTATTTATACAATAAAGTAAAAAGTTACACTATCATTTGGGATGTGGTATACTTTACCAGGAAACTTCAGACCGCAATGTTATAATTTATACCATCAGTTCTCAAAATCAAGTTGTTATTTGAATATCACATTTAAAACTACCATTTTTAGCCAGGCAATGATTCCTACCATTGCTTGGCTAAAAATGGTACGTTTTGACCGTTAAATTGACCTGATAGTTTACATACAATATTGTCTAATACAAACACAAGATTTTTTAAATCTTAATGTTCAAATAAAGTTGGCTCATAAAATGAAATGAAAACTTTAAAAAATAATAAAAAGCAGAGTGTAGGACGTCGACGTCCCGGCCACAGACCGTGACGGGTAGCCGGCGTTACTTTATAATTTCAAGTAGTAATTATATTTCGAGGCATGCTCGCTGATTAGCCGAGGAATAATTTTCTGGCGGACCATCGCCGCCGCCACGTAAAATATTGAGCTACTAAACTTAAATGTTTCTAATGGGCAGCAAATGGAAATATTGTTGGTCTACCATGAGATATGGTTATGAAACTGGAACTCTGCAAACTTAATTTTACCTGATTCTTTTGCAAGTCTTAAGCTGGCAATGTAGTTATGTTATATTTTATTAAAAAAATAAAGTCATCAAGTTTCCTTGTAGGTTATTTCATTTTTTCAATGAAAAAGAAGCGCGTTTCAATCTTCGCCTTATCAATGCGGTTTTCAATGTCAATACAACACTAAATGCACACACCTACTCCCCAAGAATGTTAATGTCCACCCCTTCTGTATCTACCAGATAGCAATCTAGGTATCTCACCATAATCAGGGGAAATGTATCTTAACTGTACGTTGTGTCTGTTCTCAGAGGGCTACACCCAGGAATCGACTATCGCTCCTCTAATGCCGTATACGGGATTAATTAAATAAGTAGAGCATTGACAAGACAGGCTAACATGAGATCAAAGCGCGGCAACGTCGGCTCAGACGGTCGACCAGACACGACGAGGTAGGTGCAGCAGGGGGGAGGCTATCGCGGAGCGTGCGCACCCGGGGGGGGGGGGGGGGGGGGCGAAGGCTGCGTTGCGTCACCCGGCCGTATCCGGGTTCGCGGCCACCGCACCGCACGCGCCTCCGTCTGTCCGCTCCGTATTGTTCCAACTCCAAGCCTCTACTGAAGCAGGTGAACCTCTCACCACAGAACCACAGATAAAACTTCAACAAACATCCTTCAATATCTCCCACTTTGCTTCATTAGTCACAACTGATGTTTATAGAGGACACGTTGCAAGGACATCCGTTTTAGTATAACCCAAAATACTATTGCATTTTTTCTTGCAGCACATGTGGGAAACTGGTTGGATTGCCCAGCTTACTACAATACAGTATGTTTGACGTTTACTTGTAGGTAATAGTGTTTACAATAAGTAGAATCTTTTGATAGGACTCGTTTTGGTAGTCTTGTCAACTTTGCATCTTCGTAGTAGATTCTATATCAAACATATTTGAAGGACCTCTACTGCTGAATCAGCCTTACCAATCTTGTCTCTGTCTGCCTTGATTAGATAATGTTATCACTTTATCAGAAAGTGTATTGTACCTAATGATAAATTGTCATATTATACCTACCTTGAATGAAATCAACATTATGCTGATATGAGACAATTTCAAATAATTGTTTGTTTCTTAGTTTCAATCGACCTTGTGTGAGCTGTAAATTTTCAAGCTGTAAATTGTCTTTACTGTTACATCGTCTGATCCGCGGCGTGGTGGTGCGGCGGAGTCACCACTACTGTAACTATACGACGCTATATAATGAGCTTTGAGTTATAAAAAGATAAACGCGGTGGACTATGTAACTATTTAGGCATGTTTTTGTTACTGGCACCTACTTAAATCAACCCTAAATTGTTCAACTAATCGATTTCGAAATTTTCGAATTAGAAATCGTTTTTAAGCAGCCGTTTTTTGACCTTATCTTAATTATTACCTTATCTTAATTGGGACCGAACTTATTGAAATTTTCATAAAGCGTTAGATGTTTTGCTTACTTACAATATTTGCTAAATAAACAAGGTGCGGGTTCACGAAAGTTAATTTTTCTTACAAGTAAGCGTGTGCGCCGATCGCGTCTATCTGTTGCTAGGCGATGCCGCCCCCCCGCCCGAACCGACCGTGGCAATCGGAAATTGTCTGAATTCTAGGCCAACACGACTATGAACATCGCTATATTCTGTCTCACTTGCACATTACAAGCCTCCTCCACGAAGACGTGAATAAAGCCTTCATGAAATAAAATGTTTATTAAAATTCGCTTTAAAAAACCTATTGTGAGGATTGCGTTTTAATCAAAAGACATGCTCGCCATTCTACAGAAAGTTATCTAATTTGTGTCCTTTTACACACGCATTAGGTGCTCAATTCAATATTGGATCTCTGCAACGTAACTTTTCCTCTTTTCGGTTTCGCTCATCTTTGTACTGATAATTTAGGATGCCTATAACAATTCTAGTTTCCATTACTTTCAAGACATATGCAGTCCATTGGCTAAAAGTCTAATAAGCTGTCAATTTCAATTTAACCCAACGTATTGTTCGAGTACAGGCTAACCAGGAAAACGTGCCGTGTTCTGGTTCAATGGCTAAGAGATTTGAAAGTATATTTATATTTACAACTAGCAGTTGCTCGCGACTTCGTTCGCGTGGGAAGTTTTTTCCGTGTAAATCCCGATCCCGTGGGAATTTCGCAAAATTCTTTCTTAGCGGATGCCTACGTCATAACATCTACCTGCATGCCAAATTTCAGCCCGATCCGTCCATTGGTTTGGGCTGTGCGTTGATAGATCACTATGTCAGTCAGTCAGTCACCTTTGAGTTATATATATTTAGATTATTTTTTATGTACGATGGCAGTAATACCTGCCTACCTCAACTGTATTAGTAAAGGTCTCGTGTAATTACTATTAATAAAGCCTATTGTGTAAAGTCTACCTATTGAGTAGAAGCTCGGCTCATGTGCATATGGTCTGACTGTCCTTATCGTGGTTAATTTTATATTCTCCCTGCTCAACATAATTTCCGTCTACCATACATCTCTATTTGCTCGGTTATATTATGTTAGTGTTATGATGATGTATTAGCCGACTGACTTAATTATAAGATGATATTAAAAGTTGAGGAATAAGACATCCGCCCTTAACATATTTATAACTGGGATACAAAATAGTTTACTGAACAAGATTTTGCCCAAATATGAAATAACCGTAAGAAACAGTCGACTCCTTAGAAGATATTTTATGAAAATGTTTTATAAAGAATACAAACAGATTTCACTAAACATGTTAATATAATAAAGATTTTACTATAATCTTGCTAAGAAGATTTTGTCATCACCACAAATCTACCTTTCATTGAGTGTTACGCAACGATCCAAGGCCGTTGCGCCCGTTGCAGATTTCTCTCATTGACTCAGTATTATATCCATGAAGGTGCAACGTATAATTCGTAATTTTGATAATGTCAACATTGTCAGGCGAAAGCGTGTGATTGATGTATACAACTGTTATTTCTCGCGTTTTGACGATATCTACGGCTTTAGAATGCCTTTGGGTCTAGACAACGTTTGACGAAAAATCCAATATCCGTATTAGACTTTATATTGTGAACTTTTAACAATCGCTATCGTTGTTAGGAGAGGACTCTGTCTAGATGATCCCCTTGAATCTTCAGAGGTGTTAAAAGCCTTAAAACTGCAATATTAAAACAAAAGATTTTATAAATTATATATCACAATTCTGCCTAGTCTTTCCCAACTATTGATGTCAGATCATAATTTAATCTGATACAGCTAAATACCATTATTTTACATGGACATATTGCCTATTTGACTTTACATCCCAGACTTTTCTCATTTCTCATCATGACTGATGCCAAATTTCTGACTTCTGAAAATTAAATAAGGATACTATTGACTACTCTACAAATGACAGCCACACACAGCAAACACATTATGCCGGTGGCAGGACCACCATGAACCTGTCCTGCCACCGACTTAAATATCGAATTAGCTCTCCATAGACCTAACAAAGCAAAATGTAGAGGTCGAAAAAGGTCACGCTGACGCTAAACGCTGGAAATAGGCCGTTTGATGTAAGCACATGACATTGTATTCGTGCATTTTGCCAATTTTCTCGGAGAAAAGTCTAACAAAAAAGTCATCCCGAACAGGCTTTCACTTAGATAACAACGATACATATCGTTGGTAACATTCCGTGTAATATGTCCACCGCTCTGAATCCTCAAAACTGGGACCGGTCCAAACGTGCCTAGTGCATTTTTTTCGCTGACATCAAACCGGTTACCGAAAGTTGCGCGAGCGCATAACGGCATGGCGGGCGAGAGGCGCGGGATCCATCCGTGGGAAGAGCGAGTTCCGGCTGTGCCACTTGCGCCACGCCTTTCACCGAGCAAGGTCGCCGCGTGGCCGCGCCACTTTCTTTTATATAACCGCATGCGCCTGCCAACGGAATGTGACACCCGAATTTATAGCGATGACGTCACACTGCGAGGTGATTCACCGACTCCGCACCATCGGAACGCCTAAGCAGCTCCTACTCCAATTATGGATTATCGTTTCTATGTACATATGTATATTGCTTGTTCTTAAGCGGTGAACCTGATAAACAAATGGTATCATCGCGTGTACCATCTGGCAGATTTGGGAGCTTACACCTAGAAAGTTCCCAAATCAGAAGCCATTCTAATTATATTATTCAATTCTAATTTAATATAGATACGAATTTATTATACGATAATTTATTATAGATACGAATACGCTACATACGCCAATACTAACCCCCTTGCTATAAAAACTGAGTATACGTGCAATAAGTAAACATTCTATCAGAGAGTAACTAAAGAAATAAAGCAAACCGTCGGTCCTGTTAATTTAGAGGGAATATGATTGCCTATGATAACAAATTCAGAATCCTTAATTGCCTACTATTTTACTAACAAACACATAAGTAGATCGCACAATAGACATCTGTACTACATTTAAGGGACACAACCAACAAATTTGGCAATGGATTGGTGTAGGCAACCAAATCGGTCACATTGGAAGATGATATTCATTCTTTTAAGACAAACATAAGACAACATACAGTGAACGAGATAAAGTTCCGAGACAGAATTTCGCATTCGGCTTATGAAGTGACCAACCTCAGCAAACTTGACACCCTTGAAACTATGACAAAAGAAATAGTCCCGGGCCGCATTAGATGAAATGACACCAGCTCACCCTTCAGGGAATTATCATTGATATTCACAACCAATTTGGTATTGTAATTGGTCGAAAGTAGTGTGTGTGTGATGTGGCTCCGAATGGCAAGAACTGACAACGGCGACAACGTCGTAGGCCCAGGAGGAGATTACGTGACGAGTAGGTCCCACTTGATGGATTGGGCAGGTAGTACAGTGGCCAGAGGCAAGTGGAAAGAAGGAAGGGAGGCCTTTTCCCTACAGCGGGATACAATCTTACTAATATTTATAAATACGAAAGTTTGTGGGGATGAATTCACGCAAAAACTAATGAACGTATCTGAATGCATTTTGGGATGTAGTTAGGTGAAATCCTGGAATATTACATAGGCTCCTTTCATCCCGGCATTTACTGAAGTCACGGTTAATCCTACTAATCCTACTAATATTATAAATGCGAAAGTTTGTGAGGATGGATGGATGTTTGTTATTCTTTCACGCAAAAACTACTGAACGGATCTGAATGAAATTTGGTGAGTGAATAGTTGACTGCCTGGAATAACACATAGGTTACTTTTTATCCCGGAATTCCCACGGGATCGGGATATACGCAGGAAAAACCTCCCACGCGAACGAAGTCGCGGGCAAAAGCTAGTAATAAATAAAATAAATAATTTCATACCTACTCAAATCAAAATCGTCCTTTGAAACACGAACGTGACAAAACAAAATGTCAGTGGGAGGCAGGAACACGACAAGCGTAGAAAACACTTTACAACAGCCATTGATAGCTTAGTGAACCAAAATTGCCAAAACATCGCTACAGAGTTAGAAAGTGACAGGTACCTACATCCGGCATACAGTTCCGGAACTGCGGCGTGTTCTGTGCGACGGAATGTTGGTTACATCATCCGTGGTCACCGTCACAATTGTCGTCACATAATTTAATGTTTAAGGCTGCCAACGCACTAAATTCTGATCATCAGATCATTATAGCATCATTTCAAGAAAAAAAAGGCCTATAGGACTGGTAGGTACAGAGTATCTCTCCGTATCGGCAAAATAGACGGAACTGACCAGGTGTCATTTCAGAAACACATGTCATTCGCCTAAATTTTTGATTTTCCTACGATCGTTATGGCTTATACATAGACACCCAGTTGTTTAGGGGTTCTGTGCTTCTTACATCCATGAGAGTGAGTTTCTAGCCGACGCTATAGCTCATTAATCACTACCATGTATATGTCTAAGATCACCTTTACTTCGGTCGAAGTCAAAACCCCCCAAAAAACTCAGTCAAGAATAGTCAATAGTCAATAAACGATATGTATTTTGCTAATAAGTTCTAAGTTAAAAAGAATTAAACAAAAAAAAAAAACTGGCGTTATAATATATTGTTATTAAATCTTCTAATAACATGTAAAACGTCATTTTTTGTTTTAAATTTAAACTATGACTGATGAGGCCGGTATTTTCTATTTGACTATCCTGAAAAGAGACCCCGAAACAAAGGACATCGATATTTTTTTTTAATTCCAGATACCTTGTATTCCTGCCGGGGTTGCGGGAATGTTTTAACGAGATACCGTGGCCCCGGAACTTAAGGGCAGCTGAAGGAACAGGGTGGGTTTTTAGTCAGTAGAAGTCTGACACACCCTCCCGTTTAACCCAGAGCGGGAGAAGTCATTCGTTGATATTCCCACCTGACAAAAAAAAAGATACCTTGTATTGGTCAAATCATATTATGACAACCATGTAGGTTTAAGTTAAGGCTCTATTAAATACTAAATGATTAAAAAAAATAACTGTAGGCATAAATGTTAAATTTAATGCGCCACGTGAATTTTCATAATGCAGCCCACGTTGTCATTACAATATTCACAACCTTTCGTCAACTATAAATGTGCAGTATAACAATAGGCTCAAACTATTTTTATTAGGTCTTAAATTGATCAAAATTGTTAAATTAGAGTAGGTACTAAGTAAATTGTTAAATAAGAGTACTAACTCTCTATATTATTAATTAAATTACAGAGTACTAAGAATCTATGTTTTGTCCACTCTAATAACTCTATAATTTATTTTTTGAGGTTTCAGAAATCGACAAAGCTTCAATTTTTTTTAACTTTCATGAACAAACCACTGAGCCATGACAGCTTTCAATTGTTGACCCATATTTTTGTCTAATTTATATAAATGGGGTTATTCGCAGAAGACAGTTCAATTTTGTTTTAAAATATAATTAATTAATAAAAGGGACTTAAATTGATAACCAAACCTCCTTTTAAGTAAGTAACAAGAGGGCAAGAGTGTGTAAGAAACAGAGTTTACTTATTTCTACAAATTTCATTTCAGATTCACTTAAAACTTTGTACATATACATAGGTTCCTTAAGTGATGTAAGTGAGCACTAAGAAAGGAGTTTGGAAATTCGAAGTAGGTAGTTAGTCCAGGAATATTAGGGGTTTCACCTTGGGATGAGAGATAGTCCGCTATAAACTTGTATTGAAATCGTAGGGTGTCCGCGACCCCAAGTAACGGTGGGAGGGGTTCACATCGGCGTCGAGACGACGATGAAGTACCTGGGACTTGTCCTCGACAGCCGGTGGAACTTCGTCGAACATTTCCGACGTTTGGCTCCAAGACTGGACCGGGCGGGGGCTGCACTCAAGCGGCTCCTACCAAATCTAGGGGGGCCAAACGCCTCCTGCCGGAGGCTATACGCGGAGATTGTGCGGTCCATGGCCCTCTATGGGGCCCCTGTGTGGGCGCTGAATCTACAGCGGCGACCAGCTCGCCAGCTGGTCGCGTCTCAGAGGGTCATGGCTATCCGGATGATCCGGGGATACCGCACGATCTCTGGGGAGGCGGCGAACCTCCTTGCCGGATTGCTGCCGTGGGATCTGGAGGCGGTAGCCCTCGCGCGCGTGCACAATTGGCGCGCGGAGGTGCTAAGCCGGGGTGAAACTCCGCTACCGCGGCAAGTCGCGGCTCAGCGGATAGAACTCCGGCGCGATCTCACGGCAGTATGGAAAGAGCGGCTGTCGCAACCGAAGGCTGGGCACGCCGCAATCGCGGCGATAAGTCCCCTCTTTGAGGAGTGGCTGGAGAGAGGCCACGGCGTCCTCACCTTCCGCCTGACGCAGGTGCTGACCGGACATGGTTGTTTTGGTAGGTACCTGTTTCGGATTCAGCGGGAGGACACGCCCGGGTGTCGTCATTGTGAGGACCACCTGGAGGACACGGTGGAGCATACGGTCGAGGTATGCCCTGCTTGGGCGGAGCACCGCCGTGTCCTCGTAGAGGCGGTCGGCGGCGGCGACCTCTCGCGCCCTGCTCTGGTTCAGACCATGGTGCGGAGCGAGAGGGAATGGGATGCGGTCGCCTCCTTCTGCGAAGCAGTCATGCTAGCGAAGGAGGAGGCCGAACGCGCGAGGGAGAGGCAACTCTCTTCCTCGCGCCCCAGCCGTCGTGGTAGACGCCCCGGGCGTCGGGGATCGCGAGCCAATTTCCGGCCACCGTAGGCGCGGGCTTGCGGACGGCGAGCAGGGGTAGCTCACCGTCCGGCAAAGACCAGGCCCGGGTCGGCGGCGCGTCGTGTTCCACGTGCGCCTCAAGGAGCCGTCAGCATTGGTGACGGGGCCTCATAAAGCCATAGCCTGCCGGGGTCGCGGAAATATAGTAAAAAGATACCGCGGCTCCGGAACTTACGGGCAGCTGAAGGGACAGGGTGGGTTTTTAGTCAGTAGAAGTCTGACACTCCCTCCCGCTTAACCCAGAGCGGGAGAAGTTATTCGATGATTTTCCCACCCAGAAAAAAAAAAAAAAAAAAAAAAGGGTGTCCGCGACCTTAGGTATTTCAAGGTCAATCGCAAAAAAATCGTTGTTTTACACATTTATTGCAAATATCTCGTTTCCTATGGGTTTTATGCTGATTGTATTTATTATAAATATTGTAGGAACTTTTGTTGATACATATTTTTTATATCTTGAACCATTTTCAAGATAGAGGGTAGAGCGCGCGCAGTGTTTAATTATTTAGAGTATCATTCGAGGTCAACCTGTCCCACAGTGTCCGGTGTAGAACAAGCCAGGTGGACAAAAATATTTTTTCATGGTTTTGGAACTGTAATAAAAATGTATAAGAATTGTGTATAAATATTTTATTTCATGTATACACGATTATAATACAGGAAAAAAAATAAGAATAAAATTATGGCAATCGCTACAAATATCAACGCTAATTATATATAACTAGCTGCTGCCCGCAACTTCGTTCGCGTGGGAGGATTTCCCGCGTAAAACCCGATCCCGTGGGAATTCCGAGATAAAAAGTAGATAGTAGCCAATTCTCAGACCTACTGAATATACATATAAAATTTGGTAAAAATCAGTAAAGCCGTTTCGGAGGAGTAAGGTAACTAACATTGTGACACGAGAATTTTATATATTAGATTATGCAACCTTAGACTAACATATTAAATACAAAAATTATAAATCTAACACCAATTTTTTTTTTGTAAGGTTATACAATAGCGGCGGTAAGTCCCCTCTTTGAGGAGTGGCTAACGAGGCGTCATGGCGTCCTCACCTTCCGCCTGATGCAGGTGCTCACCGGACATGGTTGTTTCGGGAATTACTTGTGTCGGATTCGGCGGGAGGAAACGCCCGGGTGTCACCACTGTGAGGATCGCCCTGAGGACACGGTGGAACACACAGTGGAGATTTGCCCCGCTTGGGCAGAGCTCCGCCGTGTCCTCGTAGGGGTGATAGGCGGCGACCTCTCGCTCCCGACCCTGGTTCGATCCATGGTCTGGAGCGAGGAGGCATGGGAAGCAGTCACCTTTTTCTGCGAAGCGGTTATACAAGCGAAGGAGGTGGCGGGACGCGCGAGGGAGAGGCGGGTCTCAAGGCCCTTTCTGCCCTTGCGCCCCAGCCGCCGCAGGAGACGCTCCGGGCGTCGGGAGTCGCAGGGTGACTCCCAGCCACCGTAGGCGTGGGCCTGCGAGCAATGGGTAGCTCGCCGCCCGACTGAAACTAGGCCCGTGTAGACGGCGCGTCATGTTCCACGCGCGCCTCAAAGAGTGTCAGCAAAATTGTCGAGGCCCACAAGGGGGCCGTTGCCTGCCGGGGTTGCGGAATAGTTCGAAAGAGTTACCGCGGCCTCGGCCTCGCTAATTCTCAATACCAGAATCATCGGATTCAGAATACGATGATGTTACATCCGAGATTTTGCCCCTCTAGAGGTAATGGAACAAGAGCTCAGATGCAAAGTGGTTGGTATTGAAACAATAAACGGTTTCAAACTACATTAGTTTATTCAAACAAGGTAAAGTAAAATACATAAAAAAGGTTATTGCCAGCCAGCTTAAAATTCAGTCGGTGGAGCTTCAGGTTGTGGGGGGTTGAAGATAATACCAGTACTGTTCTTTTCTTTTAAATTTTAAATTAAATTTTGTCTTAAATTACTAAGTAAGTAAGTACTTAGTTGAATTAAATATCAAGGTACCCATATAACCATTTTTGGGAATATGACGTAACGGTTTCGACACCTAGTGTGGGCACTGATTTATTCTCGACACATAATCTCGTCGCCGTTCCGTATTGGAGTAGTTGCTGCAACTAAAATTGGGGAAGAGTCGACACAGTAACATTCGGTTTCTAATATACGTCGCTGTGTCGTAACATTGTTACCATATTTTAACCAGAGTTCCCACAAATCATTCATTCAATCGCTCATAACCGCTCATTCGTTGACATTGACTCGTGAAGTGACGTGAATTTTATTACTTATTAAAAAAATAAGACACCGCCATCATAACAGTATCACCGAGGTAAGTAAACTAAGATTTTTTTTGTTGATTATTATGGTCCTTAATACTCAAATCTTAATGGGAAATTAAATTCATCGTGTAAATTAGTGGGATAGGTTGAAATGTATCAACGCGCCACATTAATATCATAATTTAACCATTCGGGCGAAAATACACATTGTTTTTATTCTAATGATATTTTTATTTTCTATTATCTAAAGCTTCTATTTGAATACAGTAATACAGTTGAATACTTAATAACAAACTATTTTAGCAGTAATAAACCGTACTATCGATAAATAATGAAAATATATTCTTTGTTATGTGAAAAATATTTTCGTCACAACAAGTTACAAAGTTACGATTATGTGTCGACATTGTGTGGACATGTTACGTAAATTCGTCACAAAATAACTGAATTTTAAAAATGGACTCTCCTTGATTTTTGTTCACAGTTTCCCAAACTTTAGTTTGCTAGGCAAAATGCCATATTGCATTGTTTTAACTAGAGAAGGCTGTTCTGATTTAATATCCCTTGTACCAAGTACGTGGGTGAGAGAGAGCTGTTGTCTGTACAAATAACTAAGAACTCATTTTTTACTAGTTTTCTAATGTTGTTCTATTCAAGACTTTTAAATTACCATAGAATACGATTAGGTATATAAAATGCATAGAAGTTGAAATCATTCAATGTGCTTTATTTTAGGGGTGAAATGAACACAAGTAGGTACATCGAAAAAACAAAGGAGCGAAACGAGAAAGGATACTTCTACAAATAATAAAAGTTTAGATCAAGAAAAAGAGGAAGTGATGAATATAAAAATGAAAATGTCAAATATAGTAGATGATTGTGTATGTGTAATGTGAGTATGTTGTGCAAAAGAACATAAGAAAATATGAATCTGAAACAGAGGATCAGTTAGATGTAAAAGAAAATGATATTGGTACTTATATAATTTATTTTAATTACTTTTACACATAGCACACTCCTCTATACGCTCATTATGTAATGTAACACACGTGCACGTCGTTTTAGATGGAAGTATGGTACTTCCGTCTAATTCCGTTTTATTGTCTCAATAAAATTCTTTATTAATACATTTTATTGTTTAACATAAATTAATAATTATTTTACAGACGACGGTACGCCAGACACAAAAAATATTCCAATAAAGCATCGAAAATAGTGACTATACTCTCTGATGTGAAAATAAAAAACAAGTTTTTGGATTTAAAACATGAGACTAAAACTATGAATATCAAACTTAATGTACTGTGCAGCAAAAGTACAACTACGAAGATGCTGACAAATTATCTTCATGATTGATAGATGATGGAGACGACAGTGAATAGGATGTTAAATTATAAAATTTTGTTGTTATTATTGCTCTATTTAGGTTTACTAACCAATACTCAATACGTACAAATATACTATTTTTGATACCACTTTATATGACTGCATATTAAACTGATGAACATAATATTTATTAGTTTTTAACATTAAATTTTTAACACTTTAAACACTAAATAGAAACCCTAAACTACATATATACATCTAAAAATAAACTAAAATATGGCATCCAGAAATTCGTGCGCATCTTTGTCCACTGGTAATGTGCCCAAAAGACAAAGTAGCTAATGCTAGTGAAGTTATAGTGCAAGTGATGATTTTGTGATTTCGAAATAAAAATCGTTTCTTCTTATATTTTCATTTTATTTTTACCCTAACGTTGTCAATACAGGAATAAATACCATTTGGAAGTTGCAAAGCATACATAAAAGCTTACATTTCACATCTTGCAAATTGTATTCTCTTGATTCTTCTGAATCATAATCAAGTGATGTTGCAAATATATTGATATGCGAAGAATTAGCACGAAGCACTTCAGTTCAAGATACTTCAGCATTATTTTCTGGATTCGGTAGTGAATACGTTAGAAAAATCAACAAAATGATGAGTAAGTATCTGTCACAATAGGAACAACACAACATCCAACAATATTATTAATAACTAGCTGTGCCCGCGACTTCGGCCGCGTAGGATTTAGATATATTGCGATGGACCCATGCCCAGCAGTGGGATGAAAAGTAGCCTATGTGTTATTCTGATGTATCAGCTATATTACTGTAAAATGTCATCAAAATCCGTTCAGTAGTTTTTGCGTGACGACAAACATCAATCCTGACAACCTTTCGCATTTATAAATATTAGTAAGTAGGATAGGATTAACTTACTTGTACTTGTGTTATTTTGGTTCGTTCATTCGTTTACTTTCATGTAAAATGTTGAAGTCCATCAGAATCTATCAATCTACGTGATATTTTGGGTCGTTTACTCATTTTTTTAAAATTAAACGTTTTACCGGCAGTTAAGACAAGACAATAGTTTGAGAATGACTTGATCTGGTGACTTCCATCTAGCCAAGTTAGTGTTATAAGTATTCCGAAACATTGACGTAACGTTACTACACATGTTATCACTCAGTTACTACACATTGTTACTAATATTGTACACTAGTTACATACAATACGCAAAGTGTGTAAAACGTGTGTACACAATTTTTTCTGTAACAAGCCGACACAGCTACAACACAAAGTTACTAAAACTACTTTCGGTCGCTTTGTTACTAAACGGTTACAACACATAAAAGCGAACCCCCACACAGTCGCAAGGTGTCGTATCAGTTACGAAACTAATGCGACTTGTTACACCTTTTACAAATCTGCGACCAAAAATGGCTATATGGGTACAACCTTCCAGTTTTGGTGAAAGTGAATTAATACTAAATGGGCGCCAGGGACTCTAATAGTCCCGGATCCCTGAGCTGATGAAGATGTTCAATATTCATGATCAATGGCGAAAACACATGGCGGCAGGGCTTCGACTAGCTGGAAAAAGGGTGCACCAATATTTTCGGGGAATCCTTTCAAAACGTACTCCACGTTACTCCTCTTAAAACATAGGACTAAGTTTGTACTTTATTTCAAGCGTGGCGGTGGGAAAATGCCCGCTCGTCAACTTTTATTCTCTTCACATGCCTCCCAAACCGAAAAATGCGTGCACCTAGAAAATCTCCCCAGTTTAAGGTAAAACTTATAGAAGCACCGACGACTGAATCACTACACCAAGATATTTCATTTTTGGAAATTCCTAACAACGGTCCAGCATGACGTCTATACTCTGAAACAAAAACCATTTTCAGGATCCAAGCCAACAAACTCATTATTTCTTATTGGGGTAACTTTTCTCTTGATTCCTTCGGTGAATTGAGAATGTATAACCTGGCCACACCAAGTCATCGAAAATCCACAGATTAAGTATGGGTTGTGGGTTTTTCGAAACTTCTAGAATAATGCCTCTAAAAAATAAAATCAATTTGCTAAAATTAATTAATATCGATTCCGAACTAAAACTACGATTCGGCTACCGCCAGATGTCGCCACCAACTGTCAGAAAGTGACATACAACTGAATGACATTTAGAAGGTAAACAAAACCACAACATGATTACGATATAATGGCTCTAGTTTATTTTGAAAGCTGGTTTATTAAGATTTAGTTAAGCGATTCAATGTCCGAAAGTGTTACCAAAGAGTTCAGTAACGAAGTACAGATGAAGGGATGTTCCCTGTCTATAAATCGCAAGCCAAAGTCCATTGTACAAACTACAGGGAACAGTTCCCTTGGAAACCTTACAATTTAAAAGATATAAGCATTGACATATATATTACTTCGTAAGGACTGGGCGGATCGCATGTTATAATGACGCCTCGAACTTGGTCCCAAAGTGGTCTAACCTTTATCGAAGTGAACTAGAACGCGATCGGCCATCTTCGGGAGGGGTCGTCAGTTTTACAAGCAAAAATGCCAAATTGTGTCGTGAAGGGTTGCGTGAACTACGACGTAAAGCACAATAAAAAAATATATAACATTTAATATCACCGGTAAGTTAAAAATATGTCATTAAATCAACTTCTAACATTATTTAAAACAATTTTCTTTCTTATTTGTCTCAACCTTTAGCATAGACAACGCGAAGCCGCGTAAAAGTGCGACATAACTTTGCAGCGGCGCGCGTTGTAGCCGATGAAATAAAAAGATTTAATAATATTACTATAAGATTAAATTACGTACAAAATTAATTTTTATTGTTTATTAAAAGCAAATTAAAATGTATATTTATGTATAACAAATATAAAATTCAAAAACTAAAAGGTTTTGTTTTATTTCTTTGTACCTCGAAAAATACCACACCCCTCTCTTACAAGGCTACGTCTAGGAGCAGACCACGCCGTTTGACATCTTAGTTATCATAGATGGCGCTAGTGTGTTTTGTAGGGCGACCGCGTCCGTCAAATGTTCTGATGACCGTATCTTTACTATTTAAATCAATGGATATAAGATAAAAAAGAAACAAAGTAACAATGAATCCGATAGAAGATAGTCTTCCTGAGTTTGTGGAGGTCTTGGTTGCAGTTGGAGTCGAGGCTCTGTAGTGGGAGCTATGATGAGCGTTAAGACCTCCGCGCACAATTTATCATACTTTTTTTCGGTACTTCCCGGAGGCTGTTGATCAGAGGATTAGACGTTAAAATTAACATATTGAGCAAGTACCTATTCGTGGCAAGACGAGAGCACTTTCTGTTGTGCTCTCTAAACCTTCGGCAATCATTGGTTCTCGCTTCTTGGGTTTGCTCTGAAAGCTGCCCTATTGGAACTATTGCCGTCTTAATCACCTCTGTATTGTGAATAAGCAATTTATGCACAGTAGCAGGCATGTAGTACCACGAGTAGAGACTTAGATAAAGTCTTCTTGTCTCGACACTTAGCTTTTTGAATTCAACAAGATTTATCTCGAAGCCAGAAGACAATGTCCTCAACAATACATCAAAGTGTTTGATAATTGTAACATCCAATCCTGTGATCTGAGCACTCAGTTCGGGGTTCCCGAAAAAACGTCGAGCTGTGTTTCCATCATTTGTGGAATCAAATCCTGGCTTTGGCTTGTCCACAATTAATCCCATTTCATGCTTGAATCATTGTTTGACTTCGTCTGATCGTTGTTTTACACTTGCTTTTTCCTCTGAAGACCTGGCTTGCCATATCTTAATATCTAACTTATAACTAATGTGTAAAAAACACTCAAACGAACGAATCCAAGCATGTAATGTTGACAAACCAAAGCCAAAATTATCCTGATAGCTATCAAAATTCATATTCATTCCTCTTCAGCATTCAGCTTCATCATTCATCATTCTGGGAATATCCCCACAAATATAGCATTTCTGCGATGAATGTGTGTCTGTCAAAGCGTTGCACACTTTTCCACCAGTCATAGTCTGCAGAAGCTTGTGCTTAACAGAAATTTTAGAACCACCAAGATCACAAGATGTAGCCTCCAAGTAGTCGTTTATTTGTTCCAAAACCTTATTTGTCTCGATTTTTGTCAATTCCGTGTTTCTTTGGCAAAAATGAGTTATTATTAATTACCATCAGGTGAGATGGTGGTCACACGCGAACCTATTTAAAAAAAAATGAATTTAATTGGACGACAAAACATCGTCGATGGTGGACGAGGATTTTGCCAGATAATGTTGTTACCCTCGTCGATTAACCTTAGAGGAACAAACGAATAAACAAAAAGGAACTCATCAGTGTCTTCGCTGTTCTCAAATCTTGGTTTGTAAGCACCATGATCGGAACTTCCGTCACATCCCCATTTACTTATAAGAGTAAACGATGAATTGGGTATTAGATTGGGGAGCACACTTGTGACAACTTCTCTCTGAGCTTCTATTAAATGTTCTGCTGTTTAATTCAAAATAGCTTATAGCTCAATTTCTGCTTAGGATTGTGTCATAACAATGTGCTCCTCGGAAGGATAACACGCTTTCAAATGCAATCATATGATGGAAACACGTGATGCCCGACTTTAATAGTCCACTTCCTAGTCTGTTTATATGAGTGAGTTGTTGATTTTGAATCAATATAATACGCTAATGCCTCGTCACTACTTAGCGGTCTATCACTTTGCACAGCACTTGGTTGTTGAAGGCTAATGCATGCACTTGCAGAAGCTGGATTTTTTTCGCCAATGTCCTTTATAACTCTGGCAACGTTTTTATGTCCAGTTGACCGTGCAGCAACATCTGCATCAGTCATTAATTCCCCAACACTCCGCGATTAAACTAGATCAGCAATCTTCAAGACTTTTTTAGGTCTTCCGGGTCGAAAAAGATCAGCGAATGAGGTAGAAGGTTGCGGTTGAGTCGATCGGAGGCAAAATTCTATCTTTTATTATATCTGGAAAGTCGCAACTTATTCTTATTCAGGAAACGCTCTTTTGACTTTCCTGAAGACACTCACTTGGTAGCAATTTTCGAAGAAATGCTGGCTAAGTTCATCTTAATTTCCCTTTTCACATTTTTTAGTGATGTCCAGTGGTAGGTAGTGCCATTCCGTGGGATTCGTCAATTGTGGCATAACGTGGACATACCCTCTCATCTCAAAATCCCGGGATTTTAAAGATTCACTTTCGATAAAATATTAACATAAAATAAATATTTACAATACATAATCGAGTAAATCTAAACTAATACTAACCTTTTCCCGTAGTTCCGCCCGCGCTATACTTTCCCAAAATATCATCCCGTACCGGAATAAAACTATACTTTCTCTCTAGTTGGAGCAAGCAATATATGTATATTTAAAAAAATCATTAAATCGATTGAGTAGTTTCGAATATAAGCGTGAACGAACATCGTGACACGAGATTTTTATATATTAAGATTAAAAAGCTGAAGAGTTCTTTATGTTTGACCGCCCTAATCTTAGGAACAACAAGCTCGATGTGAAATTCTTTTTGTGTTACGTAGCCTCTTTATTAAGGAAATTTATAGACTATTAAACATCACACTACAATTGATAGGAGTGGTGTAGAAATCATAAACGCGAATCACGCGAAACAGTTAATATTTACCTCCAAATAAAAAAGACCATCTTTTTACAAATACTTGGATTGTTTTTACTGGATTTTGAGTTGCTGCTGTGATTAGATTTGTTGCTTCGTCAACCACTTTTGTTCTTCGGAAAGAAGGTAAGCTATGAAATATTTATATACAGTTTCAGACAACAGTTTAAGGGTATATATTACGAGCGTATATTATATTCATTTCATTGACAAATCTAATTTCATACCTATTCTGAACCATACTATGAATGATCGCTATCTTGTTTTTAATTTATAACTCATTTTCCTCTTTGCTAAGGATTTGTTTTTGACTCAACAATGAATTTGTTGAAAGTCATAGATGTGTAACTTCAAAATGGCGGATCCAAAATGGCGGCCAGTTTATGTTTAGCTTTTGATTTCAACTTAAGTTAACGTTTAATTAATACTATTATTTTGAAATATGGTGCAGATTATTTTGTTAACTAATTCTTATGTTACTCAATTAATTTTTGAAAAGTAGTAGTCGCCCAAAGATCGAAATTTGACCGTAAGTAATTTTTTTTATAAATTTAATCATATGTAAATATTATCAATTTTAACTATATCACTGTGTGCACGCAATATGCTTAAAATTGATTTCAAGAAACTTATGATCTCCTAAATTTAATTTAGTGTTAACATTGAATGAGACTATTTCCATATCAACTATTAATCAGATATTTTATTATTTCTAGAATTTGGAAACACTTAGCGTGATCTGTTCATATTGTGGTCATAATGGCATGACAAGTGAAGGCAGAGACTGTAGAAGAGTGGATCCAAGACAATCCTGAGATTATGTACAATTTCACAAAGCATACAATATATTGTACACAGTGCGATTCCGATATTGGTTGCAAGAAGAGTTCTGTGAAGAGGCATATTCAAGGTCCTGTCCACCAAGGTACATCTAAAACAGCTACGAACGATTTTAATATTGACCTTATAAATTTCCTCATATTATGCAATATTCCATGGAGCAAATTAGGTAACCCGGCTTTCAAGCAATTTTTTAATAAGTACTTATGCTGCAAGTGCTCTGATCATCCTACTCTTCCAAGTGAAACTAGCCTAAGAAAAATGTATTTGGATAGATCATATAAAAAAATTATTACATCTATTTATGAAAACATTTCCAATGAAAAACTTTGGATCTCCTTGGATGAGACAACAGACTTTTTTGGGCGCTTTATTGTACACATTTTGGTGAAGCCATTGAATTCAGCTACCATGAAAACACCGTATTTAGTTGCATGCAAAGTACTGGACGAAGTCAATTGACGCACTATATCACAATTCGTAGTCGATTGTTTGGAGAACTTGTGGAGTGAACAATATGAGACTAAAGTGCTTAATGTTTTGATGTTATGTACAGATAGTGTATCGTATATGTTGTCAGCTGGACGAATTTTAAAATCTTTTTTCCTCACATGAAACACGTGACGTGTTTGGCTCATGCTCTGCATCGAGTGGCAGAGAAAGTTCGCTCTAAATATCTAGACGTAGATTCACTAATAGCAAATGTGAAAAAAATATTTTTCAAATCCCCTCAGAGAAAAAAATTTTCAAAGAAAAGTGTCCCAGTGTGCGGTTACCTCCGCAGCCTGTAATTACGAGGTGTGGTACATGGTTAGAAGCAGCGGAGTATTACAATAAATATTTCAATAGCATAAAATGTATTGTAACTTGTTTGAGGGCTTCAGATGCTTTATGTATAAAAAAACGCTAAAAGAATATTAGAGAAACCAAATTTAGATAATGATTTAAAATCTATTTCTGAAAATTATAACATACAACACAATATAATACAACAATACGATCTGTCAATAATAGAGACATTTGAAATATTTGATGAGGTACGGACAGTAATAGACTGGATTGCGCCAGACACTGTAGAAAATAAGCTTGAACAAGTTATTTGTAAAAATCCAGACTTTGAAATTATCAGGGGTTATAGTGAAAACTAATCTAACTATAAAAAAATAGGTGGTTCGTTTAGATGCCAATGTATACGTTTTTATAATAAAATTCCTAGCCATATTCAAGAACTAAGTATTGATAAATTCAAATTATTTATAAAACGTAAGCTATGTCAGAAAGCTTTTTACACAGTTAAAGATTATATTGAGGACAAGAAGGCTTGGGAATGAGCTGCTCCAGTGATATACGTGAGCCTTTTTAACCGACTTTGTATTTTTTTTTTTTTTATGTTTGTCCATGCATAACTCCGTTGCTTGCCAACCGATTTGAAAAATTCTTTTTTTGTTGGAAAGGGTATACTTTCCAAAAGGTCCCATGAAAATTTTATCGAAATCGGACGAGCCGTTTCTGAAAAATCAAAAAAAGTCGAAAAAAATAATTTACCTTGATGATCTTTTCGTTTACTCTGCATTGCGTTTTTTGTTCGTGCATAACTCCGTCATTTACGAATCAATTTGGAAAATTCACTGACCCACTAAAAAGCGCGAAAATAAAAACTTTTTTGCAAAAAATAAAAAATTTTTTTCACACCTCCTTCCGAAATTAAAATTATTTTTGGCTTTGTAGTGTTTTGATCTGGAAGTCGGTTTTATTTTTTGCAAAATAGTTTTTATTTTTTAAATTTTGATAGTTGATTTATTTTTTATTGCTTAAAATATTTGTTTTGTTAAGTATTGTATATACCTATTTAGTTTGTTTTTTTTATATATAATTATTTCATTATTGTTAATGTGAGGACAATGTAGGTTATTCTTTCTTCGTTGTTTTTACTTTCACTATAATTTATTTAATGATGTCAAGCAGTTTGAGTACTTGTGTGGCCTACCCAAATATCCTTTGGTATTTTTTGTCAAATTGTTGAGCTCCTTAAGTTCTAAGTTGAGCTACACGATAATTGGACAGGTCCGCTCAAATTTGCGTGGTTATTTCCTCAAAAGAATACCACAGACATGAAACTACATGCTTCTCATATAAAAATACAAATTGTCTGGACTTTAAAAGAGACTTCGACCTCTGAGTTTGTTTCGGTGTTTCTTCTCAGAGTAGTCAGTTAGGAAATACCGGCCTCATCTAGCTAAACTTAACACGCAAAATAACATGACGTGTAAAAGTGTTATTTATAACCAATTTACAAAATAAATATTTCATTTTATTTCATATCACGGGGCGAACTTTCTGATGCCGATGCATGTTGATATTATCAACATGCACCGCTGACTTCAGTTGACGTCGAGCGTTCATTTTCTATTTATAAGTGGATTCTGAATATAAAAAGAAATTCATTAAAGGTAGAAAACATTGAAAAAATGTTAGTTATATATTTTAATTCACGTAATAACGAAATGCCTTTTTGTGATTCGGAGGAAGAGACTAGAATAAATGTATTTAAATAATAATTATGTTTTCATAAGACGTAGTACAAAATGTCAAACACTATCTCATCGCTTTTGGTTTCATATTATGTATAATATTATATATTCTTATTCAATTTGTGTTAAATTAAAGATAATTAAAGATAATATTGTTAAATTGTACTTTTATAAAATAAACTAGTATTTGCGTGTTGCGCGAGGTGCAAGCACCTCGCGTGCTTGTGAAGAAAACTAAAGCATTGCCCCTCTAAATCAAGTATTTGCGTGTTGCGCGAGGTGCAAGCACCTCGCGTGCTTGTGAGAAAAAAAAGTGGGGGGGGTGATGGGGGCTTTAGTATTTGCGTGTTGCGCGAGGTGCAAGCACCTCGCGTGCTTGTGAAAAAAAAAAGGGGGGGGGGGGTGATGGGGGAGATGGGGTGTTTAGTATTTGCGTGTTGCGCGAGGTGCAAGCACCTCGCGAGCTTGTGAAAAAAAAAAAAAAAAGAGGGGGGGGGGTGATGGGGGGGGGGGGTTGCACAAGTATTTCGACTAAAGCATTGCCCCTCTAAATGAATCTGAAAAAAAAAATGTTCCAAGTCTCTTAGATTCCGAGATCCGACTAAAGGGGGGGAGAAGGGGGGCGGGGGGGGAGACTTTGAAAAATGGTTTTTACTTTACCGAGCCTCCTCTATACGAATCCGTAAAAAACAAAAAATACGGGTCTCGTAGTTTCCGAGATACGATAGAGAGGGGGGAGAAGGGGGGTGAAAAGGGGAGGTTTGGCACTTTTCCCGTAGGTTTGAGAGTTACTTGTTTACGAATCTGTCAAAATATACCCACCTCCCCATCCACCATCTGGGAGAACAATTATGTCAATGAGTGAGTCAGTCAGTCAGTCAGTCAGTGAGTGGTAATTTAGCTTTATATAATATAACTAGTATTTGCGTGTTGCGCGAGGTGCAAGCACCTCGCGTGCTTGTGAAAAAAAAAACAATGGGGGGGGTGATGGGGGGGGGGGTTGCACAATTATTTCGACTAAAGCATTGCCCCTCTAAATGAATCTGAAAAAAAAAATGTTCCAAGTCTCTTAGATTCCGAGATCCGCCTAAAGGGGGGAGAAGGGGGAAGGGGGGGGGACTTTGAAAAATGGTTTTTACTTTACCGAGCCTCCTCTATACGAATCCGTAAAAAGAAAAAAAATACGGGTCTCGTAGTTTCCGAGATACGATAGGGGGGGGGAGAAGGGGGGGGAAAAGGGGAGGTTTGGCACTTTTCCCGTAGGTTTGAGAGTTACTTGTTTACGAATCTGTCAAAATATACCCACCTCCCCATCCACCATCTGGGAGAACAATTCTGTCAATGAGTCAGTCAGTGAGTGAGTGAGTGAGTGGTAATCTAGCTTTATATAATATAACTAGTATTTGCGTGTTGCGCGAGGTGCTTGCACCTAAAAACTAAAGCATTGCCACTCTAAATCAAGTATTTGCGTGTTGCGCGAGGTGCAAGCACCTCGCGTGCTTGTGAAAAAAAAAAAAAAAAAAAGAGGGGGGGGGGTGATGGGGGGGGGGGGTTGCACAAGTATTTCGACTAAAGCATTGCCCCTCTAAATGAATCTGAAAAAAAAAATGTTCCAAGTCTCTTAGATTCCGAGATCCGCCTAAAGGGGGGGAGAAGGGGGGCGGGGGGGGGGGACTTTGAAAAATGGTTTTTACTTTACCGAGCCTCCTCTATACGAATCCGTAAAAAACAAAAAATACGGGTCTCGTAGTTTCCGAGATACGATAGGGAGGGGGGAGAAGGGGGGTGAAAAGGGGAGGTTTGGCACTTTTCCCGTAGGTTTGAGAGTTACTTGTTTACGAATCTGTCAAAATATACCCACCTCCCCATCCACCATCTGGGAGAACAATTATGTCAATGAGTGAGTCAGTCAGTGAGTCAGTCAGTGAGTGGTAATTTAGCTTTATATAATATAACTAGTATTTGCGTGTTGCGCGAGGTGCAAGCACCTCGCGTGCTTGTGAAAAAAAAAAAAAAAAAAAAAAGGGGGGGGGGGTGATGGGTGGTTTAGTATTTGCGTGTATATAATATAACCAGTATTTGCGTGTTGCGCGAGGTGCAAGCACCTCGCGTGCTTGTGAAAAAAACTAAAGCATTGCCACTCTAAATCAAGTATTTGCGTGTTGCGCGAGGTGCAAGCACCTCGCGTGCTTGTGAAAAAAAAAAAAAAAAAAAGAGGGGGGGGGTGATGGGGGGGGGGGTACAAGTATTTCGACTAAAGCATTGCCCCTCTAAATGAATCTGAAAAAAAAAATGTTCCAAGTCTCTTAGATTCCGAGATCCGCCTAAAGGGGGGGAGAAGGGGGGCGGGGGGGGGGGGACTTTGAAAACTGGTTTTTACTTTACCGAGCCTCCTCTATACGAATCCGTAAAAAACAAAAAATACGGGTCTCGTAGTTTCCGAGATACGATAGGGAGGGGGGAGAAGGGGGGTGAAAAGGGGAGGTTTGGCACTTTTCCCGTAGGTTTGAGAGTTACTTGTTTACGAATCTGTCAAAATATACCCACCTCCCCATCCACCATCTGGGAGAACAATTATGTCAATGAGTGAGTCAGTCAGTGAGTCAGTCAGTGAGTGGTAATTTAGCTTTATATAATATAACTAGTATTTGCGTGTTGCGCGAGGTGCAAGCACCTCGCGAGCTTGTGAAAATAAAAAAAAAAAGAGGGGGGGGTGATGGGGGGGGGGTTGCACAAGTATTTCGACTAAAGCATTGCCCCTCTAAATGAATCTGAAAAAAAAAATGTTCCAAGTCTCTTAGATTCCGAGATCCGCCTAAAGGGGGGGAGAAGGGGGGCGGGGGGGGGACTTTGAAAAATGGTTTTTACTTTACCGAGCCTCCTCTATACGAATCCGTAAAAAACAAAAAATACGGTTCTCGTAGTTTCCGAGATACGATAGAGGGGGGGGAGAAGGGGGGGGAAAGGGGGAGGTTTGGCACTTTTCCCGTAGGTTTGAGAGTTACTTGTTTACGAATCTGTCAAAATATACCCACCTCCCCATCCACCATCTGGGAGAACAATTATGTCAATGAGTGAGTGGTAATCTAGCTTTATATAATATAACTAGTATTTGCGTGTTGCGCGAGGTGCAAGCACCTCGCGTGCTTGTGAAAAAAAAAGTGGGGGGGTGATGGGGGGGGGGTTTAGTATTTGCGTGTTGCGCGAGGTGCAAGCACCTCGCATGCTTTTTATAAAAAAATAAAAATTAAAATGGGGGGGGGGGTGATGGGGGGGGTTTAGTATTTGGGTGTTGCGCGAGGCGCAAGCACCTCGCGTGCTTTTAAAAAAAAAAAAAAAAAGAGGGGCGGTGATGGGGGGGGGTTGCACAAGTATTTCGACTAAAGCATTGCCCCTCTAAATGAATCTGAAAAAAAAAATGTTCCAAGTCTCTTAGATTCCGAGATCCGCCTAAAGGGGAGGAGAAGGGGGGCGGGGGGGGGGGAGACTTTGAAAAATGGTTTTTACTTTACCGAGCCTCCTCTATACGAATCCGTAAAAAGAAAAAAATACGGGTCTCGTAGTTTCCGAGATACGATAGGGGGGGGGAGAAGGGGGGGAAAAGGGGAGGTTTGGCACTTTTCCCGTAGGTTTGAGAGTTACTTGTTTACGAATCTGTCAAAATATACCCACCTCCCCATCCACCATCTGGGAGAACAATTATGTCAATGAGTCAGTGAGTGGTAATCTAGCTTTATATAATATAATATTAATTAATATTTCAATTTTGTTTTTTGGTATTTAAAATTTTCAATGCTCGTTTTATTATATTAATTTACGTACACAGTGTACGCACAACAACAATTTACAAAGAATATTAAAACAAAGATATTATTACAAAGATTATTAAAACATGCTTCAGTATAAGGGTACTGAATAATTAAAAAAAAACAATAAAGAGTTCCATCTATCTCGATAATTTTAACATCCCGGAATCCCGGGGTATGTCCATGTTAACATATACATTTGAGGTCATTAATCCCAAATGGCACTACCTACGCCGACCACTGGGATGTCAGAGAAATCACACTTAGACAAAATAAATTCAAATAGACGATCATTTCTTTCATCTTTTCATGCTTAAGCCACTCTTCAAAAAACTCTATTTTGCTAATAGATCAAAGCTTTTCTACAAAAAAAGAAAAAAAAAATGTTGTACTCAGTTGAATACATCATCATCTATAGCCATGTAACTAAGATATATCAAAAATTCAGAGTGGATACAAGAGGATACATGGCTTTACCAAACCTGATAAGTTCGAAAACAAAGGAAAACATGGTTTTTTTGTGTATTCACAGATAGTCCAGTGCCGGATTTAAGCATAGGCAACTGCCTATGGGCCGCCACCACACCACAAAAAAAATTAATCGATAAAGACTTAGTAGAAACAAAAAAATACCGAGTTTTGTGACAAATATGTAGTTAGACGAAAAATTATTTTTTTCTTTGAGCAGGAAAACAAACTATATATTTGTCATCCACGATTTGTGAGGAACTGCTAGAAATTTTAGGAAAAGCCATTTAAAAAAAGTATATTGATCGAGTGAAAACTGCAAAATTTATTCAGTTTCTCTGGACTCGACACCTGACGATGGCCATGTTGACCAATTGACGTTAATGGTTCGGTTTATTGTGGGGGCACGCTCCTGTTGAGCGTTTTCTTATGTTTATGTATAACCAGGGTCCTAAAGGCGAAGGATATGTATGATGGCTTGATTAATTTTCTAGAACAAAACGAGCTGGACCTGAAGAACATTCGTGGACAGTCGTACGACAATACTTCTTAAATGGGTGGCAGATATGATGACCTACAAGCACTCATACAAGAAAAAAAATAGCCTAGCTGCTTGGATGCCATGTGTTGGGCATTCGCTTAATCTTGTCATACAATCGGCGGCCAGTTGTTGTCTTAGAGCAATAAGTTTCTTTGATTTTTTAAAAGAGCTGTATGTATATTTTACTGCTTTAATTAACAGGTACAATACAGTTAGTCGCTGTTTAAGAGAAGCGAAAACTGACCAACATATTCTTGTGCCGAAAAGAACGACAACAACTCGCTGGTCGCTGGTTTTATAAATGCCCTCGAAGAAATTATTGAGGACGAAAAAGACACAGCTAAGTCAAGAGTAACAGCGTTCGGTCTGCATGATAGGATGACAAAGTTAGAAACAGCCATATAATCAGTTTTTTGGTATTATATTTTGGGACATATAAACAAAGTCAGCGAAAGCCTACAAAATCCTAGGTTGGACTTGAATACTGCTGCAGCACTGCTTACTTCATTAAAATCAACCATTGAAAATAAAAGAGACAATTTTAATGTACATAAAGTAAAAGCTTTCTAGCTAGTTGATTACCGAAACTACGAAGAAGAAAAATAAAAAGAAACATCCGGCTGTCCACTTCAGATTGCCTGCAAGCTTCGGAAGTTCAGTTGTCACCCTCGGTCAAATTTAGGACTCAAAGCTACATTCCAGTTGTTGACCAACTCATGACCACCCTTCAGAAGAGAATGGACGCGTACCCAATTCTAAATGAACGATTTGGATTTTTAAAAAATTTTACAACTACGAGGCATGCCTTTTAAGTTTTGTCGTTTGAAGAAAAAAACACAACTAGAACCTTATAGTACTTTTTATTGTTTTTCAAAGTATTCACCACGTAGCTTGATACACTTTTCTATTCGCTCAAACCAGTCATTATAACATTTATTCCACTCTAATGTGGGGGTGTTCAAAATGGCTGACTTGAAAGCGTCGACTGCTTCTTCACCGGACTGGAACCTTTGACCACGAAGGCTTTTCTTAATTTTAGGAAATGTAAAGAAATCGTTAGGGCTTAAGTCAGGAATGTATGGAGGATGGTCAAGAATTTCTACTGTTTCCTGCTCAATCGTTTGACGAGCACTGTGTGAGCTTGCGTTGTCGTGGTGCAGGATGATGCGTCGCTTTGAGTTAGATTTTTGAAGTTCGACGATGACTTATGGTAAACAAACTGTGGCATACCACTCTGCGTTAACCGTTCTACGATCTTCAAGTTCAATAGTCGCAACATGGCCGGTTTTTCCAACGAACGTGGCACCATCTTCTTTGAAGTGCTTCGAGAACGAACAACTTTAGTCGGCTTTGGCTCGTCTTGAAAGACCCAGATTGTAGATTGTTGTTTGGAATCAGGATCGTAGGCATAGATCCAAGATTCGTCACCACTGATGATGTCGTAGACGTGATTTGACTCTCCTCAGTTGAAACTTTGCTTTTTTCTTACACCATCTGACGCGGGCAGTCTTGTGATCGTCGGAAAGCGGATGCGGTATCCAACGGCAAACTAGCTTTCTCACACTAAGCGCTTCATGCAATATCTTCTGAATGATTGTCTCTGAGATGCCTAATAGAGCCTCTATCTCTCGATGTGTCACATGATGATCTTCGAGAATTAGTTGTCTCACAGCAATGATGTTATCTTCAGTGAAGGCGGATTTTGGGCGTCCTTCGCGAGATTTGTCACTAACACTAGTATGTCCACGCTGGAATTCTAAATACCAGCGTTCGACAGTCCGCAGATATGGAGCTTCATCACTGAACACAGATGTTAGCTCTTCAAAACACTGAAGCCGTGTCAGGCCTCTTCTAAAGTTGTAGAAAATTATTGCACGAACATTTTTTCCTTAGAAAATTTCATTTTTGTACGTAACCTGACAGATTCCAATCGACGCTGTGACTAAACAATAGCATTAATCCTAATACTTTCAACTGTTTTGAGATTCAAAATTTAAATACATTCGAATATAGAACAGTTCCAAATTCAAAATTGCCGGGTAATATGGAAACGACAGAACTTAAAAGGCATGCCTCGTACTTCTGATCAAGAAATTTTGTCTGCCAGCCAAAACTTGGTGAAAACCTCCTGCGACGACGTAGATGATACTCTTGGCAACGAATTCATACATTTCAAACTATTTATAGTTCAGTATGAAGAATTTGAACAGAAGAGAAGAGATTAGCTATGAGAGATGGATGTATGAATTGTTGTGTAAAAATAATATAAAAGAGTGATTTCCCAACGTTGAGGATTACCTCCACGTTGGGAAAGCACTCTTTAATATTATTTTTACACAACCCGTACAATTTGTCACCATTAGTGTGAGATAAATTCTAAGAATTTATCTCACACTAATGGTGACAAATTGTACGGCTGAAAGATCCTTTTCAAAACTTATAAAAATAAACTCTGAAGTTCCGTGGCCGAGGATAGATTAAATATTTTTGATCTTCTTAGTTTAGAGACTGATGTTTTGAGGGAAACAGACTTCGACGATATTATCGATACGTTTATTACCTAATGTGAAAACCAGACGAAAAATAATTTAGTTTGTAGGGTAATCTAGTTTAATTTTGAATAATTTTTATTTTAGCCAGCATATTCAGTTACTTTCTTCTTTAACTTGACCTTAATAGAAACTTTCGACAGTTAACTACAAACGATTTGAGGGCCTCCACCACATGCTCCGCCTTTGGGCCGCCGAAGTCTAAATCCGGTGCTAAGATAGTCTATTTTATGAATGTTTATGACACATTAAAATATTCTAATAGAAGTAAAATCCATCACTAAAACTTTTCACAAAATTAGAATAGCCACCATGAGATGTTAGTGCAAGTGTCGCAAAAATGCAACTGACAAATTTCTTTAATTGCATTTACCTCATTACCTTACTTTGATAAACGATGACTCATCAGTATGGAATGTTAAACGTAAACCATTCTTGGAATCAGAGGTTTAGGGGTGTTGTTTACAGGTAGAAAGTACAAATTTCCGGGAATTTGATAATGACTTTTGTCCACCTGGCTTGTTTTACGCTGGACACTGTATGTCGTCCCGATTAACAACACGCCGCCGCGCCGTATGAGATTTAGAACCCCAGAAATGGGGTTGAATAATGCGTGATGAATTCCTGGAACCTGTTATGACAATGAATCCACCAGCTCCGGAGGAATTGCTTAACACAATATTCTGCAACTACAAGAATGGTTGTGGTTCGCGATGTGGATACAGAAAAGCAGGGTTGGAGTGCTCTTTAGCTTGCGGCTAGTGTAATGGGCAAGCTTCCTTGCTTCACCATATCAGAGTGATATCAATGAAGACGGTACTTTTGACCCCGAAGTCCTGGAAGAACTGGAGATATGTGTCGTTGAAGAAGCGAACACGGAGGAATTTTAAATTTTACAGCGACTGGACGACGACGATGAACAAAAAAAATGAAATTAGAACTTATAGTTCTTATTATTCATTTTTTTTTTAATACCAATGTTAATAAATGTTTAAAATGCTATTTTTCAATAACAACATTAATTAAAAATAAAATTCTTTTCTTTTTAACCGACTTCAAAAAAAGGAGGTTCTCAATTCGTCTTGAACTTTTTTTTTATGTATGTTACCTCATAACTCGGAGACGGCTAGACCGATTTGAAAAATTCTTTTTGCGTTTGAATGGGTATACTTTCTAGTTGGTCCCATTGTTACAAAATCAGGATCTGATGATGGGATCTTGGAGAAATCGAGGGAACTCTTCAAATATTATAGGCACACCTATAGCGTTTTGGGTATTTCTTATAGTACCAAGCAACTGTGCTTCCGAAAAGTACCATTTGGGGAAGTGGAACTGATGATGAAGACCACAGATGGCCACTGAAACTCCTCAATAATAAGTATTTCGTGGATTGCGATTCGATTACTTGAGTACGGATATTAAACACTTTATGCTCGTCACAATACATATGGTGATGTAGAGCTGGTGGTTAAGTACCAGGAGAACTCCTCAAAAATTAACGGCTATGCATCGGGAAAAGCAATATTTTGTAAAAGTGATAAGTTGTTGACATTATGGCTTTTGTAACTAGATAAATTACAAATCGACACAAAACAAAGCGTGAAAAAAAAAATTTTAACAAAAAATAGAACCGACTTCCATATGAAAACACTACAAAGCCTAAAATAACTTTAATTTCGGAAGGAGGTGTGAAAAAAAAAAACAGAAAATCCAAAACCAATAACACCGACTTCCGAAATTAAAGTTATTTTTGGCTTTGTAATGTTTTGATATGGAAGTCGGTTCTATTTTTTGCCAAAAATATTTTTTTTTAGATAGGAAGTAGTTTGTATAAATAAGATTAGAAGATTAACCAAGTGCGAGTCGAACTCGCCCATGAAGGGTTCCGTAGTAACTACGCAAAATAACTTTGTTTTTCATAGTGTTTGTATGAAATACTAAGTTATATTTGCGGTTTTAGAAAATATGCTATATAATAATAATAATAATATTCCACAACTTTCACACAACGCCATCTAGTCCCAAAACTAAGCAGAGCTTGTGCTATGAGTACTAGACAACTGATAAACATACATATATATTTCTAAATACATACATATTATAGATAAATTACACCCAGATAAAGAACAAATGGTCGTGCTCATCACACAAACATTTGTCCTGGGCGGGAATCGAACCCACGACCTTGCGCATAGCAGTTAGGGCCACTGACCACTAGACCAACAGGCCTGTCATATCCTATCATATATTCGTTGAAAGTTTTTATTAAGATCTACAGCATGTATTTTATCTAGATTTTTAACTCTGTTATAGAAGTTGGAGAGGGGGATGACGCCCATTTTACCACTTTGGAAGTGTATATCTCTTAAACGATTGATTTTAGGGAAACATGATTTTAGAAACTTTAATGTCAGTTTCAAGGACCTATCTGTAGACACCAAACACGTATTATAGGTTTGTAAAAAAAAACTATTTTCAGTTTCAGTACCATGTATAGAGAGCCCCCTTATTTTTTTTATTGTTCTATAAGAATCAGTAAGCGGTTTATAGAATACATCTACCTACCAAGTTTTACATGTGTAGTCTTAATAGTTTTAGAATAAAATGGCTATAACATACGGACGGACGGACAGACAAACAGACAGACAGTCATGACGAAACTATAAGGGTTCCGTTTGCTAAAAATCCATACTAATATTATAAATGCGAAAGTAACTCGTTTATTTTAGTTAAAGTTTTTATCCCGATGTAAGGTTCCGGTAGGATAGTTTTCGTATTGTATCTTTGTTGTTCTTTCACGCAAAAACTACTGAACGGATCTCAATGAAATTTGGTAAGGATACAGTTGACATGCTGTAAAAATACATAAACTACTTTTTATCCCGGAATTCCCACGGGTTCGGGATTTACGTGGGGAAAACCTCCCACGCGAACGAAGTCGTGGGCTATCCATACATTAATACTAATAATATAAATCCATACTTCCATATCCATATCCATACTATCCATATTCATCCATACTTTCATACTAATATTATAATAATGCGAAAGTAACTCTGTCTGTCTGTCTGTCTGTTACCTTTTCACGCCTAAACCGCTGAACCGATTTAGATGAAATTTGGCATGGGAATAGTTTAGGACCCTGGGAAGGACATAGGATAGTTTTTATCCCGAAATTCCTAAATAATATTCCCGAAATAATATTTTTATGTGTAGAGTTGGTATAAGACTCCTAAATATAAAATAACTGTTTTGTATTTGTTACTTTAATGTGACAGTGTTAGAAATTGATAATTGTGTGATAATTTAATGGACATTTGATATTAATTCTATAAATAGCATTAATTATATATTATGTAATGGAGTAATGAAATAGTGGATACACAAGTAAATAAAGCTATAAGTTATAACGATAGTAACCACATAAGTGGTAATATTGTAATGCATATAGTGAATTAATGATTATGTGAAAATGAATTATGTTTTGAAAAGAGTAACTGTGGAGTTTCTTGCCGGTTCTTCTCCATAGAAAACAACCCTGAACTCTGAACTCTGAACCATGCGGTAAGTGAATAAATTGATATTGCTATACAAACTGCTAATTATTTCTATATTATACCTGATAACTATGGTAATATCGATTAATTGATAATTAATCGGTAAATACATAATAAATAAACTACACCTTTATACATATACTATATATACATCTATTTTATATGCATAATCCCACTTCAGAAGTGAGATAGTTCACTGCCCATTTATTTTGTTTCGGTTTATTGAGTTACTTATTATTTAACACGATTTGGAAAACGCAAAGGAGAGAAAACGGTAAATGTTTGTATCGTTGTGATAACCAACCCTTGAATTATCCATAGACCGTTCGGCCAATCTGACTATTCAGCAAACATACTGCTAAGCCATTCAGTTACTGTGAATACAGTAGAAGTACAAAGTGACCTAATTTGACTACTGCTAAAATTGGTTCAAACTTATTCAATTGTTTTTTTTTTCTTCCTCGATGCTATGGCACCATCAGACTGATTTGCTGTCACTGGCTACTGGATCACGGACCGGAAGCACCACATCATCATCTGAACGGCGGCAATGGCCCGAGACAGCATCACGGATGAAGAGGCCTTCCAATATATTAATTAATATAATAATTAGGGCAATAGTGACATACATGTACCCTCTACTTGTAATAACATCAAGGCCTAAAACAAATGTACAGTTAACCAAAACTAACTTGCAAGAAGAATAACTGCAAAACAATCTGTCAATTGTGACCTATATTCAAGTACCCTCTTCTTAAAATAAAATCACATGAACCAAAACTCAATAAACCGAAACAAAATAAGTGGGCTGTCAACTATCCCACTTCTGATGTGGTATTATGCATATAAAATAGATGTATATATATAGTATATGTATAAAGGATGTAGTTATTTATAAAAGTAATTAATTATCAATATCTATTTATTATGTATTTACAACAAGTTTCCTCTAGTGTTACTAAGGATTCTCACGTTTTTCGATTTGATGAATATTTTTTAAATTATTTTAATAACAAAACATCTTTATTTTTTACTTTTACTCTATGCTTCGAAAGTACTCCTTATGGCAAGTTGTTCTGCTGCGGGAAAACATCCATTAAAATTTCACGGTGTATATTGCATATTAAATTCATAAAATTAAAATAAATGAATACTCAATTCAATAATAAATAAGTATGACATAACTATTGACACAAGGGAAATAATTAATGACTTAAAATAATGAATTTGTATGAATCCTTATAAATTAAAAGTTGAATTGTATTATGGATATTGTAAAAAATGCAATATTAACATTAATGAATGAAACCAAAATGAGATGTTACAATAAAAATAAATGAATGATAATAATCCACACTTAACATTATAAATGTGAAAGTAACTCTGTCTGTCTGTGTGTTACCTTTTCACGCCTAAACCGCTGAACCGATTTAGACAAAGTTTGGCATGAGAATAGTTTAGGACCCTGGGAAGGACATAGGATGGTTTTATCCCGAAATTCCTACGGGATCGAGATTTAAGCGGGAAACCCCTCCCACGCGAATGAAGTCGCAGGCAGAAGCTAGTAATTACATATACCTAATAATTTATGAATACAATATAAAACACGGATATATACAATTATACGCAACAATAACCAATTTTAAATAAAAAAAATCAATTGTGGAAAAACAAACGAAGCGATCTTCCTCTCTCCTATCTATTTTAAATTTTGCTGTGCCCGACAGGGTTCATAATTGTTTCTTATAATTTTACTAGCTTTTGCCCACGGCTTCGCCCGCGTTAATTTACACTTTGTCAATAATTCTTGTTGCCAAAAAAGTGTACCGTATCTTTTTGGGTGGTTAAAAAACGCATATAATATTTAAAAAGCCATCATCAGGGTCCATCCATCCCCAAAAAGAGACAGACAGTTAGTATTTAAAATTTATCTTTTTAAAACCAAAAAAGTAGTTTACAATACATTTTTGTAAACTACGTTTCTGGTTTTCCCGTCCTTAGCGTGTTGATTTTGTGCGCTTGATACTCGTGAGCACGCCACATATAGTTGCCCATGCTAGAATCAATATTTGTCTTTAGTGCACTTAATTCATCACTATTAAAAAGTAAAGTACTATCGTCTTCAAACATAGTCATTGGATAAATTGAAGCTGTTGGAAAGTCATTAATGTAAATAATAAATAGAGGTGGCCTGAGTACACTTCCTTGTGGCACTCCAAACGTTACAGTTCTCTGGTCAGATTTAAAAAATATTTCAGTTTTTTTTTTACAAATCCTCATTACTACAGTTATTTACTGCCTATTACTAAAATAAGATTCGATTAAATTTAATACGTTTCCGTTTCTTATTCCGTATTCGTTAAGTTTATTTACTAGTATTTTATGATCTACGCGATCAAAAGCTTTTGATATATCCATTTAAAGCGCTTGAGTTGGTAGTTCTTTTATCGACTCTGCTGCTCTTTGCAAGAAATTGTATATGGCTACATCAATAGTTTTTTTTTTCTAAAGCCTTTCCGGGTTATCAACAAATAAATATTTTTCTCAAAGTATGCAGTCAGTTGGTTAGATATTGCCGAATTAGAATAAATTTTATTTTGTTTGTTTATTAGGAAACAAATAACAAACAGTTTACAGCAGAATAACAAACAGTAACACATTTTTATGAACTATAAAATCATAACAAATAAATGTAAGTAAATGTGCACCCACATGTTACGATGCCAAGATGCTAGCTCAGCACACTTGCAAACAAGCGCGAAGCATCAAATTCCACGAGTAGCGCTTCCCACGGTAACGACGAGTCCCTGGGCTTTTTCCAACCTGACATCGGTGGGAACAGACACTCGCGCTCATCGCGTATAGTTTTACCTACTTTTATTATTTTACTTTTAAATTTGATAATTTTTAAGAACTTTTGTGAACAGTAATTAAACCTTTTTATTATATGAAACGGACTTTATTCTAAAAGTTTTCCGACACGCCCCACACACGTATCTCACACGACACCAAAGATTTAAAAAATATTGCCTGTTTTACCCATTTTTAATAAAAAATACACTTTAAAGTTAAGAAAGTGGTGAAATTAGAAGAAAGCAAAAAAAAATTTTAAAATATCGAGGGGGCCTGGGCCAAATAAATTAGGGCTGAGTAAGTAGCGAATGATCCCACCTATCCACAAGTTACGTATGTTCAACGTTCTGCCAAACACCCTGTATACTAATTAAGGTGAGAATTTAATGTTTTATGAAGTACGTTTTACAGCTATCTGTTTGTTCATTATTCGTTATTATACGTAATTCGCGGAGGGCGTATGAAAACTTTGAAATTTTGGATTTCAGCTTCTGTATGTAAGATTTCCAATTTATATGTGTCTACTCGTATTGTTAAACCTAAAAGAGTAAATTCATTAACTACTTCTATTTTTTATTGATCATTTGTGAAATTGATATTGATTTGAGTTTTTTGGCGAGGACGAAAAGTTATTAATTTAGTTTTGGAAAAGTTAATTTCGAGGTTATGTTCGCCCATCCAGTTTATTTTATTAAGAATATTATCAAGTATTTCGATAAGATTTGAGTTTCTTTGGTATGAGATGAGAATTGATAAGTCGTCTGCAAATAGTACGCATGGCCCTTCTATAGTTTTGGGGAGGTCGTTTATGTAAATGAGGAATAGGAGGCATCCTATAAAACTTCCCTGGGGAATCGAAGCTTGTATTGGTCTAATATCGGATCTTATGAGCTGGGTTTCTTTTGTTTTAGTGTTGTAGTATTCAACCTCAACCAATTGCTTTCTACTTTTTAAATACGATACGAACCATTCGTGACCTTTCCTGCGTATCCTTATTCCATATAACTTATTAAGTAGTGTTTGAAATTGCACTTTGTCGTAGGCCTTAGTCATATCTAGTAATATTCCTATTGCATATTGTTTTTAATTAATCATGTTTAAAGCTTCTTGAAAGTATATGTCTACTGCTAAAGTTGTAGATCTATTTTTGCTAAATTCGTTTTGGTATTCATCAAATATATGATAGGTACTTTTCACAAAGGGAATATACCTACGCGATCACACATTGCTTTTTCTAAGACTGGATGCAGTTGGCAGAAGAGCGATTGGTCTATAATTGTTTGGGTCTGTTTTAGCATTTTTTTTATGTATTGGTTTAATTAAAGCTATTTTTAATTGATCAGGGAAACTGCCGTCCTCGAATGATGAGTCATAATTAACTTATAAAATGGCAAGGTAAGTTCGTCAGCGCACTGTCTGAAAACAGGCGAAGGGAGTTCGTCTGTACCGTGACTATTTTTATTTTTTAGGTTTTTTCACATTTTATTTACCTTCTTTGCATACACTGGGCTAAGAAACATCGTGTTTTGTGTGGGGTTAATCACTGATGTTTTTGATCGTTCAAAGCTGGATGGTGGGGAGGTGTTTTCCCCAATTGATGCGAAGAAATCATTCAAAAAAAGTAGCAACTTGTTGTAGTTACAAACGACAAAACTAATAAGCGACCCGCTTATTAATTTCGTCGTTTGTGGAGTTATATTTTGTTTATCCTTTTTAATTTTTTGCCCGTTCTTTCTTTTACAATGTTCCACATCAAGATAAAGGTTTAAGCAAGTTTATAGCTGACTATCTCTCATTCCGAGATTTTTGCCCTAATTTGGCTAATATTCCTGGACTAAGTAAGAAAGGAGGTCCGAGTTTATATGAAAGTTTTTATTTCTTCAATGGATTCTCTTGAAACTGTGAACATACGTGGGTGGTTTTCAAAATTTTTGTACAGTTACAAAAATGAAACAAAAAGGAATACCGTTACAAAAATGAACTACGTCACAAACAAATAACAAAAAGGAAATATTAGGGCTATTTCACAGACGACAATTATTAAAACAACAAAATTGTATTTTAATAATTTATCTATACTAATATTATAACGCGGAAAAGTTTGTTTGTTTGTTTGTTTGCTTGAACGCGCTAATCTTCGAAAGTACTGGGTGGATTTGGATGCAATTTGGTATGGAAGTAGCTTACACCTTGAGGAAGGTTATAGGCTACTTTTTACGCGACTGCAAAAAAGAAGAGTTATGTTTTTACCGTGATAGAATCCACGGGAGCGAAGCCCCGCGTGAGTATTAGTTATATGATCAGTCTGCTGACTTACAGCCATAAATTGTCTATTTCTTAACACTTTTTAAATAATCTATTGGAATGTCTAGCCGAATCAGTCTGTCTTACCAAATAATAATAATCAAAATAAAAATGTTGTCGAGAAATATATTTATAGAAATATATTTTAAATATGATTAAAATTATATGTTAATAAAATTAATAAATGAAGCATTATCCGTCAAATCATATAAGCATAATAATTCTGTATGAAATCGGCTTTGCTTCATTTTTGTTATATCATTTTTGTTACGCAACAAAAAAACGTAACAAATCGTGAGAAAAATGAAATAAATCATGAGTTGAATAACAACCTCAAACATTTGGAGGTTGGAAATAATACTATTGGAATTATCCAGCTTCTTTTTAGTAGTTGGTCAAAATTATTCTTTAAATTTACGCAAAATTTATAAGAGATAGCTTTACCGTTGTTTTTATAGCTGATCAACCAAAATGAAAGATTTATTGTTGAAAAAACACTGCACAGGAACAAACAGCCTTTAGAGCAAGAGTGAATAGGCATTTTCTGGGCTCGCTCGTTCGATCTTAGACCTCATCTTGATGATCTTCTCAGTGACCACCAGTACGAGTATGGCTTCCGCCGCCGTGTCTCTCCTTTACAAGGAGAGAAGTTGAAGAAGAAGAGAAGAAGAGACCGAATCATGTCGTCTCAAAACCATCACGATTTCGTTGTAGGAGGGGAATGAAGCTATACAAGACGTATACGTACTATTTCATTTCACAACAGATTCATGATAGAATCAGCACATCAGAGTGGGCGGCTTTGTAGGGGAGGGATTCGGTCTGTGAGAGACCGAATTATGTCGTCTCAAAACCACCACGATTTCGTTGTCGGAGGGGAAGCTATACAAGACGTTTATGTCTCTCTCACTTCACGACAGATTTATTAGAATTAGCACATCATAGTGGGCGGGTTCAATGTTTGTTATTATCCAGCTCATCTCACTATGCTCTCTACAGGGTCTACCGCACTATACTTTTTCGTATTTTCAAAAAAACATTTTCAACTAAGTGGCAGAAGTACTCAACGTGCCAGTAACACAGTGCATACAAATCGGTTTAACCATTGACCGCGGAACACTACGCTACTTATTACGCCCAAGCGCACTATTAATTTGTGTTTTCGCATCAGTAACTATGGTCAAATATCTGTAACGAAACGTTCCTATTCTGACCTGAAATATAAACTTTTCTATATCAATACGAAATAACTTTTCAGTAATAATAAAAGTTAGTTTAACTTTTTCAGTTTTGATGTTAGTTTTACTGGAGATCTTCTTGTGTATGTTACGCACTGCTGGGGCGAGGCCATTGAGAAACACGGCGAGGCTCTTGCTGTGTCCCTCGATATCTCAAAGACCTTCGACAGGGTCTGGCACGCTAGTCAGCTGAGCAAGCTTCCTAGATACGGTATCCCTGCTGGCTTATGCAACTGGATTTGTAATTTCTTGAGTGACCGGTCTATCCGAGTGGTCATCGATGGCTGCGCAACGGATCTTATGGCTATTAATGCCGGTGTCCCTCAAGGGTCTGTTCTCTCTGCGACTCTATTTCTGCTTCATATAAATGATCTGCTTCAGCTGGGAGCTGTTGGATACGCGGATGACAGCACAGTCTCAGAGAGATACTTGTCCAGTGCTAGAGCTGGCAGGGACGAAATAGCCACTCTTAGAAAGGCCATGGTGGAGCGAACGAATTTGACCTTAAATCTCGTTTCCCCATGGGGCGATGACAATCTGGTCAAATTTAACGCTTTAAAAACACAGGCTTGTCTCTTCTCTGCTAAAAGGAGCCGGTTTGAATTGTCTCCTACTTTCAGAGGTACATCTGTACCCATTACCAACCGCCTGGAGCTTTTGGGCATGGAGTTGACGTCTGACCTCAACTTCGGCTCAACCATTGAGTCTAAAGCTCAGATTGCAGCCAAAAAGCTGGGAATCCTACAAAAAGTGAGGCGATACTTCACACCAGGACAGCTTATGAATTTATATAAAGCACAGGTCCGTTCCTGTATGGAGTCAGTATTCAGTTATTATTGCACACAGAATGGCTCAGCAAAATACCAGCTAGCTGCACTTGACTCGATCGAACGCAGAGCTAAAAGGCTTATAGGTGACGAGGTTCTGGCAGGCAAGCTTGACAGTCTGGCTCACCGGCGTAACGTTGCTTGCCTGTCTATCTTCTACAGATTGTACTTCGGAGAGTGTGCGCAGGAGCTCCACGACCTAATCCCTTCATTCCCCTTCTACTACCGGTCTACTAGACGTACTGCAGGATGATAACATCCACACTTGGTCGATATACCGTCTTGCCGTACTAATAGCTTCTCCTCTACATTTATTGTGCGCACAGCCAAGGTGTGGAACTCTCTGCCGGCTTCTGTATTCCCTGCCACATATGACCCGTCAGCCTTTAAAGCAAGAGTGAACAGGCATCTTCTGGGCTCGCTCGTTCGATCGTATACTTGATCTTACACTTACCATCAGGTGTGATCGAGGTCAATAGCTGACTCATTGGTAATAAAAAAAGGTAATGATAACTGCATCGTTGGTCGAGTGGTTGCAAGCGTGACTACTGAGCACGAGGACTCGGGTTCGGTTCCCGGGTTCTGCAAAAAGTGACGATGTGATACCCCCATGCCTCGGAAAACAAGTTAAGCCGTTTGTCCCGGCTGTCATTTCGACATCTTTGTCGGTAGTCAGAAACCAGTAAATCTGACATTCGACTAGCCAAGGAGTATCGTGTTAATCAGCTACTGGGTTGTGGAGGTCAGATAGTCGCTCCATGTAAAACACGAATACTTACCTGCATCCAGTTAGATTGGAAGGTGACCCCAACATAGTTGGGAAAAGGCTAAACAGATGGGTCAGGCCGTGACGCCCTCATTCCGGCACACCCTCGATCGGGACGCCTCGCATGGACAACGAAAAATTTGTTATTCCGGATGCCCTCGGCCGGTAGGTTTGTTTTCAGGAAGTATCAGTATGTAATGTTGAGAACAAAAATGTTTATTACTTTTTATCAGACTGCGGCGAAGCCCAAAAGGAGGAGGGTTATTAATTAAATTAAAACACCGAAATTCACGGATGAGTGACTGTAGGTAATAATATGTAAGAGTAGTACTTACCTTGAAAATTTAACTATCATAAATTAATAATCTTCTAATAAAACGGTTCGATTGATTGACCAGAACTCCTTAGTAAAATACACCTCCGCACCAATCTAAATAACCTACACAGACGACCCTTGCTTCAGGAACCTTGTGTATCTACTACAGGCGCAACGCCTTCTCCATACGCAGTGTTATTGCATTTAATAATTTACCCTCACACCTGGAAATCGACCTATTTTGCACAAGTGCACAGAAAATTAGCAAAATTATCAACAATGAATATTTTGGTGACACTCATGATTAGATGTAATTTGTTAATAATTTATTAGTTTTATGTTGCATGATTTGATCATTTTCTTAGTAGTTAAATTTTTAGCTTTAATTCTTAGTTTGTAACCTTTTTTTTTTTTTTTTTTGTTGCTCAAGTATCAATACTATTGTGTCGCACTATGACTCACCGACACTTTTTTTTTTTAGCGTGGTAAAATTATCAAATAAGTCCTCCCACTCCGGGCAGGGTGGGAGGGACTGTCAGACTTTTACTGACTAAAATCCACGGTGTTCCTTCAATAACCCTTTACATACCGGGGCCACGGTAACGGGATGAGTCCCACGACCCCGGCGGGCTTCGGCCCTCTGCAGAGGGGGCCTCGTCATGTTGCTGACGCTCTTTGAGGCGCGCGTGGAACACGACG
The DNA here is from genome assembly GCA_943138885.2 of Tholera decimalis. NCBI lineage: Eukaryota > Metazoa > Arthropoda > Insecta > Lepidoptera > Noctuidae > Tholera > Tholera decimalis. The sequence goes on from OW964558.2 coordinate 16,087,021, forward strand.
CGCCGTCGACCCGGGCATGGTCCATGGTCGGACAGCGAGTTGCCCTTTACTCGCTGTCCGCATGCCCGCGCCTACGGTGGCCGGAGATCGTCGGCCGACGTCCGACGCCGTGGGCGTCTACCACTGCGGCTGGGCTGGAGGGAGGACGCCATCCTCTCCCTCACGCGGCCCGCCTCCTCCTTCGAAAGCATGACTGCTTCGCAGAAGGAGGCGACCGCTTCCCACTCCCTCTCGCCCCGCAGCATGGCCTCGACCAAGGCCGGGCGCGAGAGGTCTCCGCCTATCGCCGCCGTGAGGACACGTCGGTGCTCTGCCCAGGCGGGGCAGTCTTGCACCGTGTGCTCTACGGTGTCCTCAGGGCGACCCTCGCAGTGGTGACACCCAGGCGTTTCCTCCTTTCCCATCAGACACAGGTACCTCCCGAAACTTCCGTGTCCGGTGAGGACCTGCGTCATGCGGTAGGTCAGGACGCCGTGACGCCGATCTAGCCACTCCTCAAAGAGGGGTCTTACCGCCGCAATTGCGGCGTGCCCGGCCGTCGGTTGCGACAGTCGCTCCCTCCATACTGCCCTGAGATCGCGCCGGAGCTCTTCCCACCGCGCCTCGACTTCTCGAGGCAGCGGGGATACGCCCCGGCGCTGCGCCTCCACGCGCCATTCATAGACGCGCTGGAGGGCAGTCGCCTCCAGATCCCAGGGCAGCAATCCGGCAAGGAGGTTGGCCGATTCGCCGGCGATCGTGCGGTATCCCCGGATCATTCGGATAGCCATGACCCTCTGGCATGCGACCAACTTTAGTGGACGCGTCCGGATGCACAGGGCCCACACAGGGGACCCGTAGAGGGCCATGGACCGCACGACGCCGGCGTACAGCCTTCGGCAGGAGGCGTTTGGCCCGCTGAGATTAGGCAGGAGTCGCCTGAAGGCGGCTGCTGCCCGGTTCAGCTTTGGGGCCAAACTCAGGAAGTGCTCCCTGAAGTTCCACCGGCTGTCGAGGACGAGTCCCAGGTACTTCATCGTCCTCCCGACGCCGATGCGAACCCCCTCCACCGTTATGTGGGACTCGGACCGAGGCGCGTTCCGACCGCCATGGAAGCACATGGCCTCGGTCTTGTGCAGCGCCACGTCGAGTCCCAACTGCCGGATCCTATGAACGACTGTCGCGACCGCTTGCGTCGCCAGGTCGGCCGCCGCCTGGTGCGACTCTCCCTGCGCCAGGACGAGCGTGTCGTCAGCGTAACATACTACGCTGACGCCGTCAGGGAGGTCGCCGCGCAGCACCCAGTCGTATCCGATGTTCCACAGGGGCGGCCCCAAGACCGATCCCTGTGGGACACCGCACGACATCTCTCGCCGGTTCCACTCTCCCCGGTGACCGGGGTAGATGACGGCTCTGTCCGTCAGGTAGTCCTCGACTATGCGACGGAGGTAGGTCGGCACCCGGTGATACCGGAGTGCCTCCCTGATGCAACTCCAGGGCAGGGTGTTAAAGGCGTTGGTGATGTCCAAAGACACCGCCAAGACGACCCTGCCCCGGGATACCGCGTCCCCCGTCGTGAGGGCTCTCACGCGCATGATGGCATCCACCGTCGAGCGCCCCCTGCGGAAGCCAAACTGGCACTCCGCAAGATCCGGGCCCACCCGATTCAGGTGCCCGAAGAGGCGGTCTGCAATTACTCTTTCCAAGAGCTTGCCCGCCTCGTCGAGCAGCACGATGGGCCGGAATGCGGACGGAGAGTCCGCAGGGCGCCCGACTTTCTGGATCAGGACCAGCTTTCCCGTCTTCCAGCGAAGCGGAAACTGGCCCCTCTCCAGGCATGCGCTAAAGAGCCCCCCTAGTCAGTTTGTAACCTTAGTGATAAGTATATTATCTATTGTGTTTGGTTAAATGACAACGAAAATTAGATGTAGGTAACTTGATAGCATATATGTGGAAGCGTGTAATTAGCAAATTTCCCTATACACGAATGTATTTTATCTTTGTTATTACTCTGTAAGCGTTCTGTAAAAAAATATATAATAGTAATAATAAAATAAATAAGACTTTATGAAAATAATTCAGAGTTACAGTTTCACAGTTACAGTTATTTCTTGCTTAAGCAAGCAAGAACTGTAACTTATTAAGTTATTAGGCACAAGAAATAGGCGTATCTTTTCTAAATACGAAATCATCTTGTTTCGTATTCTTCCGTCAGTCTGGCAATAGCTTTGTCAATTTTTTTTTTATTCTCCTCTTGGTCATTGGTTGGTGATCTTTCTTTGAGTCTTAATCTATTGAAATAATCATAATACACCTACTTACATAACGTAAGATAAATTCCGCAAATAAATAATGTATAAAATGCATAAAGTAATTTTGTTTTCAACAGTACTTACTCAAGTCAAAAAATAATAAAAGCCGACCGAGAGGGTGCCGGATTTTTTTTTGTTGATGTGAGTGCGTCCCGGCCGAGGGCGATCCGTAATAAAGGCGCAAGGGTCTGACCCATGCAGAAGATGAATCGGGTTTATGGTCCCTTGAAGGTGCCATAAAAACAGCCATTTACACTGCAAAAAACGCATATTACGACACTCACAAAGGTATCAAAATTTTATAGATCTATGAAAACTGTGCAAGTACATATCATCGTTTTATAGTACATGTTCTAGGAAAAGTCTGAAAACTATACATTTTTAATGTTATTCATAAAAATACCTATAGCCTTATAGGGGGCGGAATTTAAAATTAAAGTTGCTAGTTCATGTGACGTATCATATAAAAGGGCTTGATATGCTTATTTTAAGACATATTTTATTTATTTTATACGATGCATGTATTGTTTTTTTAACCGACTTCTAAAAAAGGAGGAGGTTATCAATTCCTTTTTTTAATGTATGATCACCGATTACTCGAAGACGGCCGGACAGATTTGGAAAATCTCTGGTGGTCCCATTGTCATCAAGTCAGGATCTGATGATGGGATCCTGGAGAAATCGAGAGAACTCTTCAAATATTATAGTCACACGTATAGCAATTTGGGTATTTATTATACTAACTTATACAGTACCTCTCGCTGAAGGAACTGAAGGAACAGGGTGGGTTTTTAGTCAGCAGAAATATGTCACTCCCTTTTGCTCCACCCAGAGCGGAACAAGTAAAAAAAAAAAGAGATAAGCCTACATTCTTCTCATATAATTTGACCAGTACACAAATTGACTGACTTTAAAAGAGATGTTGACCTCTGAGTTTGTTTCGGTGTTTTTTCTCAGAGTAACCAGTGCACCGGCCTCATCTAGCTAAACTTAAAACGGCAAAATTACGTGTAAAAGTGTTAATTGTGACCAACGATACCTACCCCAATAACTCGAGGTTTTCCCTTGATTTACCTGGGATTCTGTAATCAGATCCCGACTTTTACCTTCCATCATCAGCTCAGCAACAAGTGGTGATGATTACCGGGCAAATATCTGAATAGCGTTACAAAGTATATGAAAAAAATGTGCCTATAAAATTTGAGGGTTTTCTTAGATTTCCTTGAGATTCCAACATCAGATTTTTACTTGGTGACAATGGGACCACCTAAGTAGTATAGGCTTTAGAACAAAAAAAAATTTAGAAAATCGGTTCACAATTGGTGGAGAAATCGGTGAACATACATAAAAAAATACATACAAACGAACTTAGTACCTCGTCCTTTTTTGAAGTAGGTAAAAATACAAAAAAAAATATACATAAAGAATAATAACTAACCTATCTGAGCAATAAAACCGTATTATGTAGTAGATGGGTTGATACTTACAGATACCTTGTATCTATATAATGTATGAGCTTATTGCCTGCCAGGGTTGCGTGGGGTTGTGTTCATGTTCTAACGAGCTACCGCGGCTCTGGGTCGCAAGGGCAGCTGAAGGAATAGAGTGGGTTTTTCCTCCGCTCCACCAAGGGCAGGAAAAGTCATTCGATGATTTTCCCACCCGGGAAAAAAGGAGAGTATACTTTTGACATTTTAACTTTGAGCGACGACAGGTATCGGATTTTAGTTGAAACTAGCTTCCGCCCGCGACTTCGTCCGCGTGGAAAAAAAATCCCCCGATTTTGAAACATTCATCATTAGTGCTCTGCTCCTATTGGTCTTAGCGTAATGATATATAGCCTATAGCCTTCCTCGATAAATGGGCTATCTAACAATGAAAGAATTTTTCAAATCACAACCGTAATTCCTGAGATTAGCGCGTTCAAGCAAACAAACAAACAAACAAACTCTTCAGCTTTATAATATTAGTATAGATGTAAGCGGCAATAGCCTAATACCTAAGGTGTCGGGCTTGTGATCGAAAGGTCGCGGGTTCGAACCCCACCTATTACACTACTGTCGTGAACCCACTCCAGACACAAGCATTTTTAGCTTAGTTGGAGGGGTTAAAAAGATTGCTAGTAATGTGAATTCTACCCACGTTGCTAATTCTCTTTTTAACAGAAAAAATGTTTTAGTTTATGTACGTAGGTAGTTTATAAGCATTGACATATATTTTAAATCAATGTTTATAAGTATATTTATATACCTTTTATTTTTGGATGTTTTAAATGTCTGGTGAAAATTAATATAACAAACAAATAAAGTACGCTGCGATGTCGCTGTTGACGACTTCGGGAACCATTGTCTATTCTGCTGCAAAAGCGCAGGGTGCATAATACCACACGGCATGAATTATCTGCGGAGATTTCAGAACCTATCGGCTTGGTACAAGTTGCTGGGAAGAGATTAGGTGGTATGACTTACGTGCCTGTGTTGACATCCTAGCACCATCTCACGTTTGAGGCGGAATAATGGGCGTTGAAACTGTGGCTGCTAAAGCCCTCAAATGGTGCAATTATTGTAGCCTTCTTGGTAATTAAATTTTTAAGTTATTTACAGTTGATACTTTTCAGTCGATATCGATAATTTTCAGTTTATCCATGGCGCCAAAAACGATTACATTACATATGACAATTACACAACAAAAAAAACTATCTAAAAACAAATGGCTGAATTTGAAATAAAATTAACACGGCTTTCGAAAATAAATTATTTGAATTTCGCGCACATTGCGAATATTGCGCGCCAATCCACAGATAATTAAATCTGAAAACTCTGGTTGTAACTCTGGTTGTAAATCTTAATCTTTATCTTAGTTGTAAATAGAATCTCCAAAAAAGAGTATAGAGTAGGTGTAGCCAACTTGATTGAACTTGAACTTGAACTTGACAAAGCAAAGATCAACTTTTTACCAACGAATCCCTGTGGGATCTACCAATTACATACTTACTTCTTGAAATTTAAAATTAAAAAGTATGATTTTCATGTAGTATTTTTTTATTATACAGAAAAACATACAATTTAATTTTCAGCAACTACTTACTAATTACTTAATTATAATAGCGTAATGATAATGCTTAAACTATATTATTACGATTTATTAATGTGGGCATGGTGCCTGAGCATCGTAAAGCGCGAACGGTGTTTACTTTTCGTTTGTTGTGAAAATAAATGCTGATTCATATAAATATATATATATTGAACCAAAACATGAATGCAATATTGTTCAACACATTTCTTTAAATTTGGATATTTCTTGTTGGAAACTAATACCCAGAAGTCTAGACCAAAGGATCTTCTTGCTTTTAGAAATACGACGCAGCGAAAAGTAATAATTTCGCTAGTCATTTCGGATAAGAAATAAATAGAGCTACTGTGAGAAAATGGGGATAGGTAAATAACGTAATCATTACGTTATTATATCGTAATTTGTTGGCAATTACGTTGCGCCATCAGATTCATATATTGTTTTACATATAAATATTATTATTAGGTATATATTTCAGCTTTTAAAAATTAAAATTATTTTTTACCTTGCAGCAATCGACTCGACTAACAGCCGCGATCGACCGGTTGGCCATCCTTGGTATCTCTATACCAGGGATGGCCAACCGGTCGAACTATACTCTTATAGTTTATAGTTAGTTAGTATTTATGTCTATTATGTCTAGTTAATATTTAAGTTTTTGATGTACGTCTATTTATGTCTTTCTTTATAAATATATCTTTTTGACTTTAAAATAAAGAACAACAAGGATCCAGAATTCCAGATCGACTTACAATAATTCTAATTTGGATAAAATATTGAAAAATAATTAATTGATTACAATATAGAGATAGATCTCTTATTACTATTGTAAGATATGAAAAAAAAAAACATTGAGTTGTATTATAATTTAATTGAATGCAGCCATTACTCTAGATCATTTTCTGAAGTAATTATTTGCTGGTCCTCTTCTTAGTCATGATTCTTTTATTTCTAGTTTACTTTCCTATAACATTACCTTTCCTACCTCCATTTCTGTCTTACTGGCTTCTAATGATTCAAATATATATATATATCTATCATCATTTATCACTCACAATAATTTACGCATATAAATTTTTACTTATGTTTATGCCATTCCTAATAATCCTATCCAATATCCATCCTAATTCCGTGTCCTAAATTAACCATTTCATTTTCTACCAAGTTTCCTCGTTTTTTGTTGATGGCATTGCGCAAATAGCGACTTGCCAATAAAAAAAAAAAAAAAATATTTGCTGTCAAACAAAACAATTGTCAAGAAAAAAAGCGCGGGAACCTTCAAGATTGTTAGGCGCCTTTTTTTTTCAAAAAAAAAACTTAATTTGTAATAAATAAAAAGCAACTCATTTTTGAACCAATTTATTTGATAACGTGGTAGAGATGGCCCGGAGCCGTAAAAAACGTAAAAAGGAACATTCGGCTGAAGACGGAGAGGCGGAGTCGGTTGATGAGGGCTCAGCGTCTGACGTCGGCTCTGTAATATCCGAAGAGGATACTGATAAGTATACTCCTTTTAGAATCCCAGATTACGTCCGATATTACCCCGAAGATGGTGGTAATTTTGAATATATCGTGTTTCTAGAAAGTATAGAAGAAGATAAACCCATTGGCTTGAGGGATATGATGTCCCTTGCAAATGCAATTAAGCGTTACAACAAAGGTGTCAAACAACTGCAGCGGATTAACAAGAGTAAGGTAGGTGTCATATATGAAAGACCAGCACTGGCCAATGCTGCTTTAAGTAATAAAAAGTTTCTTGACGGTCACAAATTAAAAGCGTCAATCCCGGCTGCCGCTACGGAGGTTACTGGAGTCATCACACATGTCCCCATTGAACTCTCAAATAAACAAATTTATTCCGCACTAACAAGCACCAAGAACATCGTCTCTATAAGACGTTTTATGAGAAAATTAGTGGAGAATAAAACTGTAAAATATACACCAACAAAAACAGTATCAATTACTTTCTCATGTCCAGTTTTGCCAGAGAGTGTCGACCTCAACAGTTGGCGTTTTGAGGTAAGACCATATATTCCTCCAGTGAAGCAATGCCTTAAGTGCTTGAGATATGATCATATTGCCAAATTCTGTAAAAACTCTGAGAGATGTTCAATTTGTGGAGAAGCACATAATTACAAAGCATGTATAGTTCCCGCCTCGGGTGCAAAATGCTGTCACTGCTCGGGCAATCACATTGCTATATCTTCTTTATGCCCTGTAAAAAAAGAAAAGATTCTGCTACATAAACAAAAATATGAGAAAAAAAGAAGTTATGTTGAAACTCTTAATGACACAAACTTTCCGAAACTAAACAAAACTGATCAATTTCTGTCACTCTTAAATTCAGAACTGATTTTAAAAACTATTTCAGAATCAATAGTTAAATTAATAACACAAAATAAAATGAATGAAAAATCAATTTGTAGTACTAGCATTAAAGATGTCCTGCAAGAATCCTTTAAAAATATTAGATAGGTATTAAAAAATATATATTTTAATGGATTATTTAAATATAGTCCAATGGAACGCTCAGAGCTTATTACACAATCAACATATTTTCTATCACTTTTTGTTGGACAATTCTATTCATATAGCTTTAGTTTGTGAAACTTGGCTTAAGCCCCGTCACACTATCAAATTTCGTGGTTATGATTTAGTCAGACTTGATTCAGGGAATGCTCATAATGGTGTCGCCATTATTTTACATAAATCTATTATGTATACTAAAATAAACACAATCTATGATGATTCCTTACAAAATATAGCAGTTCGTATTAATTATGCTAATAATAAAGAACTTACTATTGTAAGTTTTTACAGTCCAACTAATTGCAACCCTCCTTTTTCTAAAACAAAATTAGATAGACTAATTCAATCTTTTCCTCGTCCAATTTTTTTAGCTGGCGATTTTAATGGTTTGCATACAACCTGGGGATGTTCAGCTTCTAACTGCAGAGGTAGGGATATTTTGGATTCCATTAATAAAAACAATCTTGTTCTTTTAAATGATGGTCAAACGACTACTGTTGGTTCCCACACTTGGAGGCGAAATGCTCTTGATTTGACCATTGTCTCTCCTTTGCTAGCCCTGGAGTGTGAATGGTCAGTTCATGATGATCCTTTAGGCAGTTACCACCTTCCTGTAATTACAAAATTCTTAGTGAATAACAATAATTCTTCTAGCTTTCATATACCTGACAGTATTCCTCTTCCATTTTCTTATAATTTCAATACTGTTGATTGGAAAACATATTCATCCGGCATTGATGCTCTTTTGTGTAACTTTTCTATAGACAGACACAATCCTTTGCTTAGCTATAATAAATTTATTAAACTCTTACATTTGGCACTAGTAGATTCAATTCCATCTCCAAGGCGCTACTCCTCTGATGGGGGGCAGGCTCAGCCCCTTTCAACCTCTAACAGAAAGAAAAGAACTCCACTCCCCTGGTGGAATGCTAACTGCAGCAAAGCTGTGGAAGATAGTAAAAATGCTTACTTAACTTTCAAACACAATCCCTCTGAAGCAAATTACCTAGCTTTTAAGAAACTCCAAGCAAAGAAAAAGTTCATTATCAAGTATGAAAGAAAGATGAGTTGGTTGAAGTTGTGTGAATCTTTCAACAGAACTACACCTATGTCTGTGGTCTGGTCATATATGCGTAGATTTAATAAAAGTTATGCATCCACATCTCAAAATAATAACATATATTCTTGGATCCCCGAATTCCTTAAAAAATTTACACCAGATACAGTAGAGCCAGCTTTTATTTTCAACCCTTCTCATCCTGTTTCTCCTAGTAACTTTCACTTAATTAAACCTTTTACATTTGTTGAATTTACTACAGCAATCCATTCTCGTAGGGATACTGCAGCTGGCCTCGACCATATCTCTTATAAAATGCTAAAAAATCTACCTGATCAATCTAAATTAGTTTTGCTTGAAATCTTCAATCTTCTTTGGCAGCATTCTCTAATTCCTGAAGATTGGAAAACTGATTGTCTTGTTCCCATTCTCAAACCCAACAAAGATAAAAATAGTTTTGACTCTTACAGACCTATAGCTTTAACTTCATGTATGGGTAAAATCTTCGAGCAACTTATCAAACAGAGGTTAGAACATTTTATTGAGAAGAACCATATACTACCTTCGAATCAATTTGGGTTTAGGAGGGGTAAGTCTTCAAGGGAAAGCATTGCTAATTTACATCTCGATATCTTTGAAGCCTTCAAATCAAGGAATGCTCTTGTCAGTGTTTTCTTTGATGTGGTAGGTGCATTTAATAATGTTAATCATCATATACTCTCTTCAGAATTGGCTGCTGCTGGTTTGCCTGCAAAGGTGATAGAATGGATATATAACTTTTTGAATGGTAGAAAAGTATTTGTTAAGTGTAAAAATAGGCTTATAGGCCCTAGGTATTCTTACAAGGGCACTTGTCAGGGCAGTATATTGAGTCCTTTAATATTTATTTTATACATCCACAAACTTAATATTATCCTAGGCACTGAAGTATCCAATCTCCAGTTTGCGGATGACCTGGTAGTGTACTGTGTTGGTAATAATACCAGTACAGTATGCTCCAAGCTTAACATTGCCTTGTATAAACTAAATTGTTACTTTAATTATCTTGCATTAGACATTAGTATAGATAAATCCAAGGTTGTAGTTTTTAGCAATATTGGGCCTTTTATAGTCAATATTAAATATGACAACACTGATTTGCCTGTGGAGAATAGTGCAAGATTTTTGGGTGTTATTTTTACAAGCAACCTCTCTTGGAGAAAATATGTTGATTGTATATGTGACAGAGCTCAAAAAGCCCTAAATGTCCTGAGGTCTCTTGCAGGGACATACTGGGGTTCAGACCCTAAAATTCTTTTAAAATTATACAAATCCCTTGTACGAAGCCACTTTGAATATGGTTACCTCTGTTTTTCCTCAGATAGTCAATTGGTAAATAAACTAGATATCCTTCAAAATCATAATCTTAGACTTATTACAGGTGCCATGAGAACTACTCCCATTAATTCTTTACAAGTAGAATGTAATACTCCCCCCTTAATCTTACGCTTTCAGTATCTCAAATTCTGTTATTTACTTAAACTTTTCTCTGTAAATCATCATCCTCTGATTAAAAAGTTATTTTCACTTCACATTAAGTATCCTGTTAACACTCATCTGACCAAAAATATTCCATTTATGCTTTTTGATTTTTCATTCATGATCAAGTTAGATGGTCAGTTTAAATTTCACAAATCTAATGAATGGGTGTGTTATGAGAAAGAGTTTGAATGTCTATTTCATGAGCTGGATATAGTAATTGACAACAAATTAAGAGATCGGCAAGAAGTCTATAACCTCTTAGATCAATACCCAAACTATCACCACATTTATACAGATGGCTCTAAAAGTAATGAAAGGGTTTCTATGGCTTATGTCATTCCTCATAAGGAATTTGGACTGGGAGTAAAACTGAAGAAAGAATCAAGCATATTTTCCGCCGAAGCTTATGCCATTCTTGCTGCACTTAAATACATTCAAGACCAATCTGAAAATCGTTGGCTCATTATCACTGATAGCATGAGCGTATTGCATGCTTTGAAAAACTATCAAATCAGTGCTCACACAAACTGCATTATAATAGAAATCAGGCACATACTTCATAATCTTTCAACAAGAAACTATAGTATTACATTTTTATGGACTCCATCACATATCGGAGTTTCGGGTAACGAGCAAGCTGATTTTCTAGCACGTGCGATTGCTGACATTGTTGACAGTGACAGCGGCAGCCCCGTCGACGATGTCGCTATTCCTTATAGCGATTTAATACCTATAATCAAGTCCAAACTTTTAAAAGATTGGCAGGACACATGGACAGAATCTCTTACTAGAAAAGGTACTTGGTATGCTCAAATTAATCAGAATATTGGTAAAAGCCCTTGGTTCACCAATTGCCGTTACTTCAGAAGCAGACAATATTATACTATTCTTTGCCGTTTGAGATTTGGACATTGCCGTTTCAACGCTCATTTACATCGCATGCGCATAATTCAATCGCCTTCTTGCACCTATTGCTCAACAAATGATGAACAGACTCTTGATCATATTTTCTTTCAATGCTCAAGTTTTAATATTCAAAGACTGTCATTAGTAGCCAATTTATTGAATTTATATGAAAAACCAGAGAATATACCGCGCTGCATTGAAGACATTTTGAAAAATAAAGACACCTATGTATTTATTTACGATTTTATTAAAAACACGATCAAGGACATATGAAACAAGGATTTTAACAAATATCGGACTCGACTTAGAAATAAATTCTATGAGATAATATCTGGGTAAATAACTAACAATTGAATATGGAATATGCATCGGATGTAACATTGAAGACTTGGCTCCGGCCTTATTACACACTTGGAACAGAAACAAATATTACAGACCTGGCTGTATGGGCTTGACTCTTTGCCTGTCCTAACGGACGAAGGGAAAAAAAAAAAAAAAAAACAATTGTCAAACTGTCAACTTGTCAAGCGTTCGATTTAATTTTGAGAATATGTGATATGTCCAGTATTTTGTGCGCCTATTCTACCTTATAGATGAGAATTAACTAAAATATTTAAAAAAATAATATTCTTACAAGATTAACTCTTCTAACATACTTTGTTAATATTCATTGGAGTGCGGAAAAATTATGCTATGATCTCATGTGTTTGATCTTGAATCTACGTAAATAACAACCTTCAAATGGTGTTTTGATGGAAGACTTGCACGGGGAAGTGAATATGCAGTCCTCTACTAGTCCCCGTAAAAAACTGAAAAGTCCATTACAAGATGTTATCGTCAATCCTAAAACCTCCATCACGTAAGTTAATTATATTGTTGACATACCTCCAAACTCAAATATTAGTATTATTGCACAAGTATGTAAGTAATAAACACCACGTCAATTATTTCCAATAAGATTTATTAGAATTTAATGATCGGAAGAGATAAAATATAGAGTAAACAAAGTAAAAATTTTCCATGCTTTGGAATACCTATTTAATTGAATGTTTCAAAGGGTCTCATCATACTTTATGTCTAGTGTTTCACGTGTTCTCTAATTGTAGGTGCACAAATGTCCCAGACTCTCTTTTTGATCCATCTGCTGCTAAAAAGCACTTCAGCAAGTTTGGTAGAGTTCAGAAGATAAGGCTGTTTCCTAAGCGTCACATGTGCATCATAGAGTATGACCAACCAAGCTCCTCTGAACGAGCCGTGCTGAATGCTGGTGCTTATGATGGATTTATGTTTGATGTCACTCGCAGTAAGATGAGGGTGTAAGTTTTCTTTTTGTTACCTTAATTTTTTTAAATAAGTGATTTAAAAAATAATGATGTAATATAATGTCCTTACTTTGTTAACAATTAAGACGAAGACGCAGTAGCAGGAAAGAAGATGATCCTGACTGGGTACCTGATTCTGATGTTGAAGAAGAACTTTCAGCGATGGGTGGCGCACCAACCTATAGAGTCACTCGTCAAAAATGTATGTATGATAAATTTTAACTTGCAATGTTCTTTTACCTGATTGTGACTATTATCCCTGATCATAATTAATATTTATTTCAATTTTACACTTCAATATTGTTAATATAATTTTGTTGCACTATGTTTCGATACACTGTGTTTTATAGCTAGCTACCTAGAGATGAAAGACCAAACATACTTAGAGGTCAGTCATTTGTAAGACCCCCACAATCTATATTTTTCAAATTATATGAAATGTATGTAGGTAATTCTTTGAGGATGGTTCTCAGGAAAGTACCACACAGATTTAAATGAACATGTTCAGACAGGGCAAGCATTTGTCAGTTATCATATTCCTCAAATCAGAAATTTTAGGAGCTCAATGATTCAACAAACAATACTAAAGTAGGGAAGTTTTGTATGACACAAGGAGTTAAAGTGCCACTCAATATTAAAAGATTAGTTTTTCTTTTTTGTTCAGTTAATTCTGAAATCTCTTTAAGAAACAAGGATATGGTTGCCATGCAGCATGTATGTCTAGAAGTAATCTTTTTATAGTGGACATAACAACTTCAAAATTATGACTATGAAGATAAAGCGATATGGCCAGATACTCTATATGAGTGGCTTTCTTTCAGCAGTAGAATCACATGTACCATTTTTAAAATATCATAAAATATATGGGTTTTACAAGTGCTATAACACTGTCATTGGTGAGTAATCCCGCCTGTCTCACAATTGGTTGGATCGGTAAAATGCTTTCAAAATGTGATAAGAGAAATGTGATACTCTATCACTGATAGAGATTTATTCACCTTGGCTAGATTCTTAGGAATTCTACTTGTTAGCTTTTGACTATGTTAAAGATATGATATTAATGTAATTACTTGTCCTTAGCCATGGATGTTGAACCAGATCCTAAAACTCCTCCATCAAAAGTAAGGATTCCAGCGAGACCAGTGAAACAAATGCAATTGAAGAAGAAAGTTCCTATCAGGGAGAAAAAGCTTGTTGTGTAAGTGTTCAGTTTTTACTTTCCTTAAACTTGACTAGACTTAGCAGTAAAGTTTGTGTCTGCCAGAGTTGCAGTAATATTCTTATTAGATTTCACAGCCACGGAATATGAGGGCCAGTGAAGAAACTTACACCCAGAACAGGTGCAGTCAATTTATGATTTTCCCTCCAAAAAAGGCGGTAGTGTTAGCATTGCTATTCCTAATTACCCATGTAGCATGATGGTAAGTACATAGTTAGCATAAGCTAGTCCTTATCAGGTACCTGCCTCCATCCCATTAACTTGGTGTTGGGGCAACAAGTTTTCTTCTTCCACTCTCCCCCTGTCGGACGACAAAGATTCAATTCAATTCATTCTTTATTGCAATAACATGTGTTAACAAGATCTTAATAATATATAGGTAATAGCTCACATGAACCCTGTGGGGCACACCAATTTTACATACTGTATAGATCCAGATTGATACATTTTTAATTATAATCACTTTACAGTATAAATAAACATGTATCAATTTAAATTCACAGATACTTACAATGTCCTAATAAAATATTTTCTATGTTTAGTGCACAACCTACAAGTGTCATCGAGGCACCCGTGGCAGTTGTTACTACACAAACAACCCTCAACAACACGGAGGCTGCAGCTGAACTGCATCAACTGCGCACTAAAGTATCTTTCACCCCTGATGAGAAATGGCGCATTCTTGAAGCAAGGGATAAGTAAATATACACTCTACTAAATAAATACATATATTTTTAAGAATGGTAAAATAGTATCAATTTTTAATAAAAAACTTATTTTTAACCCCCGATGCAAAAAGAGGGGTGTTATATGTTTGATGTATCTCTGTGTCTGTCTGTGGCATCGTAGCTCCTAAACGAATGGACCGATTATGATGCGGTTTTTTTTTGTTAGAAAGCTGATGTGATTAAGATTGTTTTTAGCTACGATTTATCAAGATTTGTTCAAGTGTGTCAAGATTTTCAGGGGTTACTTAATTTTTTATTTTTATTTCTTAGGATCTTAAGAGCGTGGGGTGGTGCTGGTTCTCGTATTAAGGTGGGAGGTGCCACTTTAGGTACCTGTCAAGATATGTGCCCCGAAAAAGAGTTATTGCATAGACAAGCAGAACATCAGGTAAGATGTACTTTGTTTATTGATATAACTCAACCTAGACCTTATAATGCAATAAGTTTTTTGTTTTATAAATAAGATAAGATTTGTTTATTTGCTCAAAATGTGTACACATACAAAATAAAAATGCATGTAAGATAATATAAAATAAAAATTAAGTTCAGACATGTTTGACATGAAAATTTTAATAGGTAATTTAAACCCAATAATATTAATTTGAAACTACTAGCAATAACACAGGCCTACATAAAAAAAGTGTTTTAGGTCTGGTTGGTCTTAGTAATTAGGGTGTGCTGATCACGAATCTGTGCTTAGTTTTTTTCGAGCACATCAGATTTTCAAGAAAAGTGTGTTTGAGTATTTTCATATAAACTACCTTCCATATTGAAAATTGTACTATATATTTTTTTTTGTAATTTCAAATAAAACAATCTATTGTATTTTACGTTACATTGACTTTTTTGAATGAAATCGCACTCTTTTTCCCTGAAAACTACTATTTTTGTAGTTTTTTTAAATGATTTTTTGTAATCAAGTCCCTCTTCAAAGTCCAACAGTAATCTGCCATCATTCTAACATCCCATCTTCCTTCTTAATGTTTCTCCATCTCCTTTATGTCTTGATGGAACATCTCCTCGTTCCTCGCTGACAGCTCCAAGATTTACGGAGAAGTATTCAATGTGGGAGTCCGGAAAATGGTGCAGTCCAGTTTTTTTATCATTTTCAACCATGATGCCTACGATTTCTTTGACTTCTAACCCTCTATGACTTCTGCAAAACAAATCCACGCTACAGATTCATCCTGGATCATCCTATTCTAGAACAATCTATCCGATTGTAAGGTTCGAATTGGGGGCCTACAGAAATGGGGGAACCATAAGAATGCCAAAAGGTAAAGAGCTCCGTGTACAATTTGTATATTTTCTCAAGAAATCGACACGTTGAAAGCACACTTTGTGTGGAGCCCGGGATTTGTCCTGATCATCTAGCTTCACTTTCATTAAGCATGATAGGCTTTCTTGACAACTCCGTTATAGTTCGTCAATGCTTTGCTAGTGTTAATTCACCAGACACGTAACAAAATATATCAGGACTGATTTTCAGTTTCTTAATGACATTATGACGCACTAAATTGAAAAATAAAAAACATATAACTTGATGCTACCAATTAGCGACGCTAACATGTTATTTCGTTAACAACTACCGCTTTGACTTTGAGATATGCGAAAATTTTAAAGTGTTGTCGCAGAACAGTGAATATAAAGGGTCTTTTAAATAAAACAAGCTGTATATGAGATATTAAAGAAGTTATTTTTTATTTGAAATGCCCATTTATACGGGTTGCAGACCAAGAGCTAAGCTAAGTTAGTTTAGCGTAGCTCGCATAGCCTACGCTGTTTTCCATACTTGTGTGCAGACCGCAAACTATGCGAACTAAGCTATGTGAGCTAACTACACGAGCTAAGTTAAGCCCCTCCCGCCTTCCTCGCACGCCCTTCGCACATCCTACGCCAGTGCTGTGCTTTGTCGTACGCACGGTCGTTTTGTTGCGAATATGGAACAATTTATTGAAAAAAAAAATAATATTGTTAAACTGAAACTGAATCATAAAACTGAACTCTTGTAACACGATAATATAACTGAAAATGTTCATCATCTAACTCGTAAAATAAAGTTCTAAACTCTCCACTTGTGTGCCGAGATTAAAGGTGTTGACATATCCAAGATCTGGAATGTCTTTTTCTTAAACAATAACAAGTCAGTATTAATCTTCTTTTTCTATGTGTAACGTATTCATCATCAGAACTTTCTTTATCTATATAAATAACATGAAAAGTCCTGACTGTCTGACTGACTCATCAACGCCCAGCCCAAACCCTTGGACCTAGAATGCTGAAATTTTGTACAGAGGTTTCTTTTATAATGTAGACAAGGAATAATGAAGAATTTTTTGAAATTCAACCCCTAAGTGAGTTAAATAGGGGATGAAAGTTTGTATGGAAAATCATATAAGTTTTTAAGCTAACATGGTCACTAACAGTATCATTAGAACTTAAAACGGCATATTTACCATGTATATTTATTGTTTTGAGTTTCCGATATTTCGGCACTGTTGCAAGCGCCATGATCACGGATGAACTGAAGTAATTGCGGGTGGAAGTTTATGAGCAGACAAATCGGTCTACCCTCTTTCTCGTTAGTTTTCTGTTAGCGACACCGCTACCACCATAGATAAAATAGATGTAGAGGATTAGTAGTTAGTTGCATATACAATTTTGGTTATACAAATATCATGCAAACATGAACCTTGTCAATAAAAATATATCTGTCTCATTCTTACACATCATAACTTTCAAATGTAAAAAGAGGTAAGCATAAATCATAAACTTCAATTTCTGGTAACATTTTTCATGACGTCACCAAGCTCCGCCTTGAAGCACCACCGCCATTAAATTGGGACACTTATTTCGCTCGTTTTGTGGTAGATCAGCTGTCAAAAATACGGTGTTTGGAATAAGTTTTCAGTGTTACAGTGGACTGCGTCGATTTTAATAAGCTTTCTATTGATCTGTGAAGTGTATCTGAGCAGAAGTATCATGAGGAAGTGTTGCATCAAGGGGTGTAAATCAAATTCTCGTAAAAATGAAGAAGGATTGTCATTTTTTAGGTTAGTTGTAATTTTCTTTGTTATTCATGTACAATTGTCGTGTGAATTACAGTGTATGTGTTTATTATGAGTTCTAAGTCATGTTTTCTGCTGTCATGTAGAATTTCATAAGACTTTTATCACATATAATTGAACAAGTAAATATGTTTATTGTTTACATATATACGTAGTGTTGCTCTTCGTTTTATACAGTTATCGATATAAATTTTATCAATAATATTGATATACATATCAGATTAACGAAGTTGTACGGCATATAAAACTGTATTTAAACAAAATATTGATTCTGAGCCTTTTATTTAAGTAATACGTTAGTGTTAATTGACGTTCTGAAACATACGACTTCAATATTATTATTTATGTATTCGTAATGGTTCAGATTGTTTAATTGGCACAATAATGATGTTTAAAATTGATTTTAGATTCCCCAAAAAGGAAGGCCTTAAGAAATTGTGGATGGAAAAAATTGGCAAGGAAAATATAAAACCTGCAGCAATAATAATAATATGCTCCAAACATTTTGAAGACGAGTGTGTGAACAGAACATTGAATATTATTCGACTTAAAGATGACGTAGTTCCCACTCTTTTCCCAGTAAGTATCTTTTCTGTTTATAATTTACATACTTTATCCGGCAAAAGTTTTTGAAGAAGTTCAATATCTATAAATATGTATGCCGCTGGCATTCAGATCTTTTACAGAAATTGAGTTAGTACTAATCGATCATGTGGCTAGTGCATGTTTATTGATGTTACAGGCCTTGAAATGATTTGGTTTAGGAATGTGTTGTTTGTTTCAAAATATTTTCTATCAATTTAGCAGGGTTTTTGAAACATATTTCACAGAGTGATATGAGTGCTCAAGCAAGTGAACACCACTGATCAATGAACCCTTCCAAATATTAATATTTATTTTTTCTCGTTTCTCTTAGTTTACTACTTCATCTTCAGTGCAATCGAGAGTCCAATCAACAAGTGGTGTAAACAGGAATGTGATTCCAGTTACAGATGATGCAGCTCCCACTATTTATCCGGTTAGTATCTTTTTGTTATTTTTTTTTGTATTGAATTTATTGTAGTATGCACAAATTTTTGGAGAAACATCGTATTCCCCTACACATAAATATCAATTTCTGTTTACTATTTTTCATCTTCAGTGCAATCAATCAAGTAGTAATTTGTATTATCTATATCGCATTTTTGTTTTAATTTTACATATTTCAAAATGTTTTATTAAATGTTACCAGGCAAATGTTTAGTAGCAATTCCGTGCTATATAAATATGTCACCTGAAAATAATCAGATCCGCAAGTTTATAAATTACCTAGGAAATTTATTAACTTTCGTAGGATTCTAAACGACAGATAAATTGTATTATTTTACGCCCACATTTTCATTTTTATAACTTTTAAATCAACTTGCACTAGATTTTTTTAAATTTAAAAACCACTTTTTTAACTTCCAGCTTATTCCGATCGATTTAAATATAGTAAATCCCGTCCACACGGAACAAACAATAATAAATTTATCGGGAAATACAGAAGAGATGACAGGAGAGATGTCCATGGTTGGTATTTTCATACTCTGTACGTAACAAGACATATATCAACATAATGGCTCCAATACCTTGACCACCGAGCTTTGATCAGTTTTTAGGGTAAAAAACGGATCCCTATTACTAAGACTCGGCTGTTCGTCTGTCTGGATGTCTGTCTGTGACCGTGAACGTGATAGCTAGAAAGCTGAAATTTTCACAGATGATGTATTTCTGTTGCCGCTTTAACAACAAATACTAAAAACAGAATAGTTTGTGACTTGAAAGAATCATCAGAACATGTTCTTAAAAAATTGTATTGTACTAGCTATTGCCAGTGCCTCGCTCGCCCTCTGCTTATAGCCTATGTTATTCAGGACTTATACAGCTTTCTACTGATGAAAGAGTATTTGAAATTAGTTCCGTAGTTTTTTAATTAAATCGTAACATACAAACAAAATTAAATATTTCTTCTTTATATTTGTACTTTAGACAACTGTATAAAACATTTTTTATTTCAGCATATTCCAATGGATGTAGATAATCCCATCCACTCGGAACAGGTGCAATCTATCAGTGACATAAATTTACCGGGAAATACAGAAGAGATGTCCATGGTTAGTTTTTATTTTCATTCATTACTCATAAGAAAACTATGATACCAACAAAATGGCCTGACAGTTCGAATGTAGAACTCAAAAGAATCATGAGATTTTAAAAAATTACTTCTCTAATAGCGAATAAATATAATAATAATAATTTTATTCTAGTGTAAGAACATTCGCTATAACGTTTTTTTTTATAAATAACTAGAGTACTCACGCGGGGCTTCGCTCCCGTGGATTCTATCACAGTAAAACATAACTCTCCTTTTTTGCAGTCGCGTAAAAAGTAGCCTATAACCTTCCTCAAGCTTCAAGCTACTTCCATACTAAATTGCATCCAAATCCACCCAGTACTTTCGAAGATTAGCGCGTTCAAACAAACAAACTTTTCCGCTTTATAATATTAGTATAGATTTATATATTTTTTAAACCCTCAAAATAAGTTCCTCACTCTCCTATAATTTACTGCTAAAATACGTATACTATATATATATATATATATTTGTTTCTTCCAGGTTATTGCAGATGAAACAAAATTTAAAATGCAATCATTAAAAGAAAAAATTCAAATACAAAGGAAGAAAATAAAAGTGGTGAATCAGAAGTGTCGAAGGCTGAAACGTAAAGTACACACTTTTCAAAACATAATAGGCGAGCTAAAAAAACAAAATTTCATTCCTCACGAAGGTGCTATTCTATTGGAAGAATGCGCTGGCTCTCCTGAGTTTCTTTCGAGACAAATTTCAAAACACAGAGGTGAGTCTTGTCCGCGATCATACGGTGATGATCTACGTAAATTTGCACTGACATTAAACTTTATGTCGCCAAAAGCTTATCGGTTCGTGCGGACAACATATCGGAATTGTTTACCTCATCCTCGGACACTGTCAAAATGGTACCAGCATGTAGATGCAGAACCAGGGTTTACAGCCGAAGCTTTCAAAACTCTGAAAATAAAGGCCCAAAATAGCTCTAGACCGATCCTCTGCACTCTTGTAATTGACGAGATGGCTATAAGAAGAGGTCTATATTGGGACAATGCAGCAAAGAAGTTTTATGGCAGAGTTAATACGGGGATAACCGGAGAAAACGATTCAACAGAAGAAGCCACTGAATGCTTTGTGATGCTGCTCACAGCTCTAAACGAAGCGTGGAAGCTCCCTGTAGGATATTTTTTGATAAATTCGCTAAAGGGAGAGCAAAAGGCCCATTTAGTTACTATTTGCATTGAAATGGTGGAGGCAGCTGGCGTGAACGTAGTTGCACTAACATGTGACGGGCCCGCTGCAAATTTTGCCATGTACCAGGAGCTTGGTTGCGATTTGCTCAAAAATCAAAATATAACTGAATTTAATGTCGGGAAACAAAAAGTTTGTGCTTTTATAGATCCCTGTCATGCCATCAAATTAATCAGAAACGCATTTGGTGATTTAGGAACATTAGTAGATTATCAAGAAAATAAAATTGACTTTAAATTTGTTAAATTGCTTCTTGATTTACAAGAGAACGAAGGGCTACATTTAGCCACCAAACTGAGCAAAGCTCACATCGAGTTTGGCACTCAAAAAATGAAAGTGCGGCTTGCTACTCAGTTGTTTAGCAACTCAGTGGCGGACGCACTTGAATTTTGCGAGAGCAAATTGGGATTGCCTCAATTTCAAGGCTGTCATCCGACAGCAAATTTCATAAGAATATTCAATAATTTGTTCGATTGCCTTAATAGCCGATCTCTTCGGCCACCAGGCTGGAAGAAGGCCTTATTTTGTAAAAATTATGGAGATGCGATTAAAATGTTCCATGAAACAAAAATATATATAAAAAAACTAAAGTTGGAATCAGGGCAGTCAATTCTTACTTCTCGTCGAAAGACAGGCTTTATTGGTATGCTCGTAAACATGTCCAGTGCACTCAATTTATACCAATCATTGGTCATAGAGAAGCAAAATATAAAATACTTGCCTTTCTATAAAATTTCACAGGATCACCTGGAACTTTTTTTTTCTGCTGTTCGTTCAAGAGGTGGATACAACAATAATCCCAATGCCGTACAATTTAAGGCAGCCTATAAACGACTGTTAATTCGTGCTGAAATAAGAGACCACGGTATTGGGAACTGTATACCTCTTGAACAAATATCAATTTTGAATTGTCCTAGTACAGATGATCCTGTGAAAAATATTAATAAATTTTCGGACCGCAATATTTTAATTGAAGAAGATGACAGTACGCTGTATGAGGAGTACCTGGATCACCTTGATATTACACAGAGTGAATACACGGAACAGGTCGTCATGTACATAGCAGGCTTTATCGCTAGGAAGTTAACCAGAACCTTAAAATGTGATGTGTGCGTTGGACTGTTACACGGTTCAAAGAATCAGTACGAACAAAGCCTAATTGAAAAAAAATCAAAAGGTGGCTTAACATATCCGTCTCCAACTTTAGTTAAAATTGTAAAAATGACTGAGAAAATTGTGAAACAAAATTTAATTTATAAAGAAAATCCTGAGAAGTACTATATTTACATATATAAATTTTTAATGGAGCATTTTGAAAACGAAAGAATTTTTAACACCAACAGCGAACATGACAGTTTCCATAAGTTACTACTAATAAAGTCAGTTATTATTGCATATTTAGATTTAAGATACAAATATTATGGCAAAAAACATGACGAACATGTATCAAAAAGAAATTTTTTGACAAAACTAATATTATTTCGTCACGAATAAATTATTTTAATTTGTAAAACGTATTTTTATTTATTAATTATTATGCACTCTCTCACCTACCCTTGTTCCAGCGTACAAATTCGTGGGATTCGGAGTACTGTGAAACGCACGGATTTTGATGGTATAACTGTGTTTTATTTTTAGCTGTCGGGGCTTTATACAAAATTAGTTCAGACTACATGATTTAAATACAACGTTCCTTTCTTTAGCCAACATTCTCTGGAAGGGTCAGATTTTTAATAAAGTACTCACTTTAGAATGTACAATGAAGTTATCTTTGAATATTTTTAATTAAAGTGTCCTTTTATTACAGGAAAATTCTTTGTACAGCTCAATCTATACTAATATTATAAAGCGGAAAAGTTTGTTGTTTGTTTGCTTGAACGCGATAATCTTCGAAAGTACTGGGTGGATTTGGATGCAATTTGGTATGGAAGTAGCTTGAAGCTTGAGGAAGGTTATAGGCTACTTTTTACGCGACTGCAAAAAAGGAGAGTTATGTTTTTACCGTGATAGAATCCACGGGAGCGAAGCCCCGCGTGATTACTAGTTTATAATACGGTACAATTCTTTTGATTGAAATCTTAATGTAAACAGCGAATAAAGGGACTTATAAAATAAGAATGCAACACCCTGAGAATCCATCTCTGCTACTGGTGGTAGTTGTAACATCTTTAGTTTGTAAACACTTTGGTACAACTAAGTAGGATAGATTTAGAATTTAAGAGGAAGTCTGAAAGTATGTACACTACCGCTCCCAGTGACCGAAGTTGCGTGGAAATAGTTTTTCATAATTATAGTATGATGCGGTTCGGCCGCGTAGAATTGGCAGATTATGCCACGGGAATGTTACACCGGGATAAAATATCCTGTTATTCCATATTATAATGTATCCCTGTGACAAATTTCATCCAAATCCGTTCTGCCATTTTTGCATGAAAGTGTTACATACAATGTTCGCATTTATAATACTCTAGCTGTTATGGCGCGATTTCAACCGCTGCTCGGCTATTATTGGTTGTAGCGTGGCTCCTAAATAGTGTAATTTTTTTATTGATGAAAGAATTCTTAGAATCGGTCCAGTAGTTTCGGAGCCTATTCGTTACATACAAAAATACATTTTTTTCCTCTTTATAATATTATTTCTATTAGTACAGACTAGCTTCTGGCAGCGGCTTCGCCCGCGAGCCTGTTTGAAAATTATCCCACGGGAAAGTAAAATCGGGATAAAAAGTAACATATCATCCAGATCGCAGCGTGCTTTAGTAACAAAAAAAACTTTTTAACAAAAAATTAAACCGACTCCCAAAAAACACTGCAAAGTGAAAAATAACTTTAATTTCGGTAGTCGGTGTCTTTAGTTTTGTTTTTTCGTTTTTGGCACCGACTTCCGAAATTAAAGTTATTTTTCACTTTGCAGTGTTTTTTGGGAGTCGGTTTAATTTTTTGTTAAAAAGTTTTTTTTTCACTCTTTTTAGTTGGATGATTTTTAATTTACCTAGTTACAAGAGCCTAAATGTCAACTACTTATAACCTTTTACAAAATATTGCTTTTCCCAATGCTGGGCCGTTAATTGTTGAGGAGTTCTCCTGGTACTTCACCATCAGCTCTACATCACCATATGCATTGTGACGAGCATAAAGTGCTTAACATCCATATTCAAGTAATCGAATCGCAATCCACTTAATACTTATTATTGAGTAGTTTCGGCGGCCATCTGTGGTCTTCATCATCAGTTCCACTTCCCCAAATGGTACTTTTTGAGAGCAACTGCACAAGTTACTATAAGAAATACCCAAAACGCCATAGGTGTGCCTATAATATTTGAAGAGTTCCCTCGATTTCTCCAGGATCCCATCATCAGATCCTGACTTTGGTGATAATGGTACCAATTTCGAAGTATACCCATTCGAACAAAAAAAGAATTTTCCAAATCGGCTCAGCCGTCTTCGAATACTCGATGATCATACATAAAAAAAAAAAAAAAAAAAAAATATACGCGTCGAATTGATAACCTCCTCTTTTGGTCGTCGGTTGAAAATCCATACATCCACACATAATAATAATATCCTTGGACATTTCACACAACGGATACCTAATATTAGTAAGAGTAAGATTATGTATATATTAAGATTGTGAAGATACTTCACCATCACTTATAATGATATATATATATTTTAATTTCCCTGTTCCGAGTTGAACGTAAACTAAACGATAAATCATTATTTTATATTACATACAAATTGTCAATATCGACAAAACAGGTACAACACTATGTGGGCGGAGCTTCGCCATCTTTGATGTACACTTGGCTTCAAATCACGTGACCATATTTCAGATCCTCTATTTTTCTTATTATCTATGGCTACCACTGTCACATGTAAGTATCACTAAACACTCGATTCTGTTCCCGACACACAAAACTCACCGTGTCTCGCGAACTTTCTACGGAACTTTTTCGGTTTTTCAATAATGAAAATTGGTGGTTAGTGTTCTGATTAAAAATGAATAAGCACGTGTTTCAGTGTTTTTCGAAATTCAACCCCTAAAACAGTAGGGGATGAAAGCTGGTATGGAAAACCATCATTTTTGTAGTTTAAACCATGAAAATTGGTGGTTATCATTCTGGTTAAAAATGAATCAGTGGGCTTAGTATGAGTTTGAAATACTATTGTCGTTTTCGAAAACTATCGCTTTGTCTCTTTCACATTTCATATTAGTGTGAAAGAGACAAAGCGATAGTTTTCGAACACGATAATAGTATCGCAAACTCATACTAAGGGTGCAGCACGTGTTTCAGTGTTTTTCGAAATTCAACCCCTGAGTGAGTTAAATAGGGGATGAAAGTTTGAACGGAAAATCGTCATTTTTGCAGTTTAAACCATAGAAATTGGTGGTTATCAGTCTAGTTAAAATTTAAAAATCACATGTTTAAGTGTTTTTGGAAAATCAGCCCCATAGGGCGTAAAATAGGGGCTGAAAGTATGAATGGGAAACCTGTTCGTTTTGTAGTTCAAACCATGAAAATCTGTATGTAGCCTTTTGGTTGGTAATTAATAATTACATTTTTTTTTATTCTTTATTTTTATTGAAAGGGGGTTTTTTCAATTGAGAAAATGTCACCCCCATTATTGAATACAAAAAATCTTAACCTAACTTACTCGTAACCTTAAGCCTAAAATCACAATTTTGAAAAGTTACATGTACTTATCAATGTTTTTGAAAAATCATTCCAGAAGAGTGTTAAATTGGGGATGAAAAATTTTTATATGAAACCCGTAAATTTTAAAGCTAAGCCACTATTGATGCTATACAGAAATTATGTGCTATATGATTGGCGTACTCATTATTACCTACAAAAAGTCCACGAGGGAATATATCTGACTATCATAGTTCAAGTCACAATAGCAACTTTTTTTGTTGTAAAATTTAAATAATCTCTGGTAGAAACAAAAGTTGATTACATTTGTATCGCAATATTAATTCTTATCCAAATAAATAGTTTTATCATCAAGGGTATTTATGTAGCAGCAAAATACTTTTTAATTTTTCCGATTTGGACACTTAATTTCGTAGTTATCAAGAGTATAAACATGCAATACGCGAATGGTACGCTATATGCGTACCATTCGCGTACATATTATACTTAGACTAATTACTGGAACGATTTCAAAAATTTTAAATAACAGGCAAGCAACACGGGCTATATTTGAATAATTTATTGATTAAATTATAAGTGTTCCTTAACCTTGACGATCGACCCATTAGGCTGTTATTATTTAGCCAAGAGCTCCCACGTCATAACAGTAATATCACAAGATAGTTGAGTTATTTGCATAAACGCTGTCTTGCTCATATTTAGCGTTTCGTACCCTAATGGCAAACAACGGAACCCTTATAAATTCGTCATATCTGTTTATCTGTCCGTCCGTATGTCACAGCCACTTTATTCGGAAACAATTAAGACAACAGATTTGAAACTTCTTAGGTAGAAATATTTTGTGAACCGAATCCATACTATCCATCCATACTAATATTATAAATGCGAAAGTAACTCTGTCTGTCTGTCTGTTACCTTTTCACGCCTAAACCTCTGAACCGATTTAGATGAAATTTGGCATGGAAATAGTTTAAGGCCTTGGGAAGGATATAGAATAGTTTTCATCCCAGAAATCATCCCTTAAGGATGTAAAAGGAGTGTTGGATTTTGTTTCCCCCCTCCCAATTTGAATGAATTCAAGATCAAGAACCACTAGAAACAATTTTTTTTAAACTACACAACTACATGTAGGCCATACAAATCTTTGTTTAGGGCTGCGGTCGAACCCAAGTCATGCACCAGTCAACCGTTACGCCAACCGTGTCGTTTAAATTTTAACCAATCAAGTTAATATCCGAATCATTTCTATTTTGAAATCAGGGCAATATGCGGCTGCCCTTTTGAAAATTGGATAGGAGGAAAAGGTGCGGTACACCTTTTTGGCAACAAGAATTATTGACAAGGTGTAAATTAATGCGGGCGAAGCCGCGGGAAAAAGCTAGACGATTATATTCATGGCGAGCGTCGTCCGTCTAATTGAACTTCGCAACACTGATTGAGCTTTGGCATAGCTTAGTTTTCGGTCTGCAACCGGCTTTATGATTATGAAATATGACATCGTTTAAATGTCCACCGCGGCTTCGAACGGTGGCACGGATCCGAGAGGTCCAACTTTCAATTAATCTACTGCATAGATCCGGCTGAATCTGAGCGATGGCCTGCGTTATGTTGACTTTCAGGGTATCGGTTCATTGCGGATTATTGGCATAAACCTGCGACTTGAGAAAACCCCACAAGAAAAGTCTAGCGGGGCCAAATCGCACGATCTTGGTGGCCAATTCACGTCACCTCTGCGAGAGATAACCCTACCCTCGAACCTTTCATGCAGAATGTCCTTTGTGTTGCTCGCTGTGGCACGTAGCGCCGTCTTGTTGGAATCACATGTTGTCCATGTCCATATCGTTCAATTCAGGCCAAAAGAAATTGTTAAACATTGATTTGTAGCGCTCGTCGTAGACAGTAATGACCTCGTCATCATCGTTTTCGAAGAAGTACGGACCAATGACGCCGCCGGACCAAAATCCAAACCAAACAGTAACTTTTTGTGGATGCATTACCACCTGGTGAACCTCATGTGGGTTGTGGTCGTCTCATATACGGCAATTTTGCTTATTAACAAAACCATTCATTCAAAAATGCGCCTCGTCGCTAAAGATGATTTTTTGGTCAAAATCGGGGTCCTTATCCAAACGTTCTGTAGCCCAGTCAGCGAACAAACGGCGTTGTCTATGGTCATTCACTTTGAGCTCCTGGATCAGTTGGATCTTGTACGGGTGTAGGCCCAAGTCTTGACGCAAAATTCGCCAAGTTGAAGTCTGCGAAAGGCCGAGTTCTTGTGCACGGCGAGAAATCGACTGCCTCGGAGTCTCCTGCATACTCCCACGGACAGCAGCGATGTTCTCGGCCGATCTGGCGTTCCTTTGACGTAAGGGTGTTGGTTGGTTGTTTACCGAACCAGTCGTCTCGAATTTGGTCACCAAACGTTGGGTCGACTTTGAAGGGCTACCGCGTCTGCCGTAAAATGGACGGAATGCGCGCAACGTTTGCACTAACGAACACTCATTTTGATAATAAAGTTTTATCATTTGGACGTGCTGCTTAATCGTGTAACTTGCCATGGTGATTTGGCATCAGTAACTGAAGAAATAACAACGCATTTGACAGATGCCGCCAAAACAACATGGCCGCCACAAACTGTCAACATCGACCCGCCCTATTTGAAAGACCCTTTATATTAATCCTACAATATTATTTTCAATGATACACTTATGCAGTAAGAGTCAAAACTTAAGGACATTTAGGAAATCTCAATTAGGTAGCATTTCGCTTCTAGTACAAAGCTTTCAAAACGTTTTTTTTTTTTGTATTTTGCGAAAAACCCTGACGTGATGGACTTATACCGAATTTATATTCGGAATCAGCGTACCTACTCAAATTAGGTAAGAACACATATCAAAGTCAAAACACCAAAAATCATGTCGGCCTGTGTAATTTAAATAAAGTACAAAACTATACAGGTAAAGTCAAAATAACCATTCAAAAAAAAAATGTCAAAGAAAACATTTATATCAAATTAATTTTAAAACATTACTTATACTTCTTCAGGTGATGACCCTTGAAACCGTATTGGATTCTGATGGTGAGCTGGAGCCGTGGAGAGCAGTGAAACAGTACAGCCGAAGCTCCGCTGACCAAGAGATCCCGATGTGCTATGAGCTGCGTCCCGCGTGTGTACTCATGCGCACCTGCGCTTACCTGCTGCACGAAATCGCCGATACCAAACGACAGGTTAGCAAACATTTTAAGTATGTGGAAAAAGGGCCTAGTTCCCTGCCACCCTCTTCTTTAACCAACTTTCTACTCGTAAAATAAAAAGAAATCTTCGGGTTTTAATATAGTATGAGTGGTGCAAACGACGCCATTTATAAGCCATGTTTATAAATATACATTATTATTATGAATATAAATATTATCGTCAGTTAATAAAATATCCTGTTCAGGTTTCGTTGGCAGATTGGTTCCATTTCATGTGGGATCGATTCCGCGGTATCAGGAAGGACATAACACAGCAGGCTCTGTGTTGTACAGGTAATCTTGAAATATAATTTAAATTTCCCATTGTTTTCTTTATTGCCTTACCCAATTATTTTTATTGATATTTTCAGAGTCTATTTGCATGGTGGAAATGTGCGCACGATTTCATGCACACTGCGCAGCGCGACTCGCCGACCTCGAACACACGCAGTTCGACCAAAAGTTAAATACTGATAATCTTACCAAATGCCTGCAAACACTAAAACATATGTATGCTGATGTAGCATCTGAGCAGAAACCCAGAGAAGCAGAGTTCAGAGGTTATGTCGCTCTTCTTAACCTGGGTGACGCAAATTTTTGGTGGGAGGTCAGTATATTTTAGTAGAACAAGTTCGATTAGATTCAGAAATCATAGATTTATAAATATTCTATTGTTGTCACAGATCAAGCAGCTTCCAGTAGAAATACAGAAGTCGGAACCTATAATATTCGCCATCAAGGTGTTCAACGCTATCGACAATAACAACTATGTGAGATTCTTTCGCCTCGTGAGGGAGCAGGCGACCTACCTGCAAGCGTGTATTCTGCTGCGGTACTTCAACGACGTGCGCGCTCGGGCCCTCGCTAGAATAGTCAAAGCGTATGCCCCTAGAGGAGGATCCCGCTACCCCGCAGAAGAACTGATGAATTCCCTTGCGTTTGAAACTATAGAAAATTTGAAATCGTTTATCAATCACTACGGACTCAGACTCGCTAGAACTGAAGACAGTGATGATGAAATAACAATTATATTAGACAGAAATCAGTTTATAGAAGACAGTGATCCATATCCCACGTCGAGAGCTATACAACTAATTGAATCCAAAAGGAAACTTACGGTTGGCGAAATTATTGCGGGCGGACGACTCCCAGGTGCAATGTACAGTCAGCACGTTCTGTACTCGAGTTTCAATTCAGATGGTAGATTAAAAGAAAGTGCGTTAACTGCTGATGATCAAGGCTACAATACATTGAATGATAGCAACAAAGATATACGGTCATTGAAAGCAGAGATTCAAAGATTATCTCAAGGTGGAAAAACGGTATATGTGATGGAGAAAGCACCAGAAAGAAACGCGAATGTTTTTGTCAAGCCTGATGTAATATCTTCAAGCCCTAAACAAGCTCATATTTTTAGTGTTCCAGCAAATCCACCTCTATCCACCACTTTTAAAGTACCAAACACATCAGGTGAAAGAAGTCAGTTTTTATTTAAACCTGCTATTCCAGTCGCATCAACTGATATCATTAAAAATTCTCCTGAAAAAATATTCAGTGAAGATACGAAAAAAATATTCTCATTTTCTAAGCCTCAAGAAACCATTGTAGCTAATTTATTTACTGGAAAAGAAACTGTTAAACGCCTATTTGAAAGTACCACTGTTCCTGAAACTAATAATATATTTGGAAAAACGAATCAAGATAAAGGCCAAAATGCACAATCTCTTTTTAAGGGAATGAAACCAGAAGTTAATTTATTTAGAAAACCAGAAGGAAATGCAGTTTTTGCACAACCCATCCAAACAAAGCCTTCTACAAACTTGTTTACAAGTACAAGGCCCGAAAATGTGTTTGCAGTAACGGAAGAAAAGAATGCAGATAAACAGCCGTTATTTACTAATGTAAAGAGTATATTTTCCGGTGCTAAAAGTGATCCGTTTTCAAAGCCAGATAGTACAGTTGCATTTGAAAAAAGTGGTAATATCTTTGCAAAGCCTAGTCTGCCTGCTGCACCAGGAACTGACGATAAACGCCCAACCAATATATTTGGTGCTTTTGGAAAGCAGCCAGAATCTAATAATGTGTTCGCAAAACCTATCAGTGCCGAAGATCAGGTAAAGCCGCAGTCTATCTTTACTAATGGTGAAGCTACGTCCAGTAAATTGTCGCCCGGGAGCCTATTTAAAAGTGCTATTATCCCGCCAAATGGTGCAGATTCTAAAAGCTATTCAATATTTCAAAGCAAAAATAAAGCACAGACAGTGGCTGATAATATATTAAATTCAGTAGCAATCACCGAGAGTTCTGCTGTTTTCGAATTTAACCAAAATGAAGACGAGGAACAAAAGCAGGCTGAAATTCAACGTCTTAACGCTGAAAGAATGAGAAAAGAAGAGGAAAGGCAACTGCAAGAAAAAATTAAAAGAGAGGATGAAATAAGGAAACTAGAAATGCGGCGACAAGAAGAAGAAAGACGTCTAGAAGAAGTGAGGAAAAAGCAAGAAGAAGCTCGAAGAAAGCAAGAAGAGCTTAAATTGCAAGAAGAAAAACGGAAGAAAGAAGAACAAAGGAAACAAGAAGAATTAAAGAAAAAAATAGAAGAAGAAAGGAAAGCTGAACTAAAACGCAAAGCTGAAGAAGACAAGAAATTCAAAGAAAGAGTTGAATGTGAATCTGCTGCTCTTGTTGAAGAACTTGTCAGTGAAGTAAACAATACTACAGTCAAAACTATTTTGTCAGAAGAATTGGAAAAGTATAATAGTTTGATGCAATTTGCAAATACAGTCACTGATGAAATATTGCAAACTTTATCCAATGAAATCTCTGAATCTGAGTTGAAATCTGAAATATTTTTAACACGGCGTATAATGAAAAAATGGTTTCATGTTTGGAGGAAACAATATACCAGAAATGTTAAAAGACGAAATCTACTAGAAGATACACCTGTTTGGCTAACTCGTAAAACTCCTCTAGAGGAAGCAACTTATTTGAGGCGATTTGTTGAAAATTCTACATTAAAGAATATGAATGCTTTTCACAGAGGCTATAAATTTACTGGGGAACTTCGACAATTACCAACCCCTGAACCATACAACATCATGGAAATAATAAGGTCACCTTTGTTGAAGCGAATGAAACAAATAAGATATCCTTATGACAAATGCTTTTTTTGGAAAGTTACTCTAGTATCCCCTGGTACAATGAAATGGTTGTATAAAAAGATAAACATTGAAAAATGGTTGTTGGATGTTTTCAGTGACAGAAAGCCACATGAAGTGTCTGGCACACTTATACATGTTAGGAAACAGTCTTGGAATCATTTGATGGATTTTGCTATATCTGTTAGTATGGCAGGCAAACATATGAATGTTAATGAGGCAATTGAAGGTGCTAATGCTTTACTGTTTTATGCCACTGAATGTGATACTGATCTAGTGCAAATAATAGAAGCTACACTCAAACAAAAATACCCTTATCAGGTAGTTCCAGTTGCCATCATTACTCCAAGAATGGAACATGTCCAACAAGCCTTAGATGCCCTTTTGTCAAATCTTGTAAAGAAAAATGTTATATCAGGGTACAAGATTTTTACTATAGATTCACAGAATGTTTACGATTCTTTAAATGCATCCTCAAAGAGTGCCATGAAATGGTTGGCGAAAAAATTCCCACAAACCCCACCTTTGGAGATAGATCTTTTGAAGTCCATATGTCAAAGATATCTTGGAAATGAGATATGGTGTAGATTAAGATTGGATGACAATGGCCGTATGAATGATGTTATAAGAGATTTATACAAATTGATAAAGTGTTATAACACTGCTGTGGATAATTTAATCAATGTTATTACAAATGAAGATTTGTTCAATTATTCATTATTTCCATTAGAGTTTCAGCCATACTTGGACAGCACATCGCCATACCCTAAACCTTATGAATTTATACCGAGTAGTGCCAAGACTTCTGATAATGTGATGGCAATCAAAAGGATTATGAATCAATTGAAATTGCCTGATCCTTCATCGGATTTTAATCCAGTGAATGCAATAAGTATGCAAGAGCAAATGAGTAGCTACTGCAATCAGATCGGCTGGTTTGAAAACCCTGAAGAAGTATTATGTAGGGTTGTAGCAGTACTACCAAAGGAACTCTCAGATATTAGCATGCCCTGTGAGGACTTCAAGACCTACTTTGCCCATTATAATCTGATAGATTTTATGAACATAATTGTTTATGAGAAGATAAATAGACTGAATAATTTTGAGAATAGGTTTGCTGTTTATGAAAAATCCGTATTAGAAGATTATCGTAATGCACTTTGGCTGCATCAAGTAAAAGTTATAAATGAAATGAAGCACAAACCTTTAGAATATGAAGATGATATTGATTTTTACATCGCGGCGAAGCGACGAAAAATAGAAATCGATTCTCTAGAATATCTAATGTTAGAAGACAAAGACCGCACATTAGTTGATGAAAGCATAAAAGAGACAGACCTAAACATAGCCAAATACGACAACTGTGCAGAAGCTGTCAAACAGCTTGAAAAACAAATTGAATACGGGAAGCGGAAATCTATAGAATTTGAAAATTTACTGCGGAATGCATTGGGTAACATTTAAATGAATAACATAATTATGTATTTTTCTAATTAACATTACAAGTATGAATTAAATAAAATTTGTTTATATAAACATTGTTTTTTTCCTTATATTCGATTTTTTTTTGTTTTGAAAGCTATGGCCAAAATAAACTATATTTTTAAACTTACTGCCTTACAAAATTGTTAGTCTTACAAATTGTAGAGTACAAAATGATGAGATACTTCATTGTTTTCATTACAAGCAATGTCATAATTCTTTCCAATTAGAACTTATGATAAATAGATTCTTGCATTGTAACTACATACATAGAATATTACTTGTAGCAGCTATCATGCCCTAAGTTCTTTTTGCAACATACTGGTAATTAGGAAGGCAGACAGGGTTGGTTGATGTGTACCCAGACTTCGAATAAAAAAGCATTAGGTGAGAATAAAGTTTTATTTTACATATATGTAATGTAAATAGATTCGGCTTGGCTATTATTTATCAGTCTCATCTTGAGGCTGTATAACTTTTAAGCATGCATCAACAAATTCTGTAAAGATAGGCTCTTGCATGTACTCCTTTATCAATTCATCAGGATATGGAGACTTGTCTAATAACTCCAATATCTCTCTCACATGAGGATTCTCCAAACACTTCTTCAAATCAGTAGATTGCTCTGTAAAATTCAACAAAAATATGTCAATAACACAAAGATTTATTTAACTGAAAAAGTATAACTAAGGTAAGCACAGCAGCCACTTTAGTATTACTTTGATCTTTTAAATTCATTGGGTTTGGCTTTTTAACTGGATGCACCTTAGTACCAATATCTACATAGAGCCACTGCCAATCTGACATAGAATCTGGGTAATACATTACTCCTTGACAAAACTGGTGTCAGATTTATCTGTCTCTTGTCTCTATAAAGCTTTGGTTTCCTAGGATAGCGGTGCCGTCAAATAGCGGCCGTTATACAGCGGTGAATGACGTCACTAGAACGTTGTCTATGTAAACAAAATGGCGCGGTTTCCTAAAGAGCGGTAACTGACACCGTAACGTCAAAAAGCTGTGCCGCCATTTGCATGACGGCCGTCTTGTCGGTGTCAGATGGTTTCGTGAACGTTTCCAAAGAGAATGTAATACACTAGATAGCGATGAAGCAGACAGTGTGATAAAACGGCCGTGTAACTTTCCACATGTCGTCACCGTAAAGACGGTCGTCTTTTAACGTCCGTAATATTACGGCCGCTATATGACATATGACGGCACCGCTTTCCTAGGAAAACAAAGCTTTACAATCACCAACAACAGAGGTTAACGTTTGCGAGGTACCTAGGACTCCTGATATGTAATGGATGAGCACTCAACAGATAACCATCAGCAAGACTAGTTGAAGTTTATATCATGCAGTTCACATGCTTTGAATCGTGAACCTGTGATTGAAAAGCCTGAACCAAATATTTAATCTATAACATTGAGAGAGTGCACTAAATAAAAGTATGAC
Source organism: Tholera decimalis (assembly GCA_943138885.2). NCBI lineage: Eukaryota > Metazoa > Arthropoda > Insecta > Lepidoptera > Noctuidae > Tholera > Tholera decimalis. Next base: position 16,122,077 of record OW964558.2, read on the forward strand.
TAAATACTAACCTAATAGTTTTAATTTCTCAACTGGCACTGTGTCTTCTGTGGGGTAGTCATATTCTCTTTCTTTATTGTTTGAATCAGTTAGCTGCTTTGGTGGTTCAGGAGGGGGATTGCAAGGATTATTTTTATGGCACTTATAGCATGGCACTGAGCAACTGTAAAAAGTTACAAAATAATTTATTGCTCTATTAGTTTACAGAAACGATTGGTATTTGAGCTTCCCTTTAAACATGTAATACCTGTGTTGGAAAGCCCCCCTCTTTCATAACAAAGCAATACAATTATAGCTTACTGGATATTTATAAAACAACAATACTTCAACAACAACAGTTACAGAAGACATTGTATTACGAATATTTTTTTATTAGTAATGATGATTATACTTACTAAGGCTCTCTGCATACGGGACATTTATATTTGGCGACCTGTTCACATTGTGTACAACTCATTTTACTAATTTATAATGTATTTAGTTTTTTTAACGACTGAATAAATTGTTTTGATTTCAATAAAACTAATGCTCGCCTAAACAGTCAAATCAACAGACAAAAGTGTTGCCCACAACGCGGGGGCTAATGTCGCCCGTTTTTCAAAGCTTAAGTAGCCTAATATAGCCGAATTTCAGTCAGTGATAGCCTAATTATGTAGCCTAAAATATCGGTAAAAATGTAGTTTAAATCAATTTATTATTACCCACTTTACTTGCTTTAAATGCTGGTATTTTTTTATCCACTAATCGCGCATAATGTATGCGCCAATAATTTTTCGTCAAAGAAATACTTTGACACAAATGATGTACGAAGCAAAATTAAAATGATAAATAATAACTGAAATTGGCCTGAACTATTCACCCAGTTTAATAAGATAATTGCGTTTACACTATTTTTTTTTTTAGTTTTTATTGTTGATTAGCTTGCGTTTGACCACAATCTCAACTGGGACCAACTGGGACAACCTGGGAGTCTTAGTCTATAACTCCCAGGTTATAGCTATCAGAAAGCAGACTCCGACACAGAATTAATTCTTATCACATCATTGCATTCTAAATTTGGTTACAGATAAGGATAAATTCAGGGTATTCCCCGAAGCTAACTAACCATAAACAAAAAGGTGGCCTCAACTCAACTCAACATAATTATTTTATTTTACATGGCCACTTGCTAGTCTTGGCTAATCTGCATTTGGGTATAACAATTTCACGCTTATTGCGTATATTTATTGTGTGAAGATCGCTTCTAATATGAAAAAGTCCTAAGTTTATGCGTATATAATATAATGCTTTCTAATAAATAAAGTGAGTGCCATCCATTCTTTCCTAGTATTGCAAACCTTTTACATTAATTTGCATGGGACATGTTTTTTTTTATTAAGCTCGTTTATGACAGACAGATTGAATACACATTACTCTACACCAATAATTGAAACATACTTAAATAGTAATATTGCTAACAATTTAGTTACAATGACGGTCTTATCGCTGAGAGCGATATCTTCCACTTTCCAGACAACCTTGAACCTGAACTGAAGTAGCCTAAGAGGCGACCGGTCGCCTTTCATGTTTTTTTGTCGCCGATTCTCTTCGTGAGTAGCCTAAATGGCGAAAAATCGCCTACGTTGGCAACACTGACAGACAACAGGCACACTGAGACTAGTGATGTGTCAAATCGATTTACTAAACGAGTTGGGCTTAGATCGAGTCAACTCGAGTAGAATTCTCTATAACTCGATTTAGTCGATTTGAATACTCCCGCCCTAGCGCGTCAGTCGAATGACAGACACTGAGATGGCGCGAAGTTTGCCGATCATTTATGACTGTATTCGTTCATTTAATTCGCTACAAATGTCAATTATGTCAATGTCACAACAACATAACATTGCATTGTTGCAGATTGAGGTTATTTTGGAGTGCCGGTTGTTATTGTTAGTTTTTCGAATTATTAGGTACTGTATAGAAAAATGCCGGGACCTAAAAGGAAATCTGTTGTTTGGGATGTATTTGAATCGCCAGTGAATGGACATGCTAAGTGCAAACAGTGTTCAGATTCATACAAATATAGTTTTTTTGTTAATTAATAGAAATACTTAATTTATTTACGTTACGAAAATTTAATCCTAAATACATAAATCATAAATAAATACATTTCTTTTTTTATTTAAATTCTACCTACTTTAATTATAATGGTCCCCATACATGTTTATGCTAAATCTGTTCAATATTGTTACGAAAAGAAATCATTTACTTCACCCAGTTAACTCGAGTTACTTGACTCGAGATGAACTCGAGATACTTGACTCGAGTTGAACTCGAGTAACGTGAATTTCAACTTGAGTTAACTCGAGTTGTGTTTATTCCGAGTTGGCACATCACTAACTGAGACACGTGTTTTTGACGTTGACGTTACTATGACATTTTAATTTTTGAGATGTCATTGTTTTTACGATCTCAATATCTCAATGGATGTCATGCACAGCATGACAATGACAGCGCAATGATGATTATCTATGGAAGCTACCTACAAACTAGTGATGCTCCGGATATCCGTATCCGTATCTGTATCCTTTACTTTTCTCGCGGATCTTTTAACGTATTAATTTTTAACTGACAGGGTGAAAAGCTAATATACAACGTGTAATTTAAAGGGAATATACATACCAAGTGCACGGCTTCTTTGGATGATAACAAACGATATGGCAAGGGTTTTGTAAACCTATGTCTACATGTGTGGAACTTATTAGAAATTTCAATACATTGATACCGGAGACCGAATTTTCCAAATTAAAAAGAACGCAGATAATTATCATATTATTGGCAAGTGACGTGAAAAGTTATTGACCCTCGTAGTGCTGTGACACGTTTGTTATGATTGGTATTCAAGAAACATATGAAACCGATAATTTGGTACCTATCAATTCTTTGAGTCACTTATTTTAAGCTGAAACTGTGCATAGAGACTCCATACCAGATGTTGTCTTCAGCCCTTTTGCATAGATATGGGGTTTCCGTTACACGTTGTATATAACCTACAAACACAAACAAAACACCTATAAAATAGGTAATTATGTAGAATAAAAAACTTAAATTCCATTCAGAGTATTTTTATTTCTTAAAATCATACATTTGGCACCTTCATATTGCAAAAATTTATCGTGGTAAGCTACTATACCCATCAATATTTATTTATTTATTAAAACTTTATACAGAAAATGTACAAAGGCGGACTTAATGCCATAGCCCATAGGCATTCTCTACCAGTCATCCATGGGTGGTGAAGAGATAATGGCAGGTGCATAAAAAAATAAACTAAGTAGATAATAAATAAATATAATATATAAATAATAAATACATTCAAAGTAAAAGTTTTAAAGTAAATGGCTCTTCTTCAGTCTCCTGCGGCGAAGGGGATGGTAAGCAGGTCATTTCACATTTGGTGACCACCGCAGGAGACTGAAGAAGAGCCAATTGCAGTTGCATTGCCGGACAGGAAAAGCATGTCACCTCATCGGCTGACCATCATGCCGCCTAACAAGGAGAGTATTGTCAAAGCCATTGAAAACATCTACACAGTGATCAACATTTCACAGAAAGATTCGAATCACGAAGACAGTAACTATGATCAAAGCAGCAGTGCTGGCTCTAGACACACTACGCCCCAGTACATGCCGCCACTAGAGATGAACAGCTTCCCTGCTCTACAGGAAGCATAGATCGTTCCGTACCAGAACGCTCATGTCTCAAACTACGTACAAGCTCCTGACAGTTCACTCGCTCAACCTATGGCTTACGACGTTGCTGATAATGAATTCAATACAGATGACATCCTCTATGCTGTGGGTTTCCCAGACCCGAAAACCCGCTCGGTAACTAGCGACACGTAACATCGTGCGCCAGCGCTCCCCGCCAAAACTCTAAAAAGTAAAAACTAATAGTGTCGTGTAGTGACTCCTCAAACTCTCTCTACTGTCGTGAACTTTGAGGAAATATCGTCTGAACCGGCGCGCTGGGTACTCATATCGAAGGGACTTATAATCTACATCACCTGTAACTTTACCCTCCAAGTCCTGATTTCAACGCCATCTAGCGAACATACGTAGTCATCCATATACATATGGTTTTCAGCCTCGTAAGCCGCGAGCGGGTATTTATCCCGATTATCAGATGCGAGTTGGCGAACTACTCTCATAGCTAAATAAGGCGAGCTTGAGACACCGAAAGAAACGCGGTTAAATTCAAAAGTTGGAATCTCAGAATCCTTATTGAATCTGTATAAAATGCGTTGAAATGCGTGATAATTAGCGGAAAGATTAAGTTGGAAGTACATTTTTTCGATGTCTGCAACTACAGAAACGGAAAACATGCGAAGATTAATTAATAAATCGAAAATATTACTTTGTAGATTCGGACCTACATAAAGGAGATCATTTAGCGATTTACCTGAGCTAGTTTTACAGCTAGCGTCAAGCACGATGCGAGTTTTGCTGGACTGTTTATCCGGGCGGTAAACAGCACGATGCGGAATACAATAATGCGGGATTTTGAGAGCGGGATCTTTGATCTTGGCCAAATAACCTTTGTCAAGATAATCTTGAAGCGTAGCGTTGTAATTAGTTCTGATCTCGGGATCAGAATCTAACTTTTTTTTTCAAATTAATGAGGCGGCGCATCTCCGTTGAGTGCGAATTTCCTAAGTCTTTACACGGAGCCTTAAATGGTAACTGCACCGTGTATCTACCTGTTTCATCGCGAGAGTAAGTTTAATTATTAGGGACGCTTTCCAGCTCCCAAAAGCGTTGCGAGAGCGTATCTAAGCTAAGCGTGCTAGTAGCGCACAGAAAAGTTTGCTTGTTTTTATTTTTGTTTATTTGAGCGGGGTGAGCGCGCGATGTTATGCGAGGTTGACAATCGGCCCGACCCATGGCTATGTAGCCAGTCAGCGTCAAGATGGCGGGACCAAGTCCCCAATTTAAAATCTATCGAATTAAAGTGTTTGCACTACATATGTACCATTTGTACCTTAAACCAGCAATTTGTACCTCTAACGGTAAAGGAAGTACGTCCAGACGAACCTGGTCCCGCCACTTTGACGTCAAAGTGGCGGGACCAGGTTCATCTGAAAGCGTATATTTACTTGTATATACTCAATTTCCAATACAATTGTAAGTGCCAAACTAAAGATATGTTATTAAAACATTGGTCCCGCCATTATGATGATTCATGTTACCTATTGCTGAATTCATAATTATGAAAATCGTAAAAACGTACGTCCTATGTGTGCAATTTTCATTTTCATAGCTTTAGTACATCAAAAGTTATTTAAATCATAGATACCCTTATGCAGAAATGAAACAACCCAAAATGCTAAATTTGCAAATTATGTATATTTTTATAAAAAAAATGTTATAAAGAAGCTTTAGTGTTTTAATGATAATTGTTACCTAAATAAAAAAAAACTTTTTAACAAAAAATTAAACCGACTCCCAGAAAATACTGCTATGTATAAAAACTAACTTTAAAAATACTCTCGAAAAATAACTTTAGTTTCGGTAGTCGGTATTTTTTGTTAGGAACTAGGTAATAAATATCCAAATATATGTATGTTAAATGCCTATTTATAATTGATCTCATTTTATAATGTTAAAGATAAGCTAACACGTCACTTCCTTCATTCATAAGTCTAATGTTGGCTGCGCTGGTGCTACCCTCCCCCCACCATAACATACGATTGTCAGACGGAGGACGTGGCACCAGCACAGACACAGTATTGCAACGAGAGCCGAAGTGAACGGTTAGAGGAATAAGAATACGGTAGTGATAGTAGTATTGTACCTATTAGTTAACTAAGGTATGTACAAATGTGTAATTACTCTAAAGTTTGTAAAATGTAATATCTGTAACGATACCAATAAATTAGTCTGTTTTTAAAAGGCATGAGATACAGATAATGTAAATTATTTCATTTATGCTAATGTGATACCAAATAAAAATATCTGAGAATCAATCGAGTGGTTTCCTTTCATTTTGCTTGTATTTTTGTTTTTGGCAGCGACTTCCGGAATTAAAAATGAAATACAAGTTACACTGCGAGTGCAACATAACATATATTATCCGATGGTTTATAAAGTGTAGATGAAATAAGAAACTGCTTGAAGAAAAAATGCTCACTTAATTTAGTCTCCTGATTTAAAGATTTTATGCACCGGCCATAGTTTACCACGGCAAATCAACTGATTAAATTATACAAGATCACTTTTTCATGCAGTGCAATAGAATCAAAACCATATACTACTCGATATCAACTACCTACAATATTTTTTTGACTCAATGATCAGAAGAAAATTAACATTTTTGAAATTCCGGGACAAATTGTCTTAAAAGGATCCCTGATATCCTTACTAATATTATAATTAATGCGAAAGTAACTCTGTCTGTCTGTGTGTTACGCAATCACGCCTAAACTACTGAACCGATTTTAATGAAATTTGGTACGGACATAGTCTAGAGTCTGAGAAAGGACATAGGTTACTTTTTAATGCGAAAAAGGGCTGTAAGGGGTTGAAATAGGGGATGAAAGTTTGTATGAAAATTGCGTCATTTTTAAAGTTAGAAGCTTTAAACTTATTTTTTAGACATTTGATTAGACATTAATAAATATGACATTCAAATTATGTATGAGTTTTGATTTCAAAATAATTCGCCTAAAAAATTAAAAATGCTGCCTAAGGTCACTATTCCGCGCGGACAAAGCCGCGGGCACAGCTAGTCTGCTATAAAGTATATAGCACTAAACACTGCAAAGTGAAAACTAGTTTTAATTTCGGTAGTCGGTGTCTTTGGTTTTGAATCTTAGTTTTTGGCACCGACTTCCAAAATCAAAGTTTTTTTTTCACATTGCGGTGTTTTTTTGGAAGTCGGTTTAATTATTTGTAAAAAAATATTTCTCTCTTTTTAGTTGTCCGATTTATAATTTAACTACCTACTTACAAAGCCTTTTTTTCTGGGTGGCAAAATAATCGAATCACTCTGGGTTAAGCGCAAGGGGGTATCAGACTTGTACTGACTAAAACCCACCCTGTCCCTTCAGCTGCCCTTAAGTTCCGGAGCCGCGGTACCTTGTTAGAACATTTTTGCAACCCCGGCGGGCAATGGCCTTATGAGGCCCCGTCACTGGTGCTGACAGCTCTTTGAGGCGCGCGTGGAACACGACGCGCCACCGATCCGGGCCTAGTCCTTACCGGACGGTAAGCTACCCCAGCTCGCCGTCCGCAAGCCCGCGCCTACGGTGGCCGGATATCGACTCGCGATCCCCGACGCCGGGGGCGTCTCCCGCGGCGGCTGGGGCGTGAGGAAGAGAGTTGCCTCTCCCTCACGCGTTCGGCTTCCTCCTTCGCTAGCATGACTGCTTCGCAGAAGGAGGCGACTGCATCCCATTCCCTCTCGCTCCACACCTTGGTCTGAACCAAGGCCGGGCGCGTAAGGTCGCTGCCGTCGATCGCCACCACGAAGACACGGCGGTACTCCGCCCAAGCAGGGCACACCTCCACTGTATGCCCCACCTTGTCCTCCGGATGGTCCTCACAATGACGACACCCGGGCGTATCCTCCCGCTGTATCCCAAACAGGTACTTCCCGAAACAGCCATGTCCAGTCAGTACCTGCGTCAGGTGCAAGGTGCGGATGCCATCATGAGATCCTGATTTGATGACAATGAAACCACTTCTAAAGAAAACCCTTTCAAACGAAAAAATAATTTTCTAAATCAATTCAGCCGTTTTCGAGTTATCGGTGATCATCAGTGATCGGAGTAGGTAGATTGAAATGGGGTCATTGATCCGAAACGTATATATTAATATGGACATTCCTCCGGAATTGGTGGATTATTAAAAAAAAACCGGAACTTATGTAGGAATTTTATTCTGCCAGAGTGGAAGGAGTCATTTGATGATTTGCCATCCTCAAAAAAAAGGTAGGAATTGTAATAAAATGAGCAATATTATTACAGATAAAAATAAAATTACATATAAACAATAAAAATTACAGATAAATAATGAATTAATTTAGTTTATATACCTTCCTTTAAATTTTGAATTGAGTAGGAATAATATCACTACCATCATTAACAATGTTTAATTGAATCCGGAAATACCGGAATTACTTTCCGGGAAAATGGCTTATCCATGTTATTCTTTCTGTGTGCATTTATCATACAAGTACCAAAAATCAATCTACCTACACCGATCACTGGTGATCATACATTAAAAAAAAATACGCGATCGAATTAAGAACCTCCTCTTTTTTTTTGATCAATTAAAACAAAGGTGAAGATTATTTTTGCGCATATATTAAACTGTTAGGCACTATGTACCTACCTACGTTTGACTCTTCATAACTTTCGTCTTTAAGTCATTGTAGTACTCTCACTGACCAATTATTCGAGAAATATGAGCTCAATAATAAGCCATCAGCCACCATAGTTTTTTCCAATATCACGTGTACAATGATAGAAACATTGATACTTGCTTATTTATTATTTTTAAATACGCATACTTTTGACAGGTGGTGCGTCAAGAATCTAATAAGTTTGCAAACGATTTCCGTTTAGAATAACAATACTTTAAGAATCGGACCGGACTAACCCCGAACCAAAATAAAATAAAAACGTTATGAATTATAAAATAATAAGTAAATGAAATATAAAGTTTTACAACACAACAGCTTATATGTTAAGATGTTCACCCATCATCAGACCAACCTCGGCAAGCGTTGATTAACCCTGAAGATCGACCCGTGAAGGTGTTATTAATTAGCAGTGATCGGAGTAGGTAGATTGATTTTTGGTACTTGTATCATAAATGCACACAGAAAGAATAACATGGATAAGCCATTTTCCCGGAAAGTAATTCCGGTATTTCCGGATTCAATTAAACATTGTTAATGTTGGTAGTGATATTATTCCTACTCAATTCAAAATTTAAAGGAAGGTATAAAAACTAAATTAATTCATTATTTATCTGTTGAATAATAAAAACAATCTAATTCCGATCGAAGCTTTAATTTTTATTTTTTTTATTCCTACCTTTTTTTTGAGGATGGCAAATCATCAAAAGACTCCTTCCAGTCTGGCAGAATAAAATTCCTACATAAGTTCCGGTTTTTTTTAATAATCCACCAATTCCGGAGGAATGTCCATATTAATATATACGTTTCGGATCAATGACCTACACCGATCACTGTTAATTAGCCACGAGCTGTAGGTTAATTACTTATTAACGATATAAAAATTTTACCTAGGTACCTATATCACACATGTCATCACCGGAAAGGCGTGCCCCATATCTCAAAAACTACTGAACCGACCTTGATGAAATTTAGACTGTTCCCAAGTTGAAATATACCTGATTTTAATAAAAAAAATATCATCTCGATATGACTTAAAGTTTCCGAGAAATTCGTGGACAATATCTAATATTATCCGATTCCAATAATATTACATACTTACCTACATACAGGTCAAACTGAGAACCTCCTGTTTTCACCCACGAGGCGACGACAAAAAAAAGAGGAGGTTGACGCGTATTTTTTTTTATGTATGGTCACCGATTACTCGGAGACGGCTGAACCGATTTGGAAAATTCTTTTTTGTTTGAAAGGGTATACTTCGTAATTGGTCCCATTGTCAACAAGTCAGGATCTGATGATTGGATCCTGGAGAAATCGAGGGAACTCAAATATTATAGGCACACCTATAGTGATTTGAGTATTTTTTATGGTAACTTGTGTAGTTGCATTTGAAAAGCACCATTTGTGAACTGGACCTGATGATAAAGACCACAGATGGCCACTGGAACTACTCAATAAGTAGGGATAATAAAATATTTCATGGGTTCCGCTTCGATTACTTGAATGTGGTTATTAAGCACAATATACTCGTCCAATGCATATGGGGAAGTGAAGCTGATGGTGAAGTGCCAGGAGAACTGCTCAATAATTAACGGCCCAACATTGGGAAAAGCAATATTTTGTAAATGATTATAAGTAGTTGACATTTAGGCTCTTGTAACTAGGTAAATTAAAAATCGACCAACTAAAAACAGTGAAATAAAAACTTTTTACCAAAAAATTAAACCGACTTCCAAAAAACACTGCAAAGTGAAAAATTACTTTAATTTCGGAAGTCGATGCCAAATACAAAAATACTAAACTAAAGACACCGTAAAAAGTTTTTTTAATTCGATTAAAACCCATGCGAACAAAGTCGCTGGCAACAGCCAGTATTTTTAATAAAAATTATCAACGTTATGAATTATTATTATTTAAAAATACACTATTCAGGTGCGTAGGAGCTTGAACACAGGATTAAGTAAAATAACGTTCGCTTTTATTTTGTACTTTATTTGCATTATTAAAATAAATATTTACATGTTCATTAATTAATTATTACGTTGAATATAAATTAAAATAATGATTTACCTAACTAATGTATTTTTCATAATAATGTTGTACCTACGTTCATTATTATAATAAAAAATACAACAGATAAACAATGAATCCATTTAGTGTGACGGATCTCTGATGAAGTTTGCAGTCATTACCTACACACCATTATCTGTGTTTTTACCTAGGTCCTACATATTGTACCTACTATGAAAAAGGTATATAAGGTATATTCGGTGAAGTTGTTATCTTCTACTTCTATTACTGTTTCTTATAATAGGCCTATGCAGCGTTATTCTGAAAGCCTCAGTAATTTTAACAGAACCCCTTCAGAATGGAATACATATATTATTATTTGTTATTATTAACATACAAAGAGATAGTGAAGGTGAAAGTCAACTTTATCCTTAACCACGCGCGACAAAACCTAGGAAGGTGTATGTGTGCTTTTGCCGCTCATTACTGTGTGTACGTATAAACTGTATGAAGCAAAGGTCACTTTACTACTGAAACAATCTTTCATAAGGCAATCATAAAATTATTACGGTAGAAATAAAAAAAAAAAACTTTTTCATCACTCATGCGTTCTGCTATTAATTATGATGTAGAGATTTAATTTAGCTAAGACCTTCAAAATAACGCTGTATAGACAACACTTTGGTTTCGTTGCCACAAGTACCATTAACAGTTCCATGATGGAACTACTGATATTTTTTTTATCACTAGTTCCATTACACCCTTGAAAAATTTCACAAGTGTAGAGTAGCAATAATGTGGAACTACTGATAACAATTCCAACATTAGTTCCATTATTTTCAGATTCTTTTAAAATGGAACTAGTGATAACAAATCCAACATTAGTTCCATTATTTTCAGTTTCTTTTAAAATGGAACTAATGATAAAAAAATAATCAGTAGTTCCATCATGGAACTGTTAATGGTACTAGTGGTAATGAATCACATCTTGTGGGTTGGAGTTAAGCTTTATGTGATGGCAGTAGGACGAGGTAGTACACTGGATCACATGATCAGAAAAAAGAAGTGAGAGTGATGTGGCCAGTGTTGGTGAAGGTGTTTGCTGTGGATTGGCTGTATGTTCAAGGAGCTTTTTGCTCAGCAGTGGGGAGAACAATGGTTGAGAGAAAAAGTGGATAAAGGACGTAAATACAATTCGGCTGTAAAACTAATATTTATGTTCTTTACAAAATGCAATACGTTGGTCTCCTATAGATAGGTACTTAGGGTAGGGCTCTCAATGAATGGATTTAAAATATCTCCCTCTGGAATTGTAGACATATTGTACTTTACTACAGTAAATGTTATCTAGGCACTAAAATGACGTTTGCTATACAAATACATCATCATAATTAAGGCATCTAGTAATCAAGTTCTATATTTTGGTCGAGTTATCTTACATAATTCATAGCACTAAGTAAAATAAAGTTTTGTGTCAGTAAGAGCTAAGTGTTCTGCTATTAAGTACCGATGCGTGTTCGCATATCTCGTGGCACAAAATCGTTTAGAGCAAGTTACTGAATTCAGTGGTTCTTGCCCGTTTTGTTACATTTTGATCTAAAGTATAAATCTAAAAGTCATACAAAAATGATTATTTTAGGGATTTCGTTATCGGTTTTTATTTTGAAAATATTGTTTAGCGTCAGTATCTTCAAGCTGCCAATACAAACATTTTCTCCAAAATAATCATCGCTCATTTCATTGTATGTAGTTTTAAAAACTATGATAAACAATTTGGTGGTTATTATGGCGGAGGTCCAGCGGTTACAATTCTTCGTGCTTCGCGGGTTGCTTGTCACTGATGTAGTACGTCGTCTCTGGTAGGGAGACTCCGTAGTCCGATGTCGCGAGCGCGTGGTACCGAGACCGCAACAAATGTGCGGCAGCTTTCGGTTGCCGATTGCGAGTGAATATACCCTTCTTGTTGCCACCTACACGGGTTATCGCTGCAAAGGAATAATCACATAAGTAATCGAAAAAAAAAATAGCATCATAGCTAATCCGAACAATCAGAGAGTTGACTTTGTGCAAGTAAAAATGCATCGGCTGCTTTCGTTCATGCTTGACTTCTATGGTTTAGGTTCACAGGACTTAGCTGAGTACAAAATATCATTCCAATGAAGACTATCTGTACCTTGACAGAACTGAAGTTGAGGAAGAGGTTCTTATTTTAAGACTAAGAGATAATGCTAATATCGTCTTGCTGTGTAGCATCATCTCACTCAGGCAAGTGAAACATTGTGATCATGCAAATTCACTTCAATCAGTCTTAGAGATACCATGCTTTCAGGTTACAGGCATATCAAGTCACACCGCCACCTAGTACGAATTCATCATTCATTATCATGTCTGAGGTAAGATCGGCTTCGCTTACAGCGCAACCACTTGAGGTGTCGTGTGGATGGCTGCAGGCGATCTCGACGGCGCTGAGGGCCTTTGCCTACCCTCCCTAGTAACAACAGACATATATCATATATAATAGACAGGCCCGTTGGTATAGTGGTCAGTGGCCCTGACTGCTATGCGCAAGGTCGTGGGTTCGATTCCCACCTAGGACAAATGTTTGTGTGATGAGCACGGTCATTTGTTCTTTGTCTGGGTGTAATTTATCTATAATATGTATGTATTTAGAAATATATATGTATGTTTATCAGTTGTCATACCCATACCACAAGCTCTGCTTAGTTTGGGACTAGATGGCGTTGTGTGAAAAAAGTTGTGGAATATTAGTTGTGGAATATTAACAAGCCAATCACAATACTATTCTATGAACGTTTTGGATGTACTGTTGCGTTACATGGGCGTTAGTTACAGAAGGTACGTGGCAATAATAACTTCACGGGTATATTAATGATTTTCTTAAGGGTATAAAAAAAGTGAAAACTATGTTAGCATTATTAAGCTAAGGCTAAGAGCAAAATTTGTTCAGATGTAGGTAATCAAAAGTTCTTTCAAATGGAGTAAAAACGGACGCACGAAATTCTATTTATACACTATTGAGCCTTGAAGGTAGGAAGGCTCACGTCCTAGGTCATAAACGTTGTTATAGTTCAATGTTGTACCTACCCAATGAACAAAAAAGGTAATGTCTACCATAATTCAATTTATAATGGTGTTAAACGTACACTGTGGTGTCTTAAAGTCAGCAAAATTCCATATGAACTCCCCAGCAAAGAAGCCTGCGTTCCGTAGGTGATCGAACGCCTTGAAGTGTTCAGAGATTAGCACGCACTGGTACTCCTCCGACCAGATGTACTCAGGGTACTGAAAACAACAGTGAATTGAAAAGCGAGATTGCAACGAATTACTAAAACTTACATGACTATAATAGGCGCACCAGTAAGTCCTAACTAGATCTTGATATAATCTTTGACACTTCTGAAATCGGGTTACCTTTGGGAAATCAAGAGATAAAAAATCTTTCTCTCTACGTACGTACAGTCGGCCAAGAAAGTGGTGTACCACCCTAAGGTTGAATATCGCTTGCAGATTCATAGGTGATAAAGATTAGTTTCGCTTGCAGATCGATCTGACAACTTCTATTGCTGTCTTTATCTGATTATTGATAACGACTATTACTGTTTGTAACGTGACAGCTGTTCTTAGTTTGAACTTGATGGAACCAATGACGTCGTAAAATCAACGGCGGGGGGCTGTAGATTTTAATGACAAAATTGTATCTACAAATTCAGAATTGTAATCAACAAGTTACATAAAATTGTAAAGGCACAAGGCGAGTCCACAAACCTACAATTTCTGTAAACTTGTAATTACAATATCAATAAAAAACAAGCTAAAAATAGATTTATCCTTTTATTAAATTTCTACAATCAATTTTAAAATACTTATAACAAACAAAAACATAGCATATATAGTAATATTTAGAAGATATTGAAAATTTTTAAAAATTAGAAACGGGTGTAACCGCCGTTGGCCTCTATAACCTCTTAAAGACGAGACCTCATTGAACCAACAAGCCGTGAGCAAATATCGGTTCCCCGCATTTCCTCCCAGATATAATTACAGTGACTAATAAGAGCTTGTTTGGTTCTTTCATTTTGATGCGACCATCGTTGGACCATAAGGCCCCAAAGATTTTCTATCGGGTTGAGGTCCGGCGATCTTGAGGGCCACTGAATTACCCTTACGTCAGTGTGTGAACGAAACCAGGCTCTTACGATCCTCGCATTATGAATTGAACAATTATCTTGAACAAAATCAAATTGTGGCACTTCGTTCTCCGGGTAAACATTACGGACTGTCGGTAGCATTGCATTCTGAAGCACGTCGATATAATTTACAGCCGTCGCTCGAGGAGGTAGAGAACACAATTCTCCTACACCATCCGTACTCATCCAGCCCCAAATATTTACGGAAATTCGACCTGATTCTCTATTTGGGATTACATGATCATCTTTATACTGTGTTGAATTATATCGCCAAAGGTGAAGACGTCCATGCTGACTGGATTTAAACGTTTTTTCATCACAAAACACTGTATTAGACCAATCAAACTCTAAGTGCTCTCTGGCGAAGTTCAGACGAGCAAGTATGTGAGCATCCGTCAAATATATTTTCTTGGCGTAATGCCTGTGGTGCAACCCCTTGTAATGTAGATGATTCCTTAGTGTTAGGGCACTCACATCGAACATCTCCGCAAAATGTTTTGTGGTCTTAAAACCATTGATTTCATATTCCCGTCTCATGAATTCTCTATCGTTATTGGAGAGTGCAGGCCGGCGACCACTTCTTCTGTGATCCAACAAACTTCCCTCCTCTCCTTCACGACGAATCCAAAAGCGGACAGAACGCCTCGATATATTCAAATTCCGGGATATCGCACTGATACTGCTTCCCTCATTAAATTGGGCAATTATTTGTGCTCTTTCGGCAATGGTCAAGTTGGCAGGCATTGAGATGATTTTATATGCAGTTGATTGAAAAATAACACGGAAAATATATCGATTTTTTGCATATATTCGACAAAATGTCAATTGTCAGTTTTCTTTTTCAAATGGAATTCGGTTGTCTAAATAGTTTTTATTACTTTTGTTTGGAAACATTTCAATTGCTTTGTAGAAACTAATCTCCTTTTCATTTATACTAAAGGTTAAAATGTCATGTGACATATGACGTATGAATACTAAATACATAGGTTTACGTCATGATAATGTTGTCTCTTTCAGTAATATCTTTTTATAACGAACCTTGTTGTAATTTTCGATGACCGGGAAACTAAATCAAAACTGGTACACCACTTTCTTGGCCGACCGTACATTTAAATAAAATTGAAGTATGTATCTGTGATGTCAAAACAACTATAATTGTAACAGTTATTATAGTAATTAACGCGATACTAAAAAACAAAAATTTGGCCAAGTGCGAGTCAGACTCGCCCATGAAGGGTTTCATAGTAGCTATGCCAAATAACTTTGTTTTTCATAGTGTTTGTATGAATTACAAAGTTATATTTGCAGTTTTAGAAAATATGCTGTACCTCAAAAACTGCTGACCCGATCTCGTTTAAACTAATTTTGGTTGAAAGTATACCTACATTAAGATCTACAGCATTATATTATTTTTAAATTTTTCACTCCATTATTATAGACTTCCACACATTTTACCACTTTGGAAGCGTATATCTTTTAAACGATTAGCTTTATGAAAAAATGGTTTTAAAAACCTCAATATCATTTTTAAAGACCTGTCTATAAATACCACACATGCATAGGATTCATGAAAAAAAAAAAGAATTTTCAGTTTCAGTTCCATGTATGGGGAGCACCCCTTTATTTTAAATTATTTTTAATTTTTTTCTTAAAATCGGAAAGCAGTTTACAGAATACATCTACCTACCAAGTTTCACATGTATAGTCTATATAGTTTCGGAATAAAATGGCTGTGACATACGGACGGACGGACGGACAGAGACAGACAGACAGACAGACAAACATGATGAAACTATAAGGATTCTGTTTTTTGCCCTTTATTTTAATTATTATATATAGTTTCGGAATAAAATGACTGTGACATACGGATGGACGGACAGACAGTCAGACATGACGAAACTATAAGTGTTCCGTTTTTTGCCATTCGGCTACGGAACCCTAAAAAACTGTTTCTTAATTTTTGTCTGTCTGTTTGTCCGGGCTTATCTCTGTAATGGCGCTACCTATTTTTATAGAACTTTCACCGGAAGATAGACGGTACAGAACAACATATATTCGTTTATCTCGGCATCCCCACGGGATCCAGATTTATGTGAGAAAAGCTACCCACGCAAACTTTGCCTTTATTTATTTATTAAAACTTTATGCAACATAAAATGTGCAAAGGCGGATTTAATGCCATGGGCATTCTCAGTATGTGTAAGTATCAGTGGCGAAGGCTCCATACAACTCGATTCCTACTGGCTTCCCTTTTGAAATATGGCAAATATTAGTCTATTATTTTATATATGAATATATAAATAGTAATCTATTAATTTCAATTAAACAAATAATTATTTACGAAGTTACAAGATTTCGAAGTCAGCCACAGGGCCACAGTTACTGGAATTCACGCATCACACTTGAGCAAGGTAAGTATTTTTTGGTCCGGCTTCCCTTTTATGAATATTCACCCTTCGCCACTGGTAAGTATGCTTACCAAGTGCAATCCTTCGATAGTGTCGGCTCCATACTCGGTCATGATGATAGGCTTGTTGTTGATGCGGTGCCAGGTGGTGGCTTCTTCAATCACGTTGTTCCTAATCTGTGTCGTTTGGCCCGGGTTCGCGTACCACCCGTTGTAGCGGTTAAAGCTGATAATGTCCAAGTGACGGCCCTGATTAAATTAAGATGATAGTTTTACGTTGCTGGCAAAGTCTTTCTTGTTAATTGTAACATGTAGTGCGTTGTATTATATTACTCACAGACTTGTCAGCAGTAGTGCCAGCAGAAATAGCTATAGTGACCGGCCTTGAGAGATCCATAGATTTAACGTGTCGCACCACCTCACTGAAAAAGTTAAAAGAAATTGAATCATCAAAATTTTATTTTTTTAATTTGAGGGACTGAATTCATGTAAATGTATTGACGTATAAAAAGTGCTGAATTTCGGCCTAGTTTGAATACCTAAATGGCTTGAATATGCGTAAAAATTGGAGGTTCAAACTCAAAACTCGAACTCCAAAATATTTTGTTTCACAGGAGCCTTCATAGGCATTTATAAAACGTCAGAAGCTTTTGCACGGTTCGTATTGGTAGATTCATATGGAAAAGAACCGGCAAGAAACTCCACGGTTACTCTTTTCAAAACAAAATTGATCTTGAAAATGTTTCCTTAATACAGTTTTATATATATACTAGCTTTTGCCCGCGACTTCGTCCGCGTGGAATAGTTACTTTGGGCTAACGTTAAATTTAACCCCGATTTTGAAGCATTCTTCATTGGCGCTCCGCTCCTATTGGCCTTAGCGTAATGATACAATATAGCTGTGCCCGCGACTCCGTCAGCGTAAGTTAATGTATTGGTAATATTGTTTAGATCACGTTCACATGAGGCTTAAGTACCTAGAGAACGCTTCGACCGCGAGACGCGTCGAGCGCGGCGACCGATTCTCAAAAATAATCCTTATAGCATGATTCAGTATTCACGCGCGATGGCTTATTATTATAAGCGTATTTCATGTATAACTTTGGTGTTTCTATACCAATTTATATGATTCTTTTTACGGTTTCGTAGCCGAATGGCAAAAAACGGAATCGTTATAGTTTCGACATGTCTGTCCGTCTGTCTGTCTGTCTGTCTGTCCGTCCGTCCGTCTGTCACAGCAATTTTATTCCGAAACTCTCGAACTCTTAGGACTATACATGTGAAACTTGATAGGTAGATGTATTCTATGAACCGCTTTCCGATTTTGAGAAAAAAATTAAAAAATATTTAAAATAAAGGGGGGCTCCCGATACATGGAACTAAACCTGAAATGTTAACTTTTTCTATTAGGGGTGACTGAGAGTGTTATAAACGTAAGAGTAGACAAATATTATAATCAGAAAGCTTCGAACTGCTAAGCTATCGGGAGTTACACGTGTTATTGTGAGTCAACCATAAAAGTTAGACATATGCTGTCGTGGGATATTTTTTATATAATTTTAAGGAGAACATTTCCGTCATGAAATGATTTGTGTAGCTTTAACCATTAAGGTTGCACACGCGACGGAAGCTTAAAAAATGGAATAACTTCTCCCGTTTTCCCAACATTTCCCTTCACTGCTCTGCTCCTATTGATTGTAGCGTGATGAAAAGTATACTATAACCCGCTCAGGAGTATGAAAAATAATTGTACCAAGTTTCGTTAAAATCCGTCGAGTAGTTTTTGTTTCTATAACGGTTATACAGACAGACAGACAGACAGACAGACAGACAAAAATTTAACTGATTGCATTTTTGGCATGAGTATCGATCCTTAATCACCCCCTGATAGTTATTTTGGAAATATATTTCATGTACAGAATTGACCTCTCTACAGATTTATTATAAGTACAGATAGATAAGTTTTTAAGCTAACATGATCACTGACAGTATTATTTATGAAAACTCGAAACAAAAGATACACATGGTAAATATTCCG
Organism: Tholera decimalis; assembly: GCA_943138885.2. NCBI lineage: Eukaryota > Metazoa > Arthropoda > Insecta > Lepidoptera > Noctuidae > Tholera > Tholera decimalis. The sequence goes on from OW964558.2 coordinate 16,141,143, forward strand.
TTTTACCTAAGTTCTAATGATACAGTTTTATATGTATGAGTAGATATAGTATAGACCAATGAATATAGTACATCGTAATTACAACTCAAAAACGAATCTGAGATTCTATTCAGTGTTTTCACACTCAGATTAAATAGGGGAATTAAAGCAATCTCATTAATAAAAAAATTAATAAAAATATTTCATTAAAGAAAAACAAATTAAAACAACAACAAAAAAAGCACATGAAAGTGGAGTTGGAGACCTCTAGATGATAACGCAATAACAATAAACCGGGCAGCCACATTTGCAGAAGGAATCGTCACCATGCAGTCTTATTTTCTTTATTTGGGTTTTAAACGTTCACTCGCTAAGTTTTGTAACAGACTTTGGTAACTTGTTATAATTTGCTATTTATGAGGAATGATTTGCTTGTCTTGGCTAATCTCCATTTGGGTATAACAATTGCATGTTAAGGTATTGTAAATAAAATAAAGATCGCTTCTAATTAAAAAAATATCTTAACGTTTTGCGTACATATAATATGCTTTCAGTCAGTATATCGACCTAAGGTACTCGCGAGGAGCCATTTTATATATTGTCCGTATTGCCCTCTTTTGTAGTACACAGTAGAATCTACGTCAGCTGCGGGTCCTCACAGAAACATATTATAAGACCTGATACTGTGGAAATGAACAAACTAACTAAAAGTTCGTCGACGATGCCCTACATCGTGCAACACAAACTCACTATGGCCTATATTTTACGTAGTCGGATATTCAGAAAAGGACAACGATCCTGTACACGATGAGTCTCCAGAGAAAACGTATGTTTTGGCACCCCATTGATTTCATTCGAGGAACAAATGTCACCGAGACAATTGTGCCATAAGTTGGTACAAAAATATGGTCCAAAGATGTTGTGAACAAATAGTAACTAATTTTGTTGTTTTTTTTAACGATATTTTTTGTTATTAATAATACCGTATTCATCATCATCTGCTTAGCCTTTACTATGTTGGGGTCGGCCTCCAGTCTAACCGGACACAGATGAGTATTAGTGCTTTACATGGAGCGACTGCCTATATGACCTCCACAACCCAGTAGCTGGGTAACACGATACCCCTTGGCTAGACCAGTGTCAAATTTACTAGCTTCTGACTACCCGTAACTAGGGCATCCAATCCCGCAGCCTGAATTCAATCTCGGTATTTGCGGGACTACGAATTTTCAATCCCGCGGGATCTCGGTATTTGCGGGATCCCGCATATTGAAAATATTCACATTTATATAAGGCAAATAAAACACTGAATTAATCAAGTAACTCCACGTTTATTTACGTATTACTATTAGTATGAGATCAATCAAATTACACCGTTTATTTATCACAAAAAAAAACAATGAATTAAACTACTAACTCCACATTTATTTCAGTATTACTACTAATATGAGATCAATCAAATTACACCGTTTATTTATCACAAAAAAAAAAACAATGAATTAATCAACTTTCTCCACATTTATTTACGTATTAGTATGAGAACGAAACCGGTTTTTATACGATAAAAAAAAAACTCCGAAAGGCTCGCGACTCAGAGGAAATGTTTTCCCCTTATTAAAGAAAAACATTTATTTGGCATCAGTTGGTTTGGCACAAACAAAAATACCTACAATTAAATAACAATAAAAGTGGAAAAAAAATCTGTGGCTCGCGGCTGCGCTAAAAGGGTCCATTTCATCATTAATGCTGCACAGATAATATTCTATAGGCTTTCAATGAACCTTTAGGATCAAGTCACGATGACAGAACAAGTTTCAAATAAAATAATAAATATATACTTATTTAAATAGGTAGGTACACACCCAAAGTATCTGTCGGCCAACTTATTGGCAGACCGGGGCTCGTTGGAGATCGACCACATGATCACACTTGGGTGGTTCTTGTCCCGTCGTATCAGCTCTGTTAGCGACTGCTTGTGTTTAGCCAATAGCGTATCGGAGAAACCACTGCGAAAAAAAAGTCAGGTAAGGCATAAAAAGGTTGAGAGATTTATTAGGCACCGAAAATTTACCAAATATTTAAATAATTTGGTTTGACGCCCAACGCGGGACAGGTTTTACGTGAAATATGTACGTGTTTTGGGGCCCAGAAAATGGACAAATCTTGCTTGTGAATTATTAAGTGTCCAGTGTGGGTCAGATATTCCAAAAAAATGTTTTGGCGCGCAAATTGGAAAACAGTTTAATGAAAGAAAGTTTTTTTTTGCGCTCAATATGTTCATAAATATTGGGTGTGTTTCCAAACTATGTATTTTATTTTATTGTACATTAACCCTGTCGATTTAAAACTTAAAGTATCCTTTTAAAACTAAAATGTTAATCTGTGGGTACCGTAGGGATTCGAGGTATTAGTGCCATTTTTCTGGCCGCTGGTCCAGTCAAAATGATGGCAACTATGACATTGCTTCAAAGATATTTTAATAAAAGTAACGACTTAGTTAGAACCTATTTATTACCTACAATAAAACGAAGTGAATCCCTATTTTAGGTACCGAGACCTACAGAAAATTAAGAATCGTAAAAATATAAACTACTTACATTACACATACCTATATTAATAAATGTAAACATCAATGGAACTAAAACAAACAAACTAACTATAAACTTCAAACAAAACGATGACATACAAAAATGGGATAAGCGAAACAACCCCTTATCAATATTACTTATTCAACTAAACAGAAAGTAAAATCAAAATATTCAAGTAAAATCAAAGCATAGACTTACAAAAACACACATCTGACGTAAAAAAAGCTGAAACAATTTTCACTTATATAGGAAGTCTCTTAGCAAAGATATCGAAATTAAACCAAGTTTAAGTACCTACCTACTATCAGTGCGGTATGTATCAATGAGTGTAGGTAAGTGAGTTACTCTGCGTCCTGTACGACAAATTCGACTAAACTAAATAATTTTAATTTTACATTTTCTCCTAATCTATGCCTCCTACTTTGTATACTGTAAAGTTTATCTTCATAAAATTGTCTTGATGATGAGACTACTAATTTCGAATGTAAGTATTAAAATGACTGTATAATAATAATACAACAGCATGCACATCCACAATAAGGTAAATTAGCCTTATTGTGGATTATTTATAAAAGTTAGATATGTAGTACACAGGACTTTTGTTTAGATCTAATTAAACCCTAAATTTTTGTAGTACATGATCTTTACGTATAATTGAGCAATTCGTAAGCGCACGCGATTATAGTTTTACTAATACCCTTATTTCAGGAAAACTAAGAGCAGTAGCATAATGCTATAAGTTCATTCATTCTTGTGCTTCCTCATGAAACTGCCTATCATCAACATAAATATTTTTTATAATCCATTCGGTACTTTCGAAGATTCTTTCCGCTTTACAATTTTAGTATAACAATTTAATACATTAGTTATCACTTTTAATTGAAAGAAATTTCTGTAACTAATTGTTTCCTAAGTTAATAAATAAGTACACATACTTACTCAGTATCAACGCTGGGACACTCATCGATGATCATGATACCGTATTCGTCTGCGAGCTGGTAGATTTCTTCGGCGTAAGGATAGTGGGATGTTCTGAACGCGTTGGCGCCCAACCACTTGATGAGGTTGAAGTTCTTCACCCACAGAACTGGGTCCCAGCCTTTGCCTCGGAGCTAAATAGCAGTATCAACAATTGTAATAGCGTTTTATTTATGAAACTTAAAAGGGTAGAAATAAGGCTTTTTTGGTGGGAATATCCTCAAATGACTCTTTCCACTCCACACAGAATGTCAGACTTCTACTGACTAAATGACATGTTCCTTCACTGGCCTTATGTTCCAGGGCCGCAGTATCTTGTTAGAATATTCCCGCAAAGAAATTTGGCTTAAGATATTAAATTGGCTGGACGACAAGCTCAATTGGAAAATACACATTGATCATATTAAAACAAAATTAATAACTTTGCTAGGTGCGTTACATAAATCTTCAAATTGCATACCAAAAAAAAATACGTCTGGTTATATACAACTCCCTAGTAAAATCTCATTTAGAATACTTAATCGTGATATGGGGATCAGCTTCTAAATCTAATCTCAACCCTCTACAAAGAACACAAAATAGAATCATAAAATCCTTATTCCACTATCACTACCTTCATCCACCTAAATCATTATACAAAAAAACTAACCCACTTAACCTCACACAACTTTACACCTATAACACCTGCGTACTCATTAAAAAGATCACCACCAATCCATTACAATCAAACATAAAACTACACAAAAAAATAGTGACATACAACATACGGAGTATAAACAAGTTACAGCTAATGACCTCACCTGCACGGACTAATTACGGAAAAAGTACTATATTGTTTGAGCGAGTACGGCTGTACAATGGTCTACCAGAGGATTTGAAGCGAACTAATAGTGTCAGTATCTTCAAAAATAAACTTAAGAAACATGTCCGGACAATGTAACATAACGCCTCCAACATTCCAAGAGTGAACGCTACTTAATAATTGATATTCAAATATATCAATACTTTGTATCTCATTTTAAGTGAACCATAATGTTCTTATGAGACATAAATGTCTTTAAACCTAAATTCTTCGAAACAGTACTAAAGTCCTCTACCTATTTTAGTCATTGAAATTACAACAGTTATATTTTGCTATATGATAAGGCAAATTATGCCAGATTCTTTCTTGTCACTTTCCGTTACGAACGTCAAAGGTTAATAAATGAAAGCCATTGGCATAACGTGCGCTCCAAAGCACAGAAAGTCATCAATCCATGGGTCGACTCATTCTTTTTTGTTTCTGGGTGGGAAAATCATCAAATGACTCCTCCCGCTGTGGGAGGGAGTGTCAGACTTCTACTGACTAAAATCCTACCCTCTTCCTTCAGTTGCCTTTGTGGTCTGGGACCGCGGTATCTCGTCAAAACATTTCCGCAGCCCTAGCAGGCAAGGTCGACTCGTGTTGCTTTTATAATTTACCCGCCTTAAAACATAGAATATAACAGATACTAATATTATAAATGTGGTTTGGATGTTTGGATAGATGGATGCATGGATGGATGTTTGTTACTCAGTCACGGCAAAACTACTGAACGGATCTGAACTACTTTTTATCCCGGAATTTTCACGGGATCAGAGTGTTTCACGCGAACGAAGCCGCGGGCAGAAGCTATAGTTTATTAATAATCAGAACTGACTTACATCGGAATCTTCATGCATGCCGAATCCTTTCAAGTAGAGAGGCTTCTCGTTCAAGTAGATGGTGGTGTTGGACCACGTGACTGTCCTAATGCCGATCTTCTGGCTGTAGGTGTCGATCACTTCACCCTGGGCTCCTATTAGCGATGCCTGGAATGAAACGAGTATCATCAATTATCTGCTTAGCCTTTTTCGGGGTCGGCTTCCAGTTTATTCAATTTCAAAAATTTCAAAGATTAGATTTCAAAAAGAAAGAGGTTCTCCATTCATGTTTTTTAACTTATTTGTCGAAATACATGTAATTTTTAAATTAGTATATATTGATTAGAATAACCACTAAAAGTTTCAGCCGAAAGACATTCACTGCTGAACAGCGGCCTTCCTCAGATAGGCACACACAAAGCCAGCCTGTATCATCATTCAAGATAGGCAGGTCTTTGGAGTCGACGGTTCTCAGAATGGGGAACCTGACCACTTACTAAGCGAGTCCAGTGCAGATGGTGGTACTGTCGTTACGTGTTACCGTTCACAGCGATGCTTAGTGGAGAACTTACAGTCTCTCCAGGGAGGTGCCTCAACAGGGGACACTGAAGTGGTCACTTAAGACCCGGTGCTTGCGTCTCTTTCACATGCACTGAAGTTGTTAATGAGTGTGAAAGAGACAAAGCGAGAGTTTTCGAAAGCGATAATAGTATTACAAACAAGTATGACAACCCGAATGGCGCAGTGGTACTGAGGCTGCCTTACGTTCTTAGGGTCCCGGGTTCGAATCCCGGTAGGAGCAAATGTTTGTGTGATGAGCATGGACCTTTGTTTCCGAGTCATGGATGTTTATATGTATAATAAGTATGTATTTACAAACAAAAAGTATCTATGTAGTATATCAACTATCTGGTGTCCACGACACAAGCCTCGATGCTTAGTGTGGCACTAGATGGCGCTGCGTGTAATGTCCAGCGATATTTATTATTTATTATTATTATTATTTATTATACTAAGACCATTATCCCCACTTTGTAAATGAATTCATTCGATGACCACCACTCCACAGTTCATAGATGTTGAAAAGCAGTAGATTCTAACGTTCTCCATTGGTGTAATTGCTGGAAGACGTTCCAATGTGAGCATAAACGAATAAATGAATGAGCCACCAAGATGATTGTAGTGAGGTAAAAGTCCCACACTCCGCGATCTGATCCCCAAACGCCGAGCGCCTTTTGTGAAGGTTTTCCCCGATATGATACAAAAGGCACTCAGAAGTATAGGTAACCTCATAACGATCAGTTTATATTTTTTTCGTACCAGTTTGAGGAAGGTAAACAAAACAATATTTATTTAGGCGTCTCTAACTAGAAGTCAGACGAATGAAATATCTGAGCGAAGGGGAAACACCGAAAACGTAATTTATAATTTCAACTTTATTTGCCTACCGACGTAAGATTTTGATCGGTAGGAAATTTAAAACCATGGTAACTTCCAAAAAAAAACTCGCTGCTGAAATATTTTACCTTCATAGTGTATAAGTATCCAGGTTCAGGATGCATTAGGTAGGGCCACCAGAATTTGGCGTTGCCGATCTCCAGCAGTCCAGCGCATTCATTGTAGGCCGTCACTTGTGTATCGTTCTTGTCAAATACTTGTACGAGACACCGAACCTTGTCGGAAACTGAGCCTTTCTGTGTGACGTTATACACTATGAAACCTGGAATGAAAAAATGCAAATTTTAGAAGAAATATATGTATACATCAAAACTCATAGTAGTGAGTGAAGCATTATAGAAAAATACATGAACGTGAAAATAAAACGATGCGCCTCCCATATTTTCTCTTCACCACTCTTAGTTGACTAGAAGAAAATGCTCACATTACACACATTATACATGTTTATACAGCCTGCTTTTTTAGTCACCGTCCAAATTTTGATATGTTAATCTTTGGCGAAAGTCATTGAAATATCACATCACAAAGTTACCTATAAAAAGTTGATGGCTATAATATTGTTTATTATTAAATTATTTTATTTGTATAGGTATGATAAAATATCTAATATAGAGTACGCGGTTTCAATTAATGTGATAACCTAATCGCCACGCTGTATAATAAAAATACTGCAGTCTCTGTTTATTGTAATATTTATTCTTTAACATACGTTTTAGTTTGCTGAAGAAAATTAAAATTTGAAACAATTTGAATTTACATCCAGCAATAATCATAACTATTAAGTTCTCAATGAATAATGAATACTGATAACAAAACAAGATTTTATATTTATTATATATTTTATACTAAGTACTATGTTTAATTAATATTAATTACGATTTTTGTACACTGACAGCCCTAAATCTATATCCTTTAAATTCTGTCCATCCAAAGGTTGTCTGTGAGATTTCCCTGTGCGATAAGACCGCCCATTGTACACTAGTTTTATCATTGTGTATCCATTCACATAACAAACTTGGATAGTTTATATAAATTTTGATAAATTGGTATGTTCTTGACGTACAGGAATGAATACTGCTTTATTGTATAACGATCAATCATTTCATCAATTAGCTTAGTGATTAACACGGGTTGGTATCTAGTTAATTGGGTTTCTACCTGTTAGTCCTTGTATGTCAGTATTGACGATGACATCATCGATGTACACTTGAGGGGTAGAGTAGAGGAACACGGTTCGGTGAATGCCAGCATAGTTATAGAAGTCAAACGTGTACTGCTGCTCTTGGCGAATTTTGTTCGGTCTACGGAACAAAACACATAATTTTGATAAAGTAGCTAGCTGAAGAGGAAATCAATGCTGAGCTAGATGAAGAAATAACGATTATTCCCGATGTCCACCACTGGGGGACAGCGAGACAACTTTAAAACATTATGCTCGTTGTCCACCACTGGGGGACACCGTCACAACTTTGTAAATTACAACTCTGTGCAGCTTTTAAAGGTACCATCAAATAAGAAATGATGAATCTCACACATTACATTTTTGGCTTCTTCAATACAAAACACTACAATTCAGTTGCAGTTATATGAATAGTCCGCTAAAAGAAAGTCCTTATAATCTTTTGGAACATGGAATTCTTCCACATTTTTGCATTTAAGTTTTTCATTAGATAAGATGGTATGTTTTGAATCAAACTCGGTATGACTTTGAATTGACTCACCACAGGTGAGTGGCGGCCACCAGTGGTGGCGAATGGAAATAATTTACAAAGTTGTGACGCTGTCCCCCAGTGGTGGCCAGACAAGTGGTGGACATCGGGAATAATCGAGAAATCAATGCTACACACAAAAATAGAAACCGGTAATAAAGTAATTTTATTTATACTATACCTGCTCGGAAAGTGCCTTATTACTTTTTAAAAAGTTTGACAGAAAGGACGTCATTACTGTAGTACAAATGTGCGGGTCGCAAAAGTGTATGAGAATTCATTACTAACGTGCTGGAGACACTGTTGAGGGAGGGAAAGTGTATGAAAATCCATTACTAACGCGCTGTTTTTTTTTTTTAATTTAGACCAATTCAGTAGCTAACTAAAAATACTTATAATGCCAAAAGACAAAAAAGTTTTTATCACCAAGAGAAAATGATACTGGCCACATAGTATTGCTCAACATTGATTTAAAATTACTTCCAACACGCTGCTGAACAAATTATCACATTAACTTTCAGTATTCGAACATAATAAAGAATAACAATTTGGCGCGAAAAATAAATGAGGTACCTACTGTCTATGGCCATAGGTCCTATCTTTTAACTCGGTTTCGTTTATTAATGTACAAAAAGCTATTTTCCTCGTAGGTATAGTATAAAGCACTATGTATCACTCGGAAGAAAGTGCGATTCCCAACTCGTGTGTATTAAGGCCCTGAGCTGTGCTTCGGGCCTCAAACTACACCCTCGTTGGTAATCGGTCACTTTCTCCCCTCGATGAACAATGTACTATTGTATAATAATATAATAGTCATATAGTCGTCCTGACCGACTTCGGCCACGGCGGTCAATTTCGGCGGAGAGGTGCAGGTCGAGATATTATAGTGCACAAGTACAGGTGCAATCTCTGTTCCTGTACTCTCGTAGACGATGGGCCAGCGATAACGCGACCGCAGACAGATCAAGCGCAGGTTCAACGGCTCAGTTAGCGTGCTCTCTGAGACTTGAACACACCACCAACTTCCAAAATTCTGGGCTACTACTAAGAGATTTCTTTTGCCTCTTTATGCCCCGGGGAATCGAACCCGAGACTTATAATAATCAGCTGTCACTTGCAACCACTAATTAACTTAATTAATACAGTTTTCTAGTTCTATGTGTAGCGAATATTCTGTTGTGATGTTGGCGAATATTATTAAGAAATATGCTAAATATACATACTAAAATACCAAGAATGTTTTAGTATGCTGTTGATTTTTTACCGGATTGTAAACAATCTTCATTATTTTAAAAGCATGAGTAAATACATATGTTTGCAGTCATATAACTTAGGTATCCGGGAACATATTTTATGATATTTGCATTTGCATTTCTGGCTGAATAAATTAACGATTGCTAAAGTAAATGTTTTGCACTTAGAATATTAGAAGACCCTCCCATAATGTATATTAGTACAAAATCTTCTAACGAAAAAGATCACTGCAATGACAATGGCTAAAGAAATAATTAAATAAGTAATAATAGATTTCCTATATGCAGGGTCAATTGTAAAACACCGAAAACCTCTCAATACTATGTTACTAACGTCATAAACAACAACTTTTGTTCTATAACTTTTAAAAATTTGTCATATTTTAGTTCACCAGATTTTCATACAAAAATAAAAATATTTAAATTGAACGCCCTATATGTTACGAAGTCTATGTGAAGCAAAAGAAAGCGATAGATACTATCACTTTCTTTTGAGTTTTTAAAAGTCATAGAACAAAAGTTGTTGATTATGATGTTAGTAACATAGTCCTGAGAGTTTTTCGGTGTTTTACAATTAACCCTGTATAATTGAGTTTAACTCGAAAAGCGAAGGACTTTTTTTCTTGAGGTCCTCATGTAGGTATATCTATATCTTTTATACTTGGTGTCTGTGAGATTTATGCCGTAGAGGAGGCTAAAAGGCCTCTACAATGTGAGGAAAAGTGAGGTTATGGTGTTTTAATGATAACCAGTCGTGACTATCCACTATTCTGCCACTGTCTGTACAGTGTGGTACTATTAAGGGTGTCAAAATTCAAGTATCTTAGCCACATTGTGACTGAGAACTTGGATGATGGCCTGGACATAGAGAAGAGCGGAGAGCGTTGTCAGTTCCTTGTAATTTGCTGGCTCGCAGGTTAGCACGATGAATAAAGAAGTAAAATTACTCTTTTAATGCATATTGCCAGTCATTTTATACGTGCTGAGTTAGACATACGCAGAGGGCACTCTCAGAGTCCAGCATAAAAACGCCCTTAGGATTCTGTTGGGGCTTCCGCGTTTCTGTAGTGTGTCAGACATGTTTGCTAAAGGGAGAGTTGATTGCTTTCGAGCAATTATGAGGAAGAGAGCGGCATCTCTGATGCACAAGATGTGATGGAGCACCAACTATTCTGAGAGTTATTGTGGAGAAGCCAGACTACCCATTCCTGTTTTACTGGACCCGTATGCATAACAGCGGGTCTGGTGCAGTGGACGGACAGATTATTTAATATTTAATCTAATCATAGTCAATAACGTAGATTATTATTATTTTCAAATTTCTTTATTATTATCAAAATAATAATATCCTTCGCGAAGGGGTCGCGAAACACCCCGTGTTCCCTCGCACCCTAGCGCCGATGACCGGGAGCACTCTGTTCGCGGCAGGACGACATGACACTCACCCAACATAAATATTCTTCACGACTCCCTGAGGCACGGTGTCACTAAGCAGTGTATTGTCAACCACTACGGTCAGAAGGTTGCTGCTGTTGAAGTTAACCACGTCCGTGATCTCCGTCTCGAATGGTAGGTGGCCGATCTCGTGGTACATCACCGACTTGCCATTGACGAACTGAAAGAAAGCAATAAGATTGAGATACATTAACTAAACCTATACAGAACGCTAATAGCCAAGGCTGATCACTATGTGATAGCAAACTCTGTGACACGATTTTTTTATCTATCTATACTTATAATAAATCTGTAGAGAGGTCAATTCTGTACATGAAATATATTTCCAAAATAACTATCAGGGGGTGATTAAGGATCGATACTCATGCCAAAAATGCAATCAGTTAAATTTTTGTCTATCTGTCTGTCTGTCTGTCTGTATAACCGTTATAGAAACAAAAACTACTCGACGGATTTTAACGAAACTTGGTACAATTATTTTTCATACTCCTGAGCGGGTTATAGTATACTTTTCATCACGCTACAATCAATAGGAGCAGAGCAGTGAAGGGAAATGTTGGGAAAACGGGAGAAGTTATTCCATTTTTTAAGCTTCCGTCGCGTGTGCAACCTTAATGGTTAAAGCTACACAAATCATTTCATGACGGAAATGTTCTCCTTAAAATTATATAAAAAATATCCCACGACAGCATATGTCTAACTTTTATGGTTGACTCACAATAACACGTGTAACTCCCGATAGCTTAGCAGTTCGAAGCTTTCTGATTATAATATTTGTCTACTCTTACGTTTATAACACTCTCAGTCACCCCTAATTGAAAAAGTTAACATTATTAACTATTCCATAAAAAAAAATTGGCCAAGTGCGAGTCAGACTCGCCCATGAAGGGTTCCGGAGTAACTATAATATATTATGGAAATTTATTTGACGAAAAAAAAAACCATACAAATTTCTTAAAACTAGCTTATTTACATTTTTTAAAACTGCGCCAAATAAATTCCTTTTAAAAAAAACCTTACAAATTTCTTAAAACTGGCTTTTTTACATTTTTTACAACTGCGCCGAATAAATTTGTTTTTCATAGTGTTTGTATGAATTACAAAGTTATATTTGCGGTTTTAGAAAATATGCTGTATCTCAAAAACTGCTGAACTGATTTCGTTCAAACTAATTTTGGTTGAAAGTTTATATTAAGATCTACAGACATATATTTTTTTTAGATTTTTCACTCCATTATTATAGAAGTTAGAGGTTGTGTCCGCCACACACACATTTTACCACTTTGGAAGCTTATATCTTTTAAACGATTGACTTTATGGAAAAGTGGTTTTAGAAACCCCGATGTCGTTTTTAAAGAACTGTCTATAGATACCACACATGCATCGATTTCATGAAAAAAAATATTTTCAGGTTTAGTTCCATGTATATATTAAGATATATACATGGAACTAAACCTGTGTAGCCCCCCTTTATTTTAAATATTTTTTATTTTTTTTTCAAAATCGGAAAGCGGTTCACAGAATACTCTACCTATCAAGTTTCACATGTATAGTCCTAATAGTTTCGGAATAAAATTGCTGTGACAGACGGACGGACGAACAGACAGACAGACAGACAGACGGACAGACATGTCGAAACTATAAAGATTCCGTTTTTTGTCATTCGGCTACGAAACCGTAAAAAGAATCATATAAATCGGTATAGAAACACCAAAGTTATACATGAAATACGCTTATAATAATAAGCCATCGCGCGTGAATACTGAATCATGCTATAAGGATTATTTTTAAGAATCGGTCGCCGCGCTCGACGCGTCTCGCGGTCGAAGCGTTCTCTAGGTACTTAAGCCTCATGTGAACGTGATCTAAACAATATTACCAATACATTAACTTACGCTGACGGAGTCGCGGGCACAGCTATATTGTATCATTACGCTAAGGCCAATAGGAGCGGAGCGCCAATGAAGAATGCTTCAAAATCGGGGTTAAATTTAACGTTAGCCCAAAGTAACTATTCCACGCGGACGAAGTCGCGGGCAAAAGCTAGTATATTATATAGAAGTTTATCTTTAAAAGGATATTCCGCACCTTTAAAGTAAAACCGTTACTAAACGAAAATTTTCACGAATTGAGTTATTTATACCATCAATCTAAAATATACGTAAACTGCACGTTAAACTTGTAATTATTCCAAAATATCGTCTTTTTCGCCATCTAGAGTAAAATCATATCGTTACCAAACAAAATAAAAATCTAAAAAATATTTTTGTAAGTAAATAAAGAAAAACTATTCTAAAGCACATGTATACAGTAAACAGATATCTATCATATAAACTCATAAGAAATCATAAAGTACTTGTACTTAGACTTGCCTAGACTAAATTATATTATATATATACTACTATACTCAACTGTTTCAAATATTGGCTCTCCTGTAAAATTTGATAATTTCGTATAGTAACGGTTTTACTTTAAAGGTGCGATTCATACTTGCCTAATTTGTTTCTAATACCTGCAATTAATCGACAACAATGAATAACAAGGTAATTGTGGATAAATATGGGTAAACACTGCATAGATGTATTCAGCTATAGCGTTATGTCAAAAAACTTATGCTTGCAGATTAATTAAAGCTAAAATCACACGTGTATTTATTGTTTCGAGTTTCCAATAATTCGGCACTGTTGCAAGCGTTATGATCACGGATGATACTCAACTTATCAACTTACTTTAAATTTCTAATGATAGGTGACCACGTTAGCTTAAAAACTTATAAAATCGCACGTTTCACCTAGGAAATGATAGTATCTATACGTAATAGGGTAATCTTTACGAGTCCTATGCTTATGGTGCTCTGTTGGCAACTTCCAACCAATAATCGAGGACCATCATTTGCAAGCCCATTATCATTTCCGCCTTGCCTTATGCGCCTTACAACATCCGTGGAAAGAAAACTTACTTCAAGCCTTTACTTAACACAATAATAATAATAAAATAATAAATCATCTTTATTCAATAATAATAGGTAAAGCACAAAATTAAACTTAATTAAAGTATGTAAGTCTTACAATGATAATGCCTGTACTAGGATTAATCCTGTATCACAGACGGAAGGAGCTCCAACAAAGATTATAATTTAAAGAGAACAGATGTTTGAAACAATATTTAACAAATTCATAATGCAACAAATAATCTTATATTTTGTTACAATAAACCTAAATAACTTAATTCTTAAATACTATTACTTAAAAACTACATCATGAGCAAACGAATGCGTCAGCAGAAACAATAACAAACTAGGTCGAACTCATAAAACAAACTCTTGCTTATTTTGATTATTGCAGCTAGTGTATACCAAATGTGTTGAGACAGCAACAAATAATATGTCATTTTTAACCGACTTCAAAAAAAGGAGGTTCTCAATTCGTCTTGAACTTTTTTTTTTTTATGTATGTTACCTCATAACGCGGCGACGGCTGGACCGATTTGGAAAATTCTTTTTGCGTTTGAAAGGGTATACTTTCTAGTTGGTCCCATTGTTACGAAATCAGGATCTGATGAAGGGATCCTGGAGAAATCGAGGGAACTCTTTAAATATAATAGGCACACCTATAGCGTTTTGGGTGTTTCTTATAGTAACCTTTGGGGAAGTTGAACTGATGATGAATACCACAGATGGCCACTGAAACTACTCAATAATAAGTATTTCGTGGATTGCGATTCGAGATGTAGAGCTGATGGTCAAGTACCAGGAGAACTCCTCAAAAATTAACGGCTATGCAACGGGAAAAGCAATATTTTGTAAAAGGTGATAAGTTGTTGACATTATGGCTTTTGTAACTAGATAAATTACAACCGACCCACTAAAAAGGGTGAAAAAAATTTTTTAACAAAAAATAGAACCGACTTCCTTATCAAAACACTACAAAGCCAAAAATAACTTTAATTTGGTGAAAAAAAAAAGAAAATCCAAAACCAATAACACCGACTACCGAAATTAAAGTTATTTTTGGCTTTGTAGTGTTTTGATATGGAAGTCGGTTCTATTTTTTGTTAAAAATTTTTTAGATACTAAAGTTGTTATATCATATTTATAGCAACGGCTAACAATAACAGTACATAATTGGTAGAATGTCTACGATGATTTTTGCAATAGTCATTTGTTTTAACAAAGACAAACGAGGCTTGTAACTGCAATATTGCTGTTAATATAAGTTGCTAAGCTATTGTTGGCCGTTAGAGTATTTGGTTTACATACTACTTACAGTATATATAAACCTATCATTATTTATTTATTAAGTAGGCATTGATTATTATTTATCTTTACTGTCTGTATGTACTTGTATTTTTTCCGCGAACTGTTTACGTAAACCTATAAAAACTTTTTAACAAAAAATTAAACCGACTCCCAAAAAACACTGCAAAGTGAAAAATAACTTTAATTTCGGTAGTCGGTGTCTTTAGTTTTGTTTTTTCGTTTTTGGCACCGACTTCCGAAATTAAAGTTATTTTTCACTTTGCAGTGTTTTTTGGGAGTCGGTTTAATTTTTTGTTAAAAAGTTTTTATTTCACTCTTTTTAGTTGGATGATTTTTAATTTACCTAGTTACAAGAGCCTAAATGTCAACTACTTATAACCTTTTACAAAATATTGCTTTTCCCAATGCTGGGCCGTTAATTGTTGAGGAGTTCTCCTGGTACTTCACCATCAGCTCTACATCACCATATGCATTGTGACGAGCATAAAGTGCTTAACATCCATATTCAAGTAATCGAATCGCAATCCACTCAATACTTATTATTGAGTAGTTTCGGCGGCCATCTGTGGTCTTCATCATCAGTTCCACTTCCACAAATGGTACATTTTGAGAGCAACTGCACAAGTTACTATGAGAAATACCCAAAATGCCATAGGTGTGCCTATAATATTTGAAGAGTTCCCTCGATTTCTCCAGGATCCCATCATCAGATCCTGACTTTGGTGATAATGGGACCAATTTCGAAGTATACCCATTCAAACAAAAAAAGAATTTTCCAAATTGGTTCAGCCGTCTTCGAGTACTCGATGATCATACATTAAAAAAAATAAAAAAAATATATATATATACGCGTCGAATTGATAACCTCCTCTTTTTGTCGTCGGTTGAAAAGCTTTAAGCGTTTTATTGCTAAAACATTATATATTTTAGCTGTTCATATTAACGTTATGATAATACTAAGTGTGTGTAAATGGATATTAGAGATATCTTAATTGGGATCAAACTGTGGGCACGTTTACAAGGTAAATATATGTATTAAGGATACATAGATAAGGACTATCTTGTTGTTCCAAAAAATAAAATTTACTTAATGGGTTAATTGCTTATATCGACGGTTAAAAGGGAATTGACGGTTAAAAGGAAATCGACGGTTAAAAAGGAAATGGGGTATAAGTGACATTTTGGACTGGTATTGTTTTGAAAGCCGACTATTTCTTGTGTTCTAGTTACTATCTTTTATACAACCACTGTGAAAAGTACCTTATCCTTCTTTTACTATAACACATACTCAACTGTCTGATGTTTTAATAAAAAAATACATCAGTTTTTCTAAAATTCTAAACTTTGAATGGCTCTCCTAAATATTTCTTTTTTTGTCGCTTATACACTATTTCCTTTTAACTGTCGATATTTGTCGTAGTTCCTTACGTAGAATGTTCATGTCACCGACTTTTTGAAAATTGCGTAAAAATAAATACCTATAAATCTTGAGGCATTAAACTCTAGATAATTGTTAATTGAACAGTACTTCTACTAAGATATACTTAAATGAATATAGAAATTCGGAAGTCAGCTAGGAAACACCGGCCACATCTAGTTTAAATTTACGAAAACAAAAACGATGTTTAGACGTGTCATTTTCTACCAATTTGCAAAACAAATATAATTTATTTATAGTTTATTTATACATAACATCTCCATGTCGTTCCGAGAAATTGTGAACTGCCATGAACTATCAACTAATTAATGCACTGCCTGCAATTTTAAATGCATTTTGGGGTCATAATATTTTAAAATTTCTAACATGATATTTGTCTCTTTTTACAACAGTACCCACGTGTAAGTCATAGAGCTACGAATTAAATAGACTCGCCGCTATATTAGAAATTTAATATTAAAATATTCAGCTAGTCTCCCTGAGCCTTCCATTCTTCCCGGTAAAAAGCTCAATTTTTCGCTAAGCGTTAAACTAGAGAATAGATGGACCTATTTGGACCTATTCGATAATTTTATTTTAAGTTAATGAGAAATAATGGCAAGCTTTGCGAGAAAAATTTACTAATCTACCAAAATATACGATCGCGAGGCTGCGGCAGGAAAACAGGTTTTCCATAAACACACTTAGTTTTCACGCGATATTTTTATATTTCTCATTTAATAAACTAAGCTGAGAGCTAATAAACATAACTATAGTAAAAATATTAACACTAAATTATAGGTACGGGACGTGCCTGCTTAGGTACTTAAGATTGAGCGCGGAACATTTAAATCAAAATATATTCTGTTTATAAGTACTAACACATGCCTGGAATAACCATCTGAGAAAATAAAGAGAAGCAAAACATTACCGGGATAAGAATACACGCGATTTGAACAAAAGCGGGGTGCATTCACCTCACGTGGGTGTCGTAAAAATGTTCCTCCAATATAATGTTCGAGTACGTATGTACCTATAACATTGTATCAAGGGAGTTATTTGAATCTTGTTGAGGGCACTTTATTAAGAATATCTTTAACTGATGAGTGATGACATACGCGCATTATACAGATTCCGTTACGTGAGGTCAATATTCGAATAAAAAAGGATTTGAATTTCAAGTTTCGAACACTATATGACATCAGTTACGATGTGTTTGTTTTTAATTAAGATGGCATTGCTCTCGTCTGATTTAATTTACAAAAAGGTCAATCATATCAATCGATTATACTTACTTCTCAAATAGCTCGGGCTTTTTTTTTGTGGCTACCATTTTCGACTCTAAAATACAACATTTATTACATAATCATAGCAGTAATAATATAATTTACTAACTGATAATTTTATTTTTTCGACCCCGCTGTCATGTGTACATCTTTCTCAGTCGTTACGTGTAGTCAGAAAACAGAAAATTTGACACCAGTCATACTAAGGGTTATCGTGTTTACCAGAATAGGCAGTGCATAGGCGAGTCTATATGCGATCTCTACGCTATGCATACGCCGAGCAAACGTTCCACTATAGGTACCTACCTCCGGGTGAATTCAGTCTTAAAATATGTGTTAAGTTATTGATGTCGTGTTATAAAAAAATAATCCCAAATGTATATAAAAACGTTTAATATGAAGATTATAATTTGCTAGATATCCAGAGTATAACTTGATTGATGTTTATTATCAAAGAGCTAATACAAATCAATCGAGAATGGTTTTATTCAGTATTATAAAAATTTGGAAGCTTTTGCTAAAAGTTGTGTAAGTGATTCCCAAATATAGATCTTTTTAGTTCAGCCGGAATTTAGCCTATTTATTACTAACAAAAAGTGCGTGTTGAAGTATAATTAAGGATTAATTACTTTTTTAATTGATTCGAACCGAACTACTGAGGTGCCAAATTCCAGGCAACATTTTTTGGCCTTGTATAACCAAAGATCTTATTTAAGTTAGTACTTATACGGCAACCTAGTTTGAAAACTGTTTCAGTTAAGTTTTGATTGATTTTATGGATCCGTACCTCAAAGGGTATACACGGAGCTTGTGGCTAAGGCCGTGCGCGCACTGCCTTGCGGTGAACGCAGTGCGTTTATTCTATCTCACCGGTAGAACAAATACAATCTCGGGTGTGCGCACTGCGGCGAGAAAAACGCACCTTTTATTCTGACAATGTTACACATACAGATTTCTTCGTATTTATAGATATTTTCGATGTGTGATACAGATTAGCAATCGATACAGATTTTATACAAATTTCACATAGTATTGATAAAATTAACTATTACAACTAAAAACACAACTTGGCAAAATAAATTGCCTAGATAACGCATTTATTACGTCACACATACCATTGTATGATTCTCTTCTTTATTTATAGTTGTTTTTAATTTTGTCATTAACAACGTACATTTTTGGTACGGTTCAGCAGTTTATGTTTCACACGCTGTAGGGTAGACTGGGTACGGTTGAAACAATTTAGCTTTTATCGTTTATAATTTTGTTGTTTATCAACAAAGTGACAAATATGATACGTGAAATTCAAATGTGAAGATTCAGCTACGAAATGGCTGTATCATTATAGTTCCCGGGTTACTATTTTTAAAAATACATGAAATTAAAAAATAAATAATTTTGTTTCAACCATCCTAATGCCAGGGACGGTTGAAACGTGATTGGAGTCAGTTGAAACACATACAAATAATACAATAAATACTAATAAAACATGTTTTATTTGTGATTTATACTAATTATACGAATAAGTATGGCACCGCATGACAATATTCATCAGTAAAATCAAAATTATCCCTTTCTTAGAGGTTACTGAACTAACTTGACGAGTACCACATCTAGCTATAACTCTGTCAGGCTTTTGTATGGTGTTTATGCCGGTTTCATCAGTGCTATTATATCTTAGGGCTCAAAGTTATAACGGTCCATGACAATGGACAAATTATCACATTGACAAGCTTGTAGCTTGTGCAGCGCGTACAGACAGTTCAGGGTTTTTTCTCATAAACATCTGAAACCATCTGAAATCCTAGCTCCTGATCTTCATTAAAAACACGATTGTGTGCTTTATACTACGGGGTATCCTCCTTTATCTTCTTTGCTAGACGCATTTCGCTTTCGAATGTATCTTTACAGAGAACAGTGGTTTATATCAAGTTTGTCCGCTGCTTTCCGCAGTGAAGCTCCAGCTTTTACCTCCTCATATGCATTAATATAGCTCCACAAGTCAATTTTTTCTCTGAGAGACTTCCTTACCCGGATTCTGGGCATCTACAAAACATAAACATTAACATATTTTGTGTTTTAAGCGTACCCTCAAAAATGTTGCAACCGTCCCCAACCACACTTGATAAAATATACGTTATAATTACGATAGTAATAATAACACATTATAAATAGTTGCTATCCCTTATTCTACAAGCTTCATAATAATCAGAAATTACACACTCAATACATTCACTTTATACGAATAGATAATATAAGCGTTAATGTCAGAAGAAAAATACTTACTTTTGGGTGCTAAAAAACAATATGGCGTCCTGCACTCAACAACAACGCGCGGGAAGCCGCGCAACACTGAATTCGCGTTCGGACCTGTCGTCCGCTTCGTTTTCCTCTTGCACCTCTCACTCCACACGTAACCATTTACGAGATATTAGCTCTGTTTCAACCGTCCTTTGTTTCAATCGTACCCAGTTTACCCTACTCAGGAAATCTCTCAAAGATTGTTGCGTGCTTTTGGTATTGTTATTTAAGTGTGTTTCAATTATTGGTGTACAATAAAGTATATTCTATCTATCTACGGTTACGGGAAGTTAGATCTGACACTGGTCTGGCCAAGGGTATCGTGCTGCCCAGTTACTGGGTTGTGGAGTTCAGGTAGGCAGTCGCTCCATGTAAAATACTAAACTCAGCTGCAACCGGATAGACTGGAAGCCAAACCCAACATAGTTGGTAAACGGCAAAACAGATGATGATGATGATGATGACCTCAAAATGTAGAAGCGGAAATCTAATAGGATATTTTTTTCGCACCAAGGCGTGAAAACATGAGATCTCTATCTCATGTTAACATTTAGCTCATTTATATGTCATTATTATATACTAGCTTGTGCCAGCGGCTTCGCCCGCGTGGTAAGTTTTTCCCGTGTAAATCCCGATCCCGTGGGAATTTCGCAAAATCCTTTCTTAGCGGATGCCTACGTCATAACATCTACCTGCATGCCAAATTTCAGCCCGATCCGTCCAGTGGTTTGGGCTGTGCGTTGATAGATCACTATGTCAGTCAGTCAGTCAATCAGTCAGTCAGTCACCTTTGAGTTAAATATATATAGATATACCATTAAAATCGAAACTTATAGGCCACCTAGTTCCCGTTGAATTAGAAATATTAGAATCATTAAATTTGTCAAGAAACATGGTATCATAGCTCATGGTAAAGTCTGGAAATCAATAATTAGGTTTAAAGAATCTTTATTTCTCAAAAAGAACATTGTACAGTTCACTTATATGAGATTTGATGTTTTAACAATAATTTCATCGTCGTCTAATGACGCAGCATGCAATAGTAATAATAAAAAAAGTACATTGAATTTACGTTTAAACATAAGATGGAGAAAAAATAAAACATTAGGAGGGTAGGTCTATCTAAGGTTTCAACTCATAGCTAATAAGCATAATAAAAATAGCATAATAAAGCATAATTTGTAGTTTTATCACATAAAATAATTAAGTCTTATGATTACTTACTTACATTTGCAATTGAAGAACTAACCGTGACTTTTGTCAATGAATGAGGGAACATTTTATGTGTGAGTAATGTGTATCTGAATCCTACTCATCAAGTCGTTGGAATAATGTTCGGTTAATTATTTTCGTGGTAGTTCTTTTTTCGTGGTTTTCGGGATTACGAGAGCGAAAATGAGCTCAATTTGGTTTAATTGTGTTCCATATGTACGATTCTAGGTGCGTGACCCGACACGCATTCGGACACTTTGATTTTCTATTCTTCAGTACCATTGTATCCACACACGGAAAACTTGGGTCCTATAAATCAAAGTCTTTGTCCTTACAAATCTCCCGTTGTGTTTCCATTTAGTTTAAATGCAAACTTAATCCCGTAGGTGTATCTACCTCTGAATGATTTGTATCTGTTTATATTAGCCAGATTTGTGTTCTGTCGACCCATATTCTGGAGACATTGTCCTGCAAACTGCGCCTTTATAGAAGGTTTATAGCACCTCTTACTAAGTCGCACCGTGGTTGATTTACAAATAATTGTAAACGTAATGAGGTATTGCCAAGAGCAATATATTCGTGGAGCTTGACATTATTTAAGTACTGAACCTAGACTATTTTATGTAGAATGAACCGGTGATTTACAACTTAACTAGAATTTTTTCTCGGAAGGTGGTCAATTTGCTTATTTTCACCTAAAAAACTGCTGCACTGATTGAGTAGAATATTTACCTGATATTTGCATTAGAATGTGGTATGAATGCGATAATGGCGTTTTTTATACTAATGTGATTATAAATATGATATCAGATATAAATTATATTCGCGGAAACGCTGACTCGACTTGAAGATTTTGAGTTTGAATAAAGAGTAGAGGATTCCTTCTCCAACAACAGTGGAATAGTTTGGGTTAAAAAAAAATCTAATATTATCTTAGAAGGAGTTCCAGATCCATTGCTTCATATGTTTAAAAAATAATCGGTTCGACATCGTAAATCACACAATGAATACGCTTCGTATGGAAGAAATAAAAGCATATGCGATTGATCGCTTTAATTTATGGCTGTGTGAGTATGGTGTATTTACCACAGCTCCAGTAACGTCAATCCTAACCCATCCTGGAGTTTATCATTGCTCTGGCTTATACATGCTATACAAGGTATTTGCTTATTCCAATGTACTTTAACCTTTCCCATAGCAACAAAGGTACCTGACAAGAACGAGTCCACTAGACAAGTCGGTCGGCAGGAAGCTGATTGAGTAATGTCAGTTAAGTGAGGTCAGTGATTCTTATTGCCCTCTACTACAATTGGCGTATGCATGACGACCGTCTGCAACATTTAAATCGAGACTCCGCATAGGAACCTTATCACCTAAGCCTAATCTTTCAAACAACAATTGAAGTGAAACTCTACAAAAACGAAAAATATAGCTCGGCGATAACGTGTAGCATAATGAATATGATTAATTTGAATGAAGCACGTAGTCTTCAACATTTAAATAAAGACAGCTAGCAACAGCTAGTCTATTCCTCGTCTTCAATCGCACCTCATTTCAAAGCAGGATTACCGGAATGAAACGCATCAATCAATTGTAATGTCTACACAAATTAGTTAACAGGTGCACGGAATTAGCATGCAGGCGTTCCGCGTAAGGTGAATAATTGATGGCTTGTAGCTGTCTCCCAAAGTAGGTGTGTTTCAACTTTAATATGTATATGTGAGTTGGCCGTCGTTGGGTCAAACGAGAGCGAACTCGCGAGACCGGTGTCGCACGACAAATTGTCCAATTACCGACAGTCGTTAGGCCGCCTCGTGACGACGACACCTCTGGCTGGCTTCTACTGAGGCCATTGCTCAGGGCTGAGTCCTCCCTTTCTTGTTGCCAAGGCGCAAATTTACTATCTAGATTTAATTTAAGTTTTTTGGCATGTGAAAACAATTTTATCTCGAGATCATCTTCCACCCAATTATTGATAATATTAACCATAATCAGCCTATAGTGGCCTCCACTCAATGAGGAGAAATGGACTGTAATCCAACACGCGGGCCCCCATATATTTCCATAATTATAGATTTGGTTATAAGTAACAGCAGTCAACCATGTTTTTCATTGCGTTGACACGAACCGTTTTATGATTTAAAATTGTTTTGTTAACTTAAAATTATTGCCTAATTTTCTCACTAAACTAAATACGCTATAAAATAGGTGGTATATTTATGAAATTCTTAATTTCATCACTTGCTCAACTTTATAGCAAAGACAAAGAGACTAAATTTTTTGCACACGTCCGAAGGTTGTTTACCAGTAAATTATCTCTGGGAATATCATTTAGTCTCTATGAGATCAAGATATCAAGAATGTCCTAATTTCCAAGTTTCCATAAGAAGCTCTTGAACATAAATGAAGTTAAGTATGCTAACATTGCGAGCTGGCCACTGTTTAAAATTCAACACTTCTTTGGGCATGGATTCTCAAGAAGGATGTGTCTAAAAGATGAAATAGCGAATATATAAGCCGTTTATATGTTAATCGTGAGAACCGCGGCTCTCCACTGTGAATCCTTTGAATCAACAATGAAACTACACGCTGGATATTTGTTCCTACGCTCCTTTACATAATGGAAAAGGTACGCGCTAGAAATATTAAGAACTGCTTTCAATGTTTTTATCCTAATTCTCTCTGTAATCCTCACGTGATTTCTATTTGTTTGTCGTGAAATTTTCCCTACTATGATAATATATAACTTGAGGATAAACTTCGGTATTACATGACTACTTACATCGCAATCACTATCATCACTATACACGGACTTGTCATAAGTTCTTCAACTTCAGTATGTAGGAAGTAGCAAAGATAATAACGAAGTCCTTAAAAATATATTTTTCATTTTTGATCCCTCTATTCCTGTCGCAAAATGCGCGAATAGGTACTCCTAACCTATGTTTTTGGTAAATTGTGTCTCATGAGTTGTATTTAAAAAAGTAAGTATAGGTATACCTAACCTGCGTCGTTAGCAAGATTAATGTTAATAGCAGTTGAATCCTAATTAACCAACAGCTTTTTATTTCTGCCCGACGTGCTAACCTTGGTTTATAAAATTATGGCGTGTCTCGACTTAGTAGTGAATAAAATAAAATCACAAACTGACATGACATTCCTTCCCGAACTGAAAATACATCAGCTTCAGGCTGGTGGGGACCATAACATAATGGCATGCAATAATGGTGGTTTACTATGCACATATCGTCCTCCTCGCGTCGTGTTCCTCATTACTGAGGGTCGTGACCACCATGGTATATAGGCTCGCTATGCCCAATGGCTCGCCATTGGTTTTTATTTTCGGCAGCATGCACAGCATCGTGGAGATCGCCGGATTCGAGAGCACTGCGGACCTCGTGGGACCAGCGCATCGGACTGCGGCCTCAAGGTCTTCTTCTTTTGATCTTTCCGGTCACAAACAGTTTCTCAAGATTGTCGCCTTACTTCCTTTCGAAGCACCTATATCACCCACCAAAGTCCTTACTCGTAATGAGGAGTTGATCGGTCAGTCAGCCTCACTAGTAAACTGATATTCTTTTCCCTTGCTATTATTCTTCCATGTTAATCATGAGAAGGGTCATAGAAGATCACTATAATCTTATTTCACCAATCCCGTTCCATCATCGGACTACAAGACAAACGGCGATGCGCCATTGTTACATGTTACACATGCATACACCTATACGCACAATGAAAGTATTCCCTAAACGTAGGGAACGTAACGTAGGGAATTCTAGTCCTTAGCTGTAGCTAAGGAGTGGAATTCCCTACTGTATATCAGAGTTTCCAGATAGCTATAACTTGGGTGTCTTTATGTCAAGAGTGAATAGGCTATATCTAGGCAAGCGTGCTTCATTATCGACCACTTCATCGCTTACTATAAGCTGAGATGATGCTCAAACGCAAGCCTTTCAACAATATATTTTTATTATCGTTATATTAACTCACCACTTCAGTCGCGTAGTGGACGCTGCTAAACCGCAGCCACACCCGTTGGCCCGCAATACCCCACCACGAGGGCACGTAGAACCGCCGGTCATACCACACTACTCCCACGTGGTCACGCAAGGTAATGTCCTCGCCGACATCGTTGTATGATGATGGCACCGGCATTGTGATCACTGGACCGGTCTGCGACAAAAATAAGTAAGTTAACAGTGGAGCATTAATTAAGTGTAGCCCTGGTCTCAAGGGGTCTACATAGACCTCTAAAGACTCTATTAAAAAGGATCATCCACGAGGCTGGATACCATTTAGGAATGTTGTCATTAGTAGCAGTTTATTCACGTTTCCCGTGATAGTTACTTAGTAAAAAATAGAGGAATAGAAAACTTCGCTTGTAAGGAGGAAATTCCAAAGTGTGCATGATTTGAGATCTTTTCTAGGGTTCTTAACACAGCAAAACGGAATTATTTTTCAAGATATTGTAAGACTTATAAAAACGTGTAGGAAATGTATGTTCATTTTTAAAACTATGGAGTCTAGTTGAAGTGTTGTTACGAGTTTAAATGGGATTCTTGTCCTTCAATAATAAAATAATGTCTTCCTAAATGCCGACCACTCTCGAGTAATAAAAGTTTACCGGTTGAAACCGACTGCGAAAATCATGCTTCGGGAATCTATCGTAATGCAAACTAGTATTTATTTAATGGACTTTGTGAAAACCATACGTTACCAATACCTATTTATAAGTAAAATTGTAAGATAAAGGACAAATCAATTTATAGGTGTTAAAAGATATGCGTGATTTCGCACGAGTCCAGGGTCAAATGTCTTGAGAATTGGATACGAAAAGACGGGCATACTCCAAAAACAATACAAAATAATATAAAGAGCATGATTTATTACAAGTAAGTATCTGGATTACAAACTATTTTTCACATGAGTTATTTCCATACGTCATGCTTGAGTAGATTAATGAAAGTGCAAGAGTGAAGTAATTATTACAAAAAGTTTCAATGTGGAATCGAAAGAACAAAGCGGAGAATTTTTATAGCAACATATTCATCAAGATAAATTCCAACGACTTATTCATAGAGGCTGTTCAAACTTTAATTAATGATGATATGGTAATATGGAATATTAATGAAGAGACATATTAAATAACTAATAACAAACCAAGTTGACAAACGAGTTTTCGAACAATGTTATCTAACAAAGTTTCCTATACCATATTGTATTAGTAAATAACGAATAGGCACCAAGGTCGGCAGGTTTGCAGTAAAAATCTATCACGATATATTAGTCATTTAATCAATAGTTTGGTCGGAACATATGCATATCTAAGAATGTACTCAGGTTTCATTATGCCAGAATCGAGCTTAGGAATTTTATGAGATTCAAGAATATTGCAATTACTTCCTAAATAATTTAAAGGCTGGCAAAACGGGGGCGAAGTATATATAGGCTTTATTTTCGAAGCCTATAGGAATATTAAGCAGCCATTGTCTGTGATTCAGTGTAGGTGGATATGATGCTGTACAGTACTATAAATACTATATTGTGGCATGTATGTACCTACTGGCTCCTACCGTTACATAGCGAAATTCAACAAAGTATCTCAAGGGGTCCTAGTTTCGTGATAAAAAGTAGGTCTAGTAGTAAAATTCAGCGGTTCAGCGGATTTAGAAAGTTACTTTCGCATTATTAACGTAATATAATTTCGTGTAATAATGATCATCGACAATAATTCCATAGCGGACCTTTATATTTCACGAATTTGCACTTTCTTTATTTCAAATCACTCCACTTAGGCTCTTATAGACATGTAAAGGTTACGTGTGCCGATTATTACAGACCCAGGACAATGACCTTTGTAAATTGTTTTATGAGGATGAGTACCAGTGAAGCTTACTAACATAGGCATTTACTGTGATGGTGACTACATACGTCACATTTTAATAATATATACAACATAACATTGAGCCTTTACATTTTATAAGCGTGCAACACATTAATATCTGAATTCTGTACCTACATACCAGCACGAGTCTAGTGGTATTGCCCCTTGGGCTTATGATATCATCGAAGTAACTTTTTATTATGCGTCTGAACATTACCTTGTCGAGATCCTGTTCGAACCAGCCGGCTCTGTAGCCGGTCTCGGGATCCGTAGGAGACTTCCTGAAGTTCCATAGCCCGTCTAGTGTCCGTAAGTCTCTGGTTTCTGATGCTCTCGGGTACAAAGGTCCACCGGTACTCGTTTGTGCTTTCTTCAGGGCAGAGTCGATTTCATTGCCAGTTGCAGTATTCTGAACTACTGCTCCAACAACACATACCAGTGTTATAAACGTTAACAGTATCTTCTTTCTTGACATTATCTGTTACAAAGAATAATAAAGATATTTAGAAGAAAAACAGAAATACAGTTCAAGAATTAATTAATGGTCTACGTGTGGTCTTGTCATTAATTTACGATGCCTAAGTAGACAAAAATAGACTCACAATATAATCTGACTTTGATGAACAGTTATAAAACGATTTAAAATAACGGTATTTACAATTCCATTAGACATGAAACCAACGTAGGTAGGTGATGAAACGAAATGCATTCATGGGCTATCGACACTTGTAATATTAATCAGTGGGTAAAAGTGAAACAGCTATTGAAGATGCAAGACAAGGCGGCGCCGGCAACAGCTTGTAATATTGCATGCCGTTGTTATTATCTAGTCTAGTCACTCATTTACTGCCCAAGAAAGCGTTTATGCTATACTTATTATGATATACGTCTACTGGAAATGTTCATTAATTGTCGGTTGTGTATAATCGGTTTATAGAACGACAGTGTTGATCCCATGAAATTCTATTAACATAGCAATTTCAATTACTACTGTAGCTATTATTATTTTACCTGAAAATAATAAATACAGCGATGTGCCGATCACAGTGGCTAAATGTTTCATGCAATCCAAAATATCATCCCTGAGAAGTGTTTATTCTATCTTGGTCAAAAAGAAGAATAATATTGTAATAAACATTTTCGAGCACATCGTCATCAGCCATCAGCTGACGTCCACTGTCAAACCTAAAGAATGTAGGTATGATGTAGGTACATCACTGTTCCTAAGGCTGTTCCAGGCTGTTCCTATCTCAATGCATCGCTGTGTATTATTACTTGTCATTTTGTTGTCAGACGGTTTGCATGGTTTAAAAAGGTCAAAATATTCCATAAACTATCCACAAGATTTTCTACCAACTCCTTAAAGTAATAAAAGTATAGAGAAGGCCATATAAATAAATCGAATTCGAATGGTCCTCAAAGTGAGTGGACGAGCAATTCAATCTTGACTGGGTGCCTGATTTCAATTCCAATAAGTTTCGTATTTCCGCGATATCGTCGCTGGCGCATCTAGAATTTCTCTATTCCACAATGCGACGCCATTGAAAGTGTATCGTACATCGATACCTTGACCGCTGTACCATAACGAACAGCAGAAGTATTATTTACACAATTTTTTTTTTGTTTTTTTTTTTTTCGATAGGGCCACTCGTAGTTTAGCTCGCTAAGGCTAATATACTACTTAACCGGGCGATCCTGTGGTGACCTCTAAAATTTAAAGGCCCCCAGCCAGGGCTTACAAACTAAATTTGCACCATGTGTGAGAATTGGGTTGAAGAAGCTGGTTTACTTGCGCAAATGATTGATCCAATGTTTGTTTTATGCAGCTTCTTTGAAGTTATCTACGGTTTGAAATTCTCGTGTTAAATCGTAATATCATTTCAACGACACAATAATAAAGTCGAAATCTTGTAAAAATGTAGGGAAGTAAGAGGCTCAAACGACTTCCCACCTGTAGGAACGCTTTTTCAGGGTTCCGTAGCCGAATGGCAAAAACGGAACCCTTATAGTTTCAAAATGTCTGTCCGTCTGTCTATCTGTCTGTCTGTCTGTCCGTCCGTCCGTATGTCACAGCTATTTTATTCCGAAACTATTAGGACTATACATGTGAAACTTGATAGGTAGATGTATTCTGTGAATCGATAGCCGAAATTAAGAAAAAAAATAAAAGATATTTAAAATAAAGGGGGCTCCCCATATATGGAACTGAAACTGAAAATATTTTTTTTTTCATGAAACCTATGCGTGTGTGGTATCTATAGACAGGTCTTTAAAAATGACATTGAGGTTTCTAAAGCCACTTTTTCATAAAAATAAACGTTTAAAAGATATACGCTTCCAAAGTGGTAAAATGTGTGTCCCTTCTCTAACTTCTATAATAATGGAGTGAAAAATCTAAAAAAAGATATGTCTGTAGATCTTAATGTAAACTTTCAAGCAAAATTGGTTTGAATGAGATGAAGTCAACAGTTTTTGAGATACAGCATATTTTTTAAAACCGGAAATATAACTTTGTAATTCATACAAACACTATGAAAAACAAAGTTATTTGGCGTAGTTGTAAAAAATGTAAATAAGCTAGTTTTACGAAATACTGAAAGGTTTTTTTGTCTAATAAATATACAATATATTATATTATTATAGTTACTTCGGAACCCTTCATGGGCGAGTCTGACTCGCACTTGGCCAATTTTTTACTCATGATCTTCCGATATGGTAGTAGTTCCCCAACGAGCACATAAGTGGAAATAGCAGCCTATTTTATTACTTTCGGCCGTAAAATAGCGGTTTAATCAATCAATCAATCAATCAATGTATTAATTTTCATAAGGTTGTTACAGTCTGTTACATAATATAATTTACAATTAAATGAGGAACAACTACATATAAATAAGTAACAATTAAGTGGCTCCGGTGGCCTAGCTAGGTTACGTAGTAACCTGTATTAAGGTCCACCAGTACAGTACAGTTTAAGGGTTCAACAAGCAGTTCAAAGTTGCATATCTGCATCCGTAAACTTCTATAGCTATAAAAGTTACTTAAGGTGCTACAAGCTGAATCAAATACTACCCTAGGCTTTACAGTAGTTCACTTTAGAACTCATTTACCACTTACACCTTTATATGAGAGTTACGAAGGTCATTCTGCCACTTACAGCTGTACAGTAGTTTCCATTGTAACTTTTATAGATTACATTACTACAAAAAGGATTTAATTGTAGACTGTTTCCAGCACCTGTACAAGAGTTATAGTAACCACTATTATACTACTACAAGTTTCATTATAGAAATAATAGATGCTCTTATGCATACTATAGATATAAAAAAATCATCAGTGTAACTAAAAACTACATTAAATATCTTAAAAAGAAACAAAAACTGCCCTTAGTAATACAATAGTCATAACTTCTTCCTTACAGGATCAATCCATTCGCCATTTTTTACAGCCGCTTTTGTAAATATTACAAAAAAAAATGAATGATAACCGTTGGAAATTAATAAAGAAAAGTGGAGGTTATCGCAGGAAAGTACGCAAGGTTTATGAAAACCTCCTAAACACGTCAAAAATGGCTGAACATTCCAGTGAATCTGCTAATCATCTAATACTAAAGTATTTTAATTTTTAAGCTTTTAATTTTAAAAAATTTCACAAATCACATACTTAATAAAAAAAGCCTATTCTTGGTTTCTTATTGTATAAAGATATCAGTCTCAACATTTGGATTTGGCGCAGTACCATCACAGGATCCATTAACCTCTTTAGCCAAATTACGGTTTTTTTTATGCAACGTTCTCATCATCATTAGGCAATATCTTTTCAATCGGAATATTGTCTTCGTTTGACAAATTTTCTTTATTCTGATCTAGCGATATTTCCCATCCTGAAGGACAGATTGACAGGTCTTCCTTGTCTGCATTTATAGTTTTAACTATTTTAAAAGGCATTCTGTAATAAAACAATAATAGGTAGTTAATTGAAATGTTTAAACTTCATATTATAGTATAAATAGGTGTAACTAAACCATAAAGTAACTGGATCTTATTTCTACCGACAACAAAATAATGTAAACTATTATTGAGACGTTGGATGATTATCTATTTGAAAAATAACCTGTATCATATTTATGTAGAAATATCGGGTGTAAAGACAAGTATCGTAATTAAAACACCGTAATCTTGGATTTGTTTTTAAAGTTGAGAAGCGTACAATGTCTATGTTAAGTGAACGTTTTTAAGGGTAGACCACGGATCTCCAAAATGGAAACCATTCGAATAAGTACGTAACTAGATCTTATAACCTCAAAAACAGGAAAATAGGAGCTTTTTGTGGCTGTGAATTGCACTAGGGGAACAAAAATCACTGGAAGCATTAGAAGGGTGAAAATTAGCGCTATGATTCTCAAAAGGGAATTATTAGAGCTAAAACTGCAGGTTATGACTATATTACAATGACGCCATGATTTTTTAAGGAAACTTATAATTCACTTGCAAAATTGAGTTGATATACATTGGTTTTTCAGTTAAATGTGCATTAAATGTACCGGTAAACAATCGGCCACTTGCGAATAATAAGTTATCGACACGTAAAAATACGGAAATAAAATTTATTCTGTATAAAAATATCACATATCTTTTGTTAATTTTTTAAATATCATAAAAGCGCGTTAAAATTACCCGAAATTTATCTTATATATCTACAGTAAACTGGACAGCGTTTTAAGTATCTTTATATATCTTGCTAATACAGAATACAAACTTTTACTTAAGTACTTTTGTTTTATTTTCATGATGGCGACGAAAACACTTTACCAAAATATTACAAATAATGTCAACTGAAGATATACAATAAATAACTATAATCAATTCATTCGTTCAAAGTAGTTCAAAATCATTCAAAAGTAGCGCTACGAGAGCTTTAGTATAGCGTTAATAAATCGTTATAGCTATTGAGGAACCTTTATGCAACCGTTGTGCAGGTTAAATAGAACTTTAGGCTGCATAAAATGGCGCCCAAATAGCGCTAAAGCGGCTGCTTTAAGTCTGTAGTAGACGCTCTAGCGCTTACGTCTAATACCATAAGTAATAATCGGATACGCTCCAAAGCCCTAATGCAGCCCATTTGTGCTAGTTGGGTCGCATTCAAGAAAGTTAGTGGAACTCTCTGCCGCCTGATATTAGGGACTGCCAATGATAAGTAGAACATTATCTTTCTATTTATAGTAGTTGCATATACGTATGTATATTTATTTATCTTTAAATATTATTCCGAATAATAGTAATATGTTTGAATTCAATTAATTATTTATATCTAATTAAAGTGTTCATTTTGTTTGTTCAGGTATGCTTTACCTATGCAGGTTTTGAAGCTATTTTTCTTATCCTACGTTTTGTCTGTATGTTATATAAGTGTGCATTCCTCGTTAAATAAATAAATAAACATAGACAACATTTAAAGGGACATAGACACGTAGACAATAAATCAAACCCAAAGCCTGGTCAAAAGAAAGAAACAACTTAGGAATTAGCAAGGTCGGTTGGCAGTTACGCAGGAGAACAAAGTTGCGGGCAATATGCAGTAAATAAAAACATAGTTACGAAATGTTAACTAACATTATAATTATGGGCATATCATGTAAATATTATGTTAGCAGTGTAGGTCTGGTAAATACTACACTAAATATGTAAGTACCCGCATAATACCTGTGTTAATGGCATGCAAGGCGCGTTAGTTACAAAACAGGAGCTTTCTAGCATTCGCATGCTCAAACAATAGGTTGGTACGCACTGAATTGTTGATCGGGATTATGTGCAGATTCCACGCACCAGCCCGTAGGCAACTATAGGGCTGTTACCTACATACAACAAATTTTGACAACCAGTCATTTCAACAAAATTCATCACCTGTATTCATTTGTCGAGTACACATTCTATAAAGCATTTTATGACATATTTTTTATGATAATCGTACGTATTACGAAAGAAAGTGTTTGTTGATAGAGTAAATATACATGGCGATGACTGACTAACAGGCAAAAAATAATATGGAAATTGTATGTATCCAAAAACAGTATTCTGAGTTGTTATTATGTCACAATGTCTCTCAAAAGATATTGGTCCTCTAGTAATTTACACTATCGGCCTGCCGATAGTGCAAATTACTAGAGGACCAATACCTTTTAGAGGTAAACAACATAAGCTTTTGGCTTCATTAAAGGCTTTTCTAAAGTTTACAGAAACCACTGTCTGAAAAGACATTTTCTTAACCTAACAAGACAATTAAGATTCTTTTAAATTATGCTGCAGTATGAGTTTCCTGATAGCTACAACTTTGCCCTAGTCGGAGCTATCAGGAAACTCAGACTTCTTTAAATGAAAAGGTTCCTTCTACGTAAGCTGTTTCATCTTCGACTAAATGATCGCTTACCGTCAGGTGAGATGGTGGTCAAACACGAGCAACGAAATACCATTCACTGATTAATCACGAAATCTCAGAAACTACAAGTAGTAGGGCTCTCAAATTTTGCATGGGGATTCCTTTTAGTACGTAGATGCTCGCTAAGATGGGATTTTGCGAAATTCCCACGGGATCGGGATTAACACGGGAAAAACTTCCTACGCGAACGAAGTCTCGAGCAACTGCTAGTAATAAATAAAAAAACAAATCCCTTTATATCAAGCTTGCTCCATCGGTCATACATCTATTTAACTATTACGTGGGTACGACCGTCAAATTATAAAAATAGACCAGTGCAGAACCCCCGTCACCATATTTTTTGGTGTTGTACCGAATATAAACAAATCGCAATACTCAACCCTATACTTCACATTCACGGCATAATGTAGTCATTATGGTATGTCAGATAAACAAAGGATAATAATATTCTAAACACCTGGTATGCCGCACTACAGTTCCGCGGACTGCTATCTAGCTTATCTCTTGGCCAATACTGTGTGGGCAAATATTATGCATTACTAAATCCTGTTTTACTAAAACAAAATGATTTAGCCTTGCCATGCCTAGCTTGAGGATGTATACCTTTTCCAAATATCCTGTCAAATTGTAAACATTGATATAAAATTGTAATTAATTGAAGTCAAATATGTGTTTACATCCTCTCAAGTCTTAATAACCGTGTCTTTTTAATTATTCGTTATTCGTCAAAACAATTGTTCCGCTAACTAGTAAACTAATAATGATAAGTGTTTACTATGCTAATTACTGTTTTATCTGAAACTTGTAACTAATTAAGTGTTAGTGGAATGAAAAAATGATTTTATTATCCTTCAAAGTATTAATAACTTCGAAGTTATTAACCTGTTTTTCTGATAACAAATACAATCAGTGTTACTATTGCATTAGGGATATATTTTTGCAACATTTTTTATTGTGATCATTGCGGATAAGCATTGTATATAAGGGCGTGTTGTGTTGACAAAGCTATCATATATATCAGATGATCGTTGCCATGTAGTTTTATCATAATTATTATGAAACTTACTAGAAAGGATGATTGCTCGTCCTACAACTATACAAGGAGACATAAATTCCGCGAGCAAGCTTGTTAGTTTTAGTAAGTATACGTATGTATGTCGTAAGATTTTATTTATCTCCGTCTTACTGATTGGAGATTTCTATGCAAACTTCAAGTATGTTTTCTGGTAGTATAAGTTTAGATTTTGCGATATTTTGTAGTACTTGGTCTGGACAACATAATTAAAGCAGAGTTACGACTATACTATGGATCGTGTGGAAATAACTACAAATTGGCACACACCTCACCAGCACATAAAATCTGTCGGCCACACACATTAGTTCCGTGTGGGGATCGAGCTAATCAAACATCGATAAGATAGCTCGTTTATTTGTTAGTTTTTAATTAATATTAGTCTTTAATTAATTTTGTGGTAGTGTCACTTTCATTATTTGCAAAATTAAGTTAATCTATTACTATAGCTACATAATTATATCACGATTGGCAGAAATAGCACTAGCTCAACTCTTTCCATTCTTACCCGACTGCTTTTTTAATAGGTACGTCAGGAATTCAGGATATCACGACTAAATACTACATATCGGATAATACGATAAAAATTGTGCAAACTAGTGTAATTAGTGGTAAGATTTTCCTCCATAAAAGTATAGGTAATCGCACCGAACGAAAGGATTTAATCCAGCCAGTTATAAAGTTTCTTATGTATATCAATACATATAATAGAACAGTAAAAACGTGTCTGTACAATGAATATATTTACAAAAAATAATTGACCCCCATCAATTATTTTTTGAAAGAATTAAGAAATAGTAAAAAAGCAAGAATTAAAATAAGTCTGTCTGTTCGTACACGCTAATCTTCGGAACTACATGATGGATTAGAATGACATTTTTTTGTTATATAGCTATTAATTCTAGGCAGTAAACTGGAACACCTGATGCAGAACTTTACTCGCGAGTGAAGCTGCGGGTGGAAGCTTGTCAATAACTTATTTATTTACGTTTCGTAGCGACAGAAGATTACGATTAACCACAAATTATAGTTTAAGATCGTCGGTTTTTGTGATGGATGTACTTACATTACCTTACCGACACCCGGTACTGCTGTTACGCCACGATAGCTATACATTGAACTAAAAACTAACAATTAAAATGTAAAAAATGGACTTATAAGACAATGGCTTTAATTATTATTTAAGTATACCGCACGCAAAAAATTAAGGATAAACAATTTTTTAAGTTTTTCCTTCCGTCCGATAATAAATGTTTATTCGTGGAGATTCAATCCTTTATACACATTAATCATGGATTCTTAATAACCTGTTTTCTCCATTACGTAACGAATTGAATAAAATCTTTGAAATATCCGTGTTATTGTACGAGGAAACCCATTAAGTTAATACGAGTTTAGTTGCCCTAAAATATTGTCTAAAATACTTAGATAGACTTTGTTTAGGTTTTTGTTTTGAAGGAATGATTTTGAGAAAGTATGATTATGTATTTCGTAGGCTTTTTAAATATTATCGTGTTTATAGTTATAGCATAGTGCATTCGTTTTGTAAATCATATTTATCATTTATCTATGAATTATTATGACCAACCATCATTCTTGGTTACAATATTTTCCATGTGTATTTTGTGTAACTGGTGGAACTTCCACCCGCAATTACTTCAGTTCATGCGTGATCATGGTGCTTGCAACAGTGCCGTAATATCGGAAATTCAAAACAAAAAATACATAATATGGTAAATATGCCGTTTTAAGTTCTAATGATACTGTTAGTGACCATGTTAGCTTAAAAACTTATACAATATTTTTTTGTCTATTTGGAATTCCTCAACGAAGTACGAGGGTAGTAGTAATTTTAGCCTTGGACGCTAAAATTTTTTTACATTCCGGATAACCTCAACAACTTTTTAGCTTTCAGTATATCTGTAGTAGTATAGTAAAAAAAAAATCATTCTTTATATTATACATCGTGTATCGGAAACCCCATATCTATCAGAAAGGGCTGAAGATAACATCTGCAATGGAGTATATGGAATGAAGGAATGGAGTATATGCAAAGTTTCAGCTGAAAATGACTCAAAGAATTGATACCATATTATAGGTTTCATATGTTTCTTGAATATTCCAATCATAACAAACGTGTCACAGCACTACGACGGTCAATAACTTTCACGTCACTTGCCAATAACACGATAATTCTCTACATTCTTCTTAATTTGAAAAATTCTTTCAATTAAGTTCCATACATGAAGACATAGGATTACAAGCCATATCATTTGTAAAGAAGCGATGTATCCAAAGAAGCCGTGCACTTGGTATACAATATACCCATTAAATTAAACGTTGTATTGAGCAGGTTTCACTTTAAAATATATTCTTTACACAACGATAATGTGGGTAATTGTTTTAAATTACGTGAGCCTTAAGTAATAGGCATTTGTATCGTCAATTGTGTTTCGAAGAGTTTGACGAAGGCCTTATACAAACCTTATATATATATAATCGAATGACGCCGTATGTATAAATACGACTTATAGAAAACACCTGTGACATGTATTTACACCACGTTTAGCCATAAAAAATGTTGAACTTCTTATAACCTCTTCATTTGTCTGATAAAGTTAGCAGTAGTTAATTATACTCGTGCATCGTCCTCGAGATTAGTAACCTGAAAACGTTGAAATATATGTAGTAACACGCTAGTGACACCACTCTTACACTGTATGTTTAGAGTCCTGCGCTCTTTTTTTTTTTTTTTTCTTTTGCTGGCAACCCCAGCGTCTCGGTCTTTCATTCACGTCACAGTGCGCCACCACTCGCACGTTTTATTTTAGGAAAAAACAAAAGTGATAAGTTTTATAGTGAAAATACGCAAACAAAAATGCCAAAAACAAAATTCGAAATAGAGTACATAATGTGGAAGATAAAAAACTGAAAAAGAAACAATAACAAACAAAAAAGCGGCACGCCGTCGGCGCCAACCGACCGCCAATTCTACAGGGACTATTTCGGAAAAGGATGATAAAGATTAAAGATCAAGGTACATATATAATATATTTATTATAATATAATAGTAAAGTGATCAAGTACTATTATTATAACAAAAACAAGCCCTTATTAGTAAATTTACCAAAATAACCTCGTATATTAGCCTTCGTGCAAAACATTTTCCATGAAATTGTGTGCAAAACATATCCCACGAAATTGTGTGCAATCTGATCTGTCAAAACGAATTGCTGCAAAAGATATTTATACAAGATCCTTGCTGCAAACACACGAACTTTTACGTAAAGTTGATAGACGCTAATAATTACCTATATATTTTACATGGCATTATGATCAGTATTTCTGGAAAACAAATGAAAAACAAGCAACTGCCAAATACCGATAGATTTACCCTAACTAAAGTTATTACCGATCAGTGCGGCTTCTGGGGCCGTATCGCCAGATAAAACAAAATAAGTGTACTGTAATAACCAACACCTAATACCTATCAGAGCGGCTTTTGGGGCCGTATCGCCAGGTTACACAAAATAAGTATACTGAAATAACCAACACCTATCAGAGTGGCTTATGGGACCGTATCGCCAGGTAACACAACATAAGTATATTGAAGTAACCAACACCTGTCACCTATCAGAGCGGTTTTTGGGGCCGTATCGCCAGGTTTGACAAAATAAGTATACGGAAATAACCAATACCTATCAGAGCGGCTTATGGGGCCGTATCGCCAGGTAATACAAAATAAGTATACTGAAGTAACCAACACCTAATACCTATCAGAGCGGCTTTTGGGGCCGTATCGCCAGGTTACACAAAATAAATATACTGAAATAACCAACACCTATCAGAGCGGCTTATGGGACCGTATCGCCAGGTAACACAACATAAGTATATTGAAGTAACCAACACCTGTCACCTACCAGAGCGGTTTTTGGGGCCGTAACGCCAGGTTTGACAAAATAAGTATACGGAAATAACCAATACCTATCAGAGCGGCTTATGGGGCCGTATCGCCAGGTAATACAAAATAAGTATACTGAAGTAACCAACTCCTGTCACCTATCAGAGCGGTTTTTGGGGCCGTATCGCCAGGTTACACAAAATAAGTATACTGAAATAACCAATACTTATCAGAGCGGCTTATGGGGCTGTATCGCCAGATAACACAAAATAAGTATACTGAAGTAACCAACACCTGTCACCTATCAGAGCGGCTTATGGGGCCGTATCGCCAGGTAACACAAAATAAGTATACTGAAGTAACCACACATATCAGAGCAGCTTATGGGGCTGTATCGCCAGGTTACACAAAATAAGTATACTGAAGTAACCACACCTATCAGAGCGGCTTATGGGGCCGTATCGCAAGGTTACACAAAATAAGTTTATTAAAGTACCCAACACCTATTAGAGCGACTTTGAGTTGTCAGTTTGCCCCAGGGTAACTTATTCAAGACGGTTGTGAGACCAATATAGATTAGTTTTTGGGATGGTTTCATTGGCTCAATTTTCATAGTGCATCAGTAAAACCTTAGAATGGTGTTACTAACACCTGCCTCATTTGTCTACTGACATACAATCATGGTAACAAACACCCATCAGAGCAGCTCCTGGGGATGTATCGCCAGGTTGCTTACTATACCACACTAATTCACAGACAATAACTACAGTTTATTTCTTGGGACTGCATTGGCATATCATATGGGTAGTTGCTGAAACTACACCATAACTGATGTAATAAAAATTCCTTACTAGGATAATCTGGTTTCAGTTGGGGTGTCATTGGACAGCCCACGGACGATACAACTTATAGAGGTTTTACCGTCAAATAAGTGCGTCAAACCTATTGAAGAGGTCACACAGCCATCAACCTCAGAAAACTTAACGCAGCAGACGTTGGTTAAGGAAAATGTCTTGGAAGTAAACCATAATGAAGAACTAGCTGACCCGAAACACCCCGCTCTTGAGCACAGGAATCCAGAAGTGCTGGATATTCTGGGAACTGATCCCTCTGCGGTTGTTAACTATGGGATTGACATACACAAAGTTTTAGCAACAAGACTGCAACACATAGACACTCTGGGACATAGCAAGGAAACCCGCGAAGAGCTTACAGAATGGTACCTCATCCCAGCTAACAGTATCTTGATTGGAGCACCCTACTAAATATGGAAATAAAAGCAGCTGTAACAGAAACCGTATTAAAGCGAGACAAGGGCATCAAAGAGCGCCAAAGCCAGCTCACAATGGCAATTTCTGGGCTAGCGAGTCCTCACCAAAGAACATGAGAACAAAAACAAAAATAAAGAGGGCCTCAAACAATTCATGGATGTGTACTGGATCTTGTGTAACACACAACATGCAGAGTCAGTCACTAAGCGAAACTTCACCATATTCTCCATAAACAAACATCTGAATGACACAAAAATTTATAAATAGTGAAAACCTAGCAAAAACAGAACCCAAAACTTTTTCCTCAACTTAATAACAAGTTAAGAACAATTTAAGGTGGAGAAAAAGGGTCCCAGTGCGCAGGAGTACAACGAGGTTGTGAAACATTTCCCCCGCCGGTGCCGGGTCCCTCAGCGTGAGACAGTCGCATCAAGTCGCCGCGAAAGCATCGTGACGTCCGTCGAACTGCAACCATCGCCGATAAATACGGTAAAATAAAATGGTCGGTAATCACTGAAGACCAAACTATGTTGTCATAAGTTAACGTGTATAAACTAGCAATGTTTTTCTTTTTATGCTCAATGGCTTCTAAACACCGAAGACTAAACTATGTTGTCATGGGTTTAATGTGTATAAACTGGCAATTATTTCCTTTTTTATGCTCCACGATCTCTAATCAATGAAGATCAACTAAAACTAAAAAAAAAAAAAAAAAATAATAAAAAAAAAATAAACCTAATTAGATTACCTAACGAAAATCTGTCAAACATAAAGTCTGAACTAATAAGATGTATTGCATAAGGTATAAAATTTGCGAAATTCTTTGGACTACTTGCATGGATGAATATGAGATACTTTACACTTAAGAAAAAGTAAATACATGAATAGACCTAACTCTATGCAAGATTCTTTTAAATGATGAGACGCATACTGCTAAGAAATATAGACTGACGCCTCAACTATGGGGGGAGTAGCCACATGTGGGGGTGAACGAGCCAGCGGAAGATGGTCGTGAGATGAGAGAAAAATCCATATAAATCAGCTCGAGCTGCTGGTAGCTTATTTTGGCCTTAAAGTATTTGCCTAAAACCTCAGAAACTGTGAATTCTTCTTCACATAGATAACTCCATAGCCATTACTTACATAAACCGCAAGGGGCATCCAATACCTACATCTATTTTTTTTATATATTTCATATATTACAGATAACAAAATAGCGGATGCAGACTCTCGTCGAGTACACCCAGATATAGATTGGATACTGGCTGGATTGGATTCGGCTGGCGGACCTCTTCACAAGTAGAGTAAATACAATCCAAACACTTTGGCAGTTAATGCATTCATAATCAAATGGACAACAATTATTTTTTAGGCCCCTTGGTCCTTTCATAATAATGTTAAAAACCTTAAGAAAAATTATTACTAAGAAGGCAAGGCAATCATGGTGGTTCCTAAATAGCCCATACAACCGTGGTTGCTCATATTCCAACTTTAACCTAACAACATTATTATTTTACAAGACAACCTCAAACTGGTTGCCGGATCATTGTGCGCTGCGGCGACGCAGGGTATCGATCATCCACAGCGGACACCATGATAGGCTCGTTGTCGGAAAATTCTTACCAGCAATATGACGTACCTAGCACTTGAAAAATTAAATTTTGTGCTCAGAACAATATAATTTTGAGTTATATGAAGCGTCAATCCCAAACATTTTATATTTTCTCACAGGTTTACTCAATCAGAGAAACCAGTACGGCACCTTGAATTCATGTAGGTTCTCATTACAAGGTTTTTTTCAGGAGAGCTTATCGGCTCAACCACGGCCTAAATATGTACGTAATACCACGTGGTATACTTCGCTTGTACTAGAAATTTCAAAGGAAAATTTGCCGTTAAAAATTAACTTAAAATGATGATAACGTATACAAAAATTATTATAAAATAAATAAATTGTTTTTAAATAAATAAATAATAAATATACCTGACCAGTGACGATTTTAAAACTTCCATGGCGGGCTCAAAACAACCAACCTTGAGCCAACCATTCTTTGAGACGAAAATGGAAATGTGCCCAAAACCTTACTTTTTAATATTAGTACAAAACCAAGCCAGGTCTTTTTGTGGGAAACACATAAAGCCGTTCAATGGTTTTAAGAAACCGCATAAACGGTAAAAATACAATTCTTACGTCCGTCGGTGGATTATAGCCGTCCTTGACTGATTGACACCTCTGAGTGCACACGACACAAGGCACGCTGCTACGTCTAAACCTAACCAATGCGACTTCTCATCGATCTTATCCACGACAGGGCAAGCTAGAGCGGAAGCTCTAACGTTTTTGGAAAATTCTATAACAGAGCAATGATTAACTCTAACGAAACGTAACTGCCACGACAGTGCTAACTGAT
This sequence comes from Tholera decimalis, assembly GCA_943138885.2. Taxonomy (NCBI): domain Eukaryota; kingdom Metazoa; phylum Arthropoda; class Insecta; order Lepidoptera; family Noctuidae; genus Tholera; species Tholera decimalis. The sequence continues at coordinate 16,183,670 of OW964558.2, forward strand.
TTATAATTAGTTCATTACCCTTAGATATAAAACTAGATTTTTAAGGAGAATAAAATTGAATTATAACTAAAACAAAAAAAAACAAAAAAAATAGAAAATGTGATACTAATTAAGTAGTTTAGAAATAAACCAATTGATTAATACACAGGTATTTTTGGTAGTTGACATTTCCTCAGCTATCTCTCAAGGTCTACATATATTTCAACGTTTTCAGGTTACTAATCTCGAGGACGATGCACGAGTATAATTAATGATTAAACGAACTTACCTGTACGTGAAGTTCTATCATAATTATACAAAGTGCATCGTCCGAAGAGATTAGTAACACCCACCCAACCCAAAGTGTCTCCCAGTTTGCTGCAGAAATGTCAAAGCTAAACATGGTGGCTTCAAACTCTAAACTTAATGAAAGACCGAGACGCTGGGGTTGCCAGCAAAAGAAAAAAAAAAAAAAAGAGCGCAGGACTCTAAACATACAGTGTAAGAGTGGTGTCACTAGCGTGTTACTACATATATTTCAACGTTTTCAGGTTACTAATCTCTTCGGACGATGCACTTTGTATAATTATGATAGAACTTCACGTACAGGTAAGTTCGTTTAATCATTAATCATTGATAGTATTCGTAGATGGTAGGTATTCAATAATATTTTTTCGGTTATCTTCACCTGTAGTAGGTTATTGACCGTTTAATTTGCTTTTTAATAGTTTTTATAAGTGGTTGTATTAGTCCCTCGTAAAGTTCATATTCAAATTTTAGATTAAGATAGACGAGTTGAACCAACATTTTTATTTATCAAGAAATTATTCTTGTTCTTAAAAAATATTCAAATTTATTAAGAATTCGATCCTCGCACGTGTTGATAGTGCAAAATAGAGACCAAACGTAATAAGGGGGCGTCTGCTGTGTCATAATAAGAATTTAGATATAACGCCAAACGATAGTAACCATAATTTCGTGATTCATCATCGTCATTTCAGCTAGGGTTGCCAGGTCGTCAAACCTTATAGCCGGACAAACCAGCCAGTTTGCTATTTTGGTGAAAAGGCCGGACACCCTAAATTATTAAGGACTTTGTGTTTTAGTATTATTGCGACAAAAAATAAGATGTAAATCTAGGCTTTTTTATTATTTACCATACATCTACTTAAGGTGAAAGCCGGACAAGTCGGATACCGTTTATTTTGACCGGACACGCATTCAAAAACCCTATGTCCGGCTTTATCCGAACACCTGGAAACGCTAATTTCAGCTAATAGACGTCAAATCAGAACGTTTTCACTATATCGAAATCATAGAAAAAGAAATTCATCGTTTGTTAAAATACTGAAAGAGGTCTTATTTTAAACAAGATGAATACCAACATTATTCAAATCTAACTACTTACATCTAAGAATGTATAGATGAAATTGCATCTCGATCAGTTTCAACATCGATTAACAGTTTATTAGCGAAGATGAGAGAGTATCAACCAACTAATTATTATGTTATTAACATCCGTGCATCCATCTGCATGGAAAGAAGCTCATGTAACCCCACTTCCAAAAAAATGTAATCCTGTTTCTTTCTCTGAATTCCGTCCCATTTCCATTTTACCGTTTCTGTCCAAAGTCCTAGAACGCCTTATTCATAGTCAGCTTAGTGCTTTCCTCTGTAGAAACAGACTCCTTAATTTTTACCAATCCGGATTTCGTCCGGGGCATAGCACTACCACAGCTCTTGTTAACATTACGGATGATATAAGACTGGGTATGGACAATAGAAAATTGACGGTCCTTTCTTTACTTGATTTCAGTAATGCTTTTAACACTGTTGATTTTGATGTTTTGCTCGGGATACTATGCTCTCTTAACATATCTCCAACAGCTATTGATTGGTTTCGTAGTTACCTGTGTGGCCGCCGACAACGTATTTGCATGGAAGGTTCGTTGTCTTCATGGTGCAATACTACTGCTGGCGTACCACAGGGGGGCGTTCTCTCTCCTCTTCTTTTCGCCATATTTATAAATTCTATTTCAAATGAACTTCTCTCATCCTACCACCTTTATGCTGACGATCTGCAAATTTATTCGCAAGCTCCCGTTGAAGATTTGTCTGAGGCGGTGAAGACAGTGAATAAAGATTTAGCGCGTATTTCCGATTGGAGTTTGGATCATGGTTTGAAGGTTAATCCTGCGAAGACTAGTCATTATTGTTGGCAGCCCTAGGCTACGTTCCAAAATTGACTGGACGACCCTTCCTCAAATCATTTTCGATGGAGCTGTTATACCCTACTGTGACTCGGTAAAAGACCTTGGTATTTATATTGATAAAGATTTGTCGTGGGGTCCCCAGTTGCAAGAAGTGAGCCGCAAACTGTCGCCTCTGCGGGGTCTTTGCGCAGATTGCGCAATTTCCTACCGACTGCTACTAAAACTGCGCTTGCCCAATCTCTTCTTCTCCCTATCCTTGACTATGCTGATGCAAGTTATCCAGATCTAACTGAAGTGCAGCTAGATAAGCTTGAGCGACTCCAAAATTTTTGTATCAGATTCATATTTGGATTGCGCAAATATGATCATGTTTCTGAGTTTCGCACTAAACTCAAGTGGCTGCCTATTCGCCTTCACCGGAATGCACATATTTTATCATTACTCTACAGTATTCTTTTCAATCCAACGACTCCCTTTTACCTCAAAGAACGTTTTAAGTTCCTTCATGACACACATGTTAGAGATTTGAGATCATCAAAGAATTTGAGACTTTTGATGCCTACGCATTCCACAAAATTTTATGACCAGTCGTTTACGGTGCAGGCCATTCGGTTGTGGAATGGATTGCCGGTGTCAGTAAGACAAGCTCAGTCACTTACTGTTTTTAAAAGCTCGGTTGCCAATCATTTTATTTCAAACTTATGATTATTCCTTTGCTTTCTCCACACGATGTTAAAGAACACATTATATATTTATTTATTTTATGTACTTATGTATTTGTATATATATATATATATACACATATTTGTTGTATTTTTATTAGTTTTTCCGTTGTTAATGAATATTTGTACAGTAGTACACTGATATAGCCCTCCCCATTTTAATTAAAGCTCATAAAGTCCTTCCAAAGGTTGTCTGGAAGATATCGCTCTCAGCGATAAGACCGCCATTGTAACCAATTTTTTAAAATATTTTTATTTAAGTGTGATTCAATTATTGGTGTACAATAAAGTATATTCTATCTATCTACCTATCTATCCGTGTTTACCGTACTAACCGCTACTAACATGAGGTAGTATGTACTGTACCACTATTGTAAAAATTCTTTCGATAGCAAGAGTCAGGTTGTTAAGTAGATAAGTGCGGAAGAATGAGCTTTGTCGTGACTTAATTTGCATAAAGGCTCAAATTCTATGCACTGTGTGCTTCGAGAAATATACTATAATTGTGGCTATATTTATTTATGACTAGTTTTCTGCAGCTTCGCTCAATAGCCTCAACCTAATTTTTTTCTGGGATATTGCTTATGTTGCTTCTTATCTGAAAGAAATCTTTAGTAGTGGGACCTTTATAATATGAGTTTAGATCAGATACCATACGTCTGTAGTCAATAATACACGCAGAAATCCTACCCGGTGTCGAGACCTAAACTAAAATTACTCATCCGATCTCTAACCTCATTTCGTTTTACCAATCTTTCTTGTTTGTGGTACGTCTGCGCTTGTTCTTGGTACAAATATTATTGTGCATTGAAATCTTTTACCCCTTAGGTACATACGATCCACTCTTGTTGAATAGACTCATTGTGCCTATAGGAACTGGTTATCTTTGATCGCATGCTGTATAGGTGATGGCAAAATACGTTTTGTAAAGGTTTAAATTTTGTAAGTAAAGTACCTATCTGGTTGGATATATCTACCAATGTTGGTAGGCTCTAAAGTTTTTCTTCCAAAAAATATTGACTCTTTTGTTAACTACTGAATTAAATGAAACATTGTAAAGCAATGTAACAGATTTAACCTCTAGACGCAATTTATGTTATAAATAAAATAAAATTAAACAAAAGCTAAAGCGTAGTCCGAGTGAGGTCGAGCATAGCGCCCTAGACGACCTTGTCCAGTATCCACTGTAGCCATACATCATAACTGATGTTGCTTTTGTTAGCGACGGTACAGACGGGCATCATTTAACAAACTTATCTGGGAATCAAGCCGCCTGTCTACCGACACAGTGCCTGTTGGAAACCGTGGTAACTCGAGATAAATACCAGTACCTATTGGACTGTGCAGATGTACGTGTTTTTATGATAAAATCTAAGCAGACTATGCGGTTTGGAGATTATCTTAATGTAAGATCGTGTGTTATGAACTTATGATCATTAAATCTTGTTTAATCGATTTCGCATTTCTTCGCAGAGATGGTCAAAGTTCATCTCGAAACAGACTCATTCATGTAATGTAGATAGTAGATATGTTTTAAGTGCCTACATCAATAACTAAGTATTATTTTAACTGCTGATCACTGAGCATGATTGGACCGCGAATAGCCAAACTAATGAGATAGCATTTGACAAATTTAGCAGTAATTATACACAAGTAGTTCGAGGCATGTAGTATATCGCCCACGAGACCGCAATAGCCTAGTTTACGCTTACAATTTGCACGTGATGACAATCAGATTATAGTGGAAATGTCCTTTGTTTGCGTTTCCCCTTGTTTTAAGTATAACGGTTTATTCAACTCGTTACTCTTTCGTGTTTTCTGTTTTTAGATCCGTTTATGTACTTAAACAAACTAATATCAGGAAATGTAAACAAGAGGTTTGGGGCGGTCATGACCGAGGCTACCGTATCTGTGTCCTCTGTTTACAGATCAATGTTTGGGCTTAGGATAGTTTGCATGAGGACTTTGCTTCTACCTCAGATTAGAAAACAATTTCTAATCTGAGGCTTCTACCTTAAATTTTCTATACTTATTCTCTTATTTCACGTTTAATTTTCTGCCTACAAATGTTTTATATATTGTTTCATGCCATGGTTTACTTTTATTGAAGCCAAGGACATTGGCGTTTACGGGTTAAAGTGTAACAACTAACTATAACGCTAGGTTTCTTATCTAAAGTAAGCAAGTAATGTACCGAACACGCTGATTTATAATTGTTTGTAAGCATTCCAGTGGGTATGGTTTTTGTTTCCTATCAAATACATATTGTATACCTACATATACACACACATCCCTATAATTTCTTTGGGTAAGTCCACCAAAATTACTTTAGGTTGGGTAGTTCATAGTATTATACAAACAATCCTGTTGTTATGTAAAGTAATACGAATAGATTATCATGTAGGAGGCACGACTCTACGATATTATATGCCATGTGATACGATCAAGTTGTTTATAAAATCCAGTCTAATAATTCCGGAGTAGAACATTTAGCATAATGAAGCACGAATAGAAACCTTAATGGTCCGCACCATAAACTTACTTACCAATAATAACTTGTAGGTAGGAAAGTATTTATTACCGATTCGCAGTCATTTGTAAAATATGACAGAAGACCACCTAAAAAGTTTACCATGATCCAGCTAAAATAAACAATATGCATGGGATTGTTCACAAAATTTCCAAATGCTCAAACCTAAAAGTAGGGACAATAAGGCATAACATAAGAATATTTAAGCCCTATCAAACGTGGAGTTTACGTCGTCAAACATATAAAGGCAGACGTAATTTTTCAAAATTAGTCAAAGAGCTTTTCGGCGATGTTCTCAAAGTAAGTGCGATTGTGACTTGTGAGTAGAACATTCATCCGTACAACCGTTGACCCGGTTCAGTAAAATGTCTCATTAAGCCAATGAGCTTAATTACTTGCCCAATGCTTCCGCAGTTCCTTAGAGTGGAATGCACATTTTAAATTAAAACATCTGCCATTTGAGAAAATAGAAATTTCTAAGAAGCATGAGACGTTTTTTTTACGCAAACATACATACAATTCAGGACACGTAATTGCGCGGAGCATGATAAAAATACCTAAATGTTAATTTAAAATATAAGGGGCTTGTTTGCGTCCATGTGTGTAGCTACGTTGAAGAACTTATACCAACGAACATATATAATTGTTATTGTAGCAGACATAATAAACAGATATTTTTCTGATCTTTCAGATTATTCTAAAGTTGTCTAAAGGAGTGGCCAGATCGGCGTCACGGCAACCTGACCTTCCGCATGACGCAGGTCCTCACCGGACACGGAAGTTTCGGGAGGTACCTACCTGTGTCTGATGGGAAAGGAGGAAACGCCTGGGTGTCACCACTGCGAGGGTCGCCCTGAGGACACCGTAGAGCACACGGTGCAAGACTGCCCCGCCTGGGCAGAGCACCGACGTGTCCTCACGGCGGCGATAGGCGGAGACCTCTCGCGCCCGGCATTGGTCGAGGCCATGCTGCGGGGCGAGAGGGAGTGGGAAGCGGTCGCCTCCTTCTGCGAAGCAGTCATGCTTCCTAAGGAGGAGGCGGGCCGCGTGAGGGAGAGGATGGCGTCCTCCCTCCAGCCCAGCCGCAGTGGTAGACGCCCACGGCGTCGGACGTCGGCCGACGATCTCCGGCCACCGTAGGCGCGGGCATGCGGACAGCGAGTAAAGGGCAACTCGCTGTCCGACCATGGACCATGCCCGGGTCGACGGCGCGTCGTGTTCCACGCGCGCCTCAAAGAGCGTCAGCAACATGACGAGGCCCCCTCTGCAGAGGGCCGAAGCCTGCCGGCGTCGTGGGACTCATCCCGTTACCGTGGCCCCGGTACGTAAAGGGCTATTGAAGGAACACCGTGGATTTTAGTCAGTAAAAGTCTGACAGTCCCTCCCACCCTGCCCGGAGTGGGAGGACTTATTTGATAATTTTACCACGTTAAAAAAAAAAAAAATAAGACATCGCTGTCAGATGTAAGACCGTCATTGTACCCATTAAATTATTTGGTGAGAGTTGTGTCACTATTTTTGGTGTACACTAAAGTATATTCTATTATTTAATTAATATTTTGCAAACGACCTACATTATTGTGGTTTTAATAAGTGGCAAGGAAAAACAAATTTAACGCGTGTGAAAATCGCGATAGAATCGGTGGACATAAAGAAATATTCATGAGAAGAGAGAGACAAGACAAAGTGAGAATACTAATCCTTAACTGGCGGGAAAGCGGATCGTTAAGCCTTATGTATGGACCACTGGTAGAAATTTAAATATAATTTGCGTTTATGCGAATCGGAACTTCGGAAGGATCCAAGATATGACTATCAGTTTCATCCTGATTTATCGAACGGAATGTTAGTATATCTATGTTCACAGTATGTATGTGCACTGTGCAATACCAATATTATAATACATGTTGATGCAATTTACACTAGAGATACATAGGTTTTCTAATCAGTGCATTGCACCTACCCAAATGTCCTTACTTAGTTATTGTTCGTCAGATCGTTGAGCTCCTTAAGTTCGAAGTTGAGCTACACGATAACTGACACTTGCACTTGGCTTGCACTGTCTGGACAGGTCTGCTCAAATCTGCGTGCTCATTTGCTCAAAAGACACAAAAGACATGAACCTTCATGCTTCTCATATGATTTGACCAATACGATTTGTATGAACTTTAAAAGGGACGTTGGCCTCTGAATTTGTTTCGGTGTTTCTTCTAAGAGTAGTCAGTTAAGAAACACCAGCCTCATCTAGCTTGACTTAAAACACAAAAAAATTACGTGTTTAAATTGTTATTTATAATCAATTTATAAAAATAAATATTTCATTTCTACCCTTTTATTTAACATTTTTGTACATATATATTAAGGGCCCATCCCTTAATATATATAATAAACGGGCACTTAGTAAATAACACATTTATAATTACACTGTACAAACAATATTTTATATTTTAATTTGTACCTCTTTTGTCACATTAAATAAAATAAATGTTTTAAGTATGTCCGTCACGGAGGTTCACGTGCGTTGACCATGTTTAAATAAAAATATTACATGACCTTTTCGTGTTAAACTAGGGAAACTATATTAACAAGCTCAGGCCTCTGGGTTCGTTCGCGTGAAAAGTATTTGTCTCATGGGTCCAAGGTCCATGTACCTTTTCAGACCTTCAACTATTTCAACATCACACATGGCATCGATCCGTTGCTCCATTGTGACGTGGTAGAAAGACAATCAAACAAAAACCAAGAAGTGTAATAGCCTTATAGCTAGGTGTCCGTCTTGTGATCGATAGGTCGCGGGTTCGAATTTACATAATTATTACACTATTGCCATGAACCTACTCCAGACACAAGCATAATTGGACGTAGTTATGCAAAAAGGATCCAATCCATACTATTACCTCCCCCCACAAGGCCGCCAATTGTAACACCCTTTGTAGTTTTTTAAGTCCTTATTTAATTATGTTATGGTGTACAATAAAGAGTATATCTATCTATCTATCTTTTCCGAAATTGAGTTATTTGTACCAAACGCATCTTCAGGGTGATATATTAAAGGTATCAATATAACTCAATTTCGGAAAAGGTGTGGAATGGATCCTTTTTAACCGACTTCTGAAAAAGGAGGAGGTTCTCAATTCGGATGTTTGTTTGTTTGTTTTTTTTTTTATGTTTGTTCGGGCATAGCTCCGTCGCTCGCCAACCGATTTGAAAAATTCTTTTTTTGTTGGAAAGGGTATACTTCCCAAATGGTCCCATGAAAATTTTATCGACATCGAACAAGCCGTTTCTGAAAAATCAACAAAAGTCTAAAAAAAATATTTACATTGATGATCTTTTCGGTTACTCTATATTGTGTTTTTGTTCGCGCGTTTTTAGTTTTTTGTAGTTGACATTTTGGCTTTTATAACTAGATTAATTACAAATTGACCCACTAAAAAGCGCGAAAATAAAAACTTTTTTGCAAAAAAATAAAACCGACTTCCATATCAAAACACTACAAAGCCAAAAATAATTTTAATTTCGGAAGGCGGTGTGAAAAAAAAGAAAATACAAAACCAATAACACCGACTACCGAAATTAAAATTATTTTTGGCTTTGTAGTGTTTTGATATGGAAGTCGGTTTTATTTTTTTGCAAAAAAGTTTTTATTGCATAACTACGTCCAATTAGCTTAGTAAATGTGAATTCTACCCATTGCTATTTTTTTTTTAAATAAAAAATAGCCACATTTGCATTTATAATATTATAAGTAGTATGGATGTAATAACCGAGTCACCTATTTGTCGAAAAATAAAACACAGGTAGGTTATATTGATACGAAGAAATGAATCAGAGATACGGATTTGTTGCGATATATGTTTTTGTTTCACAATCAAGCATTTCCATTCATTGCTCATAGATGCAATATATTGACTTTTACAAGTGAAATAATGTGCAACATATATGTAAGACATACATACATAGGTATATGACTAAGCGCAAAAGAGTTACTAATTAATCTATCTATACTTATAATAAATCTGTAGAGAGGTCAATTCTGTACATGAAATATATTTCCAAAATAACTATCAGGGGGTGATTAAGGATCGATACTCATGCCAAAAATGCAATCAGTTAAATTTTTGTCTGTCTGTCTGTCTGTCTGTCTGTCTGTCTGTATAACCGTTATAGAAACAAAAACTACTCGACGGATTTTAACGAAACTTGGTACAATTATTTTTCATACTCCTGGGCGGGTTATAGTATACTTTTCATCACGCTACAATCAATAGGAGCAGAGCAGTGAAGGGAATTGTTGGGAAAACGGGAGAAGTTACTCCATTTTTTAAGCTTCCGTCGCGTGTGCAACCTTAATGGTTAAAGCTACACAAATCATTTCATAACGGAAATGTTCTCCTTAAAATTATATAAAAAATATCCCACGACAGCATATGTCTAACTTTTATGGTTGATTCACAATAACACGTGTAACTCCCGATAGCTTAGCAGTTCGAAGCTTTCTGATTATAATATTTGTCTACTCTTACGTTTATAACACTCTCAGTCCTAATTGAAAAAGTTAACATTATTAACTATTCCATAAAAAAATTGGCCAAGTGCGAGTCAGACTCGCCCATGAAGGGTTCCGTAGTAACTATAATATAATATGCAAATTTATTTGACGAAAAGAAACCTTACAAATTTCATAAAACTAGCTTATTTACAATTTTTACAACTGCGCCAAATAAATTTGTTTTGAAAAAAAAAAACCTTACAAATTTCTTAAAACTGGCTTTTTTACATTTTTTACAACTGCGCAGAATAAATTTGTTTTTCATAGTGTTTGTATGAATTACAAAGTTATATTTGCGGTTTTAGAAAATATGCTGTATCTCAAAAACTGCTGAACTGATTTCGTTCAAACTAATTTTGGTTGAAAGTTTATATTAAGATCTACAGACGTATATTTTTTTTAGATTTTTCACTCCATTATTATAGAAGTTAGAGGTTGTGTCCGCCACACACACATTTAACCACTTTGGAAGCTTATATCTTTTAAACGATTGACTTTATGGAAAAGTGGTTTTAGAAACTCCAATGTCGTTTTTAAAGAACTGTCTATAGATACCACACATGCATCAATTTCATGAAAAAAATTATTTTCAGGTTTAGTTCCATGTATGGGGCCCCCTTTATTTTAAATATTTTTTAATTTTTTTCTCAAAATCGGAAAGCGGTTCACAGAATACATCTACCTATCAAGTTTCACATGTATAGTCCTAATAGTTTCGGAATAAAATTGCTGTGACAGACGGACGGACGGACAGACAGACAGACAGACAGACAGACGGACAGACATGTCGAAACTATAAAGATTCCGTTTTTTGCCATTCGGCTACGAAACCGTAAAAAGAATCATATAAATCGGTATAGATACACCAAAGTTATACATGACATACGCTTATAATAATAAGCCATCGCGCGTGAATACTGAATCATGCTATAAAGATTATTTTTGAGAATCGGTCGCCGCGCTCGACGCGTCTCGCGGTCGAAGCGTTCTCTAGGTACTTAAGCCTCATGTGAACGTGATCTAAACAATATTACCAATACATTAACTTACGCTGACGGAGTCGCGGGCACAGCTATATTGTATCATTACGCTAAGGCCAATAGTAGCGGAGCGCCAATGAAGAATGGTTCAAAATCGGGGTTAAATTTAACGTTAGCCCAAAGTAACTATTCCACGCGGACGAAGTCGCGGGCAAAAGCTAGTATGAAATAAAATGTTTCTGTCTTACGAGTCACGCAGTTCACATTTATTTTTAATTGATTTAATTAATAAGTCATTTTTTTTCTTGTCACTCATTAGAGAATGGATCTGGGGACATTGTTGTTTATTTTCATGTATCTCTACCATGGAGTACGTAAGAAAGCGATAGCTGAGTCGGTTCTGAAATTGAAAAACACAATACAAAAACACAAAATATCAAAGATTATGAAGTTAAAAGTTCTTGGTAAAACATACCGAAAATCTTTTTCAAATCTTTAGACAAGTTTATCTTAAAACTGTTTATATTAACTATCAAATCGATCGGCTGAATGCGTCCGCAATGCGCGTAGAAATCGTTGAAGTGTTTACGAGTTTACGCGTCGTTGACCGAACTCGGTTAGAACGGCTCAATGTAAACAAATAACAAACTCTTACACGCGTGATACGTCACGAAACTTTACCACTTCATCTCATTCAACACCATACACAGCGTGTACCAGCACCTTTTACTTTTATTCTAGAGACCATGGCGTCTCTTGATATGTCTTTGTTTCTATAAATTATTCCATTAAAACTTTTCACATCACGCAACGTTTCTTTGTTACAACGTGTTCTGTTTTTGCTTGTTTCCATCGTAATTAGTGAATGTGAAAGTTCATCGAATTCTAATGGACATGTGTATAGTCAACCAATCTGAGAAAAATGTTTGTTTTGAAATATCTTTGTTTTTAACCAACTTCAAAAAACAGGAGGAGTTTCTCAGCTCGTCTTGAACTTTTTTTTGGCTGGACTGATTTGGAAAATTATTTTTTGATTGAAAGGGTATACTTTTTAGTTGGTCCCATCAGGTCATGACGTACGTCACGATTACTTAAAGATGGATGTTAAGCACTTTATGCTCGTTACAATGCATATGGTGAAGTAGAGCTGATGGTGAAGTACCAGAAAAACTCCTCAAAAATTAACGGCTCTGCATCGGGAAAAGCAATATTTTGTATTAAGGTGATAAGTAGTTGACATTTTGGCTTTTGTAACTAGATAAATTACAAACCGACCCACTAAAAAGCGTGAACAAAACTTTTTAGCAGAAAATAAAACCGACTTCCATGTCAACACACTATAAAGCCAAAAATAACTTTAATTTCGGAAGGCGGTGAAAAAAAAAGAAAATACAAAACCAATAAATAAAAGTTTTTTTTTTTTTTTTTGTTTTGTAGTGTTTTGATATGGAAGTCGATTTTATTTTTTGCTAATTAGTTTTTTATATGACTATGTATATCGGGCACGCCGCAATTGCGGCGGTAAGACCCCTCTTTGAGGAGTGGCTAGATCGGCGTCACGGCGTCCTGACCTACCGCATGACGCAGGTCCTCACCGGACACGGAAGTTTCGGGAGGTACCTGTGTCTGATGGGAAAGGAGGAAACGCCTGGGTGTCACCACTGCGAGGGTCGCCCTGAGGACACCGTAGAGCACACGGTGCAAGACTGCCCCGCCTGGGCAGAGCACCGACGTGTCCTCACGGCGGCGATAGGCAGAGACCTCTCGCGCCCGGCATTGGTCGAGGCCATGCTGCGGGGCGAGAGGGAGTGGGAAGCGGTCGCCTCCTTCTGCGAAGCAGTCATGCTTCCGAAGGAGGAGGCGGGCCGCGTGAGGGAGAGGATGGCGTCCTCCCTCCAGCCCAGCCGCAGTGGTAGACGCCCACGGCGTCGGACGTCGGCCGACGATCTCCGGCCACCGTAGGCGCGGGCATGCGGACAGCGAGTAAAGGGCAACTCGCTGTCCGACCATGGACCATGCCCGGGTCGACGGCGCGTCGTGTTCCACGCGCGCCTCAAAGAGCGTCAGCAATATGACGAGGCCCCCCCATAGAGGGCCGAAGCCTGCCGGGGTCGTGGGACTCATCCCGTTACCGTGACCCCGGTACGTAAAGGGTTATTGAAGGAACACCGTGGATTTTAGTCAGTAAAAGTCTGACAGTCCCTCCCACCCTGCCCGGAGTGGGAGGACTTATTTGATAATTTTACCACGATAAAAAAAAATGACTATTTATATATTATATGTAAGAGCGAACGTGGTAATAAATATTTTTTGACACATTGCTTACTAAGGACGTATTATTGGTCGATAACGGCCCATTCCCTCTCATAAGGAGGAGGCGGGTTTCCCAACAGTGGGAATGTTATAGACTCATTTTGTTAAGTTATTTATCAAATAAACTAAAGAAAAATAATTCTAATGTCTTCTTGAAGCGGAGGCGGAAAACCTTTGAATTCAGTTAGAAACGCTGCGGAACATACTGACAATACTGTGGAACCATAACAAAGCTAGTAATGTCTTAAATAAGGGGCAATGTTTTCTAAAATTTACGTGACCAATTAGGGTCATTTAAGTATACAAACGTATGAAATGAAGAGGAGTCGTTGCTTCGCTTATTTTCTGGCCTCTTTTTTCCGGATGGGAAAATCATCGAATAGCTTATTTTCTGGCCTGGATTTCTGCCTTAGATGGCTTGGCTAGTTATGTAAATTTTTATATTGTCCATATCTTTAAGAAAATTAAAATATCGCAAACCTGAATACAATGAAGAGAGAAAAAGAAATGTTATTTACTCTATTTAGGTTATATTATGCGTACTTACTGGGCAGCAGAATAGTTTCGTTAACTTTCAGTGACGAGGAGAGAGGTTTGGGTACACCACAGAAATCTTAATAATAAGGCAATATTAAGATTTCTGTGGGGTAAACATTACTGACATTTTGCTAAGTAAAATTATAATGACCCCTTATATTACGCAAATGAAAACCTAAGTTCTCGCCAATTTAAAGCACAATCGAGCAAGGTATACGGTCTGCGCCAAACAGTCGAGGTGTTACAAAATATGATCCGAAGAGACGTTATTACGAGAAAATTACAAGTAGAGCGTGGGTAAGCAAATGCTGTCAGTTGCGACGCGTACGTATCACGAGTTTTTGTACTGTTATTTTGTAATAATAGTTTTCCGATATACCGAGCCTGCAACCTGCAATTATATTACGTAATGCACGACAATCAGACATTGTCTTCATTTGTTCTGCTTTACTTGATCCCAATACGATACATAAGATATTTTTTTGAAATAATTGGAGTTAATATTAAAAGCGTCAATAGCCTAATAGGTGTCAGACTTGTGATCGAAGGGTCGCGGATTAGAACCCCACTTTTATCGTGAACCCACTCCAGACTAAAGCATATTTATTATTTAGCTTAGTTGGAGGGGTTAACATGATAGCCAGTAATGTGAATTCTACCCACATTTGCATTGCAAGTTCTCTTTTTTAACAATAAAAAAAATATCAGGATAATTGATAGTATGTAGAAAGTCTTCATTTCTTTTTTTCGGTGCTGTAGATCAAATTACTCGATTTAAGTTAATTTTTAAGAATTCCTTCAATAACTGAATCTACCAGATTTGTACAGCAAATAGAGATTTATAGAATTCAAAATTAGGTACTGTAATGTATAAGGACGAAATAATGATGTGATACAAAGACCTACCTCTAAATCATGATAATCAATAAGTACTTCGTGAGCATGTTCAATTACTAGATACAGAAGCAAAAATTATATGTTACTATTACTTATACCTTGTATACGTGAGTTCGATATATTCGTGAGTTACGTATCCCTGTGAAATAATTATGTGGGTTATTATAGGGTGTAAAAATATAACAATATGTCGTGAGGCATCTGAAATTACAAGTTTAATGAAAAGTGAGTAATATATTTTTCCGTTCATTTTTAAGTCGTTTCAAATGTTTTAAATAAATGTTTTTGACGACACAGTGGCCGCAGTGGTTAAGCGATAAGCTTTTGCGCTGTGGATAGCGGGTTTGATTCCCTCACAGGAACAAATGTTTGTATGGCCTACAAATAGTTGTTCCGAGTCTGGGTGAAATTCTTAGTGTAGAGCAAGGTTTAAAAAATGTTTTTATTCCCTGTACTTTTACGATAAGTATTGATAAATTTGCCATGAAAATGTTGTTTCGATATATATTTTAAGTGTTTTACTTCTATTATTTTTATACACAACATTACAATCAGATGTCATGTGTTGTACTTATGTAAATAGACGCCAATTCGTATTCGACGCTTTAGATTTTCTAATCTGTCATGTTGTTTATGTACGTACGTATGTAGGTATTTATTTAATAATATGCATTTATTTAATGATTCTTCATAGGGTTATTATTCAGGAGGAAAAAAGATACTGTCTGGCAGGCAGTAATAATTATCATACTTTTTTAAATTAAAAAGTACAGTTACACATTCGGGCATACAGGGAATCCTGTATGTATGAATGTGTACTTTTGTACGTAATGAACACGGTGTGTTTGTAATAATATTTCGCAAATGGAAACCTATATTATATCTGAATCGGAAAATGTTATTGACCAAACCCTAATATTATTGAAAGACCTATCCAACAATGGCGCGCACAATACGACACGGTACTAAAGAATAAAATCAATCCTCTTTACTTTATGTTTTGCAGGATCAATAGTCATATCAGACATAGCTAAACTATCAACTTCTGTGTTGTTTATAGGGACTCTTAGGTATAGTAAAAGAGTATTTAAAAACGTAATAAAAAATATAGTTTCTATTTCTACTACCACATTGAAATGATTCGAAGATTTTCCCGCCCGGAAAAAGAAAGACAAAAAAGGGATGGAATATTTTCCGAGTATACGTATGTTTGTATGTATGTATTTAAGATAAAAAAAAAAACTGCAGACGTCGTTAGTTAGTACCTACTGAAGTCTTTTGTGACAAACTTACCTTAGGTATTAAAATAAAGGGCTCAAAGAGACAGTTTGAAATAAAAAATGAAATAGAAGTAGAGTCTTAAAATTAATTTAAAACCTGACCGAAAAAATGTTTTAAAAGATCTAAAAAGTTACATTACATGCAGTATGAAGCAGTTTATGGCGTGAAATATGTGATTGAAGTAAAATATATGCCACTAACTGCATCAAACTGTTTCAAAAGTAAATACTTTGGAACTTCCGTATTTTGTTTTTGCGAACCAAAGTGTGTAAAAATTAGTAAAAGATAAGTTATTCATATTTATATTTTTATTTATTTGTGTACGATAATGTCATCAGAGATGTTATGTTTATGTTAAGGGCAAACCCGCATGATCTGTCCACGCCTATCTATTGAACCAATAATGCAATGGACATTTATTAAATTATATATGTATATGTTCAATAAGAGTGAAATAAAAAGTCGTTACAATTCATTCATAATATCAATGAAATATCTTAATAACATTTGGGGTCAAGAGTTGTTATTTGTTAAAGTATCTTAGCTACATATAATCATTGTTTATTTATCACATTTATTTAACGGAGCGATAGAGTACTTATTATATGTATGTATGAAGTGACTTTTTCCACTGTTATATAAACTTTATTGTATACCTAAAATTTTTCGACGTTGGCTAGTGACTCTTACCGTTTCAGCTACCAGGAAAACGTTCTTAGGAAACTGCTGTCCACGGAATAGATGATTTTATCTGTTCTGTGCTGCTGTCAACATTTTGAGTAATTACTAAATGCATTGACCATTTTTTTTGTGGAGTCGTACACAGAACAGATAAAAGTCATCTATTCCGTGGAGTCGTATAAATATTGGCCTTTTCTTTCAAATCTCTGGCAAAGTCGAGAAAAAAACTGCTTTTACTTCAAAATCTGTCGATGATGTTATGTTCTATGCGAATGCGGTTATGTTTTCAACAAGATACTTACATAGTTAGAGTGACGTGTATGGTAATAATATATACTACTGTTATTATTTACTGTACCTATGTACAATAAATAATAACAATACAGCTTAAAGTAAAAAAAATCATAAGCAGTTTGGTGCATTTGCTGGCATTAATAAATTGTGATTGAACCAAAATACAGTACAGACTGCTTTCTTCTGAATGAAACTAAAAACTTTGTAAGTTTGTAAACTATGTTTTTGTGCAGTTGGGTTCTGTGATATAATTTTTAACCGACTTCAAAAAAGGAGGAGGTTTTCAGTTCGTTTTAAATTTTTTTTTAGTATGTTCCCCGATGACTCTACGACGTCTGGACCGATTTGGAAAATTCTTTATTTGTTTGAAAGGGTATACTTTCTAGTTGATCTCATTGTCATGAAGTCACGATCTGATGATGGGATCATGGAGAAATCAAGGGAACTCTCACGAAGGAAGGCACACCTATGGCGATTTGGGTATTTTTTTATAGTAACTTGTGCAGTTGCTCTCGAAAAGTACCATTTGGTGAAGTGGAACTGATGATGAAGACCACAGATGACCACCGGAACTACTCAATAATAAACATTTCATGGGTTGCAATTCGATTATTGGAATATGGTTGTTAAGCACTTTATGCTCATCACAATGCATATGATGAAGTGGAGCTGATGGTGAAGTACCAGGAGAACTCCTCAAAAATTAACGGCTCTGCACCGGGAAAAGCAATATTTTACAAAAGGTGATAAGTAATTTTCATTTAGGCTTTTGTAACTAGATAAATTACAAACCGAACCACTTAAAAGCGTGAAAAAAAACTTTTTAACAAAAATTTAAACCGACTTCCATATTGTGTCTTTGGTATTATTAGGTAGTATTTTAATTTTATTGACACCGACTTCCGACATTAAATTATTTATTATTTTTGGATTTGTAGTGTTTTAATATGGAAGGCGGTTTAATTTTTTGTTAAAAAGTTTTTTGTTTAAGATAACTATGAGTACTGTTTCTTCATGATTTAAGAGATCAAAAAGTAGAAAGAAATCGTAATAACCTTTATCTTACCTACACTTCGTAGAAATTAGATATCATATTATCACCGATAGTTTTTCTTCTTTCGATGGTTTTCATTGCATCGTGTCAACAATATAATAATTATAAACAAACTACATTGTATTATAATTATGCCATTTGTGTTATTAACTTTTATAATTAACTGAAGATGTAACTAAGTAAACATTACCTAAGCACACAAACATAATATATAACTACGATTATTATATAACAGACGGAAGGAAGTTAAATCCCAATATGTATAATAACATACCGGGAAGGAAGAAAATTTGTTTTAATACAAAGATTTTTATTATGATTGTTATTTCATTAATTAATCTGTCGATTGGACTTAGATTTGATTAAAAAAAATCGAAAAAAATGTTATTTTAAAGTTGTTCGAGTATTATGAAATTTTTCAAACATTTTGGGATTACTTTCACTGTGCTTGCAGTCGAGGAATTCCCAGCAGGAGTCTGTTTCCAGATAGCTATAATCTGGGGTCTTTAAGTCAAGAGTCAATAGGTATGCGAACTTCAACTTTGACCACAGTGTGTGAGATGGCGATCAAACGCCCGGTCTATCATGAATGAAAACAAGAAGTTTATACAAAGAAATTAGTGAATAATTGAAAATAATAATGTTATACTGTATTAAACTACAATATTAATAACAAGAACAAAAACATTGTCTATTTTTTCGGCTGAAGGACATCGTAATTTTTTTTTAATGCAGATATTTATGTTCCTGTCCTTTTTTTTCCAATTATGTTGGTGTCGGCTTCCATGCTAATTCAAATGTATTTAAGTAAGTACCTTTGTACCAGTATTTTATACGAAAAAACTGCCTGTCTAACATCCATATCCACGTAACTGGATAATACGATACCCATTGACAAGATTGGTGTCACATTTCAGATTTTTCCATTCACTAGTATCCATTAAAATTGATATCAGATCTTCGCATGTTAAAGTTTATTTATTCGCCTTCCCTATCGAATTCTTATCACAATTTGAGTTCAAACTACTCTAACGTGCCCAGTAAGTAAATTGTTTGCATTTTATTATTTTGTTCAGTGATTTTACTGCATAATTAGGTTAGTCTATCTATTAATGAAAAAGTATGAGCGCGAATGATGAATGAAAGTAAATAGGTACCTACATAATGCCTTAAGTAAATCAGGATTAAATTAAAATTAAGGAATCTTGAACTACTTACATTAGTGCATAAAACTTTCATGGAGAGAAACTTTATCAAATATGAGCGCGGATTATCACCCGCGAAAATAAAATTACTGCTATTAACGTGTTTTTAAAGTTAAAAAAGTTAACGCGAACTATATAAACTAATCCACATAAACAAAAGTTTTTTTTTTTCAAAGCGTCTGTCAAAAATATATCGCGATGTTTTATTTTTCGAATTTATCAATTCGAAGACAAACGCGTTCTCCGCCTGACGCGTGTCGGCGGACTGGCTGGATGTAAAAATTTGTTGTCACATATTATCGGAACGCACCGGCCATAAGCCAACCGAATCGGAGTAAACACAATTAATTGCTGGTTGCTTAGCCAGAATGGTACAACTTCTCGTGGTCGGCTGTACCTACGTTATTTCACTTTCTAGCTTTAGCGTAACTGCACTGCTCCAGCTTGGGTGATAAAAACAAAGAGGCCAGCTGATTATGTCAGTAAAACATGATAATGATAAACGAGATTATGAGTATGCATGAAGTCAGGCTTGTAGCCACCCTGGAATTGATTCGTCTATATAAATGCCTGTCTGACAAGTAAGAACAAAAACTTACTTCAGTTCATCCGTGATCATGGCGCTTGCAACAGTGCCGAAAGATCGGATTCCCAAAACAAAAAATACACATTGTAAATATCCCGTTTTAATTTCTAATGATACTGTTAGTCACCATGTTAGCTTAAATACTTATATTGAATAGGTCAGTCTTAAGAATACTAAGAAATCTCAAAGGGCAAGAAGAAAGAAGAAGTCAGGAACTCAGGACAAGATAATTCTATCCAAGACAGGCCAGATTGATAAAGAGAAGAAGAGGCTCTTCAAGAACAGAATAACTTTAATAATTAACGAACCACCTGATTCTATTACTTAATCACCTTTTTTCAGCTGCAGTCAGAAATTATTTAGAATTGGATCATTAGTTCCAGAGATTATTCCCTACATACAAACTTACAAACAAACTTTCCCCCTTTATAATATTAGAAAAGATATAGATAAACAACTTTATGTAAAATAAAAACCTGTCATCACTCATCGGTAGATGTTTGTAACATAACAGTTGATTACTTTTCTTTTTTCAAAATATTATGTAGTCATTACTTATTAAAGTATACCGGTTGAAGTTTACGTGCGGTACATCAAAGACAGGGACCAAAGGTCACAAGTCATGTTCATTCGTATTGTTAGCGATAACGGGTTTTCCTAAACATTCTGCTGTTGGCCCAATTGAACTGTTGGTAAGTTGATAATAATTACAATCATTTTAGTAAGCTCACCATATTTTCGGTTTTTAGGGTAAACCTTTCAACCTGGCCTATTTATTTTGAGGAAAAGATTTTTGCCTCACTAAAATCACTCCGATGATCACCAGCATCAGCACATATGTTCTCTGCCACTTATGACCTTTCAGCTTTTAAAGCACGAGTAAATAGGCATCTTCTGGGCTCGCTCGTCCCACCTTAGACTTCATCTATCGCTTACCATCAGGCGAGATCGAGGTCAAAAGTGGTCCCATCAAAAATAATAAATCTATACTATAATATTATAAAGCTGAAGAGTTTGTTTGTTTGTTTGTTTGTTTGTTTGCTTGAACGCGCTAATCTCAGGAACTACGGTTCTGATTTGAAAAATTCTTTCAGTGTTAGATAGCCCATTTATCGAGGAAGGCTATAGGCTATATATCATCACGCTAAGACCAATAGGAGCGGAGCACTAATGAAGAATGTTTCAAAATCGGGGGATTTTTTTCCCACGCGGACGAAGTCGCGGGCGGAAGCTAGTAAAGTATATGTAGAAAGAGCCCGGGGACTTCTGAGAAGACCACTCCAGAACCGCCTCTGTGCAGCGTCTGTTTCGGCTCACCCATTCCTGGGGAGTCGGTAATGGGATCTTTCATGGGCCACCATCTTTCTTTGGCTCACTTGTTTAGTGAATAGAGACCCCACTCTCACTTACGATCATAGTGTTTAGCGCACAAGGACCCTGGAACCTCGTCCTTCCTGCCTTAGAATATGCAGGCTGGATTTTTGCGCTTTAGGCATCGAAGCGGTTACCTTCCAGTTGCCTCCTTCTGTAAGAGGGATCGGCCCTGATGGTATGTTTATTCTAGTTATGATATTTATACAATTTTTTTAGTTGTCGAGGAGGTTTTGGCTCACCTTATATGTGTTGCTTGTGCTGTGTGTGCTGTTCCGCATGCCCTGTCAACACGACGATTTTATGTCTGCATCAGCGAGCGGAGTTCGCATAGCTGAGTTTTGACCAATCTAATATAAAATATTCGTGCCATGGACGTCTAATTTTGTTTAAAATAAGGTCTAGGTAGATACTCATCTGGTTGAAGTCAGTGGCCGAGTGGCCGAGTGACCGAAAGCGGCGTAAGTATCCTATCAGAACTGTTTCTGTATGTTTTGAAGTTGGTTAATTTTTTTTTTAAAGATTTTGTTTTTTAGTGTAATTAATAATTAGATAATACTGTAACTCTTAGACGTAAAACTATATCTAACTTTAAAACTCAAGAAGCATCAAATATTCTTTTATCCCCTTTCCCCCTGTTGTGACTTTTCGCTTTCATATGAAAGTATGTATGTATTTTAATGACAACACGATTGGCTCAGTGATTGACCGTTTGGCTACTGGGATAAGCGTTGCGTGTTGATATCAAGCATAGAACTATTTTTTTCTGCCTACCCACTATTTTCCCGGGTCTGTTTCTGTATGTTTGTAAACGCACCAAGGATACAGAAGTAATTTCTTGTATGGGGCAACGTTTTTAAATAGTGACAAAAATATTGGCACTCATTGTGCCGAGGCTCAAACATGCGAAAGATTACGACTTTAAGGCGTGGAATTCCCTGCCAGAATCTGTGTTTCTTGATAGCTATAACCTGGGGGTCTTTAAGTCAAGAGTTACTTCTAGGTAAGCGTGCCTCATCTTCAACCACATCATCGCTAAAGCCCGATTTACACTTCAACAAGTACAGTAGCGAGTTAACTTGCGTCATCGGCGAGTTAAGTTGTTATTGTAGTTTGAACGGCAAAAGCGAGTTAAGTAGTAAGTTTTTGATTAAGTTGAGCTAAATAGATCGCGATCCTATTTTTCGGCGAGTCCAGTGCGAAGTAGCCCCCTCTCTCATGTCTCCCGCACCCCGCCAACTGGTGTGGTGGCAGTGGCTGGCACATGCCAGCCAGTTAAACCTTCAAATTTATGGACTGTACTAAACTCGCCCGTCTACATAGACGGGCGAGTTTAGTACAGTCCATAAATTTGAAGGTTGCGGCCGCAAACACGTGTTATTTTCTTTACTTCTTCTCGGGCAACTTATGACTACTTTCTCGCCTACGTTTGGACGCTACTTACAACTTACTACTTATTACTTAACTGTCTGAGTTCTTAACTGGCTACTGTACTTATTGAAGTGTAAATTGGGCTTTACCATCAGGTGAGATGGGGTCAAACGCGAGTCTATATTCAATTAAAAAAAACTTGTGGGGTTTGGCTTAGCTGCCAGGAGATTTGATAACTCACATACATTCCAACAATCTTATAGATAACTCAGAATGATGGGCAGTAGTGCCTCAGTTAATTGTATTATTCACTACTATTGCATTAGCAACCAGTACTAGAAATCTTAAAAAAATCCTTATCGGCGCAAATACAATAATTTGTCTATTAAAATAATTGAAATGATTAAAGTTTAATAATTTGATTGTTTTACAAACTATTAATTGATTTTTAAGATGTAAAATTAACGTTTAACATGTTTCAACTTAAAGCATTGTAATTTAAGTAGTTTAATATTTAACTAGAAAATGTGGGTACATTTGTGACAATCCCTCTATAAAAGGCCGAACTGTGAGCGCTAGATTCACAGACCGGTTAAGTAGACGCACAGCCTTACTGAGCTGATCTACGACTTACGGTGGCCCTACCTAAAAAAAAAAAAACGCTAGATTCATTCAGATTCATTCTTGTTCGAGCCGCTGGACAGTGCGGACCTCTCTGTAAAGTCATTACGCTGTCAGTTGAATAAACGAGTCTCCAGTAATACTAACAAGTGCTTTTATTTGAAAATCAAACATGAGTGATCATCAAGAGAACATTCGTTACGTCAGCTGAGCTGCCGTCACACTTTTTAAAAACATATACGACGCTGTCTCTCCGTCATCCTTCATATATTTAAGGTAGAGCAGTGGTAGCCCAGTCACACAGTGGTAACGGATTCGACTTGCAAGTTGCAGGTCGTGGGTTATAATTCAGTCAGGCTCATTACTTTGTTTAATTTACATCATCGCCACTGTGATGTGGAACGAGCGAGCCCAAAAGATGCCGGTTTACTCTTGCTTTAAAGGTTGAAAGGTCATAAGTGGCAGCGAACACAGAAGCCGGCAGAGAATTCCACAGCTTGGAAGTGCGCACAATAAATGTGGAAGAGAAGCGCTTGGTACGACAAGACGGTATATCAACCTTATCACTGTTCTCAAGTCGGTGAAGAAAAACATCGTGAAAATTCTGAAGACGTGTGACGTCCTCCTTCTCGCAGTGGGCACGCGTGGTGTATTTTTTTTTTTTTTTTTTTATTTATTTACACACACAAGTTATGACAATACAGACAGTAAATACTATGCACAAAATAACAGAACACAAAACACTTAGCAATGGGCCCCAAACTAGGCACAGCCTGTATCTTGGTGGCCCAATATTAAAGCGGAGGTTGACAGAAGCCTACTCGTTACTCGGTTCAGAGTGATACATGATTATGGTCCATTCCCTTTCATAGAGATGTGGCCTGTGTCCCTGCTGCAGCAGTGAGAACATAATAGGCTAAATTATTTTTATTATATTTAAGGGCAAAAGAACCTTACATAATTTTGGTTTAATCTGATTAAATTGGGTTGCTACAGATGAGGAAATAACATATTAACGTTTATTTAACACCAATTAGGACATTTAAAAATAAATTCGTTACATTAGGTATGTATGAACAAATGGCTATACATACACATATAACGTGTTGTTTTTCAGAGTTAATAATGCGAACATACTTTTGTAAGCAACTAAAACTTTGCATTGGAAAACGACTTGTAATACATATGTATCAATAAAACATTTAAAAAGTGTCTATTGAGGGGGGTTTAAGAAACTATAATATTAAAGAATTAAGAAATGTCTGTATGATTATCTGTTTGTAAATACTAATCTCCAGAAATACTAGACGGATTTTAATGAAACGTTTTTTTTGTATAGCTATTAAGTCGGGGCAACATATGGGCTATAATTGACTCTGGAAAGTGGAACACCTGATTGAGAAGCACAACTTTACACGAGAGCGAAGCCGCAGGCAGAAGCTAATATCATATAAGTTAATGCAATAAGACGCGAGCTCTAGCCGATCCCATTCGGCATTTTTGTGTGGACAATAAGGAATTGGGCTGGGTCGACCTCCGGCCGGCGACCTTGCTACGGATCTGTCCCAGTTGGCTGTCAGAAGTCAACCCAATTATTACATATGAGTGTATCAGGTCACGCTTTGTGTACTAGTGGAAGCAGGTACAATGAACTGCTGAGCTATTGAAGGAATATAGATAGCAAAAACCAATGGGATGGGAACGTATTTGGAGAATATATATATTATCTACTAAGTTGGCTTTTTTTATACACCTGTTATCTTTTCATCACCCATGGTTAACTGGTAGAGAATGACTAAGGCATTAAGTCTGCCATTGTGCAGTTTTGAGTTTTGTCATTAAGTTTTAATGACTAAGTTCCATGTCTATTTAAACGATTTAGGATTCAAAGTTGTTAAAGAAGCCACTATAAAAAAGAAAATGGAATAGCAACCTGTTTCATAATTTATTTATTTATTTACACTTTATGCACATAGGTACAAAGGCGGACTTAATGCCGTATATCTCTTGGGAAAAAGGT
Organism: Tholera decimalis; assembly: GCA_943138885.2. Taxonomy (NCBI): domain Eukaryota; kingdom Metazoa; phylum Arthropoda; class Insecta; order Lepidoptera; family Noctuidae; genus Tholera; species Tholera decimalis. Next base: position 16,208,877 of record OW964558.2, read on the forward strand.
AGATAAGGAATTAATTATAATTAATAATAACACATTATTTTTTCTTGTTGATAGGTACGCGTTTGATCACCATCTCACCTGATGGTAAGCGATGAGGTTGAAGATATTAAGCACGCTTGCCTAGAAGTAACCTATTTACTCTATAGACTCCTACTTATACTTATCAGGAAACACAGACTCCTGACTATACAACGTGTAATTTAAAGGGTATATACATACCAAGTGCATGGCTTCTTTGGATGATAACAAACGATATGGCAAGGGTTTTGTAATCCTAAGTCTACGTGTGTAGAACTTATTACAAATTCCAATACATTGATACCAGAGACCGAATTTTACAAATTAAGAAGAACGAAAACAATTATCGTGTTATTGACAAGTGACGTGGAAAGTTATTGACCCTCGTAGTGCTGTGACACGTTTGTTATGATTGGTATTCAAGAAATATATGAAACCAATAATTTGGTATCAATTCTTTGAGTCAGTTATTTTGTGCTGAAACTGTGCATAGAGACTCCATACCAGATGTTGTCTTCAGCCCTCTTGGATAGATATGGGGTTTCCGTTACACGTTGATAATGTACAGGAACACAAATATATAATGTACGTGGACTCTACCTACCTTTTGAAAAACGGTTTGGCATTTCCACTTCCTTGATGATGTTACATTTTCAAAGTTGTTATCACTATCACTTGTTTCAGATTGCGCTAATAATAACATTACAGATTGCTCCATATCTAATGATAATAATTAATAATAATAACCAGTAATTCCTCTATTAAACAAACCACATTCGAGCACAGCACTAATTAAACTGTTAAACCTGTCACTCTATGTAATCGCAGTTTGTTGTGTGTCAATTATTATTTTATCCTTACGGAAAATAGCTCCATAAGTGGTCGGGATTATATTCAATTCGATTCAACATTACGTACGTTTCTTTACAAATCATATGAAAAGTAAGAAAATCAATTATTTAAATGCACAGTAATCTTAAGCTATTTGGCAATAAGGTTGCTTATGGGTTGCTGCAGGAAATCCTGTAAAAGATACAGAACGTACTTAAATACGCATTCGCTTTTGCAATCTGCTGATAACGCAGATTATGGTGGCTCATTACCATGGTAACATTAAGCTGCACTAAGCTCAATGTTGCAATACTTCAAACAATTTTTAAAAGGTTTAGTCATCAAAAGACTTTTTCTTTTTTCAGTAGTATTTCCTTTCCTTCTACCTAGGTCCTAGGAGGTTACACTAAGCTACGGCACTTTAATTTCCAAAAATAGTGCCAACATGCCATGTTTTTTATGAAATATGGTAAGGTGTAAACGCTCTTAATTGCAACTACGGTTATGTGCACTTGAGACTTGGGCACTTTATCTGGGCCATATTTTGGACAGGAGCTCAGAATCTGACCACGTGGACTATCATAATTCAATTTTACCAAGATGGGGTTATAGAAGCTATTTGTATTGTGGCATATCTAGTAGTTATGTACCACATTCGTAAAATATTTTTGGCAGACTTTATTGCGTTTAATTCCCCGAAAGTTATTGATCGCAGATTGCATTCCTATTTACAATAAAAAATTAAAAACATTCTGAAGTAAAAACGTCAAATTCTGAAGTAGAAAGGCGTCTCTCCAGCCACTCCTCCAAGAGGGGACTTATCGCCACGATTGCGGCGTGCCCCTCCATTGATGACTAGGTAGGTACCTATTTAAGGCATACTATTTCGGTGGTCTATTGGTCATAAGCGCGTGTGCTAAGCAAGAGATCTCGGATTTGATTCTTGGATTGGTAATAAAAAGCTATTGGGTTATTTTAATGTCAGTAGTGTCCCGGAGTTTGGAAGTTGGCGGTTTCATTCCACCTTGAAAGCACGTTAAACCTTTAGTTATGCGCCTGATCTATCTTCGGTCATACATCACATGATCCCAGGTTTATTATTGTTAAACCCTTGCACGTTCAGATCGTTATTTATTGTTATAATGTAGTGTGCCAACATGTCGCATTTAATTAAATTTAACTTACCTTTATAGTTTAACATATTTATTTATTTAATAGTATACATTCAAATTCTTCAAACATAACAGACAGATGAGTTGTTGGGAGTTTTTTGCACCACACCAAAAGCCCGTCATCACTTTCCTTTTTTTACCAGAAGTGGTGACGGGCGTGCCTTTGTGTATTGGTGTAAATTAAAATTTAAAAGTGCTGTTTTTCACCCTTGTATGAAAGTTGATTTTGATTTCAACTATTGATATACATAGTTAGTGTTAGACGATTTAATCTGGGCTAGTATCGCGCACTCGTTCGATTATGAAACATTACCACAACATTCCATGAACTGGGAATATAAAAGCCAACGGTCTCCTCCCATAAACCGAGTATTCGCAGCACTTCAATTCGTGAGCCCACATATAAAAGTTTACGACACAATATAACTAGCTGCGATTTCGACGAACGATTTCTTCGAATAGCTCGATTTCTTATAATCGTTTGCGAAAACACTTTTTGATACGAGACTGTTATAATAAGTAGTCGTTGATGAAATAATAGGGTCATATCCAGTCTAGTTTGCCAGCCTAGGAGAGAAGGCCAAAGGTAACTTTATTTATCATTTTAATTGAAATACTAGCTGATGACTTCTTTCTCAAGGAAACTTCGTATATTTGAAGAGAATAAAAAGTGGGCCATGTTTTATTCCAAGTTGTAAATTATGAGTATCTATTATGAGTGCCAAGTTTTTTTTTTAAATTCAGAATAGGCTCGCGTTTGACCACCATCTCACCTGATGGTAAGCGATGATGAGGTCGAAGATGGAGCACGCTTACGCTCTTCTTTCGCAACTTTCTTTTCGGAGGTTCGCACTAGTTTAGAAGAGATGTCAAAACTTACACTTTTGCACTTATTATTTTGTTCCTTTTTCTTGTCTGTTATGTTCTATTCGTGTGTTTTAACTGCCAATAAAGAAAAAAAATACGAAAGTAAATTTAAATAGCGTTCTGAAAGTTTTTGCGGAAAGACTAGAAGGGCCTACAATGGATAGGTTTATCAAACTACACGTTAGACATAGGGCTTGATAAACCTTCCTCTGATTGTGATTGTGAGTTTTTATTTTTATTTTATTTTGTTTTTGTTTTGTTACCTTTATAATTGTCTGTGTATGCCTAATTGTTTCTTACTAACATAGTTGTTAAGTAAATTGTTTGACTAACACTATGGGCCTTAGAAGCCTGAAAATAAAACATTTTTTTTATTTTAATATTATTATTATTATTTTATTTAAATTTGACTGTCTGTTTGTAAACCCTTCACATCTTAACGGCTGATTGAACTGGGTAGACTGTGTGCTCGAATTATTCTTATAACATTGTTATGAAGAAGATATTTTCATACCAGGATATGGTTATTACTTTACACATTATAAAACAAAATCGCCCGCGCGCCGCGCCGGTCTGTATGATCGCGAAATCTTTTGTGTAGCTGTTTGGGAGGTCTGAGATTAGGTCGTAAAATATATTTTTTTCACTACAAATAATTTATATGAAATAACAACGATTTGCTAGTAAATACATTTATTTCCCTTAGCCTTACAAACTTGTGTAACTATTTTAGTTAAATATATTTTCTTCTAATTTTGAGCTCAGAAGAATCATGTTCACTACAGCTTTGGCTTGCTTTGACGGGACATGCATAATAATAGGTGATAGCAGAGGCTCGTACTCTAAGGCTGTGCGCACCACAAATTTGTACCTAATAAGTGGGACAAACCGGGCTTTACACAACACACAGTAATTTAAGGTTAAGTTTCCTGGAAGAATACTTGGTGCAAGAATATGATATTAATGTATGTTAGGTAACTAAAAGAGTACATCATGAAAAATGAAGTAATGATACATACTTAGTACCTATGTACATAGGTATATAAACGTACTAGCTTTTGCCCGCGACTTCGTTGGCGTGGAAGGTTTTTCCCGCGTAAATCCTGATCCCGTAGGATTTCCAGGATAAAAAGTAGCCTATGGGTTATTCCAGGATGTCAACTATCTTACTTTAAATTAAAATTTCATTGGATACGTTCAGTAGTTTTTGCGTGAAAGAGCAACAAAAATACATACATCCACACAAACTTTCGCATTTATAGTAGGAATTAGTAGGAGTAACAAATTAATAGCTTCGGCGACAAGAGTCAAGTTGCTGCTATGGCATATTTGTTAGGCGCGCCAACAAGGGCTGAACTTCTCATCAACATCAAACCAAAATCGATATAGGCACACTCATCACCATTATCTGTGTTGTCTTATTTCAGCTAAAGAATATTGCCGTGAACCCACTTTAGACACGAACATATTTAGCGTAGTTCACATTACTATCGAATAATCTATACTAATATTATAAAGAGGTAAAATTTGTAAGTTTGTATGTGGGGGTAATCTCTGAAACTACCGAACCGATTTTGAAAATTCTTTCGCTTACATGTAGCTGCATTATCCCTGAGTGCTATAGGCTATAAATTATCTTTATATCATGCATATTAACCGAGCTATTATAATCTTTGTCACGCAAGTCGGGGACGGGATCCCGTGGAATATTTTCGACTTCTACGCGGACGAAGTCGCGCGCAGAAGCTAGTGTGAACTAAGACTAAAAATAAGGTCCGGCTTCCAATTTAAGCGGATGTAGCTCAGTACCAGGACTTCATATGGAGCGACGTCTTGTCTGACCTCCACAACCCCGTAACAGAATAAAACTATAGGTATTCCTTGCCAACACTAGTGCGAGAATTTCTGAATTTTTACCACCCGCAATAACGATCTAAGATCTGCAAATGGAATGCAAATGCAACCTACAACTTCCGAGGCACATTTTTAGGGTTCCATAGCCAATTGGCAAAAAACTGAACCGTTATAGATTCATCATGTCGGTTTGTCCGTCAGTATGTCACAGCCACTTTATTGCGAAACTATTACGACTACATAGTTGAAACTTAGTAGATGTACCTATTCTGTGACCATTACATGAATACGATTTATATGCAAAAAAATAAGGCTGGCCTCCGATACATGGAACTGAAACTATTAAAAATAATTTTCATCAAACGTATATGTGTAGTGTCCTATATACTATATACCTATATGTAGTGTCTATAGATAGGTCTTTAAAATACTTTTACGAACCATTGCTTGCCTGTCGGTTTTCTACAGATTATAGATAGATAGAATATACTTTATTGTACACCAATAATTAAATCACACTTAAATAATATTATAGCAAATAAAATTGGTTACAATGGCGGTCTTATCGCTGAGAGCGATATCTTCCAGACAACCTTTGTCCGGTTGAAAACCAGCGTCAGGCACTAGTTGTCTGGCATTTTGCTGAACCGAGCCTTTTTGGCGCAGTCGCGAGGCACACGTAATTTGTCTATTTTCGTGTAAATGCAAATATGTACTTAAATTGTTTTTCTTTCTTTTTTATATTTGGTTTCTTTCCTTTTGTATACTTTGTGTTGTGTGCTTTGTGGCATGTGCTGAATAAAGTTTTTTTCTTTCTTTCTTTCTTTGGAAGGACTTTACGAGCTTTAATTAAAATGGGGAGGGCTATATTAGTGTACTACTGTACAAATATTCGTCAATAACGGAAAAACTAATAAAAATATACAAATATATATATATATAAATTCAATACATAAATACATAAAATAAATAAATGTATAATGTGTTATTTAACATCGTGTGGAGAAAACAAAGGAATAATCATAAGTTTGAAATAAAATGATTGGCAACCGAGCTTTTAAAAACAGCGAGTGACTGAGCTTGTCTTACTGACACCGGCTATGCATTCCACAACCGAATAGCCTGCACCGTAAATGACTGGTCGTAAAATTTGGAATGGTGGGGTGGAATGCGTAGGCATCAAAAGTCTCAAATTCTCTGATGATCTCAAATCTCTAACATGTGTGTCATGAAGGAACTTAAAACGTTCTTTGAAAAAAACTTTTTAGCAAAAAATAGTACCGACTTCCATATAAAAACACTACAAAGGCAAAAATAATTTTAATTTCGGAAGGCGGTGTCAAAAACGAAAATATATACAAAACTAAAGACACCGCCTTCCGAAATTAAAGTTATTTTTGCCTTTGTAGTGTTTTTATTTAGAAGTCGGTTCTATTTCTTGCTAAAAAGTTTTTTTCACGTTTTTTAGTGGGTCGGTTTGTAATTTATCTAGTTACAAAAGCCAAAATGTCAACTACTTATCACCTTTTACAAAATATTGCTTTTCCCGGTGCAGAGCCGTTAATTTTTGAGGAGTTCTCCTGGAACATCACCATCAGCTCTACTTCACCATATGCATTAAGCATAAAGTGCTTAACATCCAAGTATTCAACATATTCAAGTAATCTAATCGCAATCAACGAAATACTTATTATTGAGTAGTTTCGGTGGCCATCTGGGGTCTTCATCATCAGTTCCACTTCCTCAAATGGTGCTTTTCGAGAGCAACTGCACAAGGTACTATAAGAAATACCCAAAACGCTATAGGTGTGCCTATAATATTTGATGAGTTCCCTCGATTTCGCCATGATCCTATCATCAGATCCAAACGTGACGACAATGGGACCAACTAGAAAGTATACCCTTTCAAACAAAAAAAGAATTTTCCAAATCGGTCCAGCCATCTCCGAGTTATGAGGTAACATACATAAAAAAAAGAAAAAAAAAAGTCCAAGACGAATTGTAAACCTCCTTTTTTTGTAGTCGGTTAATAAAAGGGAGTCGTTGGATTGAAAAGAATACTGTAGAGTAATGATAAAAAATGTGTATATAATTATTGTACTTCGAGGAGTGTGCGCAGGAGCTCCATGACCTGATCCCTCCATCTCCCTTTCACTACCGGTCTACCAGACGCACGGCTGGATACCATCTACACTTGGTTGATATACCGTCTTGTCGTACCAAGCGCTTCTCCTCCACATTAATTGTGCGCACTTCCAAGCTGTGGAATTCTTGCCGGCTTCTGTGTTCCCTGCCACTTATGACCTTTCAACCTTTAAAGCAAGAGTAAACAGGCATCTTCTGGGCTCGCTCGTTCCATCGAAGACCTCATCTATCGCTTACCATCAGGCGAGATCGAGGTCAAGAATGAGCTCATTCTGAATTAAAAAAAAAAAAAATACGAAAAATAGTTTGATAGATATCAACAGACAATCAGCAGTTTTTGAGAGAATTTCAAGAAATGTAACTTTGTAATTTATACAAAAACTATGAAAACCCGTTATTTTTCGCTAATCGATGCTTGTTACTACGAAACCCTTCATGGACGATTCCGACTCGCACTTGGCCACTTTTGATTTGTGTGTCATATCGCAGGTCAACCTAGGAGGTTGTCGGTCTTACAAAATAAAGAAATTAAACGAGGAAACTCTGTATGAAATAGATAATCACCTATTGAGGAACCAAACTCAGAAATAAACAATCAAATTCGATGATATTATGGTGTATTGTATCTGATTATATCCATTCGGCTTTTATTATTAAGTCATGATATGAGAAGCTGTATCTATTAACATTTTAAAGTATTATGCTTGTTAGTTCAGGGACCATATAGGTATACACGTAGTATTCCAAGGGTCTGTTGGTACCTACTCCCTGGACATAAAACCCATGGCCTTCCCTTATATCAAATATGTTTGAACTAAAAATTATTTAAATTAAAGAAAAACATACACAAATCACAGGAAAAAGAAAGGTGATTATCTATGCTATTCCAAAGCACAGAAAACCACATTAAGTTTGGATATCACACCGCCAATTCCGGGCTACCACTGAAAAATGCCCAATAGAAAAACCCAATAGTACTTTTTGTCCAACCGGGTTATCGAACCCAGCATCTTACTCAGCAGTCGCGCTTACGATCACTAGACTAACGAGGCTGTTATTAGTCAGGGATTTATAGATAGTATGTAACAGTACAATATAACAATTTCATACGACAGAAGGCACTTGTGTAAATCACTGTTTGCACTTGAACTAACATAATAAATAACTAAGCAATAAATTCATCAATTCTAAAGTAAAGATTGTCGGAACGATTAGATAATAACTATTAATAATATCTATTCAAGTATATCACTAACAAGATAAGGAAATTCATGTTTGTTGTTATTACATACATCCAATCTATTATAAAAAAAAAAAAACAATCTAAGATCTAGGTTTTAGTTCCGACAACTCTTTGTAATCAGAGTTGTCGGAATTAAAACCTAGATCTTAGATTTTTTTATCTATACTAATATTATAAAGCTGAAGAGTTTGTTTGTTTGTTTGTTTGCTTGCTTGAACGCGCTAATCTCAGGAACTACGGTTCTGATTTGAAAAATTATTTCAGTGTTAGATTGCCCATTTATCGAGGAAGGCTATAGGCTATATATCATCACGCTAAGACCAATAGGAGCAGAGCACTAATGAAGATTGTTTCAAAATCGGGGGATTTTTTTTCCACGCGGACGAAGTCGCGGGCGGAAGCTAGTATATATAGTGCTCTGCTCCTATTGGTCTTAGCGTGATGATATACGCTAAGACCAATAGGAGCAGAGCACTAATGAAGATTGTTTCAAAATCGGGGGATTTTTTTTCCACGCGGACGAAGTCGCGGGCGGAAGCTAGTATATATATATAATAGACTCGCGTTTGACTACCATCTCACCTGATGGTAAGTGATGATGAGGTCAAAGATGGAGCACGCTAGCCTAAAAGTAACCTATTCACTTTTGAGCTTGACTTAAAGATTATAAGAGAGGTTATAAGTATCGGGAAACACAGAATCCTGCAGGAACTCCATTCCTTAGCCGTACGCACAATGAAAGTATTAATTCTCAAAAAAGCCCGTCAGCCTTTCAAGCAGGAGTGAATAGGTATTTTCTGGGCTCGCTCGTTCCAGCGTAGACCTCATCTATGGCTTTCCATAAGGCGTGATCGAAAGTCAAGAGGGGGTTCATAAAGAATAAAAAATATGTTTGTGCCCACTATAGACACCTAAGCATGAATCAACATAACTGTCCAAATTGTTGGGCATGGGATGTGAAGAATCTTGTCACACGACGTCACAATTCGTTGCCCCCTCGTTGGCCACATTGCTACCAAATCTACTTTTATTACTAAGTATTATTTACGTGATCTATTTAGTTGCTTTTGGTATCTACCTACTTGATTATGGTTTCATTCATTATACAAAGTTGGATTCAGCATGGTGTTGATGTCGAACGGATAAGAAGAAGTCTTATTAGTTATATTGTCCTGATTATTGGATGTATGTGTGCTCAACTGTTTAAGTGTTTACCTTGTGTACGGAATCATACATTAATCTAACAATTTACGTCAATTATCAATTACGCAAATCATATTGTTAAATCTATAATAAATCAGTGTTTATTTCGAATCGAACATTCGCGACGGTCGGTTTAATTTCATTATCGTCACTAAGTGTAGGGATCCCCTACATCTTTTATTTCATATTTTTCTACCTAATTAATAATGCAGGTCCACAAGTAAACTGTGAAAACATTGTGGACATTTACGCATAAGTCATACTATATTTTATTGTTAGGTAGGTACATATGTATAAATAGTATGGTTATTTGTCCGAAAATCCCTCCTCTTCAGAATACAAGGTGGACCGATTTGGCTGCTCATAAACTTCCACAATTACGTACCTACATCAGTCTATCCGTGATCATTGCGCTTACAATAGTGCTTCAGCACAGCGTGAGGTCTACGAAATGTCAAAATTTAGTTTTCGTGAGCTTTCGACGAGATTTTATTTTGGTTATTCCTCAAAAACGAACGAGAAAGAGGGTAGACCAATTAGTCTGCTCATCAACGTTCACCCGCAATAACTTAAGTTCGTCCGTGATCATGGCGCTTGCAACGGTGCCGAAATATCGGAAACTCGAAACAATTAATACACATGATTAATGTCCCATTTTAAGTTATAATGATACTGTTTGTGTCTATGTCAGTTTAATAACTTATATTTTTTATGTCTAATTTTTTTTTTAATTCTTTGCTTTTATTTTCCATTTCACTGTTTAGAAGTAGTTACGTTTTACAACAGAATTTAATACGTCTACGCTACCGAAAGATATATGCATTACGAAAACAGCAACTCAGGTTTCCAGGATACAGGTATGATCTAGTTTGGGAACCACCGACCAACAAAAAGGAAATGTCACTTCTACCTTCTTATAACACCTAGGTTTTATTCCTTATTATATTGTAATTATTCTTCTATTTCTACCCTTCCTTCATAAGCATCGATGGTTCAGTGGTAGAATGCTCGCCTGCCACGCGGGCGGCCCGGGTTCGATTCCCGGTCGATGCAGACGTCTTTTTGTACACTAACTATATTTTAATTAAGTATTTATGACATTTAGATTTTACATTTAAGTTTTTTTGCGTACATACAAGAAGTTTTAATAACAGTTTTGAACTTTTTGTGGTGATGAGACAGAGTTAATTGAACATTTGAATCAGATAGGGTTCTGTTGTATAAAGCTCTCCCAACCGAACTCTTTCGGGTATTACTTAAGTAAAATGTTAGAACAGCCAATAATTCATAATTGAACAAATTAAGTGAAGTAATAATGAATAGGTCTACAGCAATGATTTTGTTTCATTTAACCTAATGTGCACACTGACAAGGCAAATTATTATGTTCTAGTTCGTAACCATTACGAACTAGAAGTCATAATAATTTACTTTGTAAGCTAGATGTGGCAATTTAGACATTTCTAAATTTAAGTTAACGCCATCTATGGAACTGATTGATTACCAGAATAACGTCAAATGTGTTGTTTTTGTTGCTATTCGATGCTAGATGGCGCTTTTTGATATTGTTCTTAATAATAGCGTGGTACTATAGATCGCGCTGTTTCAGTTGTTAACTCGAGTTCCAGTGCCGAGTTAACTTCGTGCCTAAATACCCATGCATGACAATTGTAATCTAGAAAATAATAAACATAGACGTAGGTCCCAATGGTAATCATTGATTTTAAAACTACTTAATATCAAACACTAGCTTGATAATAAAAAGATGTTCAACGGGTTTCGTATTCAGAGCTTTAATTTTAGTTGCCTAACTTTTAAAGCTAAGAAATTCTCAATGTGCACTGGTATGCTTCTTAATTTGTAACTTATTCGCATGCTTACCTCCTAATGTGTTTGTACTTACTTTTTCTGTTTCGGGAATGTTTTAATACCGCAATCCCGGAAAGCAAGCGCAGCTGAAGGAACAAGGTGGGTTTCAGTAGAAGTCTGACACTCTCTTCCACTCCACGTAGAGCGGGAGAAGTCATTTGATGATTTTCCCACCCGAAAAAGTCAGTAGCTAATAGATCGATAGAAATTAAAAAATCAACAATTTTTTTTTTAAGTACATCAACTCTAACACTATTGAATGGGCGTCTTTTTTTCTGTACAGTAACGAATCCAGGAATTATGTTTGAGTAAATCAAAATCTCGCTATACTTTAAGCAAAATGACCGAGATTTTGATTTTAGTTTGTCGGATGAAGCCAACCTCCAACGAGTTAAGAGTCCCTAACAATGTTACTGCCAAAAAAGAGAAATTACCTACTTTGGTGGAACAAATATCTCAATAACGGCATAAAATATCATTTTTCTTTTAAAACAGCGTTAAACATTGTATATTTATCTAATATGTGGTCAAATTAGAATTTTAATATCTACTCAAAAAAAAATAAAAAAAATAAATAAAATACAAACACGTGTTTTTACGAAATCACGTAATACCTGGTTTTACAACTGCTTTTTTAGCTTAATGGGGGTGAATAACAATCTAAAAAAAATTCCTAACCATTGGCCATATAGTGCACTAGTAACTTAACAAATTATATTTGAAAAAAAAAATGGGGAGATGTACTTAAAAAAAATAGTAAACTCAGAGAAAACTCAATAAAATCCTTTGCAAAACCGTCACTTTTGGGTAAGAATTCGTTATTGAAAAGAAAATTAAAAACTAATTCTGAATAATACAGGTATTTATCTACCAAATCATTATTTTTTATTTTAATTCGGAGCTCTTATTTTATTGTAATAACATTTTCAAAGTATGCCTTATAAATCGATGCGCTAGCTCGATTTATTTTGAATAGATATTTAAATTCTAATTTGACCACATATTAGATAAATATACAATGTTTAACGCTTTTTTAAAAGAAAAATGATATTTTATGCCGTTATAGAGATATTTGTTCTACAAAAGTAGGTAATTTCTCTTTTTTGGCAGTAAAATTGTTAGGGACTCTTAAGCCCGCCCCAAAAAGCAAAGCAAAATGAAATTGTTTGACTTTCATTTTGCTCAATGAACATGGAAAACAAAGTTAAAACTTTTATAAATTCTTCAATGATTTAGTACCTACGTAGAAACCTACATTTTATTTTAAATGTTTAGAATTAATGTCCTGACCGCGTCCGAAACAGCCTGTCCGCCCTCCTCTAGCGACGCGACGCCCTAAACTGAAGTCCATACCCAAGGAGGGGGTGCCCTAAGCGTGCCCTAAGCGTGCAATCGCCTAGTTTGTAAGGTAATTTATAAGCCCTTGCGGCTTTAATTACTATAATTAAGTTAAATGCGGTGAAGCTGCCGACAACCACATAGGTTGACTTGACGGAGACCACTAAAAAAAAAACACTTCCTCAGGAGTGACGCTAAGAAGTTCCTTTGTAGGTATGCCTTCGCAGTTCAAGTCTAGCTCAGCGCATAGATAAATATCTACTTAGCTTTGGGCTGGATTGAAAGCTGTATAATATCTAAGTATATTAAAACAATGAATAATTTTAGTTTGTGGTATTTCATAGTTATCTTCGAAGTTTTTCATCAGATTTTCATATTATTTAATTGGCTTTCCAGTAAAATACTTTTTCAAACCCAGAAAAAAGAATAATAATAAATTAATAGTTTAAAAATCACTAGAAAAACACGCTTTTATAAATGCACGTAAAAACAAAAAATTTTTTCGCGCTTTTCCTTTTTTTTTTGTAGTCTCCGTTTTCTTTGTGTTGCTGTTTCTTTTTTGTAGTTTTTGCCATATTATTCCCACGAGTAGTGAACAATTAAACGGTCGATCACCCCAGAGGATTTGAAAGTGACATCTATAAAAAAATAAATCTATGGATTACGCGGTAATTCAAACAAGTTAAGAAAACCGATAACGGATTTTCTTTAGGTTTGTTATAATAACTTTGAAACCTAATCGTGTCCAAACTCCATTACGTGGCCTTTCTCACAAATGCAAACACGACTATGATACGTTATTCCATCATGGAATGCCAGTGCCTATTTTCCGGCTTTATCATCAGACCTTGAAACCTAATCGTGGTCAAAGTTCATTACAACACTTTTCTAAGAAATCCAAAACAGCTCTGATACGATTTTCCATCATGAAGTTCCAGTTCATATCTTCCGGCTCCATCATCAGATCAGTTCGATAGTACCATATTATTGTATTGTCATCAGAACTACATACAGCTGCCAATTTTCATTACGCTACGACCCTTGGAAGATGGTTAAATTAGTTACCTTAGATTTCATTACATAGTTACATACAGGTCGACCTAATAAAAGCGTGTTAAAAATCAATTGGCATGCGCTAAAATGTCGCTGAACAAATATACAAAAATAACCGTCCTTTTTTTTCGAGTTCGTTTAAAGTACAACACAAGATGCTGACTTGCTGAGCTTTGTGCATCGGATCATAACCATTGTCACGAAATCCGATTCCCGAGATCTGAAATTAGAGTACAAAGCTGTTGTGGATGTGGATTACAGGATAATTGGACGCGGCGTACGCTTTACAAAGCGGCTTTCAGGTATTTATGCCTAAAAAAGGATCAGCCTCCCGAGCATACAGCGCTTGTTTGTAATCGCGAACCAAAGGGATTTGCGACTAATCTCTAACAAAAATAGCGAAAGGAGCTGAAAATAGTGTTTGACATATTACCTACAAATATTATAAAACTGAAAAGCTTGTTTGTTTGTTTAAACGCGCTAATCTTAGAAATTACTGGGTGGATTTGGATGAAATTTGGTACTGAACTAGCTTGCAGCTTGAGGAAGGTTGTAGGTACTTTTTATCCGATTGCAAAAGAAGTTGGTTATGTTTTTATCGTTATAAAGTCTACGAGAGCAAAGCTCCGCGTGACTTCTAGTTACCTATAAGAGTTGTTACCAAAGGTCCGGGTCGGTCCCTCTCTTATAATCTCTGTATGGGCACTCTCTTATAATGTCTGTATGGGTACAATATAATACGGTTTTTGTAAATGATTTTCTGTTTCTGCCAGCAGTATAGAAGGCTAAGCTAAGGCAGAAAAAGAAGGAAATAGCCTCCTTCTCTGCGAGCGTGATGGTCCAAAAGGAAGCTGCTGAGTGGTATCGCAAGAGGACCCATCTTGCTCGTACAAGAGACATCGCGCTTTTATTTTTGTATAAAATTCGTAAAGCGGTTCACAGAATACATCTACCTACCAAGTTTCAACTGTGTAGACCTAATAGTTTTGGAATAAAATGGGCGTGACATACGGACGGACAGACAGAGATGACGAATCGAAGATGATGTGACGAAGCTATAATAATTCCGTTTTTGACATTCGTTAACGGAACTCTAAAAAGGTAGGTTACTTTAGTTTTATATTTTTTTAAACGGTTTTTCTAACAAAAAAATCTGTTCTACTTTGCATTTTTTAGGTCCAAATCTGATACTGTTAAAATAAATTAATATTTTAAACAGCTTTATTCCTTTCTTCAACAGGACCCTTATTCCAATGGGGGATATCTGGTAGCCAATACATTTCAGTGTGGTTAATGGTTATATAATGAGTAAGTTCAGTTATCGTCGCTAGATAATAAGTAGCAGACAACAATGCGAGCCTGAGTCAGTGCGCTGTGACACATCGTATCGTAATGTTATTGATTACCTACTGCAAATAAAAAGTCAATGAGGCAAGCGCAGCCTCGGAAAAATATAGGGTTCCTTACATAATGCCTAAGGGGTCGGACTTGTGATCAAGAAGTCGCAAGTTTAAACCCATTACACCCTTGCTATGAATCCACTCCAGACACAAGCATACTTAGCTTAGTTGGAGGGGTTAAAAGGATTGCTTGTAATGTGAATTCCACCCACATTGACAGTTCTCTTTAAAAAATTAGCTTAGTTAAGATCTGTTTTGCCTAAGTCAGAGGCTGCGTGGAAAAGTATTAAATGCTCCCGCGTAAGTGTGCGAGGGAACACGGGGTGGATTAAGTCAGAATCTGACCACTTCTTCGTCCGCCCCAGGATGGAGGACATCCATGAGCATTTCCACGTCGAGAAAAAAGAAAGATTCTGTATGAACGATTATGTCTATTTTTCTTATATCGGGGTTATCACTATTAAGTGTTTGAAGTACTAAGCTTTTAGTCCGCAGGCAAAACTTATTAAACTGGTAAATCATTATAATATAACAAATATTATAATGATTTACCATCATAATGATTTACCATCATAATGATTTACAATCATTAAATATTCATTTAAATTAAAAAAGCAAAGCTGCATTAATTAAAAAACTATAAGTCAGAGTGAATAGGTTACGTATATCTAGGTAAATGTGCTTCATTTTCGACCACAGCATCGCCTACAATCAGTAGCGATGGTGGTAAAAATCGAGCCCACCGTCAATAAAAAAAACTGACTAAAACATGGCGTGTAAAAACACTGTGTTAAAAAAATCGGCGGCATTGCCCCCTTATATAGCAATGCTATATACCTGTCCAAAGTATGCCTTCGGTTCACGCGAAGTGTCAACTAGGAATCTGAAATATATGAGCACTCGGACTCCACGATCCGATAGCTTCAACCCCCAAACGGTTCATAAATATAACTACCATTGAGGCGTACTTTGGTACTTTCTGTTTGTTAGTGCTTACAGTAACGGAGCGGAACTGCCTGCCAGAGCCTAAGGCTAAATAAATAAATAAAGAGTGAATAGGTAACTTTTAAGGAAGCATGCTTCATTGTCAACCATATTACAATACAATCTAGTGATAAGTATAGTGGTTAAATGCGGCAATAATAAAAATAAAGTTATAAAATGCAGGCTGTGGCTGCAGCCCAAATTGAACATACAGTTATAAAAAGGGGTGGGTTTTTATTTTACTTTTTTTCAGCTTTTTAGTATAAGTAAGTTTCCGCAGACTAATTCATACATGGAATTTGGGTCGTGAAGGTTATTTAAGTTTATTCGGATCTACTGCACAAATAGGTAAGCTTTCTAGTCTTCGATCAAACGAAGCTTTTAGTGCTCTTACTTTGACAACATACAATGAGATTCCACTTGGCATAGTTCATCCGAATTTTTTAATTTTCCGTTTTGTTAATATGGCGTCTTGTCGTCTATCATGTCTTTAGTGACATTCGCAAGGTTAAGACGAATCGATGGACGTAAGAATTATTGAAATCAGCTAACTCGTTTGGCCTCTATAACGCCTCATAGATATAAACATACATACAGATGCGGCAACACGTGTTTGTACCTAGTGAGTGAAAGAAAATTAAATTAAAAAATTAAAATTAAAATAGATTAAATTCCACTACCTAACCTTGCGTCACGCAGTCTGATAAAAAAATGTTGGCTTGGTCACGTTACGCTGCCTGCGTTACATTTTTTTTTATCAGACTGCGTCAAATGTGTTATTTTAGTGTCATTGTAATATCAATATATAACAATGATATAAAAATAACACATTTAATCTTCGATCAGTTTTGTTGATCGAAGCTCAAATGTTAAACAAATATTAAAATAATTGAATTTTGATGAAATGTGTAATTGCCAACCTGAAAAGGTTAGTATTTTGTTATATTTTTTGTGAAATTTAGATTAAAAACGTGAGTTCACAATGTATTGTGTACTAACCCAATTAAATTCGTATTGGTTGAGGGCAAGCTGGTCATTGGAAGATGATTCATAGTTTGGTTTCGCCAGCTTAAGTACTGAACCCTATGAATTAACACTGCCGGTAGCATCCCGTTGATAAATGATAAATGTATGACAACCTTTTTACTACTACTAAGTTGCAGATGCCTATGCATTTTTTTTTAAATATTACTCATAAAATGATCTTAACCATAATAAAGCTTAATAACAAGAAAATTTATATTGAGTAATTCAGAATTATTGGCTTGAATAATAAAGTTGGACGATTTTTTTCGTCAAAAAGATATCGCCCAACGTGGGGCTCGAACCCACGACCCTGAGATTAAGAGTCTCATGCTCTACCGACTGAGCTAGCCGGGCTGTCGTGCACACGTCTAAATATAATCATTAAATCAGCAAGTATTGTTAATAGGATGTACATCATTTGTTGATGGAGAGGAAGACCAAGAGGAAAGGAGAAGGCTAATCAATGAGTTTAGTTTAAATATATTACAGGTAGGTTTAATACAATCAATTTTAGCTCAACCGAAGTCAGATGTAGCAAAAAGATTTAGCGAGTTGGTGTACTATATTGATTAGTATTCTCCTTTAAATTTAATTAAGAATTTTTTTCTGAAGCTTGTGTTTGGCATGATGGGGTTGGCGTATCCATTGAGATAAAAACCCCAAATCAACTTAATAAAGATTAAAAAAAAAAGTATTGTTAGTAGCAATAGTTAAGGAGCAAGTATTATCGCAGGGTAGTTTTAATATTCACCGGCTACTACAGACATAAATTCGATATAAACTAACTAAAAAAAGATCTTGGAATGCACCATTCTCATAAAATCGCGTTTACATGAACAGTCGACTGTTTCCTGCCAACAAAAATTTCAGCTTCATTGCCGACGAAATGTTAAAAAATGCCTGCACGACAACATACAACAACAAGCAGTGAATTCACTGCATGTTACATTGTTTGCAACGATTTTTTATTTTTTGTTGTGTAGTTTGAATGGAATCATTGGGCCAGACAATATTATTATTTCTTTTTGTCCGGATGAGTTCACTCTTGACTTCGTTCTTTTTATTGTTTTTAGTTTTTTAAGAGAACCAACAATGAGGGAAGAATTCACATTACTATTAATCTTGCCCCCCTCCAACTAAGCTAAATATGCGTGTGTCTGGAGTGGGTTCACGGCAATAGTGAACCGTGGTGGGGTTAGAGCCCGCGGCCTCTCGATCACAAGTCCGAGGCCCATTTTATAATATATTCTTTTATATTAACATAGGTATTGGGCTAGTATTGTACCCAGGGCCGGATTAACCATTAGGCAGAGTAGGCCTAGGGGCCCCGCATCCACTAGGGGCCCAGTGCAAGCGACAGGCGTTTTTTTTTTATCGAACGTAAATTTTTTACGTTTTTGTGAATCTAAATATTTGTATTTACAAATTCTGGAATTTTGTAAACAAATATATGTATGTATGTGTAAGTCGGTTAAAATCATCCAGACTTAAGACAACAGTCTGTGTCGAGAATCGTACCCAGGCCCACGAGGTGACACCGATTTTAGCGACACATGATTCGGTCAGTCAAAGTAAGAAAGGGGTCCCGAGAATTCCATTGCCTACGGGCCCCTGACAGGGTTAATCCGGCTCTGATTGTACCGCAGTGGCTGCCTCAAGATGGAAGTCGTAGCCGAGGTGGCCTAAAAAGCGATGGCGAGTCGATCTGGATTCATTCCTTACCGGCCGGAGATGACTGCAGACAATTTTTTTTTGTCTGGAATGATTTGGGGTAGGCCTTTGCCCAGCAGTGGGACAGTACAAGTTAACTTAAAAAATAGCATTAACTCAAAGAAGTTTTTTGTCTTGTCTTAAAAATAAAAAATATATAGCATTAATTTAGTGTAGACATTTTTATTTATTTATCTATACTTCTATCTATATATATAACTCAAAGGTGACTGACTGACTGACTGACGTAGTGATCTATCAACGCACAGCCCAAACCACTGGACGGATCGGGCTGACGTAGGCATCCGCTAAGAAAGGATTTTGCGAAATTCCCACGGGATCGGGATTTACACAGAAAAAACTTTCCACGCGGGCGAAGCCGCTGGCACAAGCTAGTAATACTATACTATAATATTATAAAGCGGAAAAGTTTCTGATTATGATAGGCAGTTCATGAGGAAGGCTATAGGCTATCTAACATTACGCTACTGCTCTCAGTTTTCCTAAAATAAGGGTATTAGTGAAGCAAGTCGGAAGAAAATATGCCGCTTAATTACTATAATCGCGTGCGCTGGCGAAATGCTGAGATATACGTAGAGATCATGTACTACAAAAATGTAGGGTTTATGTAGATCTAAAATAAGTCCGCGGTACTTACATACACCACATATCTAACTTTTATAAATAATCCATAATAAGGCAAATTATATGAAGAAAATATTTAAAAAAATAAGGCATGATTTTGTAGTATTATTATTATGCGGCCATATTAATATTTACGTACGAAAGTAATTTCATCATCAAGACAATTTTATGAAGATAACCTTTGCCTTTCACAGAATGTAATTTTGACTTATAGTTTTGGAGAAAATGTAAAATTAAAATGATTCAACAACGCTAGCCTATACAACGAAAAGGCGCGTGGATGCACAGCGCGTCGAGAACTCGCGTACCTACCAAGTACCACTCCGCGATAGATACCGCACTGTTAGTGAACCTAAACTTGGTTTCATTTTGACTTCTTGGCTAAGAGACTTCCTATGTAAAATTGTTTCAGCTTTTTAGGGAGTTTTTACGTCAGTACGTAGTTTTGTATCTATACATTTGAATATTTTTTTTTTTTTTTTTTTTTTTTTTTTTAAAGATAACTAGCATTGTGGGTAGAATTCACATTACTAGCAATCTTGTTAACCCCTCCAACTAAGCTAAATATGCTTGTATCTGGAGTGGGTTCACGGCAATAGTGTAATGGGTGGGATTCGAACTCGGAACCTCTCGATCACAAGTCCGACACCTTATCCATTAGGCTATTGACGCTTATAGTTGAATAAGTCATTTGATAGGTTTTATGTCATCGTTTAGTTTATAGTTAGTTTATTCATTTTGTTTTATTTTAGTTAAACGGTTTAAAAATGCGTATTTGTAGTTTATATTTTGCGATTCTTAATTTCGTGTGCACCTATAATAGGGATCCAATTCTTATTTATTGTAGGTTATATATAGGGTCTAACTAAGTCGTTACTTATATTAAAATACCTTTGAAGTAATGTCATAGTTGCTATAGTTTTCACTGGACCAGCGGCTAGACAAACGGCACTAATACCTCGAATCTTCATGGTACCTAAAGATTTACGTTTTAGTTTTAAAAAGATACAATTTCCTGCAAAAGTATATTTCGAAGTCACAATAAATAAAGCGCCGGAGTTGCGGGAATGTACTAACGAGATACCGCGACCCCGGAACGCAAGGGCAGCTGAAAGAAAAGGGTGGGCTTTTTGTAGAAGACTGACACTCCTTTCTGCTCCAGACAAGTTATTCGGTGATTGCTATGTTATTAGATTTCCATAGCCGAATGGCAAAAACAGAACCCTTAAAGATTCGTCATCTCTATCTGTCCGTCTGTCTGTCTAAAATTAAGTATTAAGATTACCGAGTTGAAACTTGGTACATATATACAGCATGTAACAAAACCCCTGTCCGATCCTTAAGAGAATTATAAGATGTAATCTGCAAACCGCTCTCTGATTTAAATAAAAAAATATTAAAAAAAAAAACATTACGGTGAGGCTCCCCATACATGGAACTGGACTTAAAAAAATATTCGATTCATCAAACCTTTACGTGTCTATAGATAGATCTTTAAAAATGAAATTAAGTAAGTTTCCTAAAACAATTTTTCCTCAAATCCAGTCATTTGGAACATACCTATACACTTCCAAAGTAGTAAAATGTGTCCTCTCTAACATTCAAATTAATAAAGTCTAAAATCAAAAAAATATATATGCATACAAAAATATATATGAAATATTTTTACCAAAATTGGTTTGAACAAGATACAGGCAGTAATTTTTGAGGTATAGAACATTTTCAGAAACCGCAATATTTCTTTATGTATACACAAAAGACTTAAAAGAGGAAAACAAATACAGACAAAAGAGTACAAAGGTGCTGCTTACTTCATAAGAAATTTCATACAGCAGACCTGCGACAGGAGAGTTGAATAAGAGATGATGGACACAGTGTAAATAAATATTAATTACGTAAATTACTAAAAAAACATACTTAACTAATAAATGAATTATAAACATACAATAAACAAATATAAACAACATACATAGAGGTAAAATACATATTTATATGTATTAATATTAATACTGTAAAAAACTTTTTACAAAAATTAAACCGACTCCCAAAAAAACACTGCAAAGTGAAAAATAACTTTAATTTCGGTAGTCGGTGTCTTTAGTTTTGTATTTTCGTTTTTGGCACCGACTTCCGAAATTAAAATTATTTTTCACTTTGCAGTGTTTTTTGGGAGTTGGTTTAATTTTTTGGTAAAAAGTTTTTATTTCACTCTTTTTAGTTGGTCAATTTTTAATTTACCTAGTTACAAGAGCCTAAATGTCAACTACTTATAACTTTTTACAAAATATTGGTTTTCTCAATGCTGGGCCGTTAATTGTTGAGGAGTTCTCCTGGTACTTCACCATCAGTTTTACATCACCATATGCATTGTGACGAGCATAAAGTGCTTAACATCCATATTCAAGTAATCGAATCGCAATCCACTCAATACTTATTATTGAGTAGTTTCGGCGGCCATCTGTGGTCTTCATCATCAGTTCCACTTCCTCAAATGGTACTTTTTGAGAGCAACTGCACAAGTTACTATAAGAAATACCCAAAACGCCATAGGTGTGCCTATAATATTTGAAGAGTTCCCTCGATTTCTTCAGGATCCCATCATCAGATCCTGACTTGATGACAATGGGACCAATTTCGAAGTATACCCTTTCAAACAAAAAAATAAATTTTCCAAATCGGTTCAGCCATCTTCGAGTAATCGGTAATAATACACAAAAAAAAAATATTCGCTTCGAATTGATAACCTCCTCTTTTTGTCGTCAGTTGAAAAATATATACAAATTAAGGGATGATGTTTAACGCGGTAGTGTTCTTTGACCAGGTTTTTGAAAATATGTATCGTTTGAACTTTGTTATTCATACATACACTATGATTAAACAAAGTTATTTGGCGTAGTCACTACGGTACGCGTCATGGGCGAGTCTGACTCGCACTTAGCCATTTTTTTTTCACATGGCCAATTATAATTGTTGCTTTATCTGTGTAGATCCGGACGCAGGGAAAACCAAAACATACTTATACCACAAGAAAACAGGACTAAAATCTATACTAATATTATAAAGCTGAAGAGTTTGTTTGTTTGTTTGCTTGAATGCGCTAATCTCAGGAACTACAGTTCTGATTTGAAAAATTCTTTCAGTGTTAGATAGCTCATTTATCGAGGAAGGCTATAGGCTATATATCATCACGCTAAGACCAATAGGAGCGGAGCACTAATGAAGAATGTTTCAAAATCGGGGGATTTTTTTTCCACGCGGACAAAGTCGCGGGCGGTAGCTAGTATTGTATATACCGAAATATTGTAAATCTATTCTTAACAATATAATTAACAACTTCTTAATCTTTACTTCGCAATTCTCTATCCAGTGCGAATTAGATAGGTATACTTAAATTTTAACATCTATTCATTAATATTCAGAAATCATCGAGTTAATAACAGCAGTAAGATTATACGCGGGTAAAACCGCGGGGCACAGCTAGTTTATTATACTTCATTGTACAACTCACAATATTTTATGTTATTTTAATAATATTATAATATTGCCAAAACTGTATTATCATGTCGGTGATTGAATAGTTGGCGCCTGTCGCCGGCGGCGCCCCGGTAGCAAGTACAGTCACACACAAACGTACAATGACTTCAAGTTGACATGGAATGGAATAGTTCGCTTCTAAGAAAAATAAAAGAAAAAACATAGGTGTCTTCCAGAAACACTGGTTCTTTAAACATATTTCTGATCGAAAAAAATGATTATTCTGAACACGAGCACGTTCATTAAAAGCAGAGCCTTTTTTTGTAATTTACATGCGTATGAGTTGTGAAACTTTAAGTAAGCGCCAATATATACATAATTGAACAAAGTATGTTACATACTGATTTCATTGGTGTTAAAGTAGTAATTCAGACATAAATGTTGATTCGTATGTAAGTTATTTGAAAATAGATACCATAATTAAGATTTACACTACACTTTGAAAATGAAATTATGCTGAATTAAGAAACCTAAGACATGACCTAAAAAATCACCGGCTCACAAACAACGCTGCTATTCTTTTCAACAGGATAACAGTAAACCGTACTTCATTGGTAAATTCCTTTCCGAAAAAACAAATGTCATTAAACTTGTGTGCGCGACGCTCCACGCTCAGTATTCTGGCGTTGTCCGCAGGAAGTGGCACGGCTGACAGTTAACTTTTTACTTAGCAACGCTGATGACCTAAGCTCATATACGTCGCTTATTACGTCGATAACCATCTGGGGTCTATGTGGGTCACTGGAGCTCGTATAGCCCAGTGTTGGGTAGCTTTAGGCAATTATTTGCAGGCGTTAGTGGCGATGTCGGACTTTGTGTTTCATTTGTTTCTCCATGATGTAATGCAAAATTTATATGCGTTAGTCTCATTATATCTCGAAAATGACTTTACAGTTTTAGTCATAATAAAAAGTATGGGAAAGAACCTAATACATTTCTTCATTTTTCGGATGAGCCATCTCTTGAACTCGATCTCGCCTGAGAATAAGTGATAGATGAGGTCTATGAAATAATAATCAGAAATACTTTTTCTTAAATATACTCGTATACAACGTGTAACATAAAGGGTATATACATAACAATCGCACGCCTTCTTTGGACGATAACAAATAATATGGCAAGGTTTTTGTAATCCTATATCTACATGTGTGGAAGTTATTAGAAATTTCAATAGATTCAAGATTGATACCAGAGGCCCATTTTTACGGTTTGCACGTAGTTCATTTGAAGTTAAGACTACGCTCTTTAGGGCGTATTGTACGCCTTTATATACGTGCAGCCTGTGGGCTAACTACACGCAGAAAAGTTACAGTGCTCTCCGTGTACAATATAATAATGCGTTTAGGGCAATTATGGGGCTGCCCCGCTTCTGCAGTGCCTCAGGGATGTTTGCTGAGGCGCGTACTAGCTGCTTTTATGCGACTATGCGTAAGCGGAGTGCATCCCTAGTGCGCCGAGTGTGGACTAGCTCCAACACTATTTTGAAGATGATAGCAGGTAGGCTAGACTGTCCCTATATACGACATTGTTGTGGGAGACATGTCGCGTGTGGGGTGGGATAGCCTATCTGTTTTGCATGTTTTTTATTTTTTATTTAATTGTAATTTTTTTTTTTTTTTTTTTTTTTTCATATTTTGTGTGGATGTTTAAGATAATTTATTTATTATGTAATGTATCTGTCTTTAATGTATGTGTCTATATGGGACTTTTGAATCCTGAATTAAACGTATTTTATTTTTATTTATTTTTTGAAATGAAAAAGAACGAAGTGAATTATCGTGTTATTGGCAAGTGACGTGGAAGTTATTGACCCTCGTAGTGCTGTGACACGTTTGTTATGTAGGGGAGGCCGGGGTTCAAAGTGCCGGGGGTAGGTTGTTCCGATCCAAATAGCTCCGCGAAGAAAAGAGATAGCAATAGGTGTGAAGTGCGTCGCGGAACGTCATACTATTGCGCTATTGCATCAGCCATTTTAGTGACGGTGTGTCGGCTTGTGAGAGTGGTAATGGATTAGTGGCACATAAACATCACGTAAGTAAATTTTTTCGTCCTTAAACTTTTTGGTCTATTTCAATCAATTTTCTGGCTATTTGTGAGTGATTTGCTATTGTCAGTTGGGCAAACTATCGTGATTATCTTTTTAATATCATTGAGGGCTTTTTATAACCTATTCTATTATAATTGAAGGATATTTTGAAAATGGGATTTGGGGTTCAAAGTTCCTATGGTGGGGGGCTAGTTGTTCCGCGGAACAACGTACCCCGTAATGAAACACGTAAATAATAAAATTGAAACTTTGTTTTAGGATGAGAAACTACATAAACGGAAAACCGAACGGGGCAATGTTTCGATTGACCTTTTGCAGCGGGCAGCTGATGCTGTTATTAAAGACGGTCGTAAGCTTAAGACGGTAGCTCGAGAACTAGAGATATGTCATATGACATTATTTCGCTATGTCAAAAAGTTGAAGGCCGGTATAACACCAACTGTAGGTTACTATTCTAGACAGGTGTTCAACAACGACCAGGAGAAGACATTGGCGGATTATTTGTTAAAATGTGCGTCAATTTACTTTGGTCTCTTGCCAGAAGAAGTGAGGAAGTTAGCATATACTTGTGCTCTTAGATTTGACATGCTTAACATTCCAGCCTCTTGGCATAGAAATAAAGAAGCTGGAGCTGATTGGTTCACGGGTTTTCTGAAAAGAAATCCGTCTTTGTCTCCATCTATCCATCATCATCATCCATCAGAATTCCTCATCTTTATGTACCATTTTATAAAACACACAAAGCCCACTCCCGAGGACCCAATATTGTTATTGCTTGATAACCATCAATCACATGTTGACATTGATGTCGTCGAAAAGGCAAAGGCCAATTCGCTTATAATGTTGTCTTTCCCGCCACATTGTACTCATAATTTGCAACCACTAGATGTTGGCGTTAATGGACCGTTTAAAACGTATTGTGCCAAAGCTCAAGATAACTGGCTACGCAATAACCCAGGCAAGACAATGTCTATTTATGAGATACCTGGAATTGTAAAACATGCATGGCCTCTAGCAGCGACCCCAAATAATATAATGAACGCATTTAAAAACCCAGGCATAAGTTGTATGGACAACCCTGATATATTTACGGATGTAGATTTTGCTCCGTCTTTTGTAACTGACCGACCTATGCCCGACACTAATATTTCATTGGAATTGAGTCAAATTATGGAATCACAGTTCCGAGAAATAGCAGACCCTGATGAGCTTCAGGTGGATCATAATATGGAAGCCATCCCAGGTAGCGAGCCACGTCCAGCAACTACAGGATCACCGAGCAACGAACCTCAACCAGGATCCTCGAACATTGCTAATTTGCCAAATAATATTGTCATTCAAGCCACATCTAGCACATTTTCCGTAGAAGCTATCAAACCCTTACCAAAAGCACCACCAAGATCGTCTATACTAACTAAACGACAGACTCGCCTGAAAAGAACGCTTTGGCTGAAGAAAAAGCAAGAAGAGGAAAGAACAATAGTAAAGTAAAGGTGAAGGAAATTGAAAAAAGAGTTGGAAAGAAAAAGGCAACCGGTATAAACAAGCAAAATTGTAAAATGACACGTAAATCTGCAAATGGTAAAGAAAATGTGAAACGGAAAGTCCTGCAAGAAGATGATCAGGAAAGTAATAGTGAAGAAGCCAGCCTGGATTGGTATTGTTTAATATGATGCGGCTCATATTCCAATTCACAACTAGGAGAGCAATGGATTGAATGCGTCATGTGTAAGCATTGGGCTCATTCAAAATGCCTGAAATCTAAAGATGTTCATTCCTATATATGTCCGAATTGTAATTCTGACGACGAATCCTCTGAATAATTATTTTTAAAGTTCTGCGAGACTGAAATAAAACTATTACTAAAGTAAACCATTAACTAGATTATTGATCTCAGTAAAGTGAATTCTATTAGACTGAAAAAAGAAACTATAGTTCGAAATGTTAAAATTAGTTGATTTTTGTTTGTGTTTTAATCAAAATAAATAATTTTGTCATTTTGACAAAAAACGTTTGTCAAAGTTGATTAATATTAAAGATTTTTATTAGTCTTAAGCCTATTAATTAGGTTGTATTACATTATTAGCAATAATGTTAGTTAATTTTTTTGTAGTTTCTTTTTCATTTGATCCTTAAAGTTTGTTAAAATTTGTCAAAAACATTAATATTTTGTTTTTTTTTATAAATGAAACTCATAAATATTCAGTTACATGTGCCTTATTTATTTTATACATACCTTTCCAACTAATATTACATTATTATTGATTGGAGTTGACAGCGGAACAACTTACCTCAACTGAGGAACAACCAGCCCCTTCGTGGGGCGAGTTGTTCCTTATCGACTTGCTAAAGATAAAATATCCTGGGCCAAAATATATTACTATTTCAATGGATTTGATTATAGAATTTGAAACTAGGATAAATTCTGCACCTATTTATATAGGAATCATGGATTATAAATCTTTCTATTACATTCATATTTCGTCCTACTCCAAAATCGGAACGTCGAACCCCGGCCTCCCCTATGGTATTCAAGAAACATGTGAAACCGATAATTTGGTATCAATTCTTTGAGTCACTCATTTTGAGCTGAAACTGTGCATAGAGTCTCCATACCAGATGTTGTCTTCAGTCCTTTTGGATAGACATGGGGTTTCCGTTACACGTTGTATTATGTGTTTAGTTTAAACCCTGCATGTGAATGACAGATTAAAAAATACAATTAGTACCAAGTATGATTAAACCTGCCAACTTCATGCGACTAACCACAATTCAATAAAGTTTTGTAATCTTTAACACTGATTGTATTAAGCGAGTTGTCATAACATTTAACAGAATTTATAACTTATTCGGTAACTAGTTAGTTAATTTATATTTTATTCCACTCAGCGAAATATAGGTAATGCATAGTTCATCCAGCACTGGGTCCTTGTGGTGGATAGGCGACGGGCAACGCCCAAATCACTGTCATAGAAAGCAGGCTTGTGTCCCAACAATGGGAATGTTGTGGACTGATTATAAATATTGACTCACCCATACGCACAAAACGTTTTGGGAATACTTTCATTGTGCGTACAGCTAAGGAGTCCGTGTTTCCTGATAGCTGTAACCTGGAGGTCTTTAAGTCAAGAGTGAATAGGTTACTTCAAGGCAAGCGTGCTTCACCTTCGACCACCTCGTTGCTTACCATCACGTGAGAGGGTGTTCAAGCGCCTATCAACAATAAAAATAATAATGGCCTCAATGGCCAAGGGTTTCGACATGATCCCGGGGAATCATAGACAGAGGAACCAATGGGGTAAAAAGTATCGTAACTTCCAAGATAGAATGTGATCTAACAGTATGCAAAGTGTCATTTCACTTTATTCAGGATTTGAGGTATGATTGATTACATTAAGTACCTTCAAAAACTTAACATTTTTCATGCCTCTATATTGTAATAAATTTATTAAAACTGGCTTCCTTAAGACGTCAAAAGCTGCCAACGACCTTGAGGGCGTAAAAGCGACTCGCGCTACTCAAAGCTAAGTCGGAAAAACAACTTCCTATATTATTCTTTGACTTAAACATAAAAAGCTATAGCTATGCTAGAATATGTATGGTTAGCCAAATTTTCTTTGCGGTGCTGAAAGTTTTACAAAAGAACGCGCAATGGTTTTGGAGTGTTTGTCGTTTCGGTGCCCGGATTAAACTTAACTTTTCAAATTAATGGCACTAGGTTAAACAACATTTTTATATTCTTTTTTCAAATTAGTAAGGAAATAATTTCGAATGGCCGCTAAAACGAAGTAATAGCCCGTTTAACATATAAGTGTAAGCAAAACTAAATATTGCGTCATGCTTTTTCTAGACAAATCAAGTTTTTTTATTAGGGTTCCGTAGCCGAATGGCAAAAAACGGAACCCTTATAATTTCGATATGTCTGTCCGTCTGTCTGTCTGTCTGTCCGTCCGTCCGTATGTCACAGCCATTTTATTCCGAAACTATTATGACCATACATGTGAAACTTAGTAGGTAGATGTATTCTGTGAACCGCATTCCGATTTTAATAAAAAAAAAATATTTAAAATAAAGGGGGTCCCCATACCTGGAACTAGAACTGAAAATATTTTTTTTTCATGAAACCTATGCGTGTGTGATATCTATAGACAGGTCTTTAAAAAAGATATAAGGGTTTCAAAAACCACTTTTTCATAAAGTCAATCGTTTTAAAGATATGAGCTTCCAAAGTGGTAAAATGTGTGTCCTAACTTCTATAATAACGGAGTGAAAAATCTAAAAAAAAATATATATCTGTAGTCTTAATGTAAACTTTGAACCAAAATTGGTTTGAACGAAATCGAGTTAGCAGTTTTTGAGATACAGCATATTTACTAAAACCGCAAATATAACTTTGTAATTCATACAAACACTATAAAAAACAAAGTTATTTAGCGTAGTTGTAAAAATGTAAATAAGCTAGTTTTAAGAAATTTTTAAGGTTTTTTTTATTCGTCAAATAAATATACATATTATATTATATTATAATAGTTACTACGGAACCCTTCATGGGCGAGTCTGACTCGCACTTGGCCAATTTTTTTTATTACGGATGAGCCCACTCTTGACCTCGATCTCGCCTGATGATAAGCGACAGATGAGGTCTACGATGGGACGAGCAAGCTTAGAAGATGCCTATGTACCTTTAAAGGCTGAAAGGTCATAAGTTTCCATCAAAGCATAGAAGCTGTAGATTTAAGTTCGTTAATTAGATAAAACAATAAATAGCTTGTTTGAAAATTATAGTGTGGAAACGGGAGTCCGCCGTCACTTAGAGTTAACGACTTTTGCCTGTAACAGCATCAAAGATTTAGGGATTAAAATATGTTGTGGAATTGTTATTGGTCCATTATAAGCCGATCACAAGTCTATACAGAAATTCGACAGTTTTATCGTGTGTTTTACGTGTATCTTTTACTTTACCTGCCTTTTTAAGGGTTCCGTAGTCGACAAGGCATCCTTATACATAGTTTCTCCATGTCCGTCTATCCGTTCGTCCATCCGGCGGCTTCGCTCAGAAACTATTGGTATTAGAACGCTGAAATTGTACATCACATATTAATCACGCCGACAAAGTGGTAAAATAAAATCATGAAAAGCATATTTTTAAGTTAATCCCCCTACACGTAAGAGGGGATGATTATTTTATCTCGTCTACCCTATAGTATGGGATACTGATAGATAGATCGTTCAAAAATAAAAGGTATGTGGAAAATACAATTTTCTTTTCATTGATCTGTTTACGAAATATTAAGCTTTAAAGTGCTAATTTTCGTTAGAGGCAAGTGAAGTTATAAGTAGGAAACGACACGGCAGTAGTACTTATGTCTAACGAAGTTAAAAGGTGAACTAACAGACCTAAGTTGGGTTCAGAAATATACGAGTAATATTCGACTAACTGTATTCTACTTGCTTTCGGACAAATTCCATTGAAAAATATTTAGATCAAGTTCTTATTTGTCTAAAACAGAGTAGTTTGCTTTTGTAAGAGCATGGTACTTAATGCCGTAGGCATTCTCTACCAGTAAATATTATTAGCTTTCTTTTTCTCTATATAAACCTACACTGTGCCAAATCTAGTACTCCTCCATCTGCGTTATTTTTCTAAAAGGGTGAGGGAACGGGGCAAGACCCGTGCTCCACCTTTTTACTTGACTTATTTAGATATAGATTGTGGAAAGTTCAGTTCAGGAAAAGCTTAGAAAAACGTCTTAATTTTTTAAATGTTTGATCGTTTTCTTTACCAACAACGGTAAGCTTTTTTCCAGAAACTCGCCATGACCTATCACGTATCTATAGTGTCGGTAATATATTCCAACAAAGTTAACAATATTTGTTTACAATACATACACACATAATGTCATGAGTAATCTTATCGTCAATATTTGTTGAAACGATTTGCACAGTTCAAATAATGTTTTTTCAAATGGTACATATTAATTGTTTAAATAATTCCTTATGGTAAGATTCCGATCGACGACGGTTGGGACATTTAGTTTTACATGATTTGATCAGGTAACTGTATAGTATACCTAAGAAAGAGGGGTGATGTATCAAGCGAGGAGTTCGTGGCTAAATAATAATAGGCCAATCTTCAAGGTTAATTAACAGTTGCTGAGGTTCTTTCGTGCTGCTAACATATTACAACGTGTAACAGAAACCCCATATCTATCCAAAAGGACTGAAGACAACATCTGGTATGGAGTCTCTATGCAAAGTTTCAGCTCAAAATAAGTGGCTCACAGAATTGATCCCAAATTATTGGTTTCATATGTTTCTTGAATACCAGTAATAACAAACGTGTCACAGCAATATGAGGGTCATCACTTTCCACGTCACTTGCCAATAAAACGATAATTCTCTTCGTTCTTCTTAAATTGAAAAATTCGGCCTCTGGTATCAATGTATTGAAATTTCTAATATGCTCCACACATGTAGACATAGGATTAGAAAACCCTTGCCATATCGTTTGTTATCATCGAAAAAAGCCGTGCACTCGGTATGTATATACCCTTTAAATTACACATTGTATAAATACAGCTAAAGTGTGGAATTCCCTGCCGGAGTCTGTGTTTCCTAATTGATGATTTCGTATGTTTCTTGAATACCAATAATAACAAACGTGTCACATCACTATGAGGGTCATCACTTTCCACGTCACTTGCCAATAAAACGATAATTACCTTCGTTCTTCTTAATTTGAAAAATTCGGTCTCTGGTATCAATGTATTGAAATTTCTAATAAGTTCCACACATGTACACATAGGATTAGAAAACCCTTGCCATATCGTTAATTATCATCCAAAGAAGCCATGCACTTGGTATGTATATACCCTTTACACGTTGTATAAATACAGCTAAAGTGTGGACTTCCCTGCCGGGGTCTGTGTTTCCTAATTGTTGATTTCGTATGTTTCTTGAATACCAATCATAACAAACGTGTCACAGCACTATGAGGGTGATCACTTTCCACGTCACTTGCCAATAACACGATAATTCTCTTCGTTCTTCTTAATTTGAAAAATTCGGTCTATGGTATCAGTGTAATGGTATTTGTAATAAGTTCTACACACGTAGACTTAGGATTACAAAACCCTTGCCATATCGTTTGTTATCATCCAAAGAAGCCGTGCACTTGGTATGTATATACCCTTTAAATTACACGTTGTAGAGATTTCTCTGTACCTCGGAAAGACGTTTAGCCGTTGGTCCCGGCTGACATTTGTACATCTTTAATAGTCGTTACGGATTGCTTAAAGCCAGAAAATCTGACATCAGTTTTGCCAAGGGATATCTCGTTACGTACTCAACGATATAATCTTACTATTCCTTATTGTTTTTAATTATGATAATTCAAGTTAATTTAGTATTGAAGATAATAACTATTTTTTTTTTTAAATTATATACGGCTAATATTGATGCTATTTTGTGACTGTAGACTTTAATTAAATTATTTAAGACTAGCTTTTGCTCGCGACTTCGTCCGCGCGGAATAGTTACTTTGGGCTAATGTTAAATTTAACCCCGATTTTGAAGCATTCTTCATTGGCGCTCCGCTCCTATTGGCCTTAGCGTAATGATATATAGCGTAATTGACTATTTAATTAAAAAATATTTTTTCAATTCGAACCAGTAGTTCCTGAGATTATCGCGTTCAAACAAACAAACAAACTCTTCAGCCTTATAAGTATAGATAGCTGTTGCCCGCGACTTCATCCACGTTTCCGTCGATTTTCGTAAAAAAAGTAGCCTATGTCCTTCCTGACGGTTCAGTGATTTTGATGTAACAGACAGATTAACTTTCGTAATTTAGTAGGGAAATATAATATTTCAATCTATAATAGGTACTGTTGAAAAATATCGCAATACCGAACCGCACAATATTATTGTTAATAGCTGTGCCCGCGACTCCGTCAGCGTGTAACTCCTTGTATGTTATTAAGTTAATGTATTGGTAATATTGTTTAGATCACGTTCACATGAGGCTTAAGTACCTATAGAACGAAAATGCTTCAGCTCAAAGCTTCTGGGTAAACTATGTTGAAAGTTGACCCGTCCGGCACGTGAACATAAAGATTTCTAGAACTGCTAACCCGGGAAAGAGCGACGTACAACTGACCATGCGAGAAACAACTGACACCGAGATCTACTCCAGCAACACGAAAAGTCTGCCCTTGAGCCTTATTAATTGTCATTGCATAACACACCGATACTGGGAATTGCGTTCTTTTAAATTGGAATGGAAAATTATTTGGTACTAGCTTTTGCCCGCGACTTCGTCCGCGTGGAATAGTTACTTTGGGCTAACGTTAAATTTAACCCCGATTTTGAAGCATTCTTCATTGGCGCTCCGCTCCTATTGGCCTTAGCGTAATGATATATAGCCTTTCTCTATAAATTGACTATTTAATTAAAAAAAAATTTCAAATCGAACCAGTAGTTCCTGAGATTATCGCGTTCAAACAAACAAACAAACTCTTCAGCCTTATATTATTAGTATAGGTAGCTGTTGCCCGCGACTTCGTCCACGTTGCCGTCGTTTTTCGTAAAAAAAAGTAGCCTATGTCCTTCCCCACCGTTCAGTGATTTTGATGTAACGGACAGATTAACTTTCGTAATTTGGTAGGGAAATATAATATGTCAATCTATAATACTGTTGAAAAATATCGCAATACCGAACCGCACAATATTATTGTTAATAGCTGTGCCCGCGACTCCGTCAGCGTGTAACTTCTTGTGTGTTATTAAGTTAATGTATCGGTAATATTGTTTAGATCACGTTCACATGAGGCTTAAGTACCTATAGAACGAAAATACTTCAGCGCAAAGCTTCCGGGTAAACTATGTTGAAAGTTGACCCGTCCGGCACGTGAACATAAAGATTTCTAGAACTGCTAACCCGGGAAAGAGCGACGTACGAACAACTGACCATGCGAGAAACAACTGACACCGAGATCTACTCCAGCAACACGAAAAGTCTGCCCTTGAGCCTTATTAATTGTGATTGCATAACACACCGATACTGGGAATTGCGTTCTTTTAAATTGGAATGGAAAATTATTTGGTATTATGGGAATTCTGGGAATAAAGACGGTTTCTCCTGCACCGCAACCTGTTAAAATTTGAGCCTCGATTATATTTTGTTGCAACTGGGTTACTTTCAGCCTAGTTCCATTGCAAAGTTGTGGTGGTTTTAAATTTCGGAGCAGAATAATAATCAGAAAGCTTCGAACTGCTAAGCCATCGGGAGTTACATGTGTTATTGTGAGTCAACCATAAAAGATAGATATATGCTGTCGTGGGATATTTTTTATATAATTTTAAGGAGAACATTTCCGTCATAAATGATTTCTGTGTAGCTTTAACCATTAAGGTTGCACTCGCGACGGAAGCTTAAAAAATGGAGTAACTTCTCCCGTTTTCCCAACATTTCCCTTCACTGCTCTGCTCCTATTGATTGTAGCGTGATGAAAAGTATACTATAATCCGCTCAGGAGTATGAAAAATAATTGTACCAAGTTTCGTTAAAATCCGTCGAGTAGTTTTTGTTTCTATAACGGTTATACAGACAGACAGACAGACAGACAGACAATAATTTTACTGATTGCATTTTTGGTATCAGTATCGATCCCTAATCACCCCCTGATAGTTATTTTGTAAATATATTTCATGTACAGAATTGACCTCTCTACAGATTTATTATAAGTATAGATTATGGGAATTCTGGCAATAAAGACGGTTTCTCCTGCACCGCAACCTGTTAAAATTTGAGCCTCGATTATATTTTGTTGCAACTGGGTTACTTTTAGCCGAGTTCCATTGCAAAGTTGTGGTGGTTTTAAATTTCGGAGCAGAATAATAATCAGAAAGCTTCGAACTGCTAAGCTATCGGGAGTTACACGTGTTATTGTGAGTCAACCATAAAAGATAGATATATGCTGTCGTGGGATATTTTTTATATAATTTTAAGGAGAACATTTCCGTCATAAATGATTTCTGTGGTGCTTTAACCATTAAGGTGGCACTCGCGACGGAAGCTTAAAAAATGGAGTAACTTCTCCCGTTTTCCCAACATTTCCCTTCACTGCTCTGCTCCTATTTAAAAATCTTTAATCTTTTATTCAATAATCATAATAGGTAAAGTATTGATTGTAGCGTGATGAAAAGTATACTATAACCAGCTCAGGAGTATGAAAAATAATTGTACCAAGTTTCGTTAAGATCCGTCTAGTAGTTTTTGTTTCTATAACGGTTATACAGACAGACAGACAGACAGACAGACAAAAATTTTACTAATTGCATTTTTGGCATCAGTATCGATCCCTAATCACCCCCTGATAGTTATTTTGTAAATATATTTCATGTACAGAATTGACCTCTCTACAGATTTATTATAAGTATAGATAGATTGAAGTCACGCTTCAATGAAAATGTAGATTAATACATATTTTTAGAAATAAATGATGATCTATTCTATTCAGAAAACATGTTTGAGTTTCATGACGTGCTGTTTGGGTTTCGGTTTCAGTCAAAAAGTGGAAGAGTATTCGGTAAAACCGAACCCAGTGTCTTTGTCCTGATATTGATCATATACCTACACATCTCCTGTCTCTTTCATTATATACAACGTGTAATTTAAAGGATATATACATACCAAGTGCACGGCTTCTTTGGATGATAATAAACGATATGGCAAGGGTTTTCTAATCCTAAGTGTACATGTGTGGAGCATATTATAAATTTCAATACATTGATACCAGAGACCGAATTTTTCAAATTAAAAAGAATGTAGAGAATTATCGTGTTATTGGCTAGTGACGTGGAAAGTGATGACCCTCATAGTGATGTGACACGTTTGTTATTACTGGTATTCAAGAAACATATGAAACCAATAATTTGGGATCAATTCTGTGAGTCACTTATTTTGAGCTGAAACTTTGCATAGAGACTCCATACCAGTACGTCGATTCTGTAAAATTCGAACAACAACTCGCATCTCACATAGCTATTCACTGTCACTTCGCTTATGGTTCAAAGTGACCTTGATTTTGCATTCTGTAAACAGCGTCGAAGTGACGGAGGAATTACCTTAGCGAATACCACTTCTTACGTCATCTCATACTTTATCTGTCAAAATCTTTAGTTCAACTCGCTGACACGCTCGCAAGGGTAGCGCTAGTGTAAATTCGAATTAACAACTGAGTTTTTAGAATGCCAATCAATAAACTCACAGCGGATTCAGATTCGAAGTTTAGAATGAAGTCTTACAGAATAACACAGCAGATGTTGTCTTCAGTCCCTTTGGATAGATATGGGGTTTCCATTACACGTTGTATGTAATGAAAGTGTCAGAAGACTGGAGAATTTATGCTTAAATAATAATTATTTTTTAAATACAAAGCATCTAGACCCGGAACAATTGCCGGTAAGCCATACATACGTTTGTTCCCGGAATCAAACCCGCAACAGATATTGCAGCAGCTAAGAGCTAAACCACAGCGCCAATCGAGTCCTCAAAAATAGGGTAGTTTCCTGTGTTACAAAATAATTATTTTATTTAGTCCATTAGGTAGATTTTCAAAAAATATTGGTCACGTATTTTTTGCTTTTTCAAGTCACGAAAAATTCACAAAAATGAAGGAAAGCTTCAAAGTACAGGAGTGGGGGCTGTGACGTCACGCGAAATTTCAACTCACTGTATCGTCTTAATTTTTCAATTCCGTGAAATAATTAAAAATACGTGTCCAATGTTTTTTGTTAAACTACGTGACGGACTAAATAAAATATTTTAGGAAACTACCCTATTGTAATAAACTTGCGTCTTTTTCATTTATATTGTGCCAATGTTCAAGTATAAACTTATTGTACCTCTTTACATGTACCTACTGGAAACAAAGGAAATCATGGGTTTTTAGTATATCAATGTGTATTACTTTCAAATTCTACTATAATATCAATAGATAAAAATACCTAGTATTCTTTAGTACTAAGTAATTTATACTAGATAAAATTTTAAAATGAGTCAGAACTCGATTTGTCTAAAATTCCGATTCAAAATTTAGTTTACACTTTGACTCATGGAATCAATTATTACTTGTTGACCTACTACTAACAAGCGCTTTACCTTTTATTCTTGTAATTGAGGTGTAGCATATATTATTTATTTAGTGGTTTTTATAATAAATGACTTAGCACTTTGCGGGCGGTTTTCCCAGTGACTCACTATTAGCGAACGTCAAAGAAATTAGGCGGAACTTAGGTGCATGTTTTGAACTCTTTCAGTATTATTTCAGTCTCATTGTAGGTGCAATGGATTTGTTATTAGTAAATGTGTCACCAGGTTTTTCACACACGGTGCACACACCGTGTGTGAAAAACCTGGTGGTATTGTGTACGGTGGACATTCCACACATACGCACAAAGCATTTCGGGAATAATTCTACTGTGAGTTCAGCTTATGAGAGTGGAACCATAACGGGGTCTAAGTTTTCTGAGAACTACAATCTGAGGTTATTTAAGTAAAGAAAGAAAAGGTTACTTGTAGGCAATTGTGCTCCATCGCCAATTACATCATAGCTTTCCATCAGGTGAGGTAGAGCGTGAACCTATCAAATAAAACTAAAACTATATGTAGTTGCTTCTACAAGATAACTAAAAGTAAGAAAGTGTATGATAACTTGATGTCGACTGTGAGTGTATATCTATATTCTTCATTATCATTTCCAAACACTGACGTTTCGTAATTAAGTTTCTTTCATTCTTACTTACTTTGCCGAAGTTGCGGAAATGTTGTAACGAGACATTGCAGTTCCGGAACGCTAAGGATACTAAAAGATGGAACAGGGTGGGTTAGTCAGTAAAAGTCTAACGCTACCGTCTGCTCCATTTAGAGCGTGAGGAGATATTTGATGATGATTTGACCCCCGAAAAAATCTTTCATACTTTAAGAAAATAACGCATGTAGTTTTCCCTTTCTCTATGTACTATGTATGTAATTATAAAGTACCAGGCTTTGCCCGCGACTTCGTTCGCGTGGGAGGTTTTTCCCACGTAAAACCCGATCCCGTGGGAATTCCGGGATAAAAAGTAACCTATGTGTTATTCCACGATGACAAATATCTACTTACCAAACATTGCGATCTGTCTAGTAGTTTTTGCGTGAAAGAGTAACAAACATACATACATCCTCGCAAACTTCCAAATTCCAATTCCAATTTCCAAATCCCGATCCCATGGGAATTTCGGGATAAAAACTATCCTATTTCCTTCCCAGGGTCCTAAACTATTCCCATGCCAAATTTCATCTAAATGCGTTCAGCGGTTTAGGCATGATAAGGTAACAGACAGACAGACAGAGTTATTTTCGCATTTATAATAGTATGGATTAGTAAGACTTGTGCACTAGCAAGACTTCCATAACATGCCTCGTTTATTCATCTAGACTTCCGGTTCTCGTCATTGTAAATGAGTTCTATATTTTTATTAAACAAGACCGCTGCTAAACCGCTGAATATTATTAATGCGGTTAATATTCCCGTTACCTCTTAAAAGAAGAATGTGTCACTCGACAATTTAATCAAATCATACACATTTTTTCTTTACCTACGTACAT
Source organism: Tholera decimalis (assembly GCA_943138885.2). NCBI lineage: Eukaryota > Metazoa > Arthropoda > Insecta > Lepidoptera > Noctuidae > Tholera > Tholera decimalis. The sequence continues at coordinate 16,247,466 of OW964558.2, forward strand.
AAGTATAGCTTTAAGTTGTAGTATCTTCGTAGAACTTTTAAATGGTGCCAGAAAAGTTTCAATGCAATTAAAACTAAGGTACGATTAAGGAATTCCCATTCTGTAATAGACCCTCGGTGTATAGGTAGAGTATTATGAAAACTACAGGAAACTAATTTACCTGCGTATATTCATTTCCCATAATGTAAGTTACCGCCAACCACAATAATAATTATGTACTTGCGTATCATTTACCTCTGTAGGCTATGTTTTTTGTAGCACAATACAAATAAAATATAAAGTATTAACTTCTGCCCGCGACGAGTTACAAACATCCATACATCCATTCTCACAAACTTTCGCATTTATAATATAAGTAAAACAGTAGGTAGGAACTTACTATGACAATGCAAACTTCGTGTTAGTTTTGTGGGAGTCAATTTGGGTCCCATTAAGTATACTATATCATGCAAAGATATAATGAACTAATACGTCATTGATATCATGAGATTGTTCTAAGCTAATGTTCTGTCGTCCATGCTACCTGATCTTCCAAAATCTGACTAGGGAATAATGGCACGAAATAGTAGGTTAATTCAGAAGAATATCGGTGGTCGAAAAAGTAAAGGCATTCAGCAATTATAGCGCAAAAATACTACCAGCTACCCAAAAAAGTAAAGGCATTCACCAATTATAGCACAAAAATACTACCAACTATCCAAAAAGGTAAAGGCATTCACCAATTATAGCGCAAAAATACTACCAGCTACCCAAAAAAGTAAAGGCATTCACCAATTATAGCACAAAAATACTACCAGCTACCCAAATAAGTAAAGGCATTCACCAATTATAGCATAAAAATACTACCAACTACCCAAAAAAGTAAAGACATTCACCAATTATAGCACAAAAATACTACCAACTACCCAAAAAAGATAGAACAAATCTAAACGTTTCGAAAGAGTTTTGTAGGAACGTGAAAATACCAAACAAAAGCTTCTTCCAATATACCATAACTTCATCATAAAGGTTAATTTGGTTGTCATTATGTTCATTTCTCGGTACGATGACAATATGCTAACATATTGAATCGTTCACCCCGTTTACGAGCTGACGGTTATATGCGCGTCACACGTCCTAATGAGCGAGATGGGTGTATGTTTATAATTAATTTAGTAGGTAAGTTATATGGAATGATATCAGTGCATCCTTCTGAGTCGTTTTTCTTTGCAATTGTACCGTTACTTGAGTGGGATGATAAAGGTTCAGTGTTTGCAATAACACGCTAATGTAATTTGATGTGGATGTCTTCTGAAGAGGTTATTTATACCACGTTAAAAACGTTGTTTTGTGGTGTCAGTCAACGACATCAAACCACAGGTATTTATGAAGAAAAGTGAGGTAAGGGCAAGTGGATGGTGTTGTCCAGGCGTAATACAAAAAAGAATATAACCAGCTGCATATAGGCACCTTCATTTCGACATTGCAATCAAATTCATTACGACTTTAATTCGACACGCAGACAATTTTTTACTAAACGTTATGAACCAATGGCTCAGGAATGATAAGTATTTTATTTTGAACAACATAGCTATTTTTTTAGTTTCACAATTAGAGTGCAGGTAAGAATGAGATGTGAATCAAATAGTCTTTATGACGCTCACGGTAATTTACCCGTTGCTATAATTATTTACCTGCCAGTATTTCTTACTAAAATTATCACCAGCACGATATCCCAATTAACCATATTAAGATGTAACAAACCTTTTGTTTCGAAATTTGTTTACAAAACCCTTTTCGTAAACGGTGAAGTGCAACCATGCGCTTGCGCAGATCTCGTGAGTCAGTACTCTGTGTTGTAAACATACTCGTAGTCATCTTGTTCCTCGTAAATGTAACACAAAGTGAAAGGTGATGATCGATTACCACAATAAAATTCTGTACAAACGCAATAATTTGCTGACACAAAGGAAAATTTTAGTGATAGCTATAATAGGAATACTGAAATAAGGCGTGACTGCGTACTTAGGTATTATTTTATTACCTAGTGCACTTGTTTGGGGTTTAAACGCAACACGTGAATCATGGTCGCTACTAAAATATATTGCCTGTACGACCACCCATTGTACACTATTTTTATTATTTGTATGCACATATATATTTTAAGGTGTACTATAAAGTATCTATATAATAAATCTTATCTTACTTCTTCTTTCTTACTTCTTACTAATCTTCTTACTAATCTTATCTTACTTCTTACTATCTTACTAATATTATAAATGCGAAAGTTTGTGAGGATGGATGGATGTTTGTTACTCTTTCACGCAAAAACTACTGAACGGATTTGAATGAAATTTGGTAAGTAGATAGTTGGCAGCCTGGAATAACACATAGGCTACTTTTTATCCCTAAATTCCCACGGGATCGGGATTTGCGCGGGAAAACCTTGCCACGCGTACAAAGTCGCGGGTAGAAGCTAGTAATAAATATATTTAATTTGCTTCTTCCTTGTATAGTTTCCCCTTCTCCACAAAACAGAAATTACTGTAGTCAATAGAACAAAATGAATTCCTAGTGTGGGCAAAGTATTTTTTGTACCAATGCAACCCATTTAGGATATGCATCAACGCGCATTCTTTTTTAGAGTTAGGTATCTATAGCAGTGGATTGACCATTGCCTTTACGACAAAAAAAGGTTGCATTGATGAATCACGAGCTAAATGTTTTTTTGTTTTGTTTGGCGTTTTCGTCATCAATACTTCGTCAGCAACATTTTTTTTTTAGTGCAACGGTTTCGGTTTTATCCGTTGTTCGTTATTTTTTATTTAGCGGAACCAATCATTTAAAACACTCCTCACTTTCGAAAATCTATGTATAGCCCGGCTAGCTCAGTCGGTAGAGCATGAGACTCTTAATCTCAGGGTCGTGGGTTCGAGCCCCACGTTGGGCGATATCTTTTTTGATAATTGCCATGTCAAGTAATTTTGTCTGCTAAAATATTCTTCAGAACATTCCAAACAAAGTAATAGATACACAAAATATACGCTAAAAAAACTTTTTAGCAAAAAATAGAACCGACTTCCATATAAAAACACTACCAAGGCAAAAATAACTTTAATTTCGGAAGGCGGTGTCAAAAACGAAAATTTATACAAAACTAAAGACACCGCCTTCCTAAATTAAAGTTATTTTTGCCTTGGTAGTGTTTTTATATGGAAGTCTGTTCTATTTTTTGCTAAAAAGTTTTTTTTTCACGCTTTTTAGTGGGTTGGTTTGTAATTTATCTAGTTACAAAAACCAAAATGTCAACTACTTATCACCTTTTACAAAATATTGCTTTTCCCGGTGCAGAGCCGTTAAATTTTTGAGGAGTTCTCCTGGTACATCACCGTCAGCTCTACTTCACCATATGCATTGTGACGAGCATAAAGTGCTTAACATCCATATTCAAGTAATCTAATCGCAATCAACGAAATAATTATTATTGAGTAGTTTCAGTGGCCATCTGGGGTCTTCATCATCAGTTCCACTTCCTCAAATGGTGCTTTTCGAGAGCAACTGCACAAGGTACTATAAGAAATACCCAAAACGCTATAGGTGTGCCTATAATATTTGAAGAGTTCCCTCGATTTCTCCATGATCTTATCATCAGATCCAAACGTGACGACAATGGGACCAACTAGAAAGTATACCCTTTCAAACAAAAAAAGAATTTTCCAAATCGGTCTAGCCATCTCCGAGTTATGAGGTAAAATACATAAAAAAAAAGTTCAAGACGAATTGTAAACCTCCTTTTTTTTGAAGTCGGTTAAAAACGTTACGAATATAAAACAATATATTAGAACAATTAAATAAAGACTAATAATTCTAATAATAAGATAAATGATGACGTCAAAAAATTCATACGCTTCGCTTTCCACTGGTAATGCGGCGACTGACAAAAAGACTGGCGGCATTGCCACATTGTATTGGAATGCTTAACCTCTGTCCAAGGTAAATCGACAGCCCTTGGGTTACTTGCCTGCCGGGGTTGCGGGAATGTTCTAACGATATACTGTGTACCCGGACTCCAAGGGCAACTGAAACAACAAGGTGTATTTTTAGTCAGTAGAAGTCTGACACTCCCTTCCGCGTCACCCAGAGCAATTTCATGATTTTCACAACACCATAAAAATCCCTTGATCCAAGGGCCACACAAGGCATGTGAAAAGATCTTATAACATTTGAGCTTTCGAGAGTTTCAACCCCAAACAGCTAAAAAATATAAGTACGAACAAGATTATTATATTTCCGCTGCTAGAGATTCTGCGTGGCAGCAGTGGCAGCACTAGCAAAGCACGACGATCTAATAAGATGGAGAGGTGTAACTATATTGACGTAAGTAGCGTCCGACAGTAATGGTCTACCCATCTATCATGGAAAAAATGATATGCCTTCAGGTCTCTTGCTATCGTTACGTGCGTCATTTGGTTCTACTACAGCCGAAATGCCAGCGGTAAAAGAACTGCTCGGTTTATGTCGTTAATAATCGCAACTACGACTGCATTAGAAGCCGTGGTGACAGTGGCTGCGACGAGTAGAACAAATCGGAGCGCCTAGATAAAGGGAAGTAGCAGGAAGAAGCAAGGAGTGTCTTTGTACGTGTTACCGATTTACCTCATTCGGGAACTAGCTACAAGCTAACCTTGTTTATGCAGCTGAGTATTAGTGTTTTAGATGTAGCAACTGCCTATCTGACATCCATAACCACTCCAGACCAGTGTCAGATTTTGAGGTTTCCAACTACCCGTAACGACTGTCAAAGATGTCCAAATTACGAGGACCAACGGCTTAACGTAGTTTATGAGATATGGTGGAACCTCAACATGCCAAGATGATCACCTACAGACCGACCACAGCATTGCTTATTTTTTTTATTGTTATTTTTTTTTATTTTTTTTTTATTTAAAATAGGTTCGCGTTTGACCACCATCTCACCTGATGATAAGTGATGATGTGGTCAAGTACAAGTATTATTGAGCCACGAGCTCCTCTAACAAAGTTAACCCTGCTGTGGAGGAAAATGTTCGTATATTTCTTACCCATGCGTGAAAAAGTGTCGGTCTCTTCAATGTATTGCCTCAATTCTTAGATTTGGTTTGGCCCGCTTAGTCCGGGTGTCACATTGACGCGCGTTACATCGAAGAATCCTATGGTAAAGTTGATTCACTAATGCTTGACGTCAAAATAAATTACCATTCGCAATTAGTTACTTCTGTGCGGTTTTGAAAACATGTGGTCAAGTACTTACCTACCGTTTATTAACATGGTTAACAATTTTCCTTCTTTAGTGTATTACTCCAAAATACTGAAATAAACCAAGTTGCATTGATGTGAGTGTAAGATCCATAATGTCCTGTTTGTATTTATTTGCTTGATTTCTAATAGCTTTTATATAGGTATGGTTTAGGGACGTACCTATTGCTGACTCAGCCGTATCAGTGATATGGGGCCTCAACGTTAAAAGGGCTCTGACGTGCAGGAGCATAAAATCATAACATGTTGTCCTTACCTCAAATTCTGCAGCTTCGCAAAATAAGTTTGTTTTTATAGTGTTTGCGGTTTTTGAAAATGCACTAGGTATAATCTCAAAAACTGACGGACACAATCTCCTTGAATCAAATTTTCGTTGAAATTGTTTTTATGGAGATCTACAACATGTTTTGTTTAGATTTATCATTCCAAGATAGAGCCCCCTCTATCTTTTAAAATAACGGAATGATAAATCTCATCACTTTGGACACATTTCACCACTTTGGAAGTATCTATCTATCAAACGATTGGCTTTAAGTAAAAATGGTTAGGAAACTCAATGTCATTTTTAAAGTCCTATCTATCAGTGGCGAAGTGTGAATTTTCATAAAAGGGAAGCCGGACCAAAAAATGCTTACCTTGCTGAAGTGTGATGCGTGAATTCCCGTAACTGTGGCCCTGTGGCTGACTTCGAAATCTTGTAACTTCGTAAAGAATTATTTGTTTAATTGAAAATAATAGATTACTATTTATATATTTATTATAAAATAATAGACTAATATTTGCCATATTTCAAAAGGGAAGCCGGTAGGAATCGAGTTGTATGGAGCCTTAGCCACTGCTATCTATGGACACCCCGCATGCATTTTTTTTTTCATCAAACATGAAAATAAAATAGTTCCAGTTTCATGTATGGCGGGCCCATCAATTGTTTTTATTGTTGTTTAAAAATCTTGAAGCGGTTTACAGAATATATCTACTTACCAAGTTTCAATGATCAACGATCCTATACGATGTATGGGCTTACTAGAATACTAGCCTGAAATTTTCTGCATTAAAATATAGTCTAGTCTACTCATACTATTGTAACAATAATATTCTGCATACTTTTACTATTATAATTTGTATAATATATTATTATATTATATAAAGCTAAATTACCACTCACTGACTGACTGACTCACTCATTGACATAATTGTTCTTCCAGATGGTGGATGGGGAGGTGGGTATATTTTGACAGATTCGTAAACAAGTAACTCTCATACCTACGGGAAAAGTGCCAAACCTCCCCTTTTCCCCCCCCTTCTTCCCCCCCCCCTATCGTATCTCGGAAACTACGAGACCCGTATTTTTTTCTTTTTACGGATTCGTATAGAAGAGGCTCGGGAAAGTAAAAACCATTTTTCAAAGTCCCCCCCTCGCCCCCCTTTTCTCCCCCTTTAGGCGGATCTCGGAATCTAAGAGACTTGGAACATTTTTTTTTTCAGATTCATTTAGAGGGGCAATGCTTTAGTCAAAATACTTCTGCAACCCCCCCCCCCCCCATCCCCCCCCTTTTTTTTTTTTTCATAAGCACGCGAGGTGCTTGCACCTCGCGCAACATGCAAAAACTAAACACCCCCAACTCCCCCCATCACCCCCCCCTTCTCTTTTTTGTTTTTTTTATTCACAAGCACGCGAGGTGCTTGCACCTCGCGCAACACGCAAATACTTGATTTAGAGGGGCAATGCTTTAGTTTTTTTCACAAGCACGCGAGGTGCTTGCACCTCGCGCAACACGCAAATACTAGTTATATTATATAAAGCTAAATTACCACTGACTGACTGACTGACTCACTCACTCATTGACATAATTGTTCTCCCAGATGGTGGATGGGGAGGTGGGTATATTTTAACAGATTCGTAAACAAGTAACTCTCAAACCTACGGGAAAAGTGCCAAACCCCCCCTTTCCCCCCCCCTCCTTCCCCCTCCCCCCCCTATCGTATCTCGGAAACTACGAGACCCGTATTTTTTTCTTTTTACGGATTCGTATAGAGGAGGCTCGGTAAAGTAAAAACCATTTTTCAAAGTCCCCCCCCCGCCCCCCTTCTCCCCCCCTTTAGGCGGATCTCGGAATCTAAGAGACTTGGAACATTTTTTTTTTCAGATTCATTTAGAGGGGCAATGCTTTAGTCAAAATACTTCTGCTGCCCCCCCCCCATTACCCCCCCCCCCCACTTTTTTTTTTTTTTCTCAAGCACGCGAGATGCTTGCACCTCGCGCAACACGCAAATACTAAACCACCCCCCATCTCCCCCCATCACCCCTCCCTTCTTTTTTTTTTCACGAGCACGCGAGGTGCTTGCACCTCGCGCAACACGCAAATACTTGATTTAGAGGGGCAATGCTTTAGTTTTTTTTCACCAGCACGCGAGATGCTTGCACCTCGCGCAACACGCAAATACTAAAGCCCCCAACTCCCCCCATCAACCCCCCCCCCCTTTTTTTTTTATCACAAGCACGCGAGGTGCTTGCACCTCGCGCAACACGCAAATACTTGATTTAGAGGGGCAATGCTTTAGTTTTTTTTCACAAGCACGCGAGGTGCTTGCACCTCGCGCAACACGCAAATACTAGTTCTATTATATAAAGCTAAATTACCACTGACTCACTCACTCACTCACTCATTGACATAATTGTTCTCCCAGATGGTGGATGGGGAGGTGGGTATATTTTGACAGATTCGTAAACAAATAACTCTCAAACCTACGGGAAAAGTGCCAAACCTCCCCTTTTCACCCCCCTTCTCCCCCCCCTATCGTATCTCGGAAACTACGAGACCCGTATATTTTTTTTTTACGGATTCGTATAGAGGAGGTTCGGTAAAGTAAAAACCATTTTTCAGTCACCCCCCCCCCGCCCTCCTTCTCACCCCCTTTAGGCGGATCTCAGAAATTAAGAGACTTGGAACATTTTTTTTTTCAGATTCATTTGCTTTAGTCGAAATAATTGTGCAACCCCCCCCACACCTCCCCCCATCACCCCCCCCCATTTTTTTTTTTTTGTTTACCACAAGCACGCGAGGTGCTTGCACCTCGCGCAACACGCAAATACTAGTTGTTATATAAAAGTGAATAACTAAATTACCAAAGGAAAATGAGAATTGCGTTAGGCTCGATTTTTTTACTTTTAGTCCAATGAAACACATTAGCTCGTAATAACAGCCGCACGCGTTGATCTTCAAGATTAAGCAACGCTTGCCGTGATTGGTCTGTTGTACAGACGCCAGTACATAAAGCTACCCGATACTGTCAAATTTTCCCAATCAACCTTGAACCTAATTACTTTAGCAATAAAGTTGACAATATATTAAAGAAATTTGACAGATTGTTGTAGCTTGATGTGCTGCAGCTGGCGTCTATACATCTATGACAGTCGTTACGGGTAGTCAAAAGCCAGAACTGGTCTTGCATTTCTATTTAGTTTTATTCGGTTGGACTGGAAACCGACCCAAACATAATTGGAAAAAGGCTAAGCAGACGATGAGTTGTTGCTGTTGTTCACGCGTCTGTGAGATCTTGTTACTATTATTTTGATCAGTTTTTTTTTCGTGTCTCTTACTACACTGCGATCTGTCGCCACAGGGACATTTATCAGTGGGTTCGTTGGATTTACGGACATCCTCGGTATGCGACTCGTATCGCATCCTACTTCACTTTACTAATGCATTTTAAGTGTGTCTTAGGGCATCCTCCGTTTCAACCTGCGAATTGTAGTGCTCTCTTCCATCAAGACATTGGCCAAGCTGTTCGGATGGTTTTTAATTCTTTCCTTATACTTTGAATGATTTCAATGTTGGAATGAGAGGCTGTCCCCCAGAGTTGTATTCCATAAGCCCAAAGGATCGTTTTGTAGAGAATATGTTTGCTGCTTAGCGACATTTGTGAACGGCGACCTATTAGCCAATACAGCTTACATAGTTGTAATATACACACATCAACACCGTCTAGGGATATTTTGTATAAAGTTCTTAAGCTCAAAAAATACTGGCCAGTTTTAAATTCTTTTGAAGAAAGCTTATTTTGTCGAACGATTCTAAATTTGAATTTGAAAAAATTAATTAAAAACAAAAGATTTACGCGGCATAATGTTAGCGAAGTCCGAAGTATTCATTTACCTACAGTAGTTTCTGCTTCACAAATATTTGAATTTATTTAGGCTTAGTTCTTGGATATGACTGGAAAGTTTATTGTAAAAGCGTATACATTGACATCTAAATGAGCCCCCAATTTTCTTGAGCCTAGTTGAAGGAACAATAAATGTGTGCTTATGTCTAGTATTTATATGGTGGATATAGCTGTACTTTTTAAACATATTCTTATTTTTATGAGCATACAAAATATTTTCATAAATATTTGTTCATAATATTTTTTTTAATGTACTATTGACAGGGCACATTCATTATCTTATCTTATATTATATTATCTTTAAACTTATCTCTGAGGGAGCATCTAGGACTTAATATATATATTGAACGAATAGCCCTTTTTTGTAAAACAAAGACTGTCTGAATATCGGTGGCATTACCCCACAAAAGAATACCGTACGACATTACACTATGAAAATAGCTAAAGTAAACTAAACGAGCTGTCTCTAGATCAGTTAAATTTCAGATTTTTCTAACTGCATATGCGGCAGAACTCTGTGTTTTGGATATTCTATCTACATATATGTGGACCCCACTGAAGCTTAGCATCTAGAGTAATGCCCAAGAACACTGTTGCATCCTCAGGGCTCAACTCTTTATCTTTTATCAAAACAGTAGTTGGCACTTGCCTAACGTGAGGCATCGTACGTACACTTTATACATTTCGTTTCTTTTTCATTCAGTAGAAGATTATTAATATCGAACGAACTGTTTCTGAAAGAGCGTTATTAATGTCGTCAGCAACTCAGAATCCAGTTGCTGACGTTTAATTTTAAATAAAAGTGAAGTGTCGTCTGCAAATAACACAATTTATTGTTATCCTTTATGAGTGGTGATACACTCTGAAGTTGGTACGAGTAGGTCAGGTGTTTAGATAAGGTACGACGTTGGGCCTAGAACGCTGCCTTGTGGTACTCCTGCATTAACAGGGCAGAGAGATGAGAGCGCTTCGCCATTTTGGACCAAAACGTGCCTGTTTTCCAAAAAAAAGATTTCGCACGGGGGGAGCAGAGATTTTATTTTATATAATAGACCTTCGTGCCAGACCCTATCAAAGGCTTGTGATATGTCTAGAAAAGCACTTGAACGGTACCTTTTAGTTTCAAATGCCTTGTCTGTTTCGCTTATTAGCCTGTTCGATGGTGGCGTGCTTACGACGAAATCCAAATTGGTGTTTGGGAATCAATTTGCGCTGTTCTATCAATGGTGTCAGTCTGTGCAATATTAGAGATTCGTATAATTTCGCGGATATGGGTAGTAAGCTAATCGGTCTGTAAGATTTCGGGTCATCTGGTAGCTTGTTAGGTTTTAACAACATTATTATTTGTGCCACATTCCATTGCGGCGGGATGAATTTTAGTTTTGTGATGGTTTTATAGATTGCTGTGAGTAGAGTTATCCCAGAGACTGGTAGTTCCTGTAAGACTTTGTCGGTGACCTAATTGGTCATATTCAGGAGATTTCTTGGAGTTTGTTTTCTTAATAACGTTTTCTATTTCGCTCCTAGCGAAATTTTCAGATTCAATATCATCCTGTTCAAGGGCATCAGTAAATTTGATAACTTATTTTTCATGTTCGGCTGACCCCTCAGACCCCACCCGAGTTGAAAAACCTTTCCAGATGCTCCGCAAATAAAGCTGGTTTTTTAGTCGCTACGTGCGCAGCTGAGATCTGGTTTTCTAAGTGGTGATCTTAATATTATGGGTCTTTTGATTTTCTTAGTGGCTTTCCAAAGAGAGTAGTCTGTAGCTGCTGTTGCACCAAGGCCCTCTAGGTATGCTTGAAAGGAATCATTCCGATCTTGTTCCAGAGCTCGTTTTAGTTCTCTTACTTTTGGAAAAAAGATTGAGTCTTTTTTCGTGTCAGGACATCTGTTTTGTAGCCATAATTTTCTGGTTTCTCTTTTTAAAGTCCAATATGTTTAGGGGGACAGATGGAACATCAATTTTGTATTTATTTAATGGAGTCGAGTTCCATGCAGCATTTTGTACGTTTATATTAAAGAATTCAATAGCCTTTATAAAGTCTTTTTCTGTTTTGAGTGGAATTGGTACTATAAATGCTTCATCTATGAAGAAACGAAAAAGATTCCAGTTCGTTTTCTTACTGTGTAATGTACATTTTTTAGGGTCACTTGTATGTAGGTTAGGCTGTAGGTCTATAAAAAACATTGGTAATGGTAGTTTTGTTTTATTATTTTTGATATTCCAAATGTTGGTGGGCTTGTGACCAAGGTCTTCTAGAGCCTCCTTTAGCGAATCAGTGTTTGTTGAGGGGTGGATGCGTTTTATTACTACTCTAAAGCTCCTCTCCTGCTTCGTTTTGTAAGTATAAAACTTAGTATCTCTGCATTTTAATTCCTTGAATATAGTAGAGTATGCTTCGTGGTCTTTAGCTTGTATTTTTACTCGTTCTCGAATTGAAGGATTTTTATCTCATTGTTTCCATGTGCCACTTTCACTTCCCACATTTCCCTGTGGGTTTGAATGTTGCTAACTTTATCAATGAAGAATGGAGGGGGCCTAGTTATAATTACAGTTTCCGATTCTGCCGGTTTCAGTTGGTCAGTGTTCTCGAGTTCAGAAAAGCTACTAAAAGTCCGTTGTAGATATAGAAGCTACTAACCATTAATTTGGTGTGGTCTTTTGATTTCTGCTCGTGTTTTCAGGGCTACTTCTCAGTCTTTTGCTGTGGTTTACTTCCTGCCATTTAACATCTTTAGTGTAACTAGGCTGGTGGTCTTCTGTTTTTGTTTTCAGGTTCTTTTTCTGTAGGTGTCTGTACAGGAATATTTCTTACTGACGATGATCTAGGTCTTGGCTAGAATAAGTTCGGGTGAAGGACTCGCTGAATAATTTTTTTGTTGCCGCTTCTAGATGCATTTACTGACACAGAGGCCTGGTCGCCTGATGCCTATTCCTGTGGAGACTTTGGTAACAGATTTCTCACTCGCAGGCCCGGATACCCACGAGCGCCGGGGGTTAGCCGAAGCGCATGACAAATCTCTCTTATACGACATTTTCATATTAGTTAGAGTTGGAAGATACCTATAGCACTTTTTCAAGGTGCCATCGTCACACTTTAGAGGGCATTTAACTTCTCTAGGCTCAGCATTATCACCGCACACGCCATGGTTGTAGTCCTCTTGGAGGGCTTGGAAACCGCCGTTGACCTAAACGTAAAGGTTCTTCCGCCGCCTTTCTTTCTGGATACCCCAACCTAGGTATCCAGCACTCCTCATAGCCTCTACTCCACATACAGCGGAGAATCCTATGTGGGGGGGTTATATCGGAATTTCCTTCTCCAGCCTTGTGGTCCGCGGGAGGTATTTTATTTCCCTCCTACCTATACCTAATATCTGCCGAGTTCCCCCTATCCGCCACCTGGGGACGTGGTCTCTAGAGAATCAAGATACCCCGAGACTTGATCAGATTAGATTAACATTTATTGTTTACATTTATGACTCAACGGGCATGTTCTTAAAATAGAATAAATGTAAGTCCCTGAAATAAAAGTTAAAAAAATATATTACTAATTGAGAATATAATTTGGCATTTGGTACGCTCTACGTCATTTTATTAGGGTATTTTTTTAGGTTTCTTACGATATTTTGTGATTCACACACATGGATATTCAAATTCACTGAAAAGTTTTGATGAGCATAATAATAATTATGCGCGTAAATGCTAATGTGTGATATTAGCGATGTGTCATATTTGACGAGTTACATGGTAGTAATTTTTCTACTCGCAATCGTAATTAAACCAATAAAAATCTGGTGTTGATTTATTTTATTGATAATATACTTGCCTTTGACCACAATCTCACCTGATGGTAAGTGATGATATGGTCAAAGATGGAGCACGCTTACCTAAAAGAAACCTATTCGCTCTTGTCTTAAAGACCTCCAGGTATCAGGAAACAGACTCCGGCAGGGAATTACACTCCTTAGCCGTACGCACAATGAAAGTTCTAAAACGTTTTGTGCGTACGGGTGGGATGTCCACCATGTAACGATGGCACATCGCCATTTCTCTTGTAGTCCGATGTTGGAACGGGCCTGGTGGAATTAGATTGTGCAATTCCATCGAACACTGTCCGAAATGTAACCAACAGAAAACCGATACACTTTATTCACGATACGATTTATTTTATTACAACTCGTCGCCAATCGTCTCCAGGGCTCTGAAGCTTTGACTCGACCAGTGCATCGTTGCAAATGAGTCTCTTGGCCCGTTTCTCAATAGACTCAAATGCGTCCAGAACTTAAAGGAATGTAATAGATGAATTTGGTCTTCCATCTAGTTTCTTTTTCTTACATTGCCCGACGCTAAGTCCAAGCGCGTCTTGGGTTCGATTTCCAGGTCAGCAGTAAGTGCTATAGAGTTTTTCTTATAGAAATTTCGCAGCAGTATTCCGGAGGTTGGAAGTTGGCGGCCCGTGCCTAAAACTGACAAAACAGATAGGCTGTGTTAGTGTTCTCCCTATGTTGACGTTGTTTGACTCCATTAATATTTTACACGAACAGACTGCCTATCCGACATCCACAATCCATTATTTATTATTATTATTATTATTTATTTTTTATTATTTTGTGGCTTCCGAATATCCGTAACGACTGACAAAGGTGTCCTAATGACAGCCGGGACCAATGTCATAACGTACACCGGAGTGTACGTACAAAAATTCGGATACTGGTCTGGCCAAGTGGTATTATGTTAGGTTAGGTTGTGGAGGTCAGACAGGCAGTTACTCAATAAAATACTAATACTCAGCTGCATCCAGTTAGACTGGAAGCTAAAGCTTTGTTTTCCTAGGATAGCGGTGCCGTCATATAGCGGCCGTAATACAGCGGTGAATGACGTCACTAGAACGTTGTCTATGTAAACAAAATGGCGCGGTTTCCTAGAGAGCGGTAACTGACACCGTAACGTCAAAAAGCGGTGCCGCCATTTGCATGACGGCCGTCTTGTCGGTGTCAGATGGTTTCGTGAACGTTTCATTGATAGCGATGAAGCAGACTGTGTTAAAACGGCCGTGGAACTTTCCACATGTCGTCACCGTAAAGACGGCCGCCTTTTTGCGTCCGTAATATTACGGCCGCTATATGACGGCACCGCTTTCCTAGGAAACCAAAGCTTAAGTACATAGTTCGATTCATTGCAATTCAATAAAAGGGAAAGAGCGAGAAATTAATAGGCACAAAATTATTATATTGGAGACCAATTATTCATAATTCTAACAAACCTTAATTTATGTAAAACTTATGAATGCGTCACTATCCTAGTTTGACCGAGTGACATACATAACACTTGGTTTGTGTTTATCTCATATTAACAGGTTGTTTCCCGTTTCCCAGTTTGATTAATGACTAGTGTAGGTATTCTTCGTATATTATTCAGGCCTTCTATCTACTTGGTATTTTCGCTTCAAGAACACTGCGGGCCCAATTCGTGGGTAATTTTATAAATCTGTTTCAATACGAAACAGATTTATAAAACAACCCACGAATTGCTGTAGTCTTGATAAAATTTTCATCGTGTATTACTTAAATGGTACTAGGTATAGTGGGTTATCATCTTGAAGTGACATATTTGTAAGTCTTTAACAACAATTTCTATTAATTACACGTGACATAGACGACTGGTGTGCAAACACTTGTCTGTACTTCAAGATGATAACACATTATACCTACTATACTTATTATTTTAACATGCTTATTTATAAAAACTACACTACTACTACTTTTGTTACATCAAATTACTATTTGAAATAAACATGTTTTAAAAGTTTTAGAATAGGGCCGTAAATGTGTAAGTATCTCTGTATATTGTTCTTTGGTTACATCTTCACGACCAAACAGCTAAACGGATTTTGCCGAAACTTAGCACAGAGCTAGACCACATCCTAAATATCTCGGGAATGTTTCCTCAGATTATTTTTTAACTCAATTCACAGAGGTTGAGGGAGCTGCCAGTAGCTATTAGGTAATACTACGTACCTACTGTAGGTATTACGACTAATTTGAATACATTTACGTAGAATGTTTGTACTTATCCTTTATGTTATCCATTTCGATAGGTTGTAGTTAATTTAGTAGATAATTAATTACAGGTGTTAAAAGGCGTCAGTTTGACCGTGAAACGTGGTCAGTCATGTCAGTCGCTCTGGTTGGGCACTCCGGATGTGGCAAATCGACTATCATTCAACTCATATCCCGATATTATGATGTATAATAATAATAATATATATAATATAATATTCCACAACTTTTCACACAACGCCATCTAGTCCCAAACTAAGCAGAGCTTGTGGTATGGGTACTAGACAACTGATAAACATACATATATATTTCTAAATACATACATATTATAGATAAATTACACCCAGACAACGAACAAATGACAGTGCTCATCCAGTGGCGTGCCTAGGGTTTCAAAATAACGCAAGCCCAATAAAATTTTAACCGATTTCAAAAAAAGAAAGTTCAGTTTTCGACTGAGTATGTAGGTACCTACGTATGTATCATCGCAATTTTCTCATAAACTACTGGTTAGGTACAATAAATTAAAAGTGAATTCATCCATCTTCTTCTTTCCTCTTCTTTCTTCAATTTCACTCTTGCTTGTCGTGCGCGGTGAATGAGGTAACCAAAGCACACTGAAGGCATGCTAGTGCTAGATTGAATATAATAAACATATCAGCAATTGCATACCTCCGGTGGCTTTGAAAAAAGCCGTTTGGTTTGGTTTGCTTCATTGCTTGAGGGAACAAAGTTATGGTAAGTAGTTGCTTCCTTCGTAACAGAACCCAGGTTACAGACAAAAAAAAAAAAACAAAACAAAAAGTTACAAAACGAAAGTTAAAAAATAGCCAGATAGAATGTAATAAGGAATTTAAATAAATTATTTATATTCTAATTGGAATCGTCTATCTTTCTTAAGAAATGATTTAATTACATCAGAGTAAAATGTTGGTGATCGTTTTAATTCTACCAACAACTGTTTTTCAATAGCTATCATTGATAATTCGGAAAGACGCTCTTGACCTTGTGTATTTCTCAGATAGGTATGGATACGTTTAAGAGACGAAAAAGCACGTTCCGCGGAAGAACTTGTAGCCGGAATAGTTACAACAAGATACGCTAACTTTAACAGCTCGGGAAAGGCATCTTCGTGGTTATTTATTCTCATGAATGAAATCAATTAATTCGAAAACATTACGATCTTTCAGATCAGGACTAGGGTAAAACTTTCCTTTATGGCCCGTCGATTTTTGGGTCGGAGTGGGAGGGGAGGGGTGGGGGGGGAGTAGTGCTTCCCCCCTGTACCATCCCCCCCCGCGCAACCCCATGGTTATGGTGATATCCATGGTTAAAGTTTTTAGGTTAGAATAAAAATTTCGGAAAAAATTAGTATTGTTTGGCAGGAGGAAGCTAGTGGGAGTGGAGTGACGGGGCAGGGGGTGCTCCTCTCCTCCCCGGCATTATTCCAACAAAAAGGTTTTCAAAAAACTCAAAAGTTGGCTAAAAGGTGTAGTCGGAGCCCCGCTTCGCGGGGCTCAATGGTTTAAAAAAAAATAACCACGAAGGTGATGGCCGGGTCTGTTCGCTCGCTGCGCTCGCTCACTAGACCCGGCCATCCCCTTCTAACCTAATCTGTCCGAGTCGGGTTGCCCCAAGTCCCGAGCTCGCTTCGCTCGCTATTGCATCCTAACTTCTCCTAGTAACTGTTGGAACTACCAGGAATATTATTTATCATATATTGCGTACTATTTCCCAATTTGTATAGAAACTTTAAATATTATATCTCGTAAGCCGTGAATTTCCGCAACTTTAAAATTTGTAATAGATTTCAATGTATTTATGAGTATAGGAACATCCAAATCAACGTTCATGTTCCGTTCCACAGTGTAAACAAAAATTCGTAATATTTTTGTGTAAAAACGTCAACGTAATTACATAATACAGCACAGCTATAATGCCCACTAATAACACACCAAATTTAATATGTGAAAATAAAATTATTTTTCGTAAAAATATGACATAAAATTGAACAAAATACACTTCTTCTGTCAATGGAACGTGAAATGTCAATTTTGACGTCTACCATGACAATAAACAACCTAAAAATTTGCAAATGGCGTGCTATTTTTCAGTATTAAACGAAACTTTAAAAACTTATATCTCGTAAACAGTGAATTTGCGCAACTTAACAATTTGTAAAAAGCTTTCTATTTATGAGTACTATTTACAGTAAAACTATGAACTTCCAACTCAACGGGCCATAAAGGAAAGTTTAGCCAGGACTAGAATACAAGCAAATCAATTGGCTTTTTAATATTTGTTTGTCGAAATAGTTTGCATAAATGTCAAATAATGAATCTAATTCCTCTGTAGGAAAATGTGAGTGATAATTGTCAAATTTTTTGTTGTTGAGCAGTTGGAAGATCTTTAATTTATAAATTTCAGAATATCGGTCAGTAATTTCGGTATTAATGTTATCAATTACTTCTACAAAAAGTCGTCTGTATTCCGTTTTTGCACAGCGTACGTTGCGTCTCAAACGAGGAGCCGAGTTATTTTACAACGTGTTACAACTAGTTTTATACACTGATCTATTAAATTTTCGTTTATGCGATTTACTAGTCTGAGAAATACACAGATTAGGCGTCGGTTTTAATGAAGAAATTAACTGTTTTTTCTGAGCAAAGTTTAAAGATTTTACCTTATCTTCGCCAATCAAAACTTGAACGCATTTTAAATCCTCACAAGGTACAATTACCTCCATTGTTGTAGGTAAATCACCAAAACAATTGTATCACTGAGAAAATCTTAGAAAACACAGAAAACTTTAACAGCTTTTTTCTTTAACTCAAGCAAATGAAACTGAAGTGAAGTTAGTTGCACTCTAAGATGTCGGGAAGTACTCAAGTGTTGTCATTTAGGCACAAAAAGTCGCCAGGTATATGAAAAATCTACCTAATTTTTTTTTATTTTTAAGATATTGCTTGAATACAGTCAAAATCTGTTATAACAACATCCAAGGGACCACTCATATTTGGTTGTAAAAACCGATAGTCGTAATAACCGGTGATGTTTTCAAGGTACAAAGTATTTTGTACCTATGATTTTGGTCTATATAACCGGTATGTTGTTCTAAATGATGTTGTTGTAAACGGTTTTGACTGTATTTAATTTCGTTATTTTAAAAGTCGCTAGTTTTTATTGTTGATAAATGTTAAAAAAGTTACCAAACACGTTAAAAATCTCCAAGATCTTTCAACGTGTGGCTAAAACGGCAACACTGCAGAGTTGGCAAGCTGACAAGGTCACGCATACGCATGCAACTTCATACGAATGCCCTGCTTATATCTGCCATAGTGATTGATTTGTTCTATGCCTAAGGCCTAACTCGTTATACGGCACATCGCTATAAGTGCGAAAGTGACAGATATAGTATTTGAAAGCCCGGTAAAAGCCGGTGCGTGTAAGCGAGATAGCAATATGTAGATCATTAGATGCTACAAATGCGAAACTCTGCGCGCGAACAATCGCGATGCGTAGTAGTTTAGTAGATTCATTGTGTTATTTTGATAAGAATTAAGCGCGCGAACTTTTAAATAGTTCGGGTTTGACATTGATTCTCTATCGAGCATTTTTTAGTAAGGCTTTTGGGCTTATATGAAGGTACCGCCACTGTGCTCATCACACAAACATTTGTCCTAGGTGGGAATCGAACCCACGACCTTGCGCATAGCAGTCAGGGCCACTGACCACTATACCAACGGGCCTGTCACTGCAACTGGCCTGTGGCCAGTGACAGTGTAAATGTCATGATAATGATTTATTTTATACATAACAATACAATATAATTATCTACTCTGAGCTAAAGATTTGAGTATACTAACTAGTGTTGCCCAAATGCAAGATCAAGACGAGACTTAGCCAGTCTTGGTCTTGGTCTTGCGTCAATATACCTGGTCTTGGTCTTGGTATTGCGCTCCTAGTCTTGGTCTTACGCAAGAGTCTCGCAAGAGTCTTGCAATTAACGAGTATCCTATTGCTGTTTATTAAACGGTGGTTTAGACCTTAGAACAATGTAACAGAGTAGATACATGTTGAGCTTGAATTGACATAGCCATAGTAAAGGCCAACCAAATTAATAAATTTAATAAGACATTCGAAATGTCAACTGACACATCATCTCTGTGTGTTTAGACCTCATGGTCTGAATCCACGACCTCGGCGATCCGTGCCGATGCTCTAACCAACTGAGCTACCTACGATGTGCCATGAAAGTCCGTTGGTTTCTTAATGAGAGTTTATATTTAATAAGCTTATATGTGTTAAAACATGGTTAAAACATATAAAAAACAAATTAATGACATTAACTTGACTGTATTTGAATATTCGTCACTCATGTCAAATTGTAAACTTACAGCCCGAGAACAACAAGGATTAGAGTAAAAAACAATTATAACATTAAACTCAAAGCGAAGCTCAATTTGGAATTACTAAAATTGAAATAAATACTCCTATTTATAAGCACACGCAGAAATACCGATAAAGGGATTCTTTGATAAAAAATAATGATTCTTTGGAACATTAATAAAAACAGATGCGCTACCAGATAGGTATAGTGTGTCTATGCAGCAATAAAATGAAGATATTATGTAAATAATATTCTGTGCATTATGTTCTTCTTTTGATGGAATTAATCTACATTAATTAAATAAAATTTTCCTAGGTACGCTACCTACCGTATTCATGTAGGTACTTAATAACTACTAGACTACGATAGAAGTTGATAAACTGACAATGCTAATCTCAACTTTAGGATGTATGTGATTTTAAAACACAAAATGCGCGACGTGATGTCACTCATTTGATTAGAAATGTAGTCAATTTTTACACACAAGTATTTACAATATTTCTCATATAAAGCGTGGCGTGGCGGCGACGATTGTATGCGATATCAATAGAAACCACCTGCGCGTGTACTCGTATCTTGACTTTGTACTTCCGAATAGATGCGAACTTTCTTTGACAGGTTATAGTATCCGACCCGACTTTGCTAAGCCTTGCACTATCACAGTGCCGCGATGGTCAAAACTGGGGATGCACTCTTTTTCTTTTAATCGATATTTTGTACAATGTATGTTAATGTTATTATTCGTAATGCGCATAAGTCGATATCGTACAAATAAAACACACAAGTATTAACCAATTACGATAATACGACACGAAAAAAATTAAACATTTTATAATAAAATCCGATGAAAACTGTGAAACAACAATACTATACTTATTTAATGCAGACGAGATAAAACTATCAGTATCTGAATTTAGTTTAATTTTTGAGAAAATCAATTGTCATTAATTACTTAAGTACTTATATTAACGCAAAAAAATACGACATATTTTTATGTGTATAATTACATTTTAACATTTTGATTTTGATAAATAAATCGATACAAAAAATCCTGTCCCTAGGCAAAGGTACCGCTGCTGGCACGACGGCTATCTTGACCTTCACTGAATATAAGGTACTAGAAATCACTTTAAAATTTTAAATTAAGTAGAAAAATATTAAGTTAACTACAACAACTTAATATTTTCCGCTGATTTCTTATTTTAAAAATCATGGATCGAATATTATGTGTGTGCTAATCTTGTGCGATGTTGCTGGACCTGTATCACTGTTGGTGGTAGTAACTTTAAGCAGCACCTCCTTCAGAGCCAGTGCCTTAACGTTCTCATCGAATAATCCGGCTCTGGACAACGATCCAAACTCGGAGAACACATAAATAGTTATTTTAAGAGCTGCCTAAGTTTCATTGTTTCCTCCGCATCGCCCGCCTTTTCCCTGTGTTTTTGCAATGTAAGTTTTCTCATTTTAATAATAATGACACAAAGAAAACAACAGTCTGAACTAACTGCAAGATAAATCTTGCAGGGTAAGTGTTGGTCTTGGTCTTGCTAAAATTAGGCGGTTTTGGTCTTGGTCTTGGGCAACACTATTTGAAAGGTTATCTGTAGTATCTTTACAAAATAGTAATAAGATCTTAGAAATACAGGCACAGCAGATCATTATTATAAAGCAGTTCCACTACAGATTCTTCCCTTTCCTCGTACAGCGCACAATAACATTTGCATTGCGAAGTCCTATTTTCCAAAGATTCAGCTCTGCAGAAATTCCTTCACACTTTGCATAGTAACCCATAGTCTGTTTCGCTGATATTTAAATTCTCCAGATTCAAGCAGTTTGTGGTGTGAAAACAAATGGCCGGGCATACTTAGGCAGCTAAATAGCAGCCGTGGTCTTTGACCGAATTTTCTATTTTCGTCTTTATACGAAACATTTTCCGATTAACGCTCTCTCGGCCGAGTTATTTTCATAGATTTTACTAGGCACTTAGTCTACCTATGTTTAGTAAATATTTTAACAGGTAGTCTGTTACAGGAAGTGCTAGAGGTAAGTATTTCAGTGGCCTGGAAGTGCAAATCAAGCAGATAAAGACGCGTTTGTTGGCTTGTACGTGTATAATATTGCGACGCGCAAACCTTTTTTCTTATAATCCTTGGCTTATAAAAAAATTCAAATGTGTTTGTTAAAATAGGGTCAGATTACCTAAGTCAAAAATGGATAAAAGAGAGGCAGACTTTTGCCCTGTAATGGAACATTTCGCGCTTATATTTTTTCTTACTAATATTATAAATGCGAAAGCTTAGGGGGATGTTTGTTACTCAATCACGCCAAAACGGCAGAAAGGATCTGAATGAAATTTGGTATATAGATGGCTGAAATCCTGGAGTAACACATAGGATACTTTATCACTGGAATTCACATGGGAACGGGATTTACGCGGGAAGACCCGAGCGAAGTCGCGGGCACAGCTGATATTCAAATATTATTCTATTCAGTCTATAAGTTTAGTCATGATTTGTGTGTAAGAGGGTGTGTCTACATATTCTTAGTGAAGCTTTTGTTTTCATGCATAGATTAAATACTTTCAAATACAAACCCGCATATATTTTATTCATAATTCATAAGAATAGTATTGTGTGGTTATGACAGGTCACAGTTTAACTTTGCACAATTAAAAATAATTGCTGGTTCTGTTTTTACAAAAATAATTGTTGCCTCTGTTTTTACAAAATTCATTTCGCTGCATTTCTTTTTTAATACAACTGTGTCAAATTTAAACTCTTTTGTTTGAAGAAAAAATTTATTTCGCGCACTTTTATGATGTCAAACAAAACACAGTCAGCTGATAACAATGATTTCAACTGCTGAAACATTGAGAGAGAGCTGATTTATTTTATACTAGCTATGCCTGCGGCTTCACTTTCGTGTTTACTTCTGCATCAGGTGTTTCAAATTAATTATAGCCTATATGTTGCCCACATATAATAGCTATGTAAAATAAAGTTTCATTCGAATCCGTCCAGTAGTTCTGAAGATTAGCGTGTACAGACAGATAATTTATTTTAAATTCTTGCTCTATTACCTATTGTTTCTAAACCCCCCTGAATTTTTTTTTGTAAATATATTCAATGTACAGGCACACTCTATGTTTTATTTTATGTATTGATGATTTTGTTTAATGCCAGTAAATACAACGTGAAACGGAAAGGGTATTTACATACCAAGGGCACGGCTTCTTTGGATGATATCAAACGATATTGGAAGGGTTTTAACTCAAAATAAAATACTCTAAAAATTGATACCAAATTTTCGGTTTCGTAAGTTTCTTAAATTGAAGTCATAACAATCGTGTCACCGCACTACGTAGGTACTAACTTTCCACGTTACTTGCAAATATCACGATAAATCTCTTCCGTAATTCTGTGCGCCTAGTATTGTAGTAGCCTAGCGTATAGGCGGTGTTCTTTTGTCGGCCCGAGAAAGGAGATAGGATTAAAAAATCCTTCCAATATCGTTTGATATCACCCAAAGAAGCCGTGCCCTTTGTATGTATATACCCTTTCCGTTACACGTTGTACATAGGAAGACCTGCCGGAGTCCTTCGGATCTTTAAGTCAAGAGTGAATAGGTTACATCTAGGTAAGCATGCTCCATTGCATCTACGATCACATCATCACTTACCAGCCCATGGACTTTATCATGAAAAAACAAAACCGTCTTTCTTTTACAGTCGGGTAAATAGTAGCCTTCCTGAACCTTCAAGTTACTTGCATACCAAATTTCATCTAAATCCACCTGGTACTTTCGCAGATTAGCGCTTTGAAACAAACAAACTTTTACGCTTTATAATATTAGTATAGATATTATACATTAGTGTTCTAGTTAAGTTATGTTGTCGATCGGTACGTTATCGTGTTGCAGGATGTCGCGCTCGTCGGGTCGACGTTCTGACAGGCTGCAACTAATTGTTATAATTTGTGCTGCCATATATCACACAGCGATAATGTTTGTTTGCTAAATATGATGCTTTCTTTTCATTTATTTATTAAAACTTTATGCAACACAAAATGTACAAAGGCGGACTTAATGCCTTAGGAATTCTCTACCAGTCAACCATGGGTGGTAAAGAGATAACATGGCAGGTGCATAAAAAAATAATTATAGATTGTATATTCAATATAAAAGTTTTATTACAGTTATATGTATTCATTAAATCTTTTGTTTACATCTCATTCTACTAATATTATGTTTGTTACTATTTCACTTAAAAGCTACTGAACGGATTTATATTAATTTTGACGGTAATATACCAGATACATCAGAATAATCCTTAGACTAAATTTTATCCCGGGAAGGTGTGAGACATTTTTTACGCGATTTAAGTTGCCCGTGCAACAACAGCTTTGAAAATCTATTTAATGTCACATAATTTTATCATCATAAGTACTTATAGCTGTTAGGTAAAGTCAGAATTCATTTTCAAAGCACCTTGAAACTACTTGAGGAATTTAATCTGACGTCAAACTTTTTATTAAGAATCACTTGAAGAATGCGTCCGAATTTATCATTTTCGGGTCTCGGGTATTCTCTGTATTCCGTATTCTATCTTGGAATACCTATAAATGTTTTATCATTTTGTGAATATTTTTGCTCTGAGACGTAAATACAAGCGCCACCTGTGAGAAGGTCGGCCTGGAATTGATTTCTGACCTCAGAACAATATTGATAGATTGAAGCAACATATTTCACCTAGTACTCGTACACGTATGAGATGTGAATATTATCTTTAATTTACTGTTGACAGAATAGTTAACTGCCCTGTTGGCAGTAAATTAAAGATTGTCGTTGTCTAGTAAGGTCTATGGACCGATTGTTATCTCATGCAGCAAGCAGGCTCATTCATGAGTAGTAGCTATCTACCAATGATTTTTTCTTTTTGGAATTGGATCAATAGTTCCGGAGATTACCCCTACATACAAACTTACATATTTTTTATTTCTTTTTGATTAGTATAGACATGAAATATGTTGCCTTAAATAACAGTTTCCAGGTCATCTTTAGGATTCCCATTTCACCTTTTGATAGAAAAAAAATTAGGTTAAGTTAGGTTGTAGTTGGTCTTCTCTCAAAATGAATGGTGATGGGATTTGTTAAAAGATGTCACAGTGTTAAACATCGTAAGTTTGTTATCTTTCCAGAGAATGAATTCCCCACGTATTGTGAACTAATAATTTTAAGTAAGATTAATCCCAGAAGATGTGTGAAACATAAGTTTATAGATTAAGGCTTGTATTCATGCCAATAACCTTGACCATTTGGGCGGAGCTAACGACCCCTCCCCGCGCGTCACTCCGCGCAGCTCTCCGCTACCCGCATGCAACAGAAAAGAGAGGCGCGCACGGCCCGCGCTTGCGAAGCCAGCATGCGTCGTCGCTTCGCATAGTCTCGGCACAGAGTATCGAAATCACAGAAGGTCAAGTCATCGTGAAAGTTAAATTCATTATTATTTCTACCGCATCAAAAGTGGTCAAATTTTGTTTTTATTAACCGACTTCAAAAAAAGGAGGTTTACAATTCGTCTTGAACTTTTTTTTTTTATGTATGTTACCTCATTACTCGGAGACGGCTGGACCGATTTGAAAAATTCTTTTTGCGTTTGAAAGGGTATACTTTCTAGTTGGTCCCATTGTCACGAAATCAGGATCTGATGATGGGATCCTGGAGAAATCGAGGGAATTCTTCAAATATTATAGGCACACCTATAGCGTTTTGGATATTTCTTATAGTAACCTTGAGCAGTTGCTTCCGAAAAGTACCATTTGGGGAAGTTGAACTGATGATGAAGACTACAGATGGCCACTGAAAATCCTCAATAATAAGTATTTCGTGGATTGCGGGATTGCGATTCGACTACTTGAGTACGGATGTTAAACACTTTATGCTCGTCACAAGCTGATGGTCAAGTACCAGGAGAACTCCTCAAAAATTAACGGCTATGCATCGGGAAAAGCAATATTTTGTGAAAGGTGATAAGTTGTTGACATTATGGCTTTTGTAACTAGATAAATTACAAACCGACCCACTAAAAAGCGTGAAAAATGTTTTTTTGCAAAAAATAGAACCGTCTTCCATATCAAAATACTACAAAGCCAAAAATAACTTTAATTTCGGAAGGTGGTGTGAAAAAAAAAGAAAATCCAAAACCAATAACACCGACTTCCGAAATTAAAGTTATTTTTGGCTTTGTAGTATTTTGATATGGAAGTCGGTTCTATATTTTGCAAAAAAAAATTTTTATTATCTATTGATATAGATGCACTTTGAGTATGTACTGTAGAAACTATACCTCTATTATAGATCAGCTGGCTCGAAACATGAGGTAAACAACTTGATGTATCTTTTTAACTTAATTATATATAAATAAAAATTAATGGCTAAATGTGTTGCTAAGCGGAAAACTCAGGAATGGCTGGACCAATACGGATTTTTTTTTTCGAATATTCGTTATAGTCTGAGGAAGGTTTCTATTAAGAGAAAAATGGTAGGTAGGTAGGTAAGGTAGGTATGTAGGTAGGAACTTAGAGTAAGGTAGATAGGTAGTATAATTATTACTAGTGTGTCATATTATTTGTTACATTTTTTATAAACAAATAGATTATAACTAAAATTCACTGAAATTTAACTTTCTTTCACCAAGTATTTTTATTCTTTTGGTTGGTTGAACTTCTTCATCCTCATTTATTTCTCCGTGTTCACATATATTTATTTTTAGAAATTTTGATAGCCATATAAAATCTTGTTCTATGTTTTCTTTTCGTCCTTCTTCGTTCTCGTTTTTTCATTTTTCTCATCAATCTATTTTACTTTCCTTAGTTCTATTTCCTTCTCTTTGTCGTTTTCTTCTTTCTCTTGTACATTATCTTAACTCTATCTCAACTGGCGGCTTCGTCCGTACGAAGAGAAACCGGTGCATATCGGCTCAAGCCAGGCCTCACTCAGACTAAGCGCACACACGCGCCTTGCTTGTAGTAGTGTACCTATCATAGCGCAGTTGTATGAAGCTTACCCTCTGTCCGTTTACTCTGTGCTATCTACTTTTATGCGAGGTAAGTAAAGCGATAGTTTATAATGAAATATGTAGATAAAACTTTAAACTTACCTTGATAATAAATGTATACCCTTTTGTTTGTAATATTTTTTTAAACCTCTCTTCATTCGTTTCTACTTATTCCCATGTTTTACAAACTAAATTTAAACACTACTAAAACTGTAAAATACTATGAGTTTATAACACTAACACTACTTATAGATACATAGAATGCTCTTTAACTTATAAACAAGATCCAGAAATAAAACTTTTTGACGAATCGAAAGTCGGTTCTATTTTTTGATAATAAGTTTTATTTCACGCTTTTTAGTGGGTCGGTTTGTAATTTATCTAGTTACAAAAGCCAAAATGTCAACTACTTATCACCTTTTACAAAATATTGCTTTTCCCGGTGCAGAGCCGTTAATTTTTGAGGAGTTCTCCTGGTACATCACTATCAGCTCTACTTCACCATATGCATTGTGACGAGCATAAGAAAGAAAGAAAAAAAAAAAGAAAGAAAGAAAAAGTATTTATTGCCAACAGACAAACGACATGCTAACAATATTAAAAACTTATTTAGTTCCTTAGACTAGAGTTAGTAATTGGTACTTATAATTATGTTAGTAATTAAGGACAAAGAGTTAGATATTGACAATATACGAAGAAAAAGGAAACAACAAAAAACAAGGCAAATGCACGTCGTGGTCGTGGCAACAAGGCTCCCACTCAGCATAATGCTATGCCATGGGCATGCCCATAGCACGGCGCTGGTTTTCAGTGGTTGCCTTATAAATATGTATGACGTACGGAAATCAAGCCTGGCAAAAAATATTAGTTAAATAATTGATACAATATTATAAAATAAGTACAGTAAAATAAATAAATAGCGTAATATAAAATAAATAGTGATACAGAAGTCCATGTAAGTCCAAGTAGATAGTGACATCAAAGAAAGTTTGTTTGTTTGCTTGAACGTGCTGATCTTCGAAAGTACTGGATGGATTTGGATGCAATTTGGTATGCATGGTTTGGCATAAAGTGCTTAACATCTATATTCAAGTAATCTAATCGCAATCCACGAAATACTTATTATTGAGTAGTTTTGATGGCCATCTAGGGTCTTCGTCATCAGTTCCACTTCCTCAAATGGTGCTTTTCGAGAGAAACTAAACAAGGTACTATAAGAAATACACAAAACGCTATAGTTATGCCTATAATATTTGAAGAGTTCCCTCGATTTCTCCATGATTTCATCATCAGATCCATCGTGACGACAATAGAACTAACTAGAATGTATATTCTTTTAAACAAAAAAAGAATTTTCCAAATCGGTCCAGCCATCTGCGAGTAATGAAGTAACATCATAAAAAAAAAGTTCAAGATGAATTGAGAACCTCCTCCTTTTTCTAAAGTCGGTTAAAAAGCTATTCCACTATTTACAAAATTAATTTTTGCAGTAATATTTTACGATATTCTTTCGTAGTGCTTGAGCTCTCGCAACGCGACGTACGTCCACCTAGCAACACGATGCGCCCCGCACTGAATTTGTGGACGAGTGCGGGGGTGATGTAAACGCAGTCTATAATTGGACGCATTTTTAATTTATTGTAATAAAAATAATACATATTTGTAAAAAGTAACAAAACCAAATTATTTTCATTTGTATTGCAAAGCAGTAGTATATTTTTTTATACTCTTTTGATAAGAAATTAAGGAGTAAAATGGTTTCATCTCAATGATTTGGAGGTGATTTGTCATTTTTTTTTTCTTATTATGTGATACCGATAGAAGAATTGTGGCTAAACCAAATTACGGTTCATATCATGTAGATTACTTACAATTTTTTTCAGATGTAATTTCTCTGTAATTGCCGACGAAAAGTTGCTTCATCTGAATGCTTTTTTCAAGCTTTTTTCGAGAGAGCAGCCTTAAAGAAAAAATTTTTTTACAATGAGAGACTTACGCGTTTGCAATAGAAAACCATAAATCTTGTAAGAAAGTCCCTCTCAAGCAACGTTGCGTTATTGTATAAAGGTCTATTAATAACTCCACTTTTTTGTGTGCATTGCTTAAGTTTATTTACAGTTTTGTAAAGCTAATTTTTAATGTGAATGCGAGAACACTGTAGACTTTATTTCTAGTTATATTACATTGTATTATGTCAACTGGTCTATACTGTCCTCTCATACCTAAAATAAACTGTATCTATTATGTAGATTGTAAAAATCAATTATTTTTTAAAAGAGTAACTATGGAGTATCTTGCCGGTTCTTCCATACTTATAGGAAACAACTAATTTCGAACTGTGCAATAACTCCTGACGTTTTATAAGTGCCCATGCCCAAAATCCTACCTATGCCTACCTATGTGAAATAAAATAATTTCTATTCTTTTTTATTTTGATTTCATCATCAGAACGGGTCGAAGTGGTGTGCGTGTGGATTGAGTGCTCCTTTTTAAAAGTTAACCATATTTTTACGAAATCAAGAAAGAATTTAAGAAATAATTGCGAAAACTTCATGGTAAAGACACCCCCTTTCTATAACTTTTTATTAATATATATATAATA
Organism: Tholera decimalis; assembly: GCA_943138885.2. Classification (NCBI taxonomy): domain Eukaryota; kingdom Metazoa; phylum Arthropoda; class Insecta; order Lepidoptera; family Noctuidae; genus Tholera; species Tholera decimalis. The sequence continues at coordinate 16,277,016 of OW964558.2, forward strand.
TATTTTTGGTATGTATTATGATAAATATGTATGTAAATTTATTCTAGTTATATATGTATATATACACTTGTAATAAAACTTTTACTTTGAATATATTATCTACTTAGTTTATTTTTTTATGCACCTGCCATGATATCTCTTCAATGGTCGACTGGTAGAGAATGCCAATGGCTTAGAATAACAACGCATAGAAAGGGTGTCTAGAACAAAATACGAGCGATTTCGTGTGTCCACTTCATTTTCTTTGTGTGCGTAAGCTGAATGTGTCTACGTTCCTCAAACGCACACAAATATAGCTTTCAGTAATACCATTACCAGGCCATTACCCACATAAATGGGAAAACGCACTATTATGTTGCTGGATCAAATCAAGTATTTTATATTATGAAACTGCATAAGATGATGTTTTTCATGTAATATGACTTATATGACATATTTTTACTGAAGGTAAACGAAATGGGATATCGTTCATTGCGTTTAGAATGTTTCATGTGTGATGTGTCATAATAATGTTACAGACATGTATTAATTGCTTGAAAGATCTCTTTTGATATAAATTAAAAGTATGTGTTATATTTACGAAATAGCAAAATATGATTGTGAACATTAATACTTAAATGAAAAAAACTTAATCAATAAAATTGTAATCTTTATTATGCCACTCTTCGAACTAACAGCAACTTTTAGTTTTAAAACACTGTAAATAAATATAGTTTAGTTTGACGCACACTTAACCGCCGCCAAAACTATATTTTTTAAAACAAAAAACTTTTTACCAAAAAATTAAACCGACTCCCAAAAAACACTGCAAAGTGAAAAATAACTTTAATTTCGGTAGTCGGTGTCTTTAGTTTTGTATTTTCGTTTTTGGCACCGACTTCCGAAATTAAAGTTATTTTTCACTTTGCAGTGTTTTTTGGGAGTCGGTTTAATTTTTTGGTAAAAAGTTTTTATTTCACTCTTTTTAGTTGGTCTATTTTTAATTTATCTAGTTACAAGAGCCTAATTATCAACTACTTATAACCTTTTACAAAATATTGCTTTTCCCAATGCTGGGCCGTTAATTGTTGAGGAGTTCTCCTGGTACTTCACCATCAGCTCTACATCACCATATGCATTGTGACGAGCATAAAGTGCGTAACATCCATATTCAAGTAATCGAATCGCAATCCACTCAATACTTATTATTGAGTAGTTTCGGCGGCCATCTGTGGTCTTCATCATCAGTTCCACTTCCTCAAATGGTACTTTTTGAGAGCAACTGCACAAGTTACTATAATAAATACCCAAAACGACATAGGTGTGCCTATAATATTTGAAGAGTTCCCTCGATTTCTCCAGGATCCCATCATCAGATCCTGACGTTTATGAAAATGGGACCAATATCGAAGTATACCCTTTCAATCAAAAAAAGAATTTTCCAAATCGGTTCAGCCGTCTTCGAGTAATCGATGATCATACATTAAAAAAAAAAAAAAACATATATATACGCGTCGAATTGATAACCTCCTCTTTTTGTCGTCGGTTGAAAAATAAGCACAAAAGAAAGCAATATGAGTATTTTTTTTTCCTCACTGATAGCAACATTGAATTGTGGTAAGTTAGGTTATGAGAATTTTTGTTTGATGATCGATTTAAAAAATTAAAAAAAAAAAAAAAAAAAAAATTAAAAAAAAATTTAAATGTGATTTGATTACACATTTTTTGTTTTCCTGAAGGACTATGACATCCATTTACGCTACAAACGGTCGTTTTAAATTATTTACTTGCGAGCTCTGTTCGGCGGAATGTGACCTTGAGTACTGACGGCTCGTCGAGCAAAGTTAGCCAAAATGGCTAAGTTTTAGTTGCCTCACTTTTTGCACTCGTACTATCCTTCTATGCGTTGTTATTCTAAGGCCAATGGCATTAAGTCCGCCTTTGTACATTTTGTGTTGCATAAAGTTTTAATAAATAAATAAATGTGCAAGGTTCAGTAACGCTTGCTAAGGTCGTCCATCTTAACTTATAGAGAATCCTCCGTGCCTTAAAAGCACATTAGGTAGTCAATCCCGGCTGACGTTTTTACCTTTGTCAGTCGATACGGGTAGTAGAACAGTAGAAGCCAGAAAATCTGACAACAGTCTTGCCAAGGAGAATCGTATTACCCAGTTACTGGGTTGTAGGGGCCTGATAGGTAGTTACTCTATGCAAAATACTAGTATCCAGGTCCATCCAGTTAGACGTGGAAGCCGATCCTAACTCAGTTGGGAAAAACCTATGCAGATTTATTTATTTATTTACATTTTATATTTTATCGCCTTATGCAATAAGACCGCCCATTGTACACTAGTTTAATTTTTTTGTATCCATATAAATATTGTAAGGTGTACAATCTAAATATATATAACTCAAAGGTGACTGACTGACTGACTGACTGACTGACTGACATAGTGATCTATCAACGCAGAGCCCAAACCACTGGACGGATCGAGCTGAAATTTGGCATGCAGGTAGATGTTATGACGTAGGCATTCGCTAAGAAAGAATTTTGCGAAATTCCCACGGGATCGGGATTTACACGGGAAAAACTTCCCACGCGGGCGAAGCCGCTGGCACAAGCTAGTAAAGTATATAATAAATAAATAGGTACAAAAGCGGACTTAATGCCGTAGGCATTCTCTACCAGTCAAACATGATTATTATATTACTTAAAGATTATGATATTACTTGCAAAAGTTTTGTTTGATTCATTACAACTGAGTACAGGAAACGTTCTAAGCGCGTAAAACCTGTCAAGCAGACTAAACTGATTATTTTCGTGACCTAATAACGTAACGTTTAACAGTTAACGGTCAAAGTATTCCCAAGAGACGTTTAAATGAATCATTGCGGCATCCGTGGCGTCTGACGTCGCTACATCATTAATCAAGGAAGGATCAGAAATTAAGAAATATACATTTTTGTTCCCACTTCGCGGAACTTACCGCGGACCCCGGCTCAAAAGGTCGCAGTTATTTATCTTTAGTAATACGTTGCTTAAATATTTTGAGTTAGCTGCATAAATTGACAGGTTATTGTGGTATTCCATACAAGAAACTCATTACTCTGCTGCTCACATCTTCAACTAAGATAATCAATTCAATTCTCTGTTTTTTTCTGGTTGGGAAAATCCTCACATGTCTTCTCCCGCTGTGGGTGGAGCGGAAGACAGTGTCAGACTTTTACTGTCTAAAAACCAACCCTGTTCCTTCCGTTGCCATTGAGTTCCGGAGCCGCGGTATCTCGTTAAAAATTTCCGCAACCCCGGCAGGCAATGGCTCTATCAGGCCCCGTCAATACTGACTTCCATTTGAGGCGCGCGTGACACACGGCGTTCCGCCGACCCGTGACTGTTCCTTACCGGACGGTGAGCTTCCCCTGCTCGCCGCCCACAGTCCCTCAACTCTCTCTTTAACTTGAACTCGTTATTTTGATATCACGGTTGGCGCAGTGGTCGTGAAATTGGCTGCTGTGCTGATGTTTGCGTTGTTTCGGTTCTGGGTGTTTGTAAAAATGAACCTAGGATAAAGAACAAAAAAACATCCAAGTTTTGACTCCACTTTGGTCAAATATTCTAAGTTAGCATTTAACTCAAAATATCAAAACTTTATATTTGGCGTCAGGATCGACGACATAAAATGCTAGGTATATGTTTTTATCTACTAAGCAAATATTTATTTAAAAGGTTTAAGAATTATTTATTTAAATAATTCTTAAACCTTTGAAATAATATTTGAGTTTCAAAATATTTAATTTAATGTTTATATTGTGCTTTCATAATTACTTAAATATTACTCACTTAAAGAGAATACTACGTCTGATACAAACATATCAAATTGAATAAAAGTAGGCGTAGGCAGCTTAGTGTCTTTCTCTATTTCTCATTCTACTTCATCGTCTGATCACCGAATTTTTTAAAACATTCTTAACAATAATTCAATAAACCAGAACACGAAACGTCTGCTGTAAATAAATAAGAAGTTGGGTATGTTGTAAATTACAGGTATGACACACAACATCTTCATAAATAATTATAAATGCGAAAGTTTGTGAGGATGTATGTATAGATGAATGTAGGTACCTACTACAGCTAAAACTACTGCACGGATCTAGATGAAATTTGGTAAGTAGATAGTTGACATCCTGGAATAACACATAGGTTACTTTTTATCCCGGAGTTCCCACGGAATCGAGATTTACGCTGGAAAAACTTCACACGCGAACGAAGTCATGAGCTAGTTTTAGCATAAATCAAACCCACATCAACATTAGCTTATTCATTTAGGAGCTACGATCACATAAACTGAAACGTAGTTCAAACTTATACCTGACACCTTTTTGGTTAGGATTCATAAACAAAGGCGGCATGGGAAAAGCGTCGTTTTAATTAATGTGGTATATTAGATTATAAACCATGTTAAAAGATGACCAGACCCAGTACTTCAACTATGTCCTCTTTTTTTTAAAGATATCTAGCAATGTGGGTAGAATTTACAGTATTAGCAATCTTGTTAACCCCTCCAACTAAGCATAATATACAACGTGTAACGGAAACCCCATGTCTATCCAAAGGGACTGAAGACAATATCTGGTATGGAGTCTCAATGCAAAGTTTCAGCTCAAAATAAGTGACTCACAGAATTGACCCCAAATCATTGGTTTCACATGTTTCTTGAATACCAGTAATAACAAACGTGTCACAGCACTATGAGGGTCATCACTTTCCACGTCACTTGCCAATAAAACGATAATTCTCTTCGTTCTTCTTAATTTGAAAAGTTCGGTCTCTGGTATCAATGTATTGAAATTTCTAATATGCTCCACACATGTACACATAGGATTAGAAAACCCTTGCCAAATCGTTTGTTATCATCCAAAGAAGCCGTGCACTTGGTATGTATATACCCTTTAAATAACACGTTGTATATGCTTGTGTCTGGAGTGGATTCACGGTAACAGTGTAATGGGTGGGGGTCGAACCCGCGATCTCTCGATCACAAACTGCAGCTAGGACTGGGAAACAATGTTTTAGCAAAAATTACAGAATATAATTTTTAGTTTCATCGAGGGCTTTAATTGACTGTGTTCTACTAACTTTCTCACCCGATTCTGCCTTAAAATCAATGTAAACAGGTTTGAATGTAAGTGTAATGTAGATATAGATGTAGTATTATTATCATTGCATCGTTTTGTTCCATTAGAAACACTAAATAAATACTGTATTTTATTAATACTATCTATTTCCATGGCGATACGTAAGTTTCTTATGTTTTAGAGTTCTAAATTATAGTAAAACTTTACCATTTTTAATAAAATAGGTATGTAACTTTCATTCTGTCCGTTTGGCGAGTTTCGAGCACTTTTAGCCGAGTTTAACGTAAATATTTCATAATTTTAATTTATTATTCCAATTCTAAAGTTAGTTAAAGATTGAAATAAAACATAAATGAATAACAAATAAAATAAGATGTTTCCTTATTAATTAAAGACAAGTCTAAGGTGGTATCAAAGTCATTTCAACATGTTAAAACGATCCATTGAGAACTCTACGAGCGCTAGTCCGGCTCGCCATTGACTGACTTTTTGCTCTAGAATTAAAACCATGGGATTTTCGATACGAAATCTGGATCCCTTATAGTCTGGTCAAATTACACCAAAAATAGGAGTGAAGTAACAAAAAAGCGCACCCAGCTGAAAATTGGTAGGGTTGTTCAAAACACCATTATAAATGAAATCTAATAAGTCCTCATCGATCCGATACCTGGATTTTTTTTTTTGAAAAACGATGGCTCTAAAAAAAGTATTAAATAGGTGTGTTTAAATTTTGGTGTACAATAAAGTATATTCTATCTATCTATCTATTTAGACATTTTTATAGATAATTATTATTTGATCTACAATTTTTGTCTGAGCTAATTTTATGATAAAACTTACCGTTTTGCTCAAAATCGCAAAAAAAATCGGTTTTGTGACCTTTGACCACTAGTAATTTTTTTTCCAGGTGTTGCTACGATGAGGACTTATGAGATTTCATTTATGTCTAAATTGACCAGACTATTATATGAGCGGCTTGATATAATTATCGAATTAACTTTAAATATATTCCGATATTTTTAATTCAAATATTTGCAAACCAATTGAACTGGCCATACTTTAGTGGACCCAGCTATAGAAACTGCTATAGCGCAATGATTAAAGCACGTAGTGGCGAGATAGAGGTTGAGAGTTCGAAATCTTAATGCAATGTCAATTTCATGAACCCAGTCCTAGTACAAATATTGTTATGTTTGAGGGATTTTCAAAGAACATAATTGTAACTACATTACTAGTAGTGTTCTCTTTGTTAATCATACCACCTACGTGGTAAGCATTGATCTGAGCGTCCGAGACAAAGGGCAAGTATTCACCCTTATAGGTTCGCACGTGCTCCGGTCACATCACATTTAACACAGACTTAACTGAATCTGAAACTATACTCTTCTTTTTCAAGAAGTTCAAAGTAATTTCTTTTTTTTTATTGTTGATAGACTTGCGTTTGACTACTCTGATATAAAGCAATGACGTGATCGAAGATGAAGCACGCCTGCCTAGAAGTAACCTATTCACTTTTGACATAGGTAAAAGACTTCCAGGTTATAGTTATTAGGAAACACAGACTCCGGCAGGGAATTACATACTTTAGCTGTATTTATACAACGTGTAATTTAAAGGGTATATACATACCGAGTGCACGGCTTCTTTGGATGATAACAAACGATATAGCAAGGGTTTTCTAATTCTATGTCTACATGTGTGGAGCATATTAGAAATTTCAATACATTGATACCAGAGACCGAATTTTTCAAATTAAGAAGAACGAAGAGAATTATCGTTTTATTGGCAAGTGACGTGGAAAGTGATGACCCTCATAGTGCTGTGACACGTTTGTTATTACTGGTATTCAAGAAACATATGAAACCAATAATTTGGGGTCAATTCTGTGAGTCACTTATTTTGAGCTGAAACTTTGCATAGAGACTCCATACCAGATGTTGTCTTCGGTCCTTTTGGATAGATATGGGGTTTCCGTTACACGTTGTATATTAGAGTATTTCAACAAAATACTCTTCCTAACTATGTTGGGATCGACTTCCAGTCAAACCGAATACAGTTGAGTACTGGTGTCTTACATGATGCGACTGCCTAACTGACCTCCACAACCCAGTAGCTGAGTAGCACGACACCCTGATAGACTGGTTTCAGATTTTCTGGCTGTTAACTACCCGTAATGACTGTCAAAGATGTACAAATGGGGACCGACGGCCTATCGTGCTTTCCAAGCCACGGAGGAATCTCAAATGTTAAGATGGTCACCCATTCATGTACAGACCTCAATAAGTGTTGCTTCACCTTAAAGATCGATACGTGCGGCTCTTATTGTTAAGCTTCTCGTAAATAATAGATTACCAAACAATAAATGTTAAATTTGCATTATCTTGCATTGAAACTTGTAGGTAGTCTTACTATCTTACTATCTTGTCTTACTTCTTATCTTACTTCTTATCTTACTAATACTAAAATACTAATACTTACTTACTTACTAATATACTTATACTTACTAATATTATAAATGTGAAAGTTTGTGAGGATGGATGGATGTTTGTTACTCTTTCACGCAATACCTACTGAAGATAGTTGACATTCTGGAATAACACATAGGCTACTTTTTATCCCGGAATTCCCACGGGATCGGGATTAACGCGGGAAAAACCTCCCACGCGAACGAAGTCGCGGGCAAAAGCTAGTATTATAAATGTGAAAGTTTGTGAGGATGGATGGATGTTTGTTACTCTTTCACGCAAAAACTACTGAACGGATCCGAATGGGCAAGTAGATAGTTTACATCCTGGAATAACACATAGGCTACTTTATATCCCGAAATACGCACGGGATCGGGATTTACACGGGAAAACCCTCCCACGCGAACGAAGTCGCGGGCAAAAGCTAGTATCTAATAAACGCAAGTGTTACGTCGGCTAATATTACCTATTGATTATAGGATTAGGCAAACCTGGCCTACGACACCTGACTAACAGCACTATACATTGCGATGACAGTTAAATCTCAGTAAATGTGGTCTTAAGTTACGCACCTGGTATTTATGTTTTAATTCATATCGGGAAATTCAACAAACATTGAAATACGCACGTACTTACATGATAAGCTATTAAAAGCGGATTTTGGTATACATTTATGTATAACCAATTTAATTGAAATTTTCAAACTTACTTGCCTAAGCCTTCACGCTATTTTAATGCGCGCATTAAAATAGCGTGAAGGCTTAGCAAAAGGTGTCTTACCTTTAAATGGTTGCAGCAACAAGTTAGTATCAACATCCAGCAGTACCTATTTAAAACTATTAGCCGTAGCACTTGTAGCAACTCACGATTCGAAGCAACAATTAGTCGTAGCACTCGCAACAACGCAACATACGATCGGAGCTACAAGATGTTCAAATCAATTAATTGACTGATTTGAATTTTGGATACATTTTCATATGAGATCTGTTATTAAGATCTCTTTCAAATAATTATTATAAAAATGATTAACCATCATTTTCACATACGCCCAGCTAGGTATATAAAAAAAAGTTATTTAAAAAATCTAAAAAACCCGACTGCTCAACTGAAAAGCAAGGAACAAGCACATTTTTATTTTAAAAAGTGACAAGCAGGCGGGACCCAATAGAACGTATTTATTTTAAATTTGACGGGTCCGCCCGCTTATCACTTTTTAAAATAAAAATGTGCTTGTTCCTTGCATTTCAGTTGAGCAGTCGGGTTTTTTAGATTTTTTAAATAACTTTTTTTTTCAACTTTTCAGTTAAAATATTAATTAACAATTTTTTAATTTTCCCGGTCGTGTCACATTGGCACCCCACCCGGATTCAGAAAGCGAAAGAGCTCAAGTCCATATTTTTAAACTTTCTCTTTGTATTATTTTTGCTAGTATTACACTAATGATAAATGTGATATACCTTATGAAATCCTTGTGATAAGCCCTTTAATTTGATACCCATACTGTGGTATTTGAAAAAAAAAAATTTTTTTTTCACTATGTATAATGACTTCGCACAGCTGCCATGTTTGATTTTTTCAAATGTCACCTATCTAAGAACACTTGGGCTGCTAAGACAAATCTAACGATACCTCAATTATGTGAATCCGTTCAGTGGTTCTGGAGATATGAGGTAATAAAGAATATTACATACATACATACATATATACAAGGTATGCGCGTAAAACATAACCCTTCCTTTGCAGTCGGGTAAAAATATATTAATAACAAGAGTGCATAACTTAAAATAGAATAAATGAGCTAAAACAGTAATAATTTAGAATTAATTATTTGACAATAATGACTGACGAAAAGTCAAAATTAAATACATAGCAATATTGTATATAATGTATTGTAGAAACGCACTCGAGCATTATTCAATAGTACTCGTACACAAAGCTCTTAGCATCCCACAGTCGCAGCATTGCGTTTACCAATGACCAACGGCGCTATAATGGTATCTCAGTAGATATTATATAGGTAAGTACTAACTAAGCACAAATCGCTGTCCACTGGTAATATGCTCAAAAGACGGGCGGCATTGCCACGCTGTATCAGTGGCGTAGCTACCTAGGGGCTAGGCGGGGCAGTGCCCCGGGGCCCTCAAACTCAGGGGGCCCTCGAGTGCTTGCTTACCAGAAAATCTCAATCGAACTGAACTTTTAAAATTTCCCCCATTTTCAAAATAAATATGACAGGTTGCAACCCGACTTTAATCATGGCAACTCAGTTAAGAGAAATTCGAAAGTTATACCTAGGGAATGCCCCTAAATTCTTTCTGTGGGTTGGCAGTGTTGACAATTTGATGGATAGCGATATGTGCGTTTTATTACTCATGAGTGTGCGTTTTATTGTCAATTCGAGTCAAGATTTATTTTTTTAGAACGGTTAAAAATGTATGCTGTATCCGGAGTAAGTAAGCTAATGTCAATATTTTTTTTTTAATACTTGTCAATATAGTGGTTTAATATTAATTGATTTTAGTACCACTCATATTGATGACCGTTACGCCAATAAATCATGACAAACTTATAGATTCGGCTACTCATTGAATAACGCGATATATCATGAAAAAAAATGCAGGTCACCTGCAGTAGGAGCATTAATTCAGGCCCACTCGCGAGGAGATCGTTCTTGGTCTCCACCATTATATGTGGTAACACTAGCGACGATGAAATGTTTACTGGGGATTCCCCAACGACGTCTTGTAACGTATCATTACGTTTCTCCTTCCTTTTACTTTTAACGTCGTCAGTGAACAGTGAGTACTTACATGAGAACAATCTGATATAAATATTGCATAAATTAATTAGAAAACTATAATTATGGACAAAAAGAAGAAACCCAGTGGTGCATTTAATTAAACGCAAACAACGCCAAGAAAGAGAAGATAGTAAACAAAAATTGCCCAAAATTGACAAGTTTTTTAGGCTGCCTTCTGCAAGTAATTTGGTGATAAATGGTGCCATTAGCAGTTGTGTCGAAATACAGATTTTTTCGTAACGTTGCAAGATTTGTATATTTTTTTCAGAAACAACATCAAACGTTGGGATCTACTGTCAAAATTCACTGGCGAATCGGACGTCACTCTAAAAAAAACTAAATCCGATTAAATGGTCCAGTAGGGTAAATACGATATCTGCAATAAAACTTGGTTTTTGTTATATTATCAAAGCATTATCACAAATAGTTCTAAAGAGTCCTAATAAAGATGAGCGTAGTAAACCAAAGAGTATTAAAACTAAAATGCTAAATTTCGAGTTCGTGTTGCTTTACGAATTCATGCACAGTGTATTGAATGACATCAATTATGCATCCAAAACTTTACAAAAATGCGACATCAATTTGGGTGAGGCAAGTAAAGCTTTAGCGGAGACCAAAACCTAGCTTTTCACTTCAATTTATTAATATTTACCACCTGGTTTTACCTCAATTAACTGAAGCATGGACTGTTCACCAATTATGTAAGGAAATAATGAGCAAATATGGAGTGCTAGAGTGCGACCTAAAGGAAATATTTATAGCAATGTTATTATCATTTACATTTCCTGTCACTTCTGCAGCAGCTAAAGGTCATTTAGCAGATTAAAAATAATAAAAAAATATTTAAGAAATTGTTTGGGCCAAGCTCGACTCAGACATTTATCGCTAATAGCAATTGAAAACAAAACCGCATCAAATCTGGATGAAATTATTGATACTTTTGCGAAAATTAAAGCTAGGAAAAGATTGTAAATATAATTGTTATTTACTCAGTTGGTAGGCCTGACCTTTACATAATAAACTCTTGAATCATTTCTATTTCGTTTTATTGCCCAATACCTACACCAAGTATTAATTGTAATTTATGTTATTACTGTTTAATATTTTTATTAACTGCCCTGCACTGCACGAAAAAGAGCTGATGGTAAAGTAGTTTAGCATTATTAAAGTATTTGTATATTTAATATTTTTATTTGACAAAACGTAACCAAATTAGATAGCAATGGGGCCTATTTTTTTATTTTCCCCAGGGCCCTTGGTTACCTAGCTACGCCACTGCGCTATATGGCAATGCTTAAATTCTGTCCAAGGTGAAAGCCAGCCTTAGAGTCACGCGAAGTGTCAACTAGGCGCCTGGTTAGGTCTTTAAATAATTTGTGAGCATTCAGACCCGACGATCCCAAGGCCTCCACCCCAAGCGGCTCGAAAATATAACTTCCATCAAGGATATTATATAAATTCCGCCGCTTTATATAAGTTAATTATTGTATATGACTTCCTCGTTGTTCCAGTGGTTGCAAACGCAACTGCTGTGCATGAGGTAGAGACCTCAGAGGTTTGATTCCCGGATCGGGCAAATAAGTGCTATTGGGTTTTTCTTTAAGGAATTTCTCAGTAGTAGTAGAGTTTGGAAGTTAGCGGTGTGATAACCCGTGTCTCGGAAAGCACGTTTAGCCGGCTGTCATTTGGACATAATTATTTGACAGTCGTTACGGGTAGTCAGTAGCCAGAAAATCTGACATTTATCTGGCCAAGGTGTAACGTGTTACCCAGCAACTCGGTTGTGGAGCTCAGATAGGCAATTGTTTCATGCAACCAGTTAGATTGGAAGCCGACCCCAACATAACTGGGAAAAGGCTGAGCAAATTAGGTTATTATTTATTTACATCTATTTATTTATGAAAAGATTATATTTCCAAACAAATATACAAAATTATGTACTAAAATACAAACTACAATAAATCATCAAAAAATTGATCCTCAACGCTGTCGGCTGGCAAAAAACTTACGTGTAAATATTTTTATTTTTAACCGACTTCAAAAAAAGGAGGTTTACAATTCGTCTTGAACATTTTTTTTTTATGTATGCTACCTCGTAACTCGGAGATGGCTGGACCGATTTGGAAAATTCTTTTTTTGTTTGAAAGGGTATACTTTCTAGTTGGTTCCATTGTCGTCACGTTTGGATCTGATGATGGGATCATGGAGAAATCGAGGGAGCTCTTCAAATATTATAGGCACACCTATAGCGTTTTGGGTATTTCTTATAGTACCTTGTGTAGTTGCTCTCGAAAAGCACCATTTGAGGAAGTGGAACTGATGATGAAGACCCCAGATGGCCACCGAAACTACTCAATAATAAGTATTTCGTTGATTGCGATTAGATTACTTGAATATGGATGTTAAGCACTTTATGCTCGTCACAATGCATATGGTGAAGTAGAGCTGATGGTGATGTACCAGGAGAACTCCTCAAAAATTAACGGCTCTGCACTGGGAAAAGCAATATTTTGTAAAAGGTGATAAGTAGTTGACATTTTGGCTTTTGTAACTAGATAAATTACAAACCGACTCACTAAAAAGCGTGAAAAAAAACTTTTTAGCAAAAAATAGAACCGACTTCCATATAAAAACACTACAAAGGCAAAAATAACTTTAATTTCGGAAGGCGGTGTCTTTAGTTTTGTATATATTTTCGTTTTTGACACCGCCTTCCGAAATTAAAGTTATTTTTGCCCTTGTAGTGTTTTTAGTGATTTTATTATCGGTTCTATTTTTTGCTAAAAAGTTTTTTTCCATATCTTTTATGGCGTAGTCAATTAATCTATCCATCTGCGGTCTTGGTTCGTGCACTTCGTCCTTGCGTGAGACCATTGTACGTAGATCATGGCTGCCATTATTCCAACCAGTCTACAGAAGCAGATGAGGTCTCTCGGTCTATAGGTACAGGATGTCAGTAAGAGAGTTATGGCATTGTCGTTTGAACTAGAAGGTTGTCTGCCTGTCTGGTAAATAGTACCTTGTTGCATTAATTCTGCCTATTTTTACTACAGTAACTAGGTACATAGAGTTTAAATAAATATATTAATGTACCAGGGAGTGGGACCTCGAAAATGTGTAAGTAACACTACCTACAATATTATTACCCTATACGTTAGTTTATTTACTTATTAATTAATGATTATCTTACTTATAAAATAATTATGTTAAATTTTGTTGGTATAAGCTCCACAAATACAAACTTCTCCAAATATTTTAATAATGTACGATGTGACATACTACTTTTACCCTTGCAGTCAAACCACAAATTCTAATTTCAGATTTGGAAACATAAATATATTTTAAATTATCATTAACAGGTTACCTTTTGTAAGTATTCAAAATATAGTAAAAAGCTATCAATAACATTTGTTTAACAATGCAAGTCACAAATCTGATTCAAGATTGTCCTCAGTCCCTTTCTATTAAGGCTCTGGGTTTATCAAGCGATCCCCTGAAGAGAATCCCACGCACAGAGAGCATATATTATTCAAAAGTTAAAAAGAAATAAAAAAGCTTTAAATTTGTTGGGAACGCAATGCTGATGTACCCTTGAGACTTACTAGGTATAAACTTGCGAAATCTTAAGAAAAGTTATATATACTTAGAGATGCATCAAATGACTAAAGAACTTGTGCGCTTCTGAGGCTGACTACGTTAATAAACTTTTTATTGTTATATTTATTTCACTAGCGACCTTGCAATGTACAGCTCCTAAGTGATAGAGATTATTGTGGTTTCTTCAAAAAAACAAAAGATGTAAAAAAGGCAAGATGTATAAAGTGTTATCTGTTAAACAGCCTTTAAATTATTTTTGCGGTTCGATACAGTGGTAAGCTGATAGATTTTTGGCATTGCTCCAATGTTGTGCCTGAGAGCAAAAGTAACCCGACTTTTCTGTAAATTGGTCCTTTTCGCCATGCCAACAGGAAAGTTCTCTTATGACTACCAAATAGATTGATAGATAGAATATACTTTATTGTCACTAATAACTTAAACACACCTGTTTCACGATATTGCCCGGATACAATGGCGGTCTTATGTAATGTCTTGCAGACAACCTTTGTAAATTCAAGTAGCGGTTACGATGCATGCCCCACGAGTGTTTAGGGTCGAGGTCCGTGGGTCCTCAGAGTGGGAACTCTAACCACCCACTAAGTGACTGGCTGGCTAGCCTACCTAAGTACCGTATAAAGTGAGACTTGGAGTAAACCTATTTTTACATTCTATCCAGGGAGATGCCTTGATGGGCGTTGCACAGGGACTTCTGTAGTAGTTTGGAAAGAGGACCATAATAAAGCCCCAGGACTTCCCTCCATATGATGATGGTGACTATCAGGATTGATTTAGTGATGTAAGAATCCCATACTCCTCGATCTCCCCACAAACCGAGCTACTTTTGTAGGTTTCCCCCGACAACAAAGGGGCTACTTGTCCGTAAAGAGGCTCCTCCTTAAACTTCCCGAATAAGAAAGGAGGTATAATACCAAGTTTGCCGGAAACACGATCTATTTCGAGAACAATTATTAATATACATTCGAACCTTCATTTCCTTTCATTGACTCATGTGATGATATGAATGATCGGAAATCCGGAATTCCCGCCCTTTATTTTAGATAATTTCGGACATCCCGTTTTAGTAATAAGGATTTTGTACCGGATATTTTAATCCTAGCTAATTCTCTACAAGAGAGGAGGCCTGTGTCCTTGCAGTGGATAGAATATAAGATGATTATACTTATTTATACAATGCACAACCTTCCCTGAAATATGTGGCTCTGGACAAATTACTGTTAAATAAACATCTTTTCAGCAAAAATACTACTAAAAACAGGACGTGTGGTCCACTTTCAGTATCTTTTCTCTGAAAATGACCGCCTGAGCATTATGACTGTTTATTAAAACAGTCATAATGCTGAGCAGATCGGATGGCAAAAGATTTCTTTGGTAAATGAACCATACTGCTTCTACAGCTATCGACTCCATCTAAAGTTTTCTATTAGATTTATACCCACGGAATAGTATTTGGCTATTCTGTTTTTACGATGCCGTGTTTATACCTCACATAATGTTAGCTTTCATAAATCCTATTAGTCAACTTGCATGGCTGTCGGCTTGCATTGGGGTCAAGTACTTAGAAATTGGTGAACAAACTCGCGATGGCCATTAGTCATCACTGTCCAATGCCAGGAAAAAATATAACATTAAGCACGATGTTTGTTTTTTTTCTTACAACTTTTAAAACAATAGCTTGTGTTAGCTGGTGCATTTTGAAGAGTTGTGACTAACACGAACCTAATCTTAGCTATACTATGACACAGGTAATTTAGGACCTTCCGTTCTCGTTTTTACAGGTTGTCTAATACTGGCTTTTTAAGTGTGTTTCACATCCATATTTTCCAGTTACATCTCATGATACATCGTTTATAACTAATTATATAAAACAAAATAAATCAAAAAACTTAAATTGAAAAATTAATATTTTTAAATTTAAGTTTTTTGATTGATTTATTTATAGGAAAAAACAAAATTAAAATCATAGCTTAGTAGCGTATAGGTACATGTGGTGAAAATAATCAGACATCTTTTTCTGTCTGTTGATAAAATATTCAAATAAAGTAATACGAATAAAACAACACTGCCAAATCACCACTCGATACCACTGCCTAGTAGTTTAGTTGGAAAGAAATACTGCAAAAAATCCCCAGCATCTTAATTTTTGGTTTAGCTCAAAGACACAGTATGCGAAGTAAACAGCATGTAAGAACTAGATATATTTTATAGCAGCAGTCACAGTCACCAACAACAATGCTTCGGACAGCTTTGATGTTGCCATGATTTCAGACATCAAAGCTGTCAAATTTCGTTTGACAGATCATTAAAGATTATTTTTTGGTTTCCGAACGAATGGAAACTGATTAGACTGTTTATTTATTTATTTAAAGACTGATTGATCAGCTACCTACAATCTAAACATTGCACTGATATCCAGTTTTCTTCCGCACCTACAACAGACAATACAAACAAGCATTCGATAAATGTTTTAAAAACATGTGTGGCGTCGTGATTAGTATAATAACAATCCAGTCGGGGGTCAAAGTCACGTTGCGCCGGCGCCTCCGCCATCACTCCTAGGCACGTACTATTCCATTTATGAAAGCTGCGTCGGACACACACACTATTTTTAAATATCCCTATGTGTGTGAAAGGTTGCGGTATTTTCCACATCAAAATAACAGTAATATATTTAAAAAAAAACTGACACCGTGCATGAGTGAAAGAAACGAAATAGAAAGAAAGAAAACTAGTTAATTGTGAAGTTTTATTCTGAAACAAACAATCTCAAATATAAAAAAAGTAAATTGTAATTGAATATAAAATATTGTAAGATGTACAATAAAGTATATAATAATAAATATATTATGTAAAAAATAGCACTCTATAAGTTTTCTGGACTTATAGAGTGCTATTTTTTCCCACAAAAACTGAGCTCATACTTTTCACCAAGCTTTTCAGCTGAGACCAAATACTTGGGCATCTTTTTGGACAAGCAACTAAATTGGGCAAAACACACTGAGCACATCACCAAGAAAGCTAGTATGCATGTGGCAGTGCAAATCCATGCTGGGCAGAAACTGGCCCAAAACAACCCACTGGCTATATACGACAGTTATAAGACCAATTATCACGTACGGCTCCCTTGTTTGGTGGCCCAGAACAGACTAAAGCACAGCACAAAAAGACCTCGAGAAGCTGCAACGACTTGCATGTGTGGCGATCACCAGCATTATCAGAACTGCACCTACTGCCGCTCTACAGGCCATGTTGGGCCTACCAACATTGCAACTCATAGTACGAGAGGAGGCTGGCAGCCTTTAGTCTTGCCATATCCGGGGCTCTCTTTAGAGATTCTAGGATCAAACACATACGCATCATGGAGGACTCAGTCAAATGACAAGCTCTGATGACTGCACCCTACGATAAGACTACAAAAACGTACCACTTCCAAAACAGCTACCAAATATAGCTCATGCCAGAGCCAGAGGACAACTCAGGGCCCAAGGAGCTTAGGATCCACACCGATGGCTCAAAGACAAACACTGGAACTGGAGTTCGAGTTTTCTCCAGCGATCTCAAGATAAAGATATCCATACCGCTGGGAAAGATCAGCACCGTCTACCAGGCGGAATGTGTGGGCATTATCCAAGCGATCCATGCCATAGAAGCCAGGAGATATACGGATAGTTACATCCGTATACTTTCCGACAGTGCCTCAGTACTTCAATCCCTAAGGAAAAATTATATCACGTCTAAGCTTATACTAGAACTAGTATTTGCGTGTTGCGCGAGGTGCAAGCACCTCGCGTGCCTGTGAAAAAAAAAAAAAAAAGGCGGGGGTTGATGGAGGGGTTTAGTATTTGCGTGTTGCGCGAGGTGCAAGCACCTCGCGAGCTTGTGAAAAAAAAATAAAAAAAAAAGAGGGGGGGGGGTGATGGGGGGGGGGTTGCACAAGTATTTCGACTTAAGCATTGCCCCTCTAAATGAATCTGAAAAAAAAAATGTTCCAAGTCTCTTAGATTCCGAGATCCGCCTAAAGGGGGGGAGAAGGGGGGCGGGGAGGGGGGACTTTGAAAAATGGTTTTTACTTTACCGAGCCTCCTCTATACGAATCCGTAAAAAGAAAAAATACGGGTCTCGTAGTTTCCGAGATACGATGGGGGGGGGGGAGAAGGGGGGGGAAAAGGGGGGGTTTGGCACTTTTCCCGTAGGTTTGAGAGTTACTTGTTTACGAATCTGTCAAAATATACCCACCTCCCCATCCACCATCTGGGAGAACAATTCTGTCAGTGAGTCAGTGAGTGGTAATTTAGCTTTATATAGTATAATGTCACAACGCGCTGCAACGCTCGGCGGTCAAGAACCGCAACACTGTGACACTACAATGGATAAAGGGGCACAGTGCATCACTCGGCAATGATGCGGCGCACGAACTAGCCAGGAAAGGGGTCCGGTTTTCGGACCCGAGCCCATCGTGCCGCTCCTCTTCACCCAGCTGCACTCATGGGTAAAAGAACACACACACGATCAAGCTCAGAAATGGTGGTCCTCGGCACCAGGCTGCAGGCAATCCAAGGAGGCGATGCCAAATCTAGATAGAACTATCCAGGCGCCTCCTACACATAGACAGAAGTAGTCTGCGAATGGTGGCGGGGACCATCACCGGGCACTACCACACAATAGGTATAACGGACAGTTCCCTGTGCAGGGCATGCATGGGGACGGAGGAAATAGTGGGACACGTGCTCCAGAGTACACGGAAATCACCGACATACGGAAATAAACCCTCGGGTCATTAAATTCCTTACAGACATCCTGAATAGACCGAGAGACCTGATCTGCTTCTGGAGGGAGGTTGGCTGAATGGAGTAATGGCCGACACGGCTCATGCACAATGGTCTCGTGCAGAGACTAAGTGCGGAAACCAGACCAAAGAAGGAGAGTGCTATTTTTTATATTTGAGTTTTTTATGTTGAGCAGGTATTTGCAGATTTTGAAGTTGAAATATTTTATACACAAATACTGAAAAAAAAAAATTACAGCGCATTTTGTGTATTTTTTTCATATTTGATAATTGTTGTATTTGGCTTGTAATGTAATGAGTGCTTTTATATTTTTGGAGATAAATTATTGATTCCGATTAAGTTTTCTAGCCAATTTCGAAAAGAAGAAAGTCATACACACCATTAAGTTTAAACAAAAGTTTATATGATTCTGAGATAATTGATTCCAATTTATTTGGCTACCTTTTTTCAATGATAATATTGATTTCAGGCTAAATACCGTCGCCATGGACAGAAAAGGTGGTCGCTCTTTAAACTTCTCTTACAAGAAAGGGTACGAAATCACAGCGTAATGGGTTTTTCCAACAGTTTCACCTTCCTAATTAAGTAGTCATCAATTTGAGCAAGGAAATGCACGTTTAATCAAAACATTAAAGAAACAAAGCTACCGTGTACCGCGCATGCAAAGCACATGTCGCCAAAATAATCTTATACTTTTTTGACCACCATTTTCTTCGCCACAGCCTAAACACTAGCACTATATATTATTTCACATTACTACATCCATATTCATAACTTCTTGAAGTAAAGATAACAGGTGGTCAAATACCGATAGTTATCTGAGAATCAGTTTCACAGGTGGAGTCATCTTACCACGGAATTGAAATACGTAGGACATAAAGGAACTCGCTCCATGTAAATAGGAGCGATTTCAACGGTAGGTACAGCAGGTGCATGCCAATTACATAGACTGGCAGTCCAGACATCAGGATCGAGGACTAGAGGTCTTCAGTGTACCCTATGTATGTTCAGTTTGCTACTTGAGTTTACCCTATGTAATCTATTGCCAGATAAATTCCAATTAAGACCATGAAAACTAAATGATAAAGAGGTAATATTCCGAACGCATTGAGATTGTCATTTTTTTCAACAATGCCCCGCGTTAGGAAGTCCTTCTGTATCGTTGGTGCATTTTTACAAACATCCTAATCGAAAACAAATATTTGTAGGCCATACAAACATTGGTCCTGGTGAGGGAATCGAACGTACCACCGCTGTGCAGGAGTCGATCACTCAACCACTGCGCCAAAGTTTTTATATCTTTACTGTGGGATAGGTCACGGATACGAAACTGCCGGAAAATATCTAGTCTAGTATATTTATTGAATTCATAAAATAAACAAGAAAATCGTTTTCCAACAATGTGACACCGCAATTTTATTGAAACGTGAGAAATACTCATATATACTATTGAATGTGCTGGCGTAAGGTTCTTTATTAACATCCGATTTTAGAATGAGTCCATATACGCGGTGAAACATTGTCAATTGTCGCACTGCTACCTGTCTGTCCAAACACAGTGAGTATGCTAAACTACCGCATTATAGTACTTTACCGTGAACTTGCCCGTTTCCTTTAACTGACGTGACGGGTTTTCCTGTTTGTGAGTCCATCCAGAATGGATTTCATTTTATTAGTTCTGTGACTTTGCAATTTACTTTGAACGGTTGATTTATTTAAGTTGCATTTCAATTACAAACTTTCCGTACGAACATAGTCGATGGTGATGACTTTTTGTGATGGCAGATCCCATGAAAAACGAAAAATTAAATTTTTTTACTCAGCCGTTAATGGCAACAGTGGGGTTGCTAATACCACCCGATATCTTGATATCATATTCTTCTATGATTTATTTTGCTGGAAACCAGCCCTTACTTTACTACTTAAAAAAAGTGCAATTTTTTAAGGGTTTTCAGTGACCATTATAAGTATTTTGTTCTGCGAAATTGTGAAAAATATGTTCTATCGTCACTGTAAAGAGCATTAATAAACGTCATTTTCGGAATTGAGAATGAGAATTCGAGCAAAGGCTACTTAAGAATTTAATTCAGGTTGGTCAAGTTCTCAACTCTATTACTTAAATGAGCTCTACCAAGCAGGAGGGGGAGGCGGTCTGTAGATTTTTTTATTTATTCGCTGACTCATTCGCACTGAATGTTTTTTCAACCTTTTATTACTCACTATTGACTATTGATTCCGCTTGTTACTTTCAATATTAGCCAACATATATCTTCAATTGATAATTATTGTCGCGTCGTCATGGCTCAGGTATACACATGATTAGTAACGTTACGAAAGGAAATGAGATTATGATTTTGTGAAATTTATTACTATTTAGTTTATACATTACGCACAAGTTGTTTCTGATTAAACGGATTATGTTATTTCGTTTCCTTTTCATATAACTCACAAAGACCTTGTAACTCTTTTCTTCCGTATAGGAATAAATGGGAAGACCTTTAGCCCCATTTATAATAACTTAAATATGCTTGGTTTTAATACAAGCAAGTCCCAATTCTGCATGAAAAATTTGAATAAAGAATATTTTAATCAGTACATATCATTTAAACCAAGCAAATGGCCAGAACTTTTGTTAATGCCTGAACGAAGAAGTCTGTTTTCTCTAACTATGTAAATCTTCAATCAAGTTCTTTTGTAGAACGTGGTCGCTCAAACAAATTTTATACTTCCATTAAGACGAGAATAATTACTGGAAAGACCTACAACATAGTGCAACACTTTTAACTTTAATGATTCAATGAGTAATTTCATTCGTCAGAAAAAATAGGTTACGATCTATTTTGGCCACGCAAAAAAGGCCATTGTTTACATTATGTGTTAGTAGCATTATTATGTCAATTTGCAGCCGTCTCATGTCTAGACCAGATGTTATATATTTCCAAAAACTAGTCTCGTCTGGAGCTTACCTAGTTACAGCAGTTACTGTGTGTCTAGACGACGACGCCGCGACGCAGGGAACTTCATAGGAAGCTCGTTTTAGTAAAACAAGCCAGATTTGACCCGAAATTTACGCTATACCTATCTTTTCTCTACTAAATAAATTCCTTTTAAAAGTAAATACTACATGATGATTTTGGACAAACGGGTCTTCTGTTTTTTTTTTTCATTACGGTAAACTGTGTTAATTAAACGCATTGAGCTGCAAAATAAAAAGTTCCCCTAAGCGCATGTACAAAGACTCCACAGTAGCTGCACAAAACAAAAAAAAAACGGGTCAAGTCATTGAGGTAATTTGTACTACGTACGGTCAAGTCTGAATTGAGCCCAAGTTTGGTGCTCAGCAAGAATAATTGATAAAATACTTAATGCATTTTAGCTTATTTTTATTAACTTATCTTTTATTGTTTTTTATTTTTTATTTAATTAGATATTTAATGTATCCCCAAATAATATGTAATGATACAAAAACATATAAAACATATACTCGTGTTTCTGAATTCAAATAAATATATAACTAATAACAAAAATTGCAGGTGACTGTTGTTGTTGACGTTTCGTCAACATAATATTATGATCATATTTTTTACCATGAATGTCATGCTTGCAGGGTTGCACTCTATAACACAATGTGTACGCGACGAAAAATGCTGTGAGTATACTGGCAGTATGTATAACAAGAGTTTTCAAGATGTACTAGTATTAGTAATATATAATACGTTGTGACTCTCTACTTTACTGTCTCGCAAGTGCGACTGTTGAGCATGACGTCTCGGGTTCGATTCCCAGGTTGGTCATAGTGCTATTGAGTTTTTCTATAAGATTTTTTTCAGTGGCAGTCCAGAGTTCGAAAGTTAGCGCTGTGATATGTTCTATATGACCGTTGTCAGCGGAAAGGGCACAACTTAAGCAATATTGTTAAAAAGAGATGTTTAAATTTTGGTATACAATAAAGTATATTCCATCTCCTCTCCTCTAGCCTCGGAAAGCACGTCAGGCAACGGCAAACAACACAAATGGCCGCTCGGTACCTTCTAGTGTTTTAATTGGAAAAAAATTGCGCAAAATCCACAGCATCACAATTTTTTGTTTAGGTCAAAGCACGAAATACCACGAATACGTGCTTGAGCACGTTAAGCAGTTGTTCCGGGCTGTCAATTGGACATAATTGACTAGTCAGAAGCCAGACAATATAAAACTGGACTAGCCAAAGGCATTTCCCAGATACTGGGTTGTGAAGGTCCCAGCATCCGCATCCCACACAGACCGGTTAAGTAGACGCACAGCCTTACTGAGCTGATCTGCGAGTGGGCCTAACTAAAAAAAAAAAAAAAAAATCCGCATCCCATCCATCTGACTTTATTGTGACTGCCGCAATACTTTAAATATGACCTACTTGTATCGTGTCACGATGATAGATAGATATACTCTTTATTGTACACCATAACAGAATTAAAAAAGGATTTAAAAAACTACAAAGGGTGTTACAATGGGCGGTCTTATCGCTAAAAGCGATCTTTTACAGACAGCCTTTGGATGGATTTGACACAGCAGGAGAAAATAAATACGCGGGTAGTCCATGGTGTACTATTCACTTATATACAATAAATAAGTAATAACCGATGTATAGCACTAAATCAACCAATTTCCACAGCATTGTTATTTTGACTACAAATTCAAGATGCGCGTTTGTTTGACAGTTTTTAGGGTTCCTTAGCCGAATAGAAAAAAACGGAACCCTTATAGATTCGTCATGTCTCTCAGTGCACCTGTCCTTCTGTCTGCCCGGAATAAAATGGCTGTGACATACACAGCCATTTTATTCCAGAACTATTAAAACTACACAGTTGAAACTTGGTGGGTAGATGTATTCTGAGAACATTTAAAAAAATAAACGTTACGGGGGCTCCCCATACATGGAACTGGAACTTCAAAAATACCTGAAATATTAGACCTGAACGTGCGTGTCTATAGATAGGTTTCTTTTTTAAATAACGTGGAGGTTAATGGAGACACTTCCAATGTGGTAAAATGTACCCCCCCTACCTCTAACTTGTAAAATAATGGAGTGAAAAGTCTAAAAAATAAATGCTATAGATTTCAATAAAAAAATTTAACGAAAATTGTTTTGAACGAGACACAGTCAGTTCTCTTTGAGATATAGCACATTTAAAAAATCACAAATATAATTTTATCATTCAAACAAACACTATGAAAATCAGTTATTTTGCGTAGCTACTACGGAACCCTTCATGAGTGAGTCCGACATGCACTTGACCGATTTTTAAAAGCAGAAACTGACAACCCTAAGCCGGCTCGCCACACGCTGCTGTTCCGTTCAACAGTTTTACTCAGTACGCGCGTGGCCGCGGCGGTAGACGCGTGACAAGCGTTGTGCTCAAGGACACTATATTTTTTCATTTACGATAAACTCGTATTAAAATTGAATTTCAATGGAAACAGTGCGGTAGTTCAATCAAACACAATATCGTTTGTACGTATGAAATAATTGTAGTGTCTATATTTATGTTCCATAAATCGATTTTTGGCAACTCCTTAGAGAATTAGCTAGCTTCATCATTTTTGAGTACAAGTTCATTGGATGTAAAGTCTGAGTGTGAATTCGACAAAGTTATTAGTGCTTTCAGTGTCAGCTGTGGAACCTTATTTGCTATCCCTCTCGGTTAAGTAGAAAGCGAAAGGAAGGCCGAGAGTTGAGCAAGCATTGTTTTGTTTTCATGATTTTCTTTGCTTTATGTAAATGTAGAGCGGATTAAGAAAATGTAAGTTTTATTAATTGAGCTTTTTTACTTTTAAACTTGTGTGTTAATTTTGTATTCTTTTTTTTTGCTGGCCATTTTTGGCGGTCGAATGTCATTATTGACATCTCTATAGCAATATGTTTTTTTTTGCTTGTGTACTGTCATTTAGTAGGTAGAACTTTCTGAATTAGTATGTTGTGTTATGATTTATTTGTAGATCACTCTCGGTCATGTGGCGGCTCCAATTAGACTTGAGTTCGTTTATAAATAGTCCCCACTTAGGATCCCTTGCACGTTACTTGTGCCAACGACTAACTAAGCTTCGTATTATTACACTTATCATTAAAAACTTTAGTTGAAAGCTTTCCAAATCTTGTCAAATGTACGGTTAGCTGCTAAGTGTTTTAATCGTTAAAACAACATTAAACATTATGCATAGGTAGATGTAAGTCTGTACAAAAGTAGTTCGAATTATTCAGCGAAAAAATAATATAACAACGTAATATAATGATGCGTTATATCGTGTTATAATATTTATGATAGTTATTTTATCATTATAATAATGAAACGCTACTTAATTTCGTCCTAGCGAAATGTTATTGAAAAATAATCTGATTAGGCACAAATTATCGTATGCTTTTGTAACTTCAAGTATGGCAATACTAAGTTCCTTTTCAAAGGTGGGGCTATTCAGGTTAATAGCCCAAATACCCGGTGTGTTTGTTATATTTCTATTATTTTGGGCGGAAGAATGACTTATAAGGTTATATTTATATTAAAGTTCATCATTACTGTAACTGTTAGCCTGTATTATCCCACTGCTGAGTAAAGACTGTGATTGAATGACTTCTAAATTGTCCAAGGCCAAAGTGCACCACTGAGTGTTAGTTTGATCCATTTTCTACGAGGTCTGCCATCACGCTCTCTGGCTGTGTTAGGGCTCCAGTAAACATGCTGCAGATGTGGCCAGTCCAGGCCACAGCTGCTAAATAAACTAAATCATAAATTAATATATATGATTTTCATTCTATTAAAATATCTTATATATAAGTAAATGTGGTTATTTAAACAGTTCAAATCAAGAAATTATATAGGCAAATTAAACGTCCAATACTGATATGTCGTAAATTTGTAGCAATGCAATAAAGCATGAACGCAGTCATAACTTTATGTAATATGTAGCGATACAATTAGATATGTCAGGTCATTAATGACAGATGAGATGATGAGATGCATTTGTCAAAATGACGTCGAATGACGTAGTTGTATGTTGTAGTATCGCAGAAGATTGATCATGTAAAAAAATTGAAATATTGTTAAAATATTCAATCCAATCCAATCATTATACGTTATGTATGGCAAATTGTCTCGAACATTAGAACCTTTTCTATCCAAATCAAACAAGCTTTCTAGATATTGTGGACACGGCATGGCATTGGCAGTGCTTTCGCCAAGTTAAGAAAAATACAGACGGCCGGACCACCCTTTTCTTTTAAGTCAACCAAGTTCAAAATTTATTAATATTGATATTTATTAATATTGATAAGAAATAGATAAGTATCTAAATTAAACAAAAACCAATAGTATAATTTGAACGATAAAAACCGTAAGTATAGGCTTTTAGTTTCAGGAAAAGAAACTAAGGATTTAATTTGTTGTCGTAAGTAATCACTAACAAAAACAAATGAAATCCCATCAAAAACATAAAAGTAAAAACACGCCAAGTCTAGCAAGCAGTAAGGATCGCCGCAAAAGTTCTCATGTAAAGTCAATTATTTTCTTGTTTCATATTTTTAGTACAAAACAAAATTAATATTAAATAAAGCAAATAATTTAAAAAATTAGAATCGATTCCAAATGTTGATTTTCAATCTCCATGTATAAAATTCAAAAGTTTTAATCTATACTAATATTATAAAGCGGAAAAGTTTGTTAGTTTGTTTGTTTGTTTGTTTGTTTGCTTGAACGCGCTAATCTTCGAAAGTACTAGGTGGATTTGGATGAAATTTGGTATGGAAGTAGCTTGAAGCTTGAGGAAGGTTATAGGCTACTTTTTACCCGACTGCAAAAAAGGAGAGTTATGTTTTTACCGTGATAGAATCCACGGGAGCGAAGCCCCGCGAGAGTACTAGTTAAAAATATTTTTGTCATAATATATTACTTATTATATTGGTTTTGTTTTCCCCAATTTAACGGAATACACTTAAGGCTTTGTTTTATTTTTATCCAGAGCTAAAATGTAATTTATGCTAGCGCCTGGCTTCGCACCAGCAGAAAATTGTATAACTATTGTTAAATTAATTATACACAAAACTTTCTGGTTATTTTCCTTTAAATTACTGAAAACTGGGTTTAAGCGGAGAAACACACAAAGGCAGACAGTGCCTCTATTACCACTATTTAGTGCCGAGATAGCATGATGGCTATTGATCAGATAAAACACTCATTATAATATATAATTCAATTATTTATTTGTTAACCCTTAGATTAAAAGTCCTCTCCCTGCTTGAAGTTTTCTTCATTAGTTTGTTCTCATTACAAAACTGTTTAAATTATTACAAACCAGTTCGTAAGCATTTTCTACGATTCTCCGTTTACTCATACAAAGTGTACATACAATTCGTTATTTATATATAAATTATAAATGAAGATTTATGTTAAGGGCGCAGGTGTTATCTCAGAAGTCTAATGAAATACTTACTTTCTCTTGTGTTATCCTTATCAGCGCACAATGTACCGACCAGCAATATCACTCAATATTAAGTCGCTCCATGAGAGCTTCCCTTATCTGGATTTCCTGTTTTCAATGCTACTCTTGAGACTTACGAGTTCATGATCTCATATGGTCCTATCAGCGTTTATTTAATACCTGAGTCCGATGCTAAGGAATCTAATTAATTTACAATGTCAACAACATTACTAACGTAAAAATAAAACAAACTCACTGCGTACACAATGTGCGAAGAATTTCTTTGTCTTGTAACTTATCTCTGAATATTTCATTAAAACCAACAACTACCCATGTTTCTTTTGTTTCAGAAATCGCTTATATATCTTGTACCCTACAAGAATCTTACAAGTACAAAATATGGTTAGCTGACATCTGTGACTACTTAAATCGAACTCATCATGGATCACAGCGCCAACGTAACTGCAGCCAGCTCTACGAACACTCAGTCGCATACTTCATGTTTGGTAGCTAACACCGACAGAGTGGCACACGACAATCATTCCAATGATAATTTAGAACACGTTCATAAATTGACTGACTTAGATAGATGTAGAATACTTAATAAAGAACAAATCAAATGCCAACATGAGTCTGAAAGACGATACACCGACACAGATCGTCCCTGCCACAGAGCTTCCGAACGATGCGTATTGCATAATAAAGAAGACGTATACGGAAAAGAATCGATTACCAGAAAGAGGGTTGAGTTTGACGAATGCGATGATTCAAGGCGGGCCGCTAATTTGAAATTTAAATGTAGTCGGGATGCACAGGAGTGGACGGGAGCGATCGGGAGGACAATAGGCATCCGTGTTCACGTGCGCGCCTTAGCCGTCGTGGGGTTGTTCCTGACCGCGCTGGCGACGAGTGCCGCGGCGCCCGCTCCGACCAGATCCCGGCCCACGCGCAGCGCACACGAGAAATCTGCGGTAAGTTTTTAAACATTATCATGAATTTAAATTATCAAGATTCACAGCGGGTGCTCATTTTGCGGAGATACAAATAACGACAATGGGACCTATGATTTATAAATGACAATAAGTAGGAAGATGCGGCTCATCCTAGCTCATGCATACTAAAGAGTAAGGAACGTGTATCCTGAGGACTTGTTAACTTAAATCCCCGTCCCTAGTGCGCCGGAAACGCGCTGCTTATTATACTGACATTGTGTGAGTTATCTGAATCTTTTTGATTTACCAGACAATGTCTTTCTTTATAAAACCGTTTTGGAGCACTTGCACAGATTTGTATGAGATTTTTAATTCAAAACAATAGCAGTGTTTGGTACAAACGTGCTTAAAATGGGCTTTGTTTACACGGACAATTTTAATCTCTGTTTCTGAGCGCATGTTTTCTAACATCAAATAATTAGTTCTTACTGAAGTACGCTAGATGCCCATATAGGCAAACTCATACCTATAATTGACATGACGAAGATTCCGATATGGTATCATACAATGTGGGCTATGCAGGTAGGACATAGCTATCATTACTATTATTACTCGCGTGTAGTAAGTTGGATCACGATTACATTCGTGATGTTATGTAAGTCCACATAGGATGCCTCTGTTATATTCGCAATAAAGGTCTCCCTTTTACCCGGAGAATGTTTGATTCTCCCTTAGAAGGAACCGTTATCCACTGACGGATTAACGACCATTTAAGGCGTATTCCTACTGAGTGCAAGTAATATGGGGACAAAAAGCTGGCGTGTCGTATTAGATTACTGGCAGTGACAGACGGACGGACCGTTTGGGAGGAGATTAATGGGCTAAGTGACGAGTGGGAGGCATGCCTGTAGTCCTCCGCAACTCGGGAAGACATCCCGCTCATTTATTTCGTGGACCGTTACAAATAGTGAAAAATTCGAGTAATTTTATTGGGGCCATGTGACAGCTAGTCCTGTGGGAGACACGGGTTTTCTATTCGGCTTATTAATATCATGTTATTTTCTAATTTCGATACAACATTTTCCTCTCCACCTACACCAGGCTTATTTATTCGTTAGTAACATTTGTATAAGTAAACGTCATCAATCAGAGTAAGTGCTATGCTAATTAAATTAACCATATAACAAAACGCTCAAAATTTCTCAATCTGAACATGAAAATAGATTACAAGGAGCTAAATGAGTTTGATCCAACGGAATGAGTTGAATCAGATTTGAACTCGATATAATCACAGTTTAAACACGGCGTGACCGTAGTGTTAACGGCTTCCTGCGCAAGCGCATATAGGCCGTGTTTGCGTTAAACTTAGTTATGTAAGTGATAACTAGTCCATTGCAAGCTCGGAGAAGCAAGAATATGAAGGAATATTTGAGGTAGTTGGAACAAAAGATTTTTTTGTGGAACTTTGTAGGTATTTCGTTCAACTCCTTGTTCTAAGTTGAGCTATCCTTCATCTGACAAATGCTTGCACTGTATGAACAGGCCCACTCCAATCTGTGAGCATTTTTCCTCAAAAGATCGCCTCAGACCAGAGGTTCCCATATAATTTAACCAGTAATGATTGTATGGACTTCAGAAGAGACGGACCCCTGAGTTTGTTTCGGTCTTTCTTCTCAAGGTAGTCAGTTAGGAAACACCGGCCTCATCTAATCTCTAGTTAACATTTACGAAAGAATTACGTGTAAAAGTGTTATGTAATAACCAATTTGCAGAATAAAGATCATTTATCAATTTGTTAAATCTTGATCTTTTACCTATGAGAGAGCTTTTGAAACGTCTGCAATGACCGCAGGTGCATTCCCCTGGTCTTCAAGATACAGGCGCTGCCTAGTTTGGAGGCCGTTGACATCCTCTTTAACAAAACAAAGTTAATTACAGACAAGAATATTATACTCGTAATGTTAATTGTTTAGGTTAAGAAAATTACTGCAACTCTGGTCCAATAAATTTATTCTTATTCTTATTTGACGAATAGTAAATAAACAGACTATGAATTTTACTGAGCACTGTCCGCATAATATTCCTTCGAATCAGTTATTAATGAGCCTAAGTTAATTTATTTCTGGCAGTGCAGGAAAACGAGTGTAGTACGCAATACTGTGGATATTTCCATTATGCAGTTGTTATTTTGTCATAAGTTTTACCTAGTTACGTAAGTACAGGGTATTTTCACAATTATTTCTTTGTCCTTTGTGTGAAGGATAGATGCGAGGATTTTAAGTAAGACAATTTATTAACTCAAGAAACATTTCAACATTTAATTCACTATCGCAAACCATTCCAAGGCATTAAGTCAGTTTCAATAAAGACTGGATAGTTAGATGCGAAAATCAGAGGATAAGTATTGTAGTGAAATTGTGTGTTTCAGTGAAACACAAAGAGGAAATTAGTATTTGTGTGATTTTGTTCAAATTGGCTCATAAGAACTGCAGTTCAAGATTGCTCGTCGACGAGCTCTATATTTACCTACTATTCTAACGTTCGTTTTTTAACATACATGGTGGTGATTAGGTTTATCACATTAAATTGTACAGCAGGTATTACAAGTTGTTATCAGTCTGTTAAAATAATAAAATAAATCATTTTACTAAAATTAAAAAATGCATGCGCATAAAAACAAAATTAATGGCGTTATTGGTAAAAAATAAATAATCCTTTATAATATTAGTTTACTGACCTGTAAAAGCGACAACGCCGCGGCGCCGACGTCGGTGGAGCACGCGTCGAGTGATTGGTCAGCTGATTACGTTTATGCAATACATGGTGTTGTGAAATATTAAAATGGAAAAAAGGTCCCACGGCTATAATATTTTTTATTATTAAATTATATAAATTGTATGTGATAAAATACCTAATATAGAGTACGTGGTTTCAATTAATGTGATAACCTAATCACCACGCTGTATAAATCCATACTTATATTATAAAGAGACAAAATTTGTTTAGTTTGTACGTAAGGGGCAATCTCTGGAACTAATGATCTAACGCTAAAAATATTTTCATTAGTAGTAAGGTGCATTATTTGTTAGTGCTATATGCTATAAGTTCTTTCCAAATCCACGCGGGCGAAGTGCTAGTATTAAATACACCTATAAAATCCAAAACTCATCTATACTAATATTATAAAGCGGAAAAGTTTGTTAGTTTGTTTGTTTGTTTGTTTGTTTGCTTGAACGCGCTAATCTTCGAAAGTACTGGGTGGATTTGGATGAAATTTGGTATGGAAGTAGCTTGAAGCTTGAGGAAGGTTATAGGCTACTTTTTACCCGACTGCAAAAAAGGAGAGTTATGTTTTTACCGTGATAGAATCCACGGGAGCGAAGCCCCGCAAGAGTACTAGTGTATACATAAGAACATTACCAAATTCAAAACCGCTATGACTTTACCTACCCATCTGTTGACACCAACACAGATCGAGTTCAGTAAAGGTGCAATCACGACACGTTTACTTTCCTCCGTCAAGTTTATTATCGGCGTAGGAGGAGCAGGTATTGTAGACGCAATCTGCTTGCTGGCCAGTATAACTTGATCGGCGGTGATTACAGGAACTAAAATATACTGTCTTTGACATATTTGGACTATAGATAGATATATAGAATATTCTTTATTGTACAATAATTTGTTCGAAAGAGTTACCGCGGCCTCGAAACACGAAGGACAAATGATGGAACACGGAAGGGTTTTATTCTACTAAAATTCTACAATGATTAAAATGAATAATTTAAACACACCTGAATTACAATATTGCTTAATTTATGTTTACAATGGCGATCTTATCGCTGATAGCGATATTTTCCAGACAACCTTTGGATGGACTTTATGAACATAAAACAAAGAGAGGACGGACTATGTTAAACTTTGATAACACGCCTCCTTGACCAGGAAAGTACGGTAAGCTGTTGGTCTCGGCTGTTATTTGTACATCTTTGACAGTCGTTACGGATAGTCAGAAGCCATAAAATCTGACACTGGTCTTAACAAGGAGTATTGTGTTATCCAGCTAGGTATAGCAGATAGATAGGCGCTCCATGTAAGACACTACTACTCAGCTGCATCCAGTAAGACTCAATGCCGACAGCAACATAGTTGGGAAAAGCAGATTATAATAAAACTTTGGAAGCACGCCACTTTCGGTGAGCGCATAGTTGGGTCTACATGACCCGCCACATTTTGATATATGGGTCGGGTTTGAAGAGCGGCAGCTCAGTAGCTGACGCTAAGATGGTAAGAGAACTACCATTTAATCGTTCCTCGTCGGAACCGCTGAATAGACGCGGGTCAAACACGCCTGTTACTATAACAAAGACGTAATAAAAAAAATTGTTGTTGGTATTTAGCTTGATTTTCATGACAAATCGTGAAGAAGTTAAAGGTAACTACGTCTAATTCTAAGCCTACGCCTAGCGCCTTAATAAATATGACTCCGAAAACAAAATAATTACGTCCGTAAGTAAGTGCGAGGTAAGAATACTAAGTGTGTTATGTATTTGCACAAGCGTGAAGATGTCGCTTAATTACCGACACTGATTCGTACAAAAATAAAATGTTTCTAAGAATATCATGATGAAGGGCCACCTTTTAAGGTGCCTAATGTTAGAAAAAGATACCAAAACTGCCAAAAATTAAAAACTAAATCTATAAAGGCATATAATTATAATGTATATACAGAAATTGAAAGAAAGTGAGTTAAGTAGATGTGTAGACAGAAATAGAAGATTTTAATTCAGTTTAGTTATTTTATAATAAAGACTAGTTACATTTTAAAAATAAGATAGAAGTCGTCAATTTTGTTATAACATAACTTTTTCGTTTATATCTTTAAAGTAAAACTTTTAATGATATGTAAGTTTATTCAAAAGCCTAAAGACAATTTTTAACCATATATGTATAAAGCTTCCTAAAATCTTTTTATACATAAAAATACATTCTTTTGGGTCACTGTTACCCAACCAGATATTCGGTGTTATTAGTTTTCACTATGTTGCGCCGGGTTAATTGATTAAACATTTTTTTATGCAGTCTAATTAAAAAGATGTAATTTTTATGGTGTCAAATCACGACAAATCCTTTTTAAATTGGGAATAACATTTTGGTAAATGCGACCATGTAAATGGTACGCGACCCCTGGTTGCAACTATCAGGAAACACAGACTCCGGCTGGGACTCTTTTAACCAAAACTCTAATAAACACGTACTTTGTTCTCCGTCTATCGAAAATGATGTTATGTCGATGTATGTATAGGTAGAGGTATATATATAATTGAGGTAGATTCTTCTTCTTCTTTTCGAGGCGATGCTCCAACTTTTTTGTACCAGTATGCAGCTAACAACTCAATTGAGGCAGATAAAGTACTGAAAAGAGAATAGAAAATTGTATAAGACCAAAGTGAAGGTCAACTTTTCGTCTAGCTTTAGTGTGATCGTATGTATGCTTGCCATATACAATAAGCTTTGTCATTTGGCCGAAGACAATATAAGTATCCGTTTCTATGTTTGACTGCCAAGCGAAACCAAGCCAAAATTTACTTGAGAAACTGGTATTAAAGTGCAAAACGACTCACAAAAAATAGAGTAATTTCGGGATGAACTTGAAAGCAAAAAAACGATGTAGAATGCAGTATCGTCTTCATTCCTCGCATTGGTCTTCAGTCTGGAAAGTCCGACACTTTCCTGAACAGATTCATTTTATGTAGTGAGATACCGCGGCTATGTGTGGGTGATGTACTATAACAAAAGGTGTCTGGCCCGGCTGGTATAATGCCGGCTCTTCACGTTGGCCAACATAGTGGCGAATGTAGTGGCCAATGACTATTCGCCAACGTGTAGAGGGGATGTTTGTGCACCCAACATGCACAAACACCCCGTCTACACGTTGGCCAATAGGCATTGGCCACTACATTCGCCACTGTGTTGGCCAACGTGAAGAGCCGGCTTAACGCTAGTAAATACCTTGCAAACTGCACGGGATATGCATTGTCTACCGCGTTCCCTTACGGCGGACCACTTAGCGTGCCTGTCTACACTTGGCTATAGTGGTCTATATTATTCATGGATATTTTCGTGCAGAAACATTGCTGTTACGTAATTTTGATACAAGGATACCATGCTCTTTTTTAGTTTATTTTGCATTAAAGTTGGAAAACGAAAACCATTTCGATCCGATGTTACATAAAGTTTTCAATATTCGGACGTAATTAAGTAATTATGATTAACTACAGTATCAGTATTAAAAACATTGTTACGTAGTACATTATAACTCCAATGTTTTTAATACTGATACTGTAACTCAATGATTACAAATATGTTTTATTTAAAGAGAGTTTAGCAATGTAGATTGAATTCACATTACTAGCAATCTTGTTAACCCCTCCAACTAAGCTAAATATGCTTGTCTGGAGTAGGTTTACGGCAATAGTGGAATGGATGCGTTTCGAACCCGCGATCTCTCGATCACAACGGGCGACACTTTAGCCATGGGGATATTGTCGCTTCAAAACTACGTTATCAAAAAATAATTATTTAAAAAATTTAAAAAACCCGACTGCTCAACTGATGTGTAAGAAATAAGCACATTTTTATTTTTAAAAGTGACAAGCAGGCGGGACCCAATTGAACATATTTTTTTTTTAAATGGGTTGGGCCCGCCTGCTTGTCACTTTTAAAAATAAAAATGTGCTTATTTCTTACACTTCAGTTGAGCAGTCGGGTTTTTTAATTTTTTTACAGAAGTTTTTTTTTCAACTTTTCAGTTAAAATATTAATTAACAATGTTTTAGTTTTCCCGGTTGTGTCCCATTGGCACTCCACCGGATTCAGAAAGTGAGTCCATATTTTTAAACTTTCTCATTGTGTTATTTTGCTAGTATTACACTAATGATAAACATGATATACCTTTTTGAAATCCTTATGTTAAGCCCTTTAATTTGATACCCATATTGTAGTATTTGAAAAAAAAATTTTTTTTCACCATTTATAATGGCTTCGCACAGCCGCCATGTTTATTTTTTTTTAATGTCACCATCTAATAACACTCGGGCTGTTAAGACAAATCTAACGATACCTCAATTGTGTGAATCCGTTCAGCGGTTCTGGAGATATGTGGTAATAAAGAATATTACATACATACAAGATACGCGCGAAAAACATAACCCTTCCAGTCGGGTAAAAAGAAAGCATGGATTGTTTTTTAACGAGCGTATTTCAATTATTGTTTTAGATGTAAAGCACACCATTAATAAAATATGTACTTGGTATTTTACTGTTGACATAAAAGGCTTTTAAGAACGGTCGTTTAAGACGAAATTGACCTTTACCGTAAAACTAGGTTACCTACCACTTTTCGTGTCCCGTGTAATGTAGTCATTATATCTATAGGTGTATTGTAACCGCCGTATGTATATGGCCGACATTGTATGATGTGTATAATTCTCTTTAGCCGAAATGAGGTCACATCTGACTGTAGCATGCGGCGCTAACATTGATCTAAGTGATAAATGGACGCAAATTCACACATCTCTAGAGTTACCGCTTTGAAGCGAACTCAATAAAGAAATATAGATACATAAAATAAATATGTATTGTAGATAAATTCGATTTTTCTGGATTAATATAACTTTTACAAAATATCTTTAAAAGAATTACTGAACAAAAACGATACCGCCCAACGTGGGGCTCGAACCCACGACCCTGAGATTAAGAGTCTCATGCTCTACCGACTGAGCTAGCCGGGCATGTGTGCTGTTTTCGAAATAGATTATGAATTTCTATTTTTGATTAGACAACGATTTCATCTCTTGAGATTGTTTGTAAATAATTACTAAAACAAAATTATTCACAACACATGAAAAAGCAAAATATAAATAAAGATGTTAGTAGTCCGGTCTTCTGACCAATACAGCGATATTTAGACTACTAGAATTATCTAACTTCTCAGTGAATTCCAGATTAGTTTGGTTCGATATCACTAATGATAGGATACAGTAGGATAAAAATACGAATTTTGAGAACAATACAAGTGAAAATTAACGTGCGTCATAATTAAATTGAAACTGCGCTGGAGGCCATCGGTATTGACCCAGATATTCATCACGCTATCTATAGCATCCTATTCGACACATCATATTAACAAACTCTAGTTGAAATTTACTATCTTTACTTTTATTATACATGTATGGAACATAATATCTCGATATTATTTAAATCTAAATATATATAACTCAAAGGTGACTGACTGACTGACTGACTGACATAGTGATCTATCAACGCACAGCCTAAGCCACTGGACGGATCGGGCTGAAATTTGGCATTCAGGTAGATGTTATGACGTAGGCATCCGCTAAGAAAGGATTTTGCGAAATTCCCACGGGATCGGGATTTACACGGGAAAATCTTCCCACGCGGGCGAAGCCGCTGGCACAAACTAGTAACAAATAAAATAAAGTCTAGGTGAGAAACAGAAAAATTATATTGATTTTAGTGATTTCAAGATCTATTGTAGTAAAAATATTGAACAATTTTAGCGCAATAAAACCTTAATTTAGGTTTATTTTCACACTGCACATTAATTACGAAAACTTTATCAAAATCCTACCCCCGTCAAATAGCTTTATTTTTCAACTACCCGCATGAATGCGTTCACAATAACGATTTGCATATGAGAATGTACACGTATTTAATAGATGAGGTGCTCCTTTGATAATCATCCTGTCGGCTTCATCAAAGTAATTAATACACTAATCAAGCTTTTACATTCATGCCGATATTAGCATACTTGGGCCCGACATCCCGATCTCTGGTCATCTTTCACGCCATGTTCGGTTAAACCTAGATTTCCAGGAAACGCTGATAACCTAGATATTATATGTGTTATAATTTAAATGAGCTCTATGTTGGTTTTATAATATATTTATGTGTGATGTTATGATGTAGTAGGCGCCATTACTTTAGTAGATACTTAAGGCAAGCTACTAATGGTTTTGGACTCTTTGTTCTTTTTCTAAGAACGTTGAATATTAAGCTTGCTACACTACACTTTCAACGCCAATTTTTCAAATTTACCTTTTATAAAAAATAAATCGTATTAAAACTAAGTTTAATTATTCGGAAACGATTCGTCTTTCAGTTAATTAGGTATTTGTAGTGTAGAAGTTCTATGTAAAATTTACCACCTTCTTGAATATTGTAGGTAATTCTTATATGCATTGTAAATATTTTTATAAGTAGGTTAAAAACTGCTGTAGATTGCAGACGACGATAAGGAGTGTTTTTCCACGAATCATATTCATTATACATAATATGTATCCATTTACAACATTTTAATAACTTTTTAAATTCTGTTTTAACTCCTTTTCTATTTACAATTAATGAAAACCTTTATATAAATAAAACTACAAAATAATTAATGACGGTGACAGCAACCGAACAGCAGTCAACAAGACCAATATAACATTGATAACTAAAATACATCTCAGTATCCTAAAATTCTCAATCGTCTCTAGTTAAACACTCGCAGAGATTAAAATTACTGATAAGGGGGCCGAAAACTGATAAGGATGATATAAGACTACAGTCAGTATCAGCTGCAAGGTGCAGTAAACAAAAATGTGTAGAAATTATGGTGTAGAAAATATTAAAGTAGGCGTCGTCGTCTTCTTCGTTATCTCGAGAAACATTTCCTTCCGGCAACAAAATACATGCAAGCATGTGGAATTATATTACACTAGCTGACCCAACGAACTTCGTACAAGTACAACCATATTTTTTTCTTTTCGATTACTTTATAACTTTCTTGTGTGCAAACCTTGTCCTGACATACAAAACAAAATATCCAATTTAGTACAGTCGTTCAGAAGTTTGTGCGTACATATACATTTCATCGATTTTTATTTATATAGACTCTATTATTACACAAGAAAACTTATTTCCCACCAAAATATACTGCATTATCGTGTATCGTCTGTCGTATTAAAAGTTCAGGAAGTGCATGACTTTCACAAACTGATTCAAATGGAGTGCAATGCAGCTCTGGGAGCCTGCCGAATGGCATGTGCTGACCGGAAACCGCATCTCCGAGATAAATTTAGCTACAAAGAGGACGGACATACAAAAATAATACTCGTATAAACCAGTTAGAGAGGGACAGATGCATTTCAGTTGTTGAGCTGCTGAATAGGCCTGCGCTATTTACATGTGAAACAACGATAATTGGGTTATTCATACGATACTGATAGCAGATCAGTTTTTGATCAATTCTAATGAATGAGCAACAAATTTTCTTTCTCTTAATTAGTTTGCCAAATAGGGTATCAATCTTTTTCTAGTTTAGCTTTATAAATAGCATCATACTCTACGTTACATATGCAAATAAATAAATAAATGATCAGAATAAAAAATATGGAAGAAATATCTTCTTCTTCCCTTCTGAGTTCCCTGCCACTTATGACCTTTCAGCCTTTAAAGCACGAGTAAATAGGCATCCTCTTGGCTTGCTAAAAAAGAGTTAAAACAAAGAAATAATACAGTAGTTTTTCGGCAACGATGAAAAAGCTCATGACCGTAAAGCTTCCAAAGTAGACATAAACCCAGGTTACTGATAAAAAAGATATTTTACCCAAGAGTGCCTGAAAAGTGACAACACAACAACTGAAACATAACCTGGTAACGAAAGAACAGGTAATCATAATGGCTTGACAATGTCGCATTAATTTATGCACTGTCAACAGCGAATAAATAAGTAACGAGTGTTAATGAAGATTCTTATAATAAGGAAGTACAGATGCTTAGTTAAACTGGCATAAATCAAGATCTGCAGAACGATAACACACTATAGCATGCAAAAATGTATTATGTATCCTAATTTCAATTCAGAACGAGTCGTTGTTCGAAAAATTAACAATGTAAATTGTAACAATTAATTGAAGGTATGTTTGAACACTGTGGCACAAACTATCCACAGATTCATCAATTAGTATTCATTGCTTGTTCCCCACGGACTCCCAGGTGAGACACTATTCAGCGCAATGTTCCGGTGAGTCACCGCTGCATCCGTCCGAATTTACAATTCCCCAAAGAACTTTAAACTCTACAGCATTCTAATAAGCTTCAACTAAAATGCAAATGATTAATTGTGTTAGTAATTTAGCTCTATACCGCTTTCCATTGTTATTCCAAATGTGTTTCGGTATCGTATTTTTAGCCTATTCTTTAAACTTTTTATCTATGACGTCGTTGACCTAAATTTTCTTTAAAATCTCCTAAATAGTTTGCCATTATGGGATGGGAAAATGTTTAAGTCAAAATAACGTTCAATATTTTCTTAGTTCATTACTTATTTTCTGCGTGAGAGCTTTACATTCGCGTGCGACCAAAATTTTGTTGGATGTAATAGCAATTGTTGTGTTCTTAGAATCACCGCATTTAATTTGTTAGTCTTAATTCTGCTAATAATTGCCGACGATGATGATAAAATTTTATGTTTGAAGTTCAATGAGTAATCTTACTCTTGGTTACAGTTTTCTTTATAAAAATAAGTTTGTTCAAGCAAGTTGTCAACGCAGGCTTAATTTTGTATTTCAAACTTCTCGCAATTTAGTCATAATTATCTTTATGTGGACACATGGGTAAAGTTTGTTTAAGGGTTAGAGTAATCACGTCTAGAGCTTAGTAATCGTTTATGTGGACTGACTCTAGCCAGATCATTTCAATGCGTGAACCTCATTAAAAGCGTCAATGAAAAGATTTACTTTCCATCATCGTTAAATTGCTTACAATCAATAAATAAAAAGGCGTTTCACAAATTATTCATAGACTAATATACCTTCCTTGTACCTAGACAAAATCTCATGTTGCAACATTCTAATTGACTTATCTTCATCTAAAAGCGTACATTTTCCTTGTATTACTTCTGCTAGCGTAGCATTTCACAATTTCACGCATACTCCTTATGTCATAACGCTCATCAGGTTTCACTAGAACTAGGTACAGCTGACCGAAAAGCTAACGAGTCCCTGTTACAAACTATATGGCAAAACAGTCAGACAGACCTTGGTAGAAAGATTATTTCAGCGTGCACAGTTTTGAAGGCGTGTCGCCTGTCTCTTGTCGTAGTTGCTTTGTAACCTTAAAAGTGCATACTGCATTCTCGTTACCCGTCGTTTTTATATGGTCAAGTTTATTCCTCCGTTGTTACGTGTCTCCCTTGCTTTATACAAGATTGTTACTTTTAATGTTCCTCTTAGTCGCATCTACATATTGAATTACATGGCGGTTCTATCGTTTTATATACTTATGCCTTTTTAGGGTTCCGTAACCGAATGGCAAAAAACAGAACCCTTATAGTTTCGCCATGGCTGTCTGTCTGTCTGTCCGTCCGTATGTCACAGCCATTTTATTCCGAAACTATTAGGACCATACATGTGAAACTTGGTAGGTAGATATATTATGTAAACCGATTTTGATTTTAAGAAAAAAGAAATTAAAATAAAAGGGGCTCCCCATACATGAAAGAATTTGAAACCGAATTTTTTTTTTTTTTCATGAAACCAGGTCTTTAAAAATGACATTGAGGTTTCCAAAACCACTTTTTCATAAAGTTAATCGTTTAAACGATATACGCTTCCAAAGTGGTAAAATGTGAGCCCCCCCCCCCCCCCCCCTTCTATCTTCTATAATAATGGAGTAAAAAATATTAAAAAAAATATATGCTGTAGATTTAGAACTTTCAACCAAAATTAGTTTGAACGAAATCGGGTAGGTGCGCAGTTTTTGAGATACAGCATATTTTCTAAAACCGCAAATATAACTTTGTAATTATTTGTAAAACAAAGTTATTTGACCCAGATACTACGGAACCCTTCATGGGCGAGTCTGACTCGCACTTGGCCAATTTTTTATTAATTATAGTTAAAATTATAACTTATATAAATTATTATATCAATTAATATATGTTTGTGGTGTTGAGGTTGTAATGTATATGCATAATTGTGATTGGAAATTATACTGCCGATTTCAAGATTGTTAACCTTATGAATTAAAAATACGGACAACTAGTCAAACAATACTAATTAGCACAAACAATAATAGTTTGGCACCTGTCCCAAATGTTTGCCATTGATTTTAAGAAAGCTAATGTAGACTAGATACTCGAAAGCTGTTTGGTAACGTCTACAGACTATCTTGGCCGTCTGGCAAGAATCTGGCGTCGTGAAATGAATACAATTCATATTGGATATGTTCTTCATATAAGGAATGGACCCCAAGTCTGTGTTCCTCCCTTTACATTTTATAGTTATAATACCTATAAGAACAACAGACGTGGCAAACTGGGCAATTGTGTTGAAAAAAGTGCGTCACAGAAAAGCGAGAACTGTGCCAAGTCAAAAGACATGTGAAAACTTTGAAGTAGCAATGTCTATAATGTTTTTATTGCTGTTATAAACGATACCTCCTTTATTTACATTAGCTAGATGTATACTAGCTACATAGTACCGCTTTTACTTGCCATTTGGTAATGGCTTTTTCCTCATAGGCCACATTTTGCCAAATGATTTTCAGAAAATCAACTCTTTAGCGCTGTCATCGACGCCATATATCATATCTAATCATTAATCTTATAAGGCTGCTATACAGCCACAGTCAGTTCCTATCAAATTCCCTTCACCCTCATATGCAAATCTACCATTTGCATCCCTAAAACCGATTTCCTCATGTATAAAAGCTTACACGAGTTTATATTGGTCTTATAAAATATCGGTCTTATAAAATATTGGTCTTATAAAATATCGGTTTTCTTTACCCAGGTTAGTCTCAATATCTGCTATCGATTGCCCGCTTCCGTTTATACACAGTACAACGTCGCATGTGGCTCTACGTGACTAGAGTTCACATGCAAAGAAGCTTTTTACATAATTTATTAATACCTGTGTGAAGTGACTGTATAATTTGTTATTTACACACTGGCTATTAGTGTTTAAGTAATTGAGCGTAGTTTTTGGATAGAGCAACACTTTGGGTTGTACTGGTGTACTGGTGTTACTGGCCCGTAAGCTAAAACTTTCAAGAACTTTTATAATTTATATTAACTCTATTAACAATGGATTAAATAACAAGAAATAACAAGAATTTATAACAGTCAATAGGCAGATACTTAGCTTTAAAAAAGCAACTATGACTTAATTATCTCGCTCTAATACAATGTTTCTTGGTTTCGTTTATAAAGCTTCGAAACAACATTTAATGAGTTGAAAATGAACGTTCAGATGCACATTTCGAAAGCCGAGTTTACTTCCGTCTCGATCATATTTCAGTCGATTGACTCCTGCTATACACAGGCTTCATAAGCGATGCGGAGTCTATACAGTTAAATACAAATATGTATTAATGCACGCAGACAGAGAGGGCGCGCGGGTGGCAGGCGCGTGCGCGGCCTAATATTATCTCTAGTTGGACACAGTGTACAAGAGATGGCGATTTTATTTGATAAATTAACAATTTAACACTTAGTACACCAATTCTTAACATAAGCATGCATTTAGTCTGCTCTATTCTATTTGCTTGCACCTAGCATATAAGACTGATAATTTAGCGAAGTTTCCTTATTTGAAACCGTAACATTTATCCGAGTATACCCGTCTCAAAGACTTGTCATTAAAATTGTCGGGGTCCACTAGGGGCCGTTGCCTGCCGGGGTTGCGGAATTGTTTGAAAGAGTTACCGCGGAACCGTGGGCCGCGGGCCTCGGAACACGAAGAGCAAATGACAGAACACGGCTTGGTTTAAATCAGTAAAAATCTGACACACCCTCTCGGTTCACCCAGATCGGAAAGCAGTCGTTGAATGATTTCCCATCCCGAAAAAAATAATCAAAATTCCGATTATGCCCATTTATAAACCACACCAACAACCGATTATCTGTATCCAAATACTGTTTATTACTCTAATTGTCACCCAAGAAAGTCGGAACCCGCCCATGCACTACGTCTGCAGTCTTAGGTTAAGTTTAGACTGGCGCAGTGAGGGGGGCTACCTGTGCATGCGCCGAACTATAAATGTGGCCACTTTCACCGCTCGCCCGCGAAGGCGTGACCCGTCTCACAGCTGATGTATTGGCGAATTGGAGCAACGGATTACTGGTCTATCAATAAACACTAAAACACCTTAGTCATACATGAAACATCGTTTATTATATTGTTATATTTAGTGGCGTCTAGTGTTTTATAGGTTGTTCCGAATTAAGAATACATCCTTGCTCTGGGTAAAAGCTGATCATAAGATTACTCGCGAACAACTCCTAATTTCTTTTTCTATTGAACGAATAGGATAATTAATTATCAACATGATCTATCACTTCGTCGTCG
This sequence comes from Tholera decimalis, assembly GCA_943138885.2. Taxonomy (NCBI): domain Eukaryota; kingdom Metazoa; phylum Arthropoda; class Insecta; order Lepidoptera; family Noctuidae; genus Tholera; species Tholera decimalis. The sequence continues at coordinate 16,320,591 of OW964558.2, forward strand.
TCTTCCGGATCATGTTTTCCCAGTGTAGTTACGCACTTACCAACTCTTACACAGACTGCTCTTTTATTAAAAGTTCGTATAGGTAAATGGACATCAATTAATGACATAGGTTTAAAAATAAATATACCAATTAAAACTCTATCTATTACTGTACCGCAATTCACTTCCCACGTCTATATGATTCCCTACATTGAACATTAAAAGTGGTTTGTTTACACAATTCGCAGCTTGTGCCACATAGCTGTACTATAACTACCAATGAAAATATGTACCTGCCTACTGATTAACACACCGGTGCCTGCCGACCAGCCAACAGGAAGCACTAAGGCAAAACTAGATCATAACCGATTACCGGCCTGTTAACAATAGATTCCAAGAAATAATACTTAGAATAGAGCAGAAATGATTTTAATATATTATCGGAACGTTTGTTTGTTTAGTAGTACACTTTGTTCCTAAGCTTTGATGTGCTTTAGAAATGTAGTATAAACGAACTCGTGGTTTTCATGTCTGTCGCATAACTTACAAAAGAAATGGCACAACATAAGTTGTCTGTATTAATTATCAATTGTGTTGTAGGTACTAACCACTGGAATATTTAAACAAATATCGGAGTTTGAGTCATCAACTTCCCTTTAGTGTTCACTTCTTTGCATGCTTCTATCGTTGTTACATTTTTGATAATATATTTTACATTTTCCTAACGTAGAAGGCGAAAACGGTATTCTTTCGTATAAGCAGCACGACACGGTCCCTCACTCAACATAAGTCATTTACTTTCATCGAACACGCTTTTATCACAGCAGTTTGTAGAGCATATCGGTTAAAGCTGTATTTGTAAAGGTCGCTCGTAGGTACCCCACGCCCTTATAAATAGATAGACACCCCTGGGGGTTGTAAAAATGCGCCGAAAACCCCTAGTAATATATCAAGATATCGGATTCCGTACGTGCCCACTTCCTGTAAAAATAGTGCAAGAAAAGATGGTATTTTTAATTATCTCCGTACTTTATATCAGAGTAGTCAGCATTCACCGTTCCGATAGAATGCCGGTTTCTTTATCTGTGGACTTTACGCGTTTCTGTTGTTTGTATTCAGCCAGTAGGTACGAAAGAATTGCATTTGTATAATGTTCACAAAGTGTTTTGCATTACCTCCTGGTTGCACAGCATTTCCATTAATAGAAACTTGTGATTTAAAATGTAAAACAGGTTTAGCTTTCATTGCGTCGTAAATATATATTTTTAATTAATTTCTATAGGACATGGTTTATGAAAGGAGAAGGATGAATTTGAATATATTCAACATCACGTACAGAGGGTACGCGATATTCATAGACGCGTCAAAACTTAATGAATGCTACATTCAGACTGTGTTATGGAATGAAATTTCAGAACTACATGCCAAACATTCCTATTAAATCACAGATTTTTATTTGTTGATTATATTATGTATCTACTTTGATAGATTTTTATAACGTACTATTCGGCTACAATCCGAATCATTCACTTTATTCTTGCCACAAATATATCGTGAAGATGTTGCAAAAAATAATGAATGAGGAGATCACCTTGAGCGAGTTCTTAATGAATCGTAATAACGATAGTTCGTGCGAGTAGTTGAATATTATTCAATGGGCATGCCAACAATACGCCATGGCGGGAAGCGCAATCGATTGCCGGGTGGGGTCAACGCACGGGAGCTGACCTTTGAACCAGCTGATCGAACGTTATTTGTTATTCGAAAAATAAACTCATTATCTTTATTTAAAAGAGTTTTACTTTTAAATTTTTTGAATATTACTGGAAAAGAAAAACAAAAACAACTTCTATGATCTCTTTGGTCACTTTAACACCAAAAAGTATTAGCAACAGCACGAAAAAGATAAGTAATTTGTTTTTGATAACCGAAGCTCTGTCATTGAAAAGTGAAAACAGATGTTATTGTCGCGATTCGCCAGTACTTACAGGCAACACACTCACTCAATTTCAAATGCTGACTTATTTCAGCTCAGTCAAGAAGAGCCGTTGTTTTATGTCTGAACGAGATGTTGAAACAGTGACAGATGTCAGTTATATGCAGCATTCTTAAATTAGCTGCCCAAACGATGAAGCAAGAATTTCATCAATTTTAACGACAATTTGTAAGTAAATGCATTTCAAGCGACCGTTTTAATTCAAAAAAAGAAAGTTGACGTTAATAGGCTGAAACAATTACATTAATTGCATAGGAGGTTTTTCCCGAGTAAATCCCGATCCCATGGGATTTTCGGGGTCTTCTTCTGAGCGTGTCAGTAGCAAAAATATAGGTAGAACTTAGCCAATCGACAGGAGTCGATTGCCCAGGGTGCGTCGGACCAGCGGCGTGCACAGGTTTATGACACTGGGTATGCGGCGGAGTACTCGGTCACAAAAACTTTTTCTTTTATAGATTTTAAGCATAGCCGCAGCCACGCGACGGATCTCTAATTCGAAAACCATGCCAACAGAACAAGTCTTAGATGTACTACTATTCATGTACATCTTCTACGGCAACGCAGACAAAACGGCGATCGATCGTCGCGGCGGAAGAAATTCTAATACGTAAAATAATAAGCTAAGATATTACTACTCATCTAGTCAGCTTCAATTTTCACATATTCAAGGTTCCGGTTACTATGTCCCGATGTAAACGCAAGATTTCGGCCACCTCAAATATCTTATCCAAGTGAGTGATAGTTACAGAACACGTCACTTGGAAGATATCCGATGTGGCCTTTAAAAAGGCCGATTTTCATATGATTCGCAAATATATAAATAAACTTAATAATAAAACAACAGGTTAGTAAAAAAAAAACATACTACTCATTCATCTATAAATTAAATCTATGCGCCTATCCTTTTTTAAATATGATTTTAGGATATCGTTATAGAAAGTTGGATTGCGTTTTAATTCTATCATTAATGCCTTTTCTATAGAAATCATGGAAAGCTCTGTGAGTCTCTGTTGATTTTGTGTGTTTCTCAAATATGTGTGGATACGTTTTAAACACGAAAATGAACGCTCTGCCGATGCGCTGCTTGCTGGGATAGTCACAATGAATTTCGCTAATCGTAACACTTCAGAAAAAACTTTATTTAAATTGTCCTTATACAAATTTTGAATAATACTAAATACACAACTATTTGCAAATTGAGGTGATCTATAAATACAGCGCAATTCATTTTTCAATTTATCGAAATTAAAATTTGCCTGATAATTATTAGTGAACTCTCTGATTTCATTTTCAGGGAAACGTTCACTATATTTTTTAAAATTCTCACAAGAAAGTAGCTCAATAAACTTTAAATCTTTAATGTTTTTATAGCGATTTCTTAATTCACTGACTGCATTATCAATTATTTCAACAAAAATTCGCCGATAATGTATTTTTACATCATCGACATTGCGCTTTCTTTTAGGTGGTCCGGTAATGTGAACGGCGGCATCATAAAAGATCTCGAACTTCTCTCTGAAACGTTCTAAAAATTACTCTAACTCTTTTATCTTTGTTACACAATACGCGATGTCACTAGTTTTTTTTGCAAAATATCATACAGAATATCCGTTTCTGCAAAAATATCTGCGAAAGATTTTAAAAGAAAATTAAATTCAAATTCTTTCATAATAAATAAAAATGAACTGACTTGTGTCAGTGTTTCACCATCCCAGTCTTGTGTATTTTCGTTCATATTTTCAAACAATTCTAGGAGGTGGGTGGACTCATTATTAATTACATTAACCGTGCGCGAGTGATATGTCCACCTTGTTTCCGCGACACGAGGCAGCTTTTTCATATCGGCAAAGTTGTTGTAATGGGCCATTCGCTTTGTACTGGTGTGATAAAAAGCCGCGATTGATTTTATAATACTAAAAAAGCGTTTTGTTTCAGCAACTCGTTCGAACGATTTCGATAAAACTAAATTTAATATATGTGCTAAACACCAAACGTACATAGCTTGTGGACATTTTTGTCTCACCAAAGCCTGCACGCCATTAATTTGTGAGGATAAAACTGCTGCCCCATCGTAAGTTTGTGCAACTAATTTGGATACACAATCGAACTCTTCTAAAATTTCCAAAATTATAGAACTCAAGGTTACAGCGGTCCGATCCGCGCTGACATCAACATATTTGATAAATCGATCTACTACTTCAGAATCACGAAAATATCTCAAAACTAATACTAATTGTTCACGGCCGCTAGCATCAGGAGTCTCATCTACCATGACGGCGACGAAATCGGACTGTTTAATTTCGGCTTTAACGCGATCGATCATCACAGATGCAACGCTCGAGATCAAATCATTCTGCGTACGGTTCGACATGCCCGTGAATGAGGTACTTGCACTCTGTAAATGGGTTTCTAAAACTCCATCATACTTGGCTAATAAATCTACTATTTCTAAATAATTACCCCTATTCAACGACGATACTGACTCATCGTGACCGCGAAAAGCTAATTCTTGTTTTCCCAGAAAGCAAACAACATCGATGAGCCTTTGAAAAATGTTTCTATTGCGATCGACTTTAGCATTATGCCTCTCAATATCTAATCGTAACTGACTGTTGATACTCATTTCAATACGAGATTTACCAAAAGTATTTAATTTTAAGCAGGCCTCCATATGTTTTTCTGTATGGTCATGCTTCTTTGCCGCGGTATAAAAATTATTTAAATCTGAATATCCCGAATCAGTCCACACTGTACTAGAATTACTAAACAATATGCAAGGAAAACAATATAATTTAATCGTGTGTATACAACCACACAGCCAGTCATACGTTTCATAACTTTTAACATGAAACTTTCGAGTTACTTTCCCTTTTTGCTGGTTTAATTGTTGTAACTCGGGTACACACCTACCTTTAGAGACAATTTGAATCTTTTCATTGAATGATAATTGTGAGAACTTGTTATTTTTAATTTTTAATAAACACACATTTTCAACACAGACCTCACAATCAAATAAGATTTTTAAAAAAATCAACAAACGCACTACCTAGTAAAAGCAAATCTCTACAGTACAATTATTATAGAAACTCAGTAATAAACTGTTAAATGTACACACTTTCAAATGTTAAAATGAAAAATCTTTTAAGAAAACTATAAATATACTGGCGTAAACAAAATAGTAAACAATGCTCATCACATGAAAAAGCAATATGGCTCCCAGGCCCCGCGAACACAAAACCAGTGTTGCCAACAACGCGGGGGTCAATGTCGCCCGTTTTTCACAGCTTAAGTAGCCTAATATAGCCGAATTTCAGTCAGTGGTAGGTAGCCTAATTATGTAGCTTAAAATATCAGTAAAGATGTAGTTTAAATCAATTTATTTTTACCTACTTTACTTGCTTTAAATACTGGTATTTTTTTTATCCACTCATCGCGCATAATGAATGCGCCAATAATTTTTCGTTAAACAAATACTTTGACACAAATGCTGTAGGTACGAAGCGAAATGAAAATGATAAATATTTAAATAATAACTGAAATTGGCCCGAACTATTCACTCAGTTTAATAAGATAATTGCGTTTACACTAATTTTTTTTTAAGTTATTGTTGATTGGCTTGCGTTTGATCACAATTTCAACTGATGTTAAGTGATGATGTGGACGAAGACGAAGCATGCTTGCCTAGAAGTAACCTATTCACTCTTACTCTTAGCTATAACCTGGGAGTGTTCCGTACGAGTTATGAGGACACTATCAACCTCGTACAATTATGTACGAGATTTTAATAATATGGCCATACGAACATTTTGCATCACCATTTTATAATAGTAAAGTCATTTTAATAAAGACAGAGATAAGAAACCGGCTAACTGTGGAAACAGTGAACGGCACACTTCTTGCTGCAGAGAATGCAAAAGGAAACTGTGTCAATTTTGAACCCACAAAAGGAGTGTATAGCCGCATGACAACAGATAAAATATACGGCAGAAAAAACGATGACAGTGAGGGTGTTCCTGACTAATATTTGGAGAGATGTAAACTAAGTTACCTTGCAAATTTTCATAAAAATTTAGTAATAGTAGTAGTAATACATTTAGTTTTTTTATTTTTATTTTACTTGATTGATTAATAATAAAGATTTTTGGAAATACAACACAAAGTGATGTTTTATTTAATAGGAAACTTGCAATAGTTTATTTCGAGTAAAAAGTCCTAAATCCAGAAATTCAATATGCCTTAATTTTGGTTTTAGCACGTTTTGCATGCATAATACCTAAATGTAACAGGTTTGAAATTCAAAATACGAGATTTTTAGCTGCATGTGTACGAGGGATTTTCTTTTGCGGTTGGCAACCCTGTTGCCAGTGTTGTTTAGGTTATGCCGTCTCAGTGGTGTAGTTGCTGAAAAGTATAAGCTCAAGTGCAACTAAAAATATATGTCACTAATATGAAGAAAGGGTACTTTTGTATTGTACACCCTGACTTTAAAAAAAAACAAAAAAAGTTGATATCATACTACTACAAAATGACAATGAATATACATTTAACAACATTACTAACAAGTGTATCTTCCTTTTGGAAGCAAAATATATATATATCCAATATTAAAGCGCAGTGCATCATTAAATAATGTCTAAAATTGTGTTTTTTATGAGAATAAATCAGTGATTCCTATTATTATTGTATTTATTAATCCAAATTCCTTAATAGTTAAACGTTAAAAGTTAGAAAACAGTAATAAAACAAGACGGCTGATCTCTTTCTTTTATTATTGGTATGCAATATAAATTACCAAAAAATAATAACACTTATTTATAAAGTATTGATATCATGTATGTATGACTATTTGTTTGAAATCATTATAACAAAGCTGCTCAACAGATTTTGTCTAATTTCTATTTTTATAAGCAAGTCCTGTAAATTAATAAGTGCACAGGCTATAACAATCACATTATCAAGTATTCTTAGAAAATGAAACAGTAATCTCTTTAGTCAAAATTTTTCTTGTCCGTATCGCCTTTGATCTATAATTAACTTTTTCTTTTAAATGAAATTGGTACCCTTTTCACTGGTGACAATAGGATCTGTTCATGTGCTTTTATTTTGTGTTGACTGTGATTCTGAAAATAAATAAAATTATAAATACAAACAAACGCACAGTTCACTTTTCAGTTACCTATTTTTATCCTTAGTTATGTCTACATACCTGTTGTCATTAAAACTACTTCTTGCACAGGTGTTGTAGTCGGTTGGGTGCTAGACGGGCTGGGTTCACTTAACACTTCCTGCATCAGTGTGTCTTGGCACTCTTGAATGAGTTGGGTTCTTTGTTTTTAAACAAATACATGTCTAGAAGTACTAGCATCACTCATCCTTTTTCTGCGGTCTTCCTGGCAATAAAATTTTGTAGGCACCATGATTATGCTCTTGCTTAAAGTTGCTTAATCCCATATTATATTGATAGCCATATCTTATTCAATCTGAAATATTTTTAAATGTTATTTTAAAGCCATAAATGTTGATGTATTTAGTGGTAATAAATATAATTGAATATTGAAATATTTGTGGCTATTCAGGTATAATACAAAAAAAACATCTCAGTTATCTAACCTTAAAACAATAATAATATATATATATATTGTAAAAATGTTTTAAGTTAGTAATAATAACATGTTTACTTACATCAAAATGATCCTGACAGACGAAAATTACCGAACTATCCTTTATTTCTTTAGTATTTCTGCGTGCAAGTTGTAAATACTTATTACGAACTTTAACATTTTTTGGAACGGTTATAAATAGCTTCTCCGGCATCTTTATCGTTGTATTTGTGCACCGTGGTACTGCACACCATTTATAACTCATTTTTTCCAGTAAATTACAGCCAGAAACTTTATTAAACTACATAAAACTCTCAATTTGACTTTCTCCCCAATATTTATATACAAACGTGAAACGTGTGACATCACTCCGTCATATTGTTCGTCCAACAAGCGTTTTGACAGCTTATATAATCACTATATTTTGTAATGCTTTTTTTTTAAACGAAATATTTATAAAATATGAAAATAAATATTATTTGTAGGGTCCTTATACGCCAATAAATAATATGAGACGGTTTTTAGAAACCATTCAAATAGCCTATTCTGTCTATTATTTTTACTCGGAACGGCAACGAACAACATTTCTGAACGTTTGTCTCATGCATACGTAGAATCTCTATGTAGTCTGTGGTATCATGCCGCAGGACTTTGGCTTTAGACATTCATGGGTGTGTGCGTAGGCGAATTGTGCACAAATAGCAAAAGTACTGCACACATGCGAACAAAAATCCTGCCGTAGAGGGCGGCAGGACTTGAGAATAATAGGTACGTTAATTTGCAGCGCCTGGCAAACAATGTTTGTGTGCTTGCAAATAGGTGCTATTTATAAACTATTAGGCGTTTTTAAGTTATTATATTTTGTTTATTCATTTATTTAGTATTAATTAAAGTCATCTAAAACGTGCGAACGTTTTATTAAAATATCTGTGAATGGCAAGTAATGCACTGCATTTATGCTTTCAAGGAGCGCACGCGCCTGCGTCGGACATAACATAAGGTATTATGGTACGTCACTCGCGGAGGCTACGGGATAAAAAGTAGTGGTGTCCCTACCTTCTCTATTTTCCAGTGATTATCTAATCAAATCGGTTCAGACATTCCATAGACGTTCCATAGAGGCCGGGAAAAAATGCTCGGACAAATTCTTTTTAATTTATACATACATATGTAGTAAAATAATAATGTATGTATTAAAAAAGCGAAACGAATTTAATTATACACGGTCTAGTAAATTACTGCAGAAGCGACATATTTTTATAATCGATAACAACATAGTCACGCATATACATATTATTAGGTACACCGCGGTGAGTCACCCCGGACGAAATCGCGTGGCGTCTCTTGTTTACTAATAAATCGTTGTGTCCCTGACACTGAGAAAAGGCAGTTTATGTGGAACTCACAGGAAGGGGCTCGAAAGAATTAAATGCATTGCTTTGGCTGATCGCCAGTGACGCGGAAAATGAACTATCGTGAGCTCCTTTTGTTGTCATCCCAACCGGCTGAACGAGCTTATTTGCTCCATTATTTAGCTAACATATACTGTCTGTAATTGTGGAAGCCAATAAACTGTTCATCCAGTCTTTCATGTTAGCCTGGTACATGGGATGGAGCGTATCAATTAATATCAGCCCACGCTGTGTATGGGAATGATTGAAGGGAACTTGTTGTTAACAGTAATCTAGACTAGATTGTCTGGATAGCGTCGGTGGTGCTTACAACTACTTTTATGGAGAAATCAGAAGACACGTCAACACTCTGTAAGTGCCTTTAATACCTCATAAGGATGTTTTAATTAATACGGTTCCACATTTACGAATTCACAGAATATTACCTTTGCTTTACTCACACTTACTGCCATTAAAAGTAGGTATGTTTTATTGGTCATACAATGAATAATGTCTATATAGCACATTTTTGTAAATATGAACAGACTATATGGAGTGGTATTACGAAGTTCATCGGCTACTTCCTAACATTATTAATACGTAGCTGTACCTACGGTCAATTGAACTGCGAAAACAACCTTTGCTACTACGACTTAAGACTCTATAGAATTATTACTAGGAATATGTAGTGTATGTCTGTATACGTCTTATGAGCCCGATAGAAGGTAGTGGAGTAACGATGATTCATCTTAAAGAGGTACTGTTACATAAAATGTAGGTCGATGAAAGTTCATGCCAGAGATTTATCGATTTTTATATCAAACATTACGCATTAAGTATGTTTAATGTAATTAATGTATGCACTAAAGAGTTCAGGAAACAAATAATGCTCCTATAAATATTATTACCGCTGTCGTTAAACATGGCATGTAAGAACCGCAAACACTGCCGGGTTCAGTAGTAGGTACATCGAGAGAATCGTAAATTTCTCGTTTTTCTAAAGATTTCTTCAATAAAAGGTGAAATAGCCATAAGCCTTAATAAAAACATACTCATTTCTCAGTCATACTGAGAAACGTGTTTCAATTTTATATTTAACTAGTTGCCGCGCAGGGCTTCTTACTCGTTGACTTTATCACGATGAAAATATGACCCTCCTTTCCTGTAGTCGTACAATAAACTTATAACCTTCCTCAAGCTTTAAGGTACTATCATACCAAATTTTATCAAAATCCACCCAGTACTTTTGAATTAGCGCGTTTAAGCAAACAAACAAACTTTTCGCTTTATGATACTTCTTTTTTGAAGTGAAAACTTCTTTAGCGGCGTTGTGCACTTTTTTGTAATGGGTAAAAAATGTTAAACTCGCGTCAGGACACGTGACCTGAACGAAAATTCGTAAGACGGACGGAGAGTAGACAGCCGGCGCGGCGTAGGAGAGGAAGTATCCCCCTCTCTTTCTACGGCGCGGCGAAAATGTATGCCTGCGCAAACTTTTTAATGTAATATAAATTGTCATGTTTGTGTACGATAGCGCAATAATTAAAAATATTGTATTCTACCACATAAATGTTAGTACTTTTATACTGATAATTAAAGCAATTCGTGCAAAATTATTCCCTAACCATTCCAAAATATCAAAAATGCACAACGTTAATATTCAAGTTTTTACTTCTGTCGGCACTCCCGGAGTGCAACCCGGCGTTTTTTTTTTAATACGAATCTATGAGGAGGTTAACATAGATTGCTCTTTTTTGGATTGTCATGACATCAATTTGATGCCAGGCATAGTTATTACTTCCTTACAAGACCTAGTCACAAGCAAGTGATTGGATGGTCCATTAACTGTTGACACTAGACCCAACATCTGACATGGTGCTATATCTTCATTCTCAATTTATTGCCTTGTCAAATGCAAGTGATTATCATATCTTGCCCAATGCTTTCCGCATAGATACGTAAACGCAAATCGTTGGCCGGTTGCAAATATGTAGTTATATGAATCAGTTCCAAGCATTCATTCGGTTTTATTACTTTATGAGACTTTACAATCCGCGAGTTGACAACTTTGTAAAAATTGTTTGAAACGCTTCAAAGCGCTTCATGTGTACTCGTAAAATAATATTATATTCATCACTTAACCTTCCAATTAAAATATAAGTAATTTTTTAATTTATTAAAAAACTAGGGCCGTGATCGTGGCATTGTGGTCACGTGACTACGTATGACGTCATCGTTCAAAAAACAACTTTCCTGGCATTTGGCACATGAATGTACTTCGGGTATTTTATGATATTTTACTCTATTACGAACGTGAAAAATTATTATCAGTGCTGTGCAGTACCTTACTGTGGGAATACTACTATAAAAACGCCAACGAAACTATTTATTCATGTCCCTTTAAAAAGAGATATTTGCAAGAAGTGGTTAGAACTCCTGTGTCAAATCCATCCAAAGGTTGTTTGTAAAAGATCGCTTTTAGCGATAAAACCGCCCATTGTATTACCCTTTTTAGTTTTTAAGTCCATATTTGTTTACTGTTATTGTGTACAATAAAGAATATATCTATCTATCTGCTTTTTTGAAAAGACATAAAAAAGGAACTCATCGAACAACTATTACAGGCAACGAATTAGGATTCCTAATTCGTTGATTACAGGACGATAAGACAAATGAACCAGAAGAGAGAGAGTTAGTTATGAAATGAAATGAAATATTTATTTGTAAATTGGTTATAAATAATACTTTTACACGTCATGTTTTTTTGCGTGTTTAGTTAAGCTAGATGAGGCCGGTATTTCCTAACTGACTACTCTGAGAAGAAACACCGAAACAAACTCCCTCTGAGTTTGTCGTCAACGTCTCTTTTAAAGTCCAGACAATTTGTGTTTGTATATGAGAAGCATGTAGGTTCATGTCTTTTGTATTCTTTTGAGGAAATAACCACGCAAATTTGAGTGGACCTGTCCAGACAGTGCAAGCAGTTAGTTATTCTTTTCTTATTTTGTCTTACGCACCAACTAAAGATAACCAGTCAGCTGTCAAAATATTGAACGATGACGTCTCGTTTTCTGATTGGTGTTTCTAATCACGTGACTCACAGATAAAAAGTCTCATTTTTCTCAAGGGAAAATAAAATAAATAATTAATAATCTTTTCTTCATTTGTACTATTTTGTGCTTCATATCAATAGATTTACATAATTAAATAGTTATTTTAATTTTTTAAACAAACTGTCAACTCGCGGATTGCAGATTCAATTCATATTGATTAGCGATTTCCAAAATGAAATTGTCAATAGACATTTTTGAATTAAGAATGATTCTGCTAATTACTTGATCTAAGCATGTGTTTAATATCTTCTGTGAACTGATCTAGTTATGTGAAACTACATTCATTAAAAAAACAACTGCCAAACTAAAAACTAGCTTTCGATGATAATTAAATGTATGTAGGCAAAAACCACAATATACATTACGTACTAATAAGAAGCGCGCGAAAGAATATATCTTACTATCTATCTACATCTATGTATATAAAAGCGAAATACCACTCACTGATTAATCACGAAATCTCAGAAAGTACAAGTAGTGGGGCTCTCAAATTTTGCATGGTTCCTTATTGTACGTAGATGCTCGCTAAGACGGGATTTTGCGAAATTCCCACGGGATCGGGATTTACACGGGAAAAACTTCCCACGCGAACGAAGTCGCGAGCAACTGCTAGTACTTAATAATTATTATATTAAAAGGACATTAATGAAGCATATTTATACAACGTGTAATTTAAAGGGTATATACATACCAAGTGCATGGCTTCTTTGGATGATAACAAACGATATAGCAAGGGTTTTGTAATCCTATGTCTACATGTGTGGAACTTATTAGAAATTTCAATACATTGATACCAGAGACCGAATTTTTCAAATTAAGAAGAACGAAGAGAATTATCGTTTTATTGGCAAGTGACCTGGACAGTGATGACCCTCATAGTGCTGTGACACGTTTGTTATTACTGGTATTCAAGAAACATATGAAACCAATAATTTGGGGTCAATTCTGTGAGTCACTTATTTTGAGCTAAAACTTTGCATAGAGACTCTATACCAGATGTTGTCTCCAGTCCTTTTGGATAGATGTGGGGTTTCCGTTACACGTTGTATTTTTGAAGTGAAATAGGTATCTAATTATTTCTTGAGACGGATAAAAGGGTTATGTGCAATGCGAAACGTAAATTAGTGAAATATATTTATATTTTTTACCGCTTCATCAACAATACCCAACTAGCACAAATGGGCTGCATTAGAGCTTTGGAGCGTATCCGATTATTACTTATGGTAATAGACGTAAGCGCTAGAGCGTCTACTGCAGACTTAAAGCAGCCGCTTTAGCGCTATTTGGGCGCCATTTTATGCAACCTAAAGTTCCATTTAACCTGCACAACGGTTGCATAAAGGTTCCTTAATAGCTATAACGATTTATTAACGCTATACTAAAGCTCTCGTAGCGCTACTTTTGAATGATTTTGAACTACTTTGAACGAATGAATTGATTATAGTTCTTTATTGTATATCTTCAGTTGACATTGTTTGTAATATTTTGGTAAAGTGTTTTCGTCGCCATCATGAAAATAAAACAAAAAGAAGTAAATGTTTGTATTCTGTATTAGCAAGATATATAAAGATACTTAAAACGCTGTCCAGTTTACTGTAGATATATAAGATAATTTTCGAGTAATTTTAACGCGCTTTTATGATATTTAAAAAATTAACAAAAGATATGTGATATTTTTTATTTGTTATACAGAATAAATTTTATTTCCGTATTTTTACGTGTCGATAACTTACTATTTGCAAATGGCCGATTGTTTACCGGTACATTTAATGCACATTTAACTGAAAAACCAATGTATATCAACTCAATTTTGTAAGTGAATTATACGTTTTCTTAAAAAATCATGGCGTCATTGTACTGTAGTCATAACCTGCAGTTTGAGCTCTAATAACTCCCTTTTGAGAATCATAGCGCTAATTTTCACCCTTCTAACGCTTCCAGTGATTTTTGTTCCCCTAGTGCAACTCACAGCCACAAAAAGCTCCTATTTTCCTGTTTTTGAGGTTATAAGATTAATTATTTGTATCCTTAAGTGTATTGTAAGGTGTACAATAAAGTATATAATAAATAAATAAATAAGATCTAGTTACGTACTTATTCGTTTAGCATCCATTTTATTAAATGTTTTATAATAGTTACAAAAGCGGCTGTAAAATGGCGAATGGATTGAGCCTGCAAGGAATGACTATTGCTACTAAAGGCCTTAGTTACACTGATGATTTTTTTGTAACTATAGTATGCATAAGAGTTTCTATTATTTCTATAATGAAACTTATAGTAGTATAATAGTGGTTACTATAACTATAACCTATACAAGTTACAATGGAAACTACTATGCAGCTGTGAGTGGTAAATGAGTTCTACCGTGGTTTACTGTGAAGGCTAGGGTAGTATTTGATTCAGCTTATAGCACCTTAAGTAACTTTTATAACTATAGACGTTTACGGATGCAGATATGCAACCCTGAACTGCTTTTTGAACCCTTAAAGCGCTATTTTACAGCCCAAAGTAACAAAATAGGCTGCTATTTCCACTAATGTGCTCGTTGGGTATTAGAGGATATAAGACACAACCTTAAAATTTGGTGCAATCGTATTTTTTCCACTGTAACTCAAATAAAACAAGGGTAACAAAAAATACCTAATAAATGCATTTTATTAGAACTTTACTACACACTGGCTTTTTATTACAACTTTACTACGTTGAAACAAATATAAATAATGAATTCTTATATCTCTGTAAATTTAAATATGTATTCAGAAACAGTTAACCTCGTGGAGTCGAAGCCTTGTTAGTAAAATGTATGGTTTGGACATTGTTTATTATTTATTCTTTTTGGAAACCATTACTGCAACGACTTTCGCTTGAAGGCCATTCGCTAGACTAAACTTGGCCAGAGAGGTTTCCCGTTCGCGTCGCAACAAAAAGTGCAAATACAATCATAAAATGTACTATCGTAAATAAATAAGTATTTCGGCATTTCCTGTACCTCTAAATCTAACTGTGCCATAAATAAAGCTATAGTGTGAACCAGGCTTCAGTCTGCCACGCGTTTGTTTTAGGGATGATTGATCACGCTAACAAATATCGATACTCTGATGAGTTTTCGAGCTGTTCCCGATTCGAAATGTATGGTTTATATCTAACGGAATTCGAATTCGCCTGCATTGGACGGTCATTGAACTTACATAGTATGGTGACTGACGACATTCAAGTTTGGGAAGACAGCTATACAATTTTAGAGTTGTGTATTGATATTTCCCACCAACTCAGCCTGTCTCAGTACGCTGAAAGACACAGTCCTATTCCAATTTTTTATCTACTCCGCTAGCCCGATTTCCACATCCAGTCAGCACTAAGACTCACGTTGCGTTTGTCAATTTGAATTCAATGAGCTTTTTTTTCAATACTTTCTCAACCGATTTACGTGCCTTTATCAATTTTGTAATACAAATATCTTTACTATTCAGACCTCATACACCCACTGATCTCAAGTACAATCCTCCGTTTTCATAATCAGCCTATAACGAGCTTCCATTTTGAAAGAGCCTAATACTGATCTTGCGTAATACGGGGTTAAATTAAATGTAATTTATCACGATGAACGCATAAGTATTCGTTGTTGAACAAAGTAATCGATCACGGAAATAATCGCACGGCTGGACGAATCAATGACGGGCATTGGGCCAGCACATGAATAAGTTGTGAATGGAGTGCTAATTTGCACCCTATAAGTCATTTAATTTCATTTTTATTTGTAACTAGCTTCTGCCCGCGACTTCATCTGCGTTCGTCCTTAAATTCCGTACATTTTTTCAACATTTACTTACAATGCTACAAGCTTTGTCCTGACATTAGCGTACACAACATAAAGAATCATCCGATTTGG
Organism: Tholera decimalis; assembly: GCA_943138885.2. Classification (NCBI taxonomy): domain Eukaryota; kingdom Metazoa; phylum Arthropoda; class Insecta; order Lepidoptera; family Noctuidae; genus Tholera; species Tholera decimalis. The sequence continues at coordinate 16,336,559 of OW964558.2, forward strand.
TGGAGGCGTTCCGAACTTATGCGCGTACATACATTTCAAATAGGTATTCCTTTTTATTTATATACATAGAATGTCCTTAGAACTACAATACAAGACTAAAACAAGTCACTAATCGAAACAACTCTCTGGTCATCTTTATCTTCTTCTGGTGTCAGTGACTCATAAATATTTGTATCAATTTTTCATCAAATACATACGAGCGACCACAGTTTCGCTGATGTTTTTCGAATGTGCATCACAAAATTAACCTGTACTTGTACGTTCAATCCATAAATTATACCAAATTGACGTGTATTGGCACTCCATTTTCATACACCTCCACACATATTTTTTCATTTCACTGCAATAGGTGAATGACTGCTTTATTTAGTTGACATTACGTTATTTAATCGATCTGTACAATACTGAAACTGAACGTAATGATGCGCGGAATTAATTTTAATTTCACTCATCAGTGTCAAGCATCACGGAGCCACTGACAATATTGTTTATTGCTTAAAGTATTCCCAGTAGGATACTGACCTGTGCTTTGTAATTGATCTCTCTCTTCTTCTTTAACTTTATTCCTGAACTGGCTGCCTTGGAAAGCCTTTGTGTAAGAGCTGACAAATTGCTTCCACGCCACCCTGTCGTCACACCTGAGCGCAGTGATCACAGTCAGCCCCATGACCTATGGAGTCAGATCAGCGGTTTGGTGGTCGGACTCGGGGTCTATTTCCATTTACCTTGCCAACAACAATCAGATTGTTTGAGTTATCTGGTTGTAATTACGTTTATGATAAAGCATGGCAATCATAAAGCGATCTATGTAGGCAAGCGTGCTTCATCTTCGGCCACATCATCGCTTACCATTAGGTGAGACGGTGGTCAAAGGCGAGCCTATCAGCAATAAAAAAATAGAACAATCAGTATCATAACCATGAATAACAACAGTATGTTCTTGTTAAAGAATTCCTGTGCAAGGAATTTTCTCGAGTCTTCCCAGAAACTGAGAACTCTAAAAGATAACTGATAAAGAGAGCTTCCCATTCGAAAGCGCAAATGAAAAAGAAAAACATAAATCTTATCTGTATGAAGTGTTACCTTACACCGAGATCTTACAAAGAAGTCAAAACGAACGAATAAAATGTTTATTTACAAATTAAACTCTTGTAACGCCATCCTTCATGCGCAGGTCTGCGCTAAGCTTGTATCACTGTAAATATTTTCTCGTGGAAGGTTTTATTGCAGGGTTCAAGTATATACATTGGAATTTATTAAAGATATTAAGTATAATTTGATCAGTCGTTGGTATGTGAGCGTCTTTACCACCGTTTTATTGGCCGGAGTGGGCACGTGTGCTCTATCTTAATCATAACTGGCGCCGCGCCGGTCTTTGCGGAACAGATCTGTCTTCGGCTGACACACATAATGTGTTTCTACTCTTGCTCATTCTAAACGATCAGTAATTATTCACAGCTAACAATGATAAACATAAACAGTAAGTACAGTCAAGTCAAGAACAACAGCAGTTGATCAGTGTAAGTCAAAACGCAACAAATGTAGCACTCAGTAATGATAAATCAAATTGATCTGTCGGTACTTTGCTATTTCAATTCTAATGATGTACTTATATTCATTCTAGAGTTCGTTTGCATAAAGGGAGAGATAATTTACTAAATCAACGAAAAGCTATTTTATGAGTTCGTAAAACAAATATTAAAATTTTATGAAAAACAATCAACCACGCTGAAATTCAGATGAAATTTAAATTACATGTGTTATAAATTATTAAAGAATGGATACGCTCCGTCGTGAATAAAGTATCGTCATCATGTGGCTTTTGACATGTTGCTGAATAAAGCTCGGGAACGCCGAGTCGAATCCCAGTCACTCATAATTTAGTGTATAATAAAATTTATTATTGTCTTCATAAAGCCGTAAATATCATAACCTATAAATAGATTTATTGCGACGTTCTGATTTCACAATGATTGATTTTTGTTGGTGAGTGTACATAAGTTCATTTACATAAAGCACTTTTATTATAATACATAATCATTGATTAGTTAAACGTACTCATAAGGCATGTGATTACGTATTAAAATATGTATAAGAAAACGCATAGGTCTCAATAAAACTCGCACTGAAAATTGCAAAAATGAAAGGAAACTGAACTACAGCGTTCTTATAAATGTTTTACAAAAGCTTTAGGTAAAATTATATTTGAATAATTTATTAGACTAAAAAAACTTTTTCTTTTTTGTCGATTTCTTCGTTCTCATGTCGCATACATTTGGCATACGGTCATCAGAGTGTCAATAAAATTGACAAGGGATTCCCCAACATCTCTTATCTAAGTTTCAAAAAAACAAATTTTTTGTGATTTTTGACAAATTATTTATAAAAGGTAACTTTACATAATTTAGTGAAGGTAGTTAGGTGGTTTAGTGGCTATGGATAGAATTAAATAGATTCGTAGAAAATTACACGCTTGACGAAGCTCCTCTTAATAGAATCTTGAAACATTGAACCAGTGAACTGAATATTTAATTATAATAAATTACCTAAAAGGGTCATATTCTTACTATGTCATCCATGCGTAAAAGAGCAAGCAAAGGCCTTACAATGTCAGCAGCTCGATACTGTACTACACGCTACCGATCCTTCTAGAGTATGCAAAATAAAAATATTTGTGTCATAAAAATTCCAGAATAAAACAAAATTGAGTTTTTTTCTAAATAACCGAGAACTTGTCCACCTCATTCATAAAGCCAGACGCAATCCCAACCCTTTGGGCTCCCGAACAAAACGCACATTGTTTAAAAAGCTCCCTTTTTTGTAGGGAGCGCAAGACAAAGATGGCTTTCTGTTCAACAATGATTCTAAACACGTGTATTTTACTACCGTCGGCGTCGCAGGCGCCTGCAGTTAGCTTATTGCTATTGGTACACTGGCGACACGAGAAACCGTTCAGAATACCTGTTATATGAATCACTGTTATTGGCACTATTAAATTGGGTTACTGTTTTACGTACCTGACGTTTAATTTTGGTTGCACCAATAATGGATTAGCTGCCGTAAATGGGAATTGTTTAAATTCTTGAACTGGAATTGAAGTTAGAAATACTGTTTGAATCAAGCAATACATTCGAGTGAAATGTTTCTACGTTGTCGTTTCCACCTGTTAGATTGCAGACAATTATATGATTATAGTACATAATTTATTTTCTTTACTACATAAGCAAATAGCGGTTTATTTATGTAACTGCACCACGCCCATTGTGGTTGGTCTGGGTCTGGTATCTGAATCGAGCGCATTCGTATCAATAAACTATAAATTGAATTTTCAATGTAATTGAAACTGCAGGATGTATCCTATCACATCCATTGAGGAGCTTTTCTGAACTTGCCACGGAAACCACACACCTGATGTACACTTTATGGCCTAGATATTAAAGTGCAAGTTGGAGTAACGGTGACCCAGAGTTGAGTAGCAATGACCTTACAAGTCATTATTACATTGAATGAACGGACTGTAGGGTTAAAAGCCGTTATTAGAGACGATTATGTTAATTTGCATCATAACTCGAGTGATAAATAAATAAACATCACATTTATGTAATTATAATGTCCTGTATAATGTACATAACTACTGTTCCAACCTGGTTATTATACTGACATAGTACCGCGTTCAATATTATAGGGTTGAATATTTGATTAAATTAAATACTAGCTCCCGAGCCTACGAGCGCTCTACAGCTATTATTTGAATATAAATCCATTTATTTTATGCCTTCCACTAAAATAATTAGAATTTGAACACTGAAATATGCATAAGGTCTATAATTCTATATTAATTTGAGTGAGTGCGTTGTTCTATTAAGTGAAGTTGTTTTGTTTTCTTATAGTCAGTGTGGTACATTTTAAGTTCCACAAGGGGACAATTGCATGTCAGAACAATAAACATTCAGTTTCGACGATGGGTACAAAACGATCACCCATAAAAACGCCATCATACTGTTTTACAATTAAAACGAGAGACCGATGCACTTACCAGTCATGTTGGTTGTCCACAGAGGCCATCTAATGCTTTGTTCATTAACCTTCTTGAAAAGTATCCATACGAATATTATAATATTTACATTATCATCGCTAACGGTGCAGGCTATTCGTTTGTGGAATGCATAATTGTCGGTGTCAGTTAGACAAGCACAGTCACTTGCTGCTTTTAAAAGCTCTGTTGTTAATCATTTTTATACACTCCTGGGACTATACATTTTATTTCTCTCCCTATGACATTAAAACACATAACATTTATATATTCTTATTTACGTACCGTATTGTATATATATACATACTAGCTGACCTGCCACGACTTCGTTCGCGTGGTATCCTACCCCTACCCCTATCCTACCGATACCCTACCCCTACCCTACCCAAACCCTACACTACCCTACCCTACCCTACCAATATCCTACCCTACCCCTACTCTACCCCTACCCTATCCCTACCCTACCCCTACACCTACCCTACCCCTACCCTACTCCTACCCTACCCCTACACCACCCCTACCCTACCCTTACCCTACCCCTACCCTACACCAACCCTATCACTTAGGGGTATGAAAAATAGATAGTAGCCGATTCTCAGACCTACTGAAAATGAATATAAAATTTGTTAAAAATCAGTTATGCCGTTTCGGTGAAGTCAGGTAACTAACATTGTGACACGAGAATTTTATATATTAAATATTATCTACTTTAATTAGATTTTGTGTTTATATTGTCTTTGTTTTATGTTCATTAAGTCCATCCAAAGGTTGTCTGAAAGATTTCGCTATCAGCAATGATATTATCTTTTTGTATATAATATCATTGGCTATCAGCGATAAGACCGCCATTGTAACCATAAGTTAAGCAATATTGTATAGTATCAGATGTGTTTAAATTATTGGTGCACAATAGAGAATATTCCATCTATGTATAAATGCAAAAATCTATAGATATGTCTATTATGCTTTTACAGCTAAACCACTGAACCTTAATGAAATTTAGCATCGAGATATTTTACAAAAAACAACCCCTAATCAATACTAACAGCTGGTGCTATATTATATATTAACTTTAATTTCGTTTCCTTTATTGTTGCGAATGAGAATTGCTCGCTTGTATTTTCACAATCAAACTATTGACCGATAAGTGGTTCAAGGATATTCTTGTGTATATCCGACTGCCTGATAAAACAAATGGAACCGGAGAAAACAACAAAGCTTTATTCCTCAGATGCTAATTAAAAGTGAAGTTAGATTTATCATTTCAAATTGAAAACACAAACCATTAAAACGCCTTGCAACATTTTTTCTAACCACGACTTTGTTCATAACATTTTTCTCACGTTTTGATTAAAAACGAGAAAAACTATTTACTTGCAAATTATTATTGAAGACTGTCTAGAGAGCTAATGAGAAAATGTGCTCGAGTGAAATGAACTTTCAACAGTAACTGATAGTATAAAAATAGTTAGAAATAGGTACTCGTTAATTTTTCCTTTTACTTTGAAGAAGGGGTTAGGAGCTCGGGTAAGACACATTCATTAATCTGGTCCACTTAACATTTGTATGTTAGACAAGTGACGGTTGCCCTCACTACATCAGCCTCCGAGATATCGATTCATACATTTTAATCGATTCTTTTGTTTCATTACGTACCCTCGCAGCTGGCAGAATAGCAAATATATCACACACCAAATTGATAGGTCGCTGGCAAAGTCAATGGCAACATTAATAACAATATTATTGACAAAATGCTATACAGTATGCATCGAAAAACATCCGTGGAGTATTTTTTTGAAGGTTCAAAGAACTTTTTATAGTCCCCGTGAATCCGTCAATCAATGCATTTCAGTTTTAACTGCTTAGTATAACGCACACGCTCGCGGACTCTCTTCAATGTTAAGTTCAGGGCTGACTTTAAACACAACAATAAGTTTTTAGACACGACACACTATTTTACAGCTTACTTGTATGTTTTAATACTTCAAAATCTAGCTAGGTTTGGATAATCACTTAGTTAAAACCAAATTAAATAGGTACCTGTCTAGTTAGAAACATTAAATTTAAACCGATTCAGTATTTAACAAGTGGTATAAACTACGTAGAACTTAAAGCTTATATTCATATAAATTTAAAGGCCAAGAATGAAAAGATGCTTTTAAAAAATATTTTCGACATATCAGTTACCAGGCAGCCCTATCTCGTAGGCACATAACTTTAAAAGGTATTGAAATGTCGTTATACTTTATGGCAGGATTTATATAGCCAGATTACACAGGGGTAGCACTCACATTTCTTTAGGGTTCTGTACTTTATGTGCATCCCATTCATCTGCCTCATTTAAATGGGCTTACTCATAGGCATTGCAATTCAACTTATTAGCCTCTGTTTGGCATAGGTTCGCAACAGATGTAGGAACATGAATCATTGTGACACAGTTCTTAATTAGTCTAAATGTTGATAGAGGAATAAGAGTCAGATACAATCTGAAATACTACATTCTTTAAGTTCTCCTTTAATCAGCCAAGTAGTAAGTCGTTAAAGCCTCGTTGAACTAAAACTTTATCTGTAACTGAAACATTTTTTTGAATCAACATTTTTCTGTGAAGTGAGATCAATGTATTTCGTGATAATCTTGCTATTTATCAATGTCCCCTTTACGTCCGTAGTAAAGTTTATGGGATCTTGGTGGCTTTAAGGGTTATCTATAGCGGAGTTGATCATGATTTTGGGCACTGTAGTTTCTATTTCTAAGATCACGCTCGGAAGTATTCGGGAGAAGCTACTACTGCCGAAATGCGCCGAGAATTGAGCCTTTTGCGTATAGTGTGACCGAAGAAATAACACTGAAATCGCGCGTTTGAATGCCATGAACGTTATTGATATAGACAAAAGTAATTGTTCGGTCCTATCACGTGTTCCTAGAATCATCGGAATAAATCCTTTGTGAATGCCTGTTGCTCATCCTTTCTGCAGCGCATTTTATATAACTGCGCATTACTAAACTCTAACGAACCGCTGCACTTCAAACTTCTAAATAATTAATGTACATTGACTCGGTTTTGTAATAAAAAGAAATACCTTGATATGTTAATGGTGAACCTACAACAAATTCTACTTGACATAACAATATCTGATTATTTACTTATTAAAATGAGACCTCACAAAAGTAGATTTATGACTGGAATAAATGTAATTATTTACCTCTTAAACTTAACCACAATCAATTGATTCATTTAGCAAACTTTTAACCTTGGTAGTTTTAATTAATCATTTGCCTCAACACTGAAACTCATAATTTTATTCTAATTGATTGTAAAGTTTTTGAATCTTTAACTTACAAGTTGAGAAAATAGAACTTAGAAATAATATTATTAGATATTATTTTTAGTGTCAGAACTTCGTTCAGAATTTGCATGATAAAGATCTTTGTTTTTATAATCATGCCGTTTTCTAAGATGGCTTCACTGGTTGGCGCCTACTGTCTGTACATCCGCGATGTGTTGCGTTTACTGTTATGTCTGAATCAATCACAGGACACTGGGCCATAGCGTCATTGAAATAAGGTATTTATTATCCTGATTGGACGGGTCAGCGGTGATTAATTGTGCTTAGTGGAGGATGTTCGCCAGACGTTACGTTGGTGCAGTGACGTGGCCGTCGGACGTCCATTGTGCAGGACCTTAATTATAATAACATTTAACTGGAATAAGTTTAGATTATAAATAATTTTCCTGTCATAATGCATGGGTTTGCAGGTAATAAAAGCATGTTGTTACCCAGTAATGTCATAAATTTGAATATCTTATAATATATGATGTACAGGCAAATGTCGCTCGTGATAAGACATAAATAAAGTGACTTATCCTCCTGATCTTGACTGTGTCAGGACTCAACAGTGAGGATCATTTGGCATGAAAGCTTTTAATTAAGCGTCATTGTTCTAACTAACTGCGTATTAAGTGTAATGTAATCTTACTGAGAACTGTCACAGTTACGCGTCACCGTGAGTTTGATGTTCCTTTACAATATTCTTACAGCTTGTCTTATACTAAACGTATTATTGTTTTAAGCATGGCAACTTCAAATTAAGTTTAACTGTATTGCATAATTGAGCTTATAAAATGTAAATAATAAATACATATCACACTTTTCTAGCTATAACCTGAGAGTCTTTAAGTCAAGAGTGAATAAATTAGGGTAAATACGCTAAACGTCGGCCCCCCCCCAATCTTCGGCCGTCTGTACGTTTTCAGCTTGCGTTCATTCAAAAGGTAATTAAGTGACAATTTTGCTACCTCTATTACAACCTTAGTTCATACTCTATATGTACAAACCGTTACTATTCGATTACGTCACTCGCTCTTCGCAGACATTTCTTTATTTTTGTTTTGAGCTTTTTTATCACTAAAACGTTATTTTTACTATATTTTGAGATAGTTTTTTCAACCTTTTGCGTATTGTTTTAAGGGCAAAATAGGAGGCCGTCAATAGAGCGCCAGTTATGACTCAAAACCCGATTCTCGGCCGTGGCCGACTTAAAGTAAATGCAGTCTGTTTTATAAATTCCAATTCTACCAATTCCATTGGTTTAACAAGAGAATTTGCAAAGCTTACAGGCAAATAAATCTATTTTACGTTTAATTGCCAAATACCGGCCGGGGTGATATTAGTTGAATCTCGAGAAATAAGGTACACGAAATAGGGGCCGACATTAGAAATATTAAACATCGTAATGTCGACCAGCCTCAAATTCGGACGCCACTATACAGGCTGATTACTTTTGTATTTTTTAATTGATTGGGTGGTAGCTAGTAATTTTTAATTTATTTATCAAACTTATTTTCTCAAATTTAAATATGTATTATGACAAGTATATTTTATTAATATTATTAAGAAGTTTAGTTTTAATATAGGTATTGACAATATTGAAAACATATTTATGGTAGCTAATTATGGTTTGGGAATTTGGGATATAAATATAAATTGCTCTTTGGAACTTGCTATCTATTTTGTTGTTGTTATTTATTGTTTATTAGCTTAAAAAATATCTTTGAAGTTTACTTACTTTCATTGATTCATTAACCTGCACGTGACAAAAAGCTCGTTCGTTTTCACTTAATGCTTTTAATTTAAGGTACTACAATGACAGAGCAGGTAGATGCAAGGCTTTCGCGAAAGCAAAGAAAATTATGCGGTTACGATCGCAATAAAATAAAAGAAGCTCTTGGGGCAATAGGTATGGATGTCCATTCGTGCATTAAACTATTTGGCATCCCACGAACAACGTTGCAAGTATTTTATTTTATTGTGATGTTTTACTTTGTTATAATTTTAGTACCTAACATTGTTGAGGGGAAAAATATATTTTAGTAATAAAAAAATACAATTACAAATGTATACTTAGTGTGATATTAGACTCCTGCCAAAATGAATCATATTAATAATATTTGTCAGTCTTAATTTAAAACTGATGGCGCCAGAGCGATCCCCAGTCAGAAAATCCGTTAGGGGGCCGACTTTTGGCGTAGTTACCCTACTTCTAGGCAAGCGTGCTTCATCTTCGACCACATCATCGCTTAACATCAGGTGAGATGGTGGTTAAACGCAAGCATATCAACAATAAAAAAAACACAAATACTTAAAAATATGCATTCATAAAAACCACACCAATGCAACAATGGCGACATAAAAATTTACAAAATGAATTATGGGAACAGTAAATAATTTTAAAGTGACCGTTTGCCGGGATTTTGGTGACAGATTTGTTGGACGGGAAGATTAAATTTATTGTGAGACTTGCATACCACATTTTAAACTACCGTAATACATTTTATGTAATTAGCGGTTTTCGCAATCGAATATCGAAAGTATCGATACGCATGTGAGTCATCCCTATGGCGATATGTGGGGAATAATAAATGGGGCTTGATATCATTACATTACATCATTACATAATAGGAGCTCATAAAAGATGCAAACGTCAAAAGGACGTCAAATGCTTATATCATTCAGGATAGATATAGTGCCTAATGTCCTATGCGTAATATCCTTATAATCTTTCCGTCCAAAATACGATCTCAACGGAGACTAGCTAACCACGCAGAAGATATGGTGCACAAATGTGTACATTTTCTGAAGTTCTAACCCTTTACCCTCATAGCCTGAAGAGGCATCCGATACGATTGGGCCATCAGGCGCTGTATTACTTTGCCAGACCAAAAAATCTACCAGGGTTGCGGGTATGATCTAACAGGATGCTGCAGCTCCGGAACGCAGGAATTGTAGGAGCAGAGTGAGTTGTTAGTCAGTAGTAGTGTGACACTCCCTTACGCTTCAACCAGAGCTTAAAGTTATTTTTCACTTTGCAGTGTTTTTGGGAGTTGGTTTAATTTTTTGGTAAAAAGTTTTTATTTCACTCTTTTTAGTTGGTCGATTTTTAATTTACCTAGTTAAAAGAGCCTAAATGTCAACTACTTATAACCTTTTACAAAATATTGCTTTTCCCAATGCTGGGCCGTTAATTTTTGAGGAGTTCTCCTGGTACTTCACCATCAGCTCTGCATCACCATATGCATTGTGACGAACATAAAGTGCTTAACATCCATATTCAAGTATTCGAATCGCAATCCACGAAATACTTATTATTGAGTAGGTTCAGCGGCCATCTGTGGTCTTCATCATCAGTTCCACTTCCCCAAATGGTATTTTTTGAGAGCAACTGCACAAGTTACTATAAGAAATACCCAAAACGCCATAGGTGTGCCTATAATATTTGAAGAGTTCCCTCGATTTCTCCAGGATCCCATCATCAGATCCTGACTTGGTGATAAATGGTACCAATTTCGAAGTATACCCTATCAAACAGAAAAACAATTTTCCAAATCGGTTCAGCCGTCTTCGAGTAATCGGTGATCATACATAAAAAAAAAAAAAAAAATATACGCGTCGAATTGATAACCTCCTCTTTTGGTCGTTGGTTGAAAATGATTTTTTTCTTTTTATTATTCGTGGTACAATTCCAACAAGCCCACAGCTAAGATATTTATATATTGATATATTGTCTTGTTATGGAGTACCAGTGCCTGTCTCTTGGATTCATCATCAGATCTGATAGTAAAATGTTTCTTATTGAACGCAAATCTTTAACTTGTTTTAGAAAATACCAAAATCGCTTTTCTTTTTCCTATAAAATTTGAAGAGTTCCCTCGATTTCGCCAAGATTCCATCATCAGATCCCAACTTGGTGACTATGGGACCAATTGGAAAGCATAGGCTTTGGAACAAAAAAGAAACAGAATTTTCCAAATCAGTTCGTAAATGACGGAGTTATGCGCGAACAAAAAACGCAATGCAGAGTAAACCAAAAGATCGTCAATGTAGATTTTTTTAGACTTTTGTTGAGTTTTCAAAAACAGCTTGTCAGATTTCAATAAAATTTTCATGGAACCATTTGGGAAGTATACCCTTTCCAACAAACAAAGAATACACAAATATAAAAAAAATACAAACACCCGAATTGAGAACCTCCTCCTTTTTTAGAAGTCGGTTAAAAATAATTGAATCATATTTGAATCAGCTAACACGTTTATAATGAAATCAGTTTTCAGTATTTTGCTGCATGTGCAAATTTTCAAGAACAATGATTAAGAAAACATCATTGTATTATGTAAGTATCTATAAATACAAATTCAGTACTCTTGTGAACTTTAGTCTTAAACGAATCTGATTCATATATACTCGTGCATCCTAATTTCAACACACAGAGTATTTCTTAAATGAAATATTAATTATGGGGCAATTTTGTCCCCGGGAGCATCACGTCTTTCCAAGAATCAGTGCATTTGAGGAAAAATATTCAATACAGTCACAACAAAAGTGCATGTTATCCAATTTAAAATAAAATTAAGGGAAAAACTCATGAATGTTTTATTAATATATGTTTACGAAGCTTTACGAAGGTATACACGAAGAACCAACTTGGAAAAACAAAGAGGTTTTGACATTAGTAGTTATATCATCAAACTCCATGCTTTATCCAGTAAAGTTTAGCCTCAAATCACATACTAACAGATTTAATTTATTGATTGATTACATCTACTCAAAATAGTGGCAACTAATATTAAATACAATGCATAAGGCTATACAGATGTATACGACATCACAAGGAAAAATAGTTTTAATAGAAATGAGTATCTAATTTGACAAGTCACGTATTTTCTATCATTCTTTTTTTTCAATGTATTTTATTTACGCTTGTACCAAATAGTCGATTTAAAACAAAAATTTTTGCAAAAAATAGAACCGACTTCCATATCAAAACACTACAAAGCCAAAAATAACTTTAATTTTGGAAGTCGGTGTTATTTGGCTTTGGATATTCTTTTTTTTTTTCACACCGCCATCCGAAATTAAAATTATTTTTGGCTTTGTAGTGTTTTGATATGGAAGTCGGTTCTATTTTTTGCAAAAAAAAATTTTTCACGCTTTTTAGTGGGTCGGTTTGTAATTTATCTAGTTACAAAAGCCATAATATCAACAACTTATCACCTTTTACAAAATATTGCTTTTCCCGATGCAGAGCCGTTCATTTTTGAGGAGTTCTCCTGGTACTTGACCATCAACTCTACATCACCATATGTATTGTGACGAGCATAAAGTGTTTAACATCCGTACTCAAGTAATCGAAACGCAATCCACGAAATACTTATTATTGAGAAGTTTCAGTGGCCATCTGTGGTCTTCATCATCAGTTCAACTTCCCCAAATGGTACTTTTCGGAAGCAACTACTCAAGGTACTATAAGAAATACCCAAAACGCTATAGATGTGCCTGTAATATTTGAAGAGTTCCCTCGATTTCTCCAGGATCCCATCATCAGATCTTGATTTCGTAACAATGGGACCAACTAGAAACTATACCCATTCAAATGCAAAAATAATTTTCCAAATCGGTCCAGCCGTCTCCGAGTTATGAGGTACCATACATAAAAAAAAAGTTCAAGACGAATTGAGAACCTCCTTTTTTTGAATTCGGTTAATAAAGAATGTGTTGTTAGAGGGTGGTAAATTACATGTTATTTGTTACAAAAATGTAAATCCAATGTATTCCATTTTCTTCTGCTACTTAGGTATCTATTTTCTTTTATTACGCACACTAAACTTCAATCACTAAAATTACATGTAACTTTGAATTATAGTTTCATCACACACACGCATTTGCAATGATTGTATCGTTATAATATCGTAAAAGTACATATTTGATGCGTGCTTTATTGTAAGTCGTCTGAAGGGATTATAAAATAAAATACCACCCTAGTGCTTTTATCAAAATTACAAAGACTGTTATCAATGTCTGAAATAGAACAGAACTTATTAGTGTCACAATGACTGACATATCGCACTTGTGTGCAGTATCAATTTTCATTGCTTTTCCAAAATAATTGACACTTACATTTTTTTTAGGAATGATGCCCGAACCACAAATTGTTTTATTTTAGCAAATGGGTTCTTAAATATCACTTTTACACGTTAACTGACCCCAAAGAAGAAACTCCGAAACAAACTCAGAGGTCGAAGTCTCTTTTGAAGTAGATACAACGACGAAGTCCAGTTTAAAAGTCTTCAAGATCATTATCACAAATAAAAATTTGTCTAGGGCTGAAATTATTAGCACAAAATGTAATTAATAAGATTTTATAATAATAATTAGTGGAGTTTGCGTAACTTGACATAACTACAGATTAAGGCCTTATCCACACAACGCGACTGTATAAACCATGGCGCTTTTGTTCGGATTTCGTTAAAATCTGCATAATTAATTCATCAACACGCTACGTAACTTCACAGTGAATAAATTAATTAAGTCTTATTTGTGAAGAGATTCTGTTACCCTATTGTATCACAAAATAAGTGCTAAGTTATAACATTGTTACCTAAGCTCTTGTCACCGTTATGACGTCGACGGCTTCACAGATAAGGTTGTTGTTCCACGATATAATTTAATTTTGATAGTTTATTTTGATGATAATAATTAAGAGATGACAGGAACAAGATAAGCAGGATTATGATTAAAATTAACTTCAAATTTAAATTATGTAACTTAAACGTATCCTCCTTAGATTTAGCAATTTTAAGAAATATAAACTTGATGTCTACTGGAAGATCTGGTACACGCACGTACTGTTTTATTATTATCTACTTATACTGTGCCTTTTCTCTTTTTATAATTTATTTTCCACGTGTGTTATCTTCGGAATATTATTGCAAATGCATAGTAAGACTTATAGCAGCAAACCCATGATTAAATAATATTGTCACACATTTTTTATTTTGACAAAATTGGAAACATCACCGCCCTCCACCGTTAGTGTACCATATTGCCTTTTACATGAAGATAAAAAGTGTATAATTTTCTAGGCTGACGGACACAGCTTTTCACATCAAACGAATGAAAATAGATTACTCGGTTCCCTGGGGTAGTCGGGTTCGTGTTTGTTGGGAAGATGTGGGATAGCGAAATCGCAAGGCGCCGGGATGTCGACAACAGTGAATCATGCGACCTCGTTAGCGTCGCGACGCGACGCCACGCTCTGTCGCACGAATCTCAACCCTATCGTATCGATAACAATAACATCGATAGCTTGCACCGCACTACACCACTGATGTTTATCTCCGCAAAGTACGATGCAATAAATTAGTGATGTGGCGTGACTGCCATGTAAATTGTAAAAAATCTTAATGTTAGATTTACGATTAGTGCAAACTGTACGCAATACAGTTGTAAATGTTAATGTTTCATCAAAAATGCATTCATAAAACGCTAAGCTTATCGTAAAGTTTCGCGTAAATAATTTTAAACGTTTACAGTTTTATTTATTAGTGCCTAATATTTATATCGTACCTACCTTTTGCGACGCGAGCTAAAAGTTATTAAGTTCTTTTTAATATACATGAAAGGTACAAAATACATGTTTATTAAGTTTTTACATGATATAACAACACAGTATACAAAATTTATGAATTTAAAACACGTAGGCCGCGAATGTAAAATATAAAATAAAGTCATAAATGATTAACTTAGAAACTTGGGTAGAGTTTTCCAAAGTTTGAATAATGAAAATGGCACGCAAGGCAACACTGTATGATGTTGGTGTTAGAGAATCTATCTTTTATTCATTGTGTGGTACCCTCAAGTATAGACTAAGAGAAGGGTATGATATCAACAATCACCTTGTGGGTTCGGTACCGTAGGATGGTATCATTATAGATACTGGTAAATTATGACGATCTCTACGAAAACTGAAGCTTTTGGTATTTCCAATTCTAACGCTTGGCTTTGGTGTATTCTCATTCCACACAGTACATTCCCTTCGCCTCTTATCATAATGATGTGCGATAGGAACTGGCGACAGCCTTTCTACTTTGATTACCATTGATACAGCCATGCTGAAGGAGGTATGTTGATACCGATAAACTCAGATCGGTATCGGCAAAGCCATTCAAGCTACTTTCTTTATTTACCACTTCTTCGATAAGTTTTACGGCTTTTTGACGTATTAAAATAAACACGGAGTTGATTGACAACCAGTAGCGAGATTCTATTACCACCTCTTCGTGATAAGTTAGTAGATTTAAGGTCGAGGCGATCCCGAGCGTCAATTAGAAACACAGCTTACTTCACGTGAATTTCAGTTCCATAGTGATGCTATACTGTTGACACTTAGGTGAAGTGAACTTGAAGTGAGCCCTAGCATCACAGCTTACTTCACATAACTTGTCATGGTACGTTTCTGATCAGAATCGACCGCCAAAATCAGCTCCAGAGCGGAACGGTGCTATACTGTAGACACTTAGATGAAGTGATCTTGAAGTGTCTAGCATCACGGCCTAATTCACTTAACTTGTCATCATGAGTGTTGGTTCAGAATTGACCGGCTGTATCAGTTCCATAGCAGTGCTATACCGTGCAAACTTAGGTGAAATGAACTCGAAGTCATTCAATCCCTACCATCAATTGGAATGACTGCTTAGTTCAGATAGATTCCACCTGAATCAGCTCTATGCCATGAAATCTTCGATGAAGTGAGCTCAAAGTCAGCTACCATCAATTATTAAAATAATAGCATAAAAATATATAGGAAGAAATTTTCATATTAAGTTTTTGTCCAGAATCGAGCAACTGCATCAGCTCCAAAGCAGTGCTATACTGTGAAAACTTGAGAAGTTTACAGTCAATCCCCTTTAGGTTTAACAAGTCACTTCAAAAACACTTCATAACGTCCGAAAAATCGTAAAAATTACACAGGCCAACAAAATTTAACCAAACTTCTTAACCAGAAACTAGACTATACATTTCCGAAAGTTTTCGATACGCTGAATCCGAACCTGGCCTCAGAATCGCTCTATCACGTCAGGTTTCTGAGATATCCTAACCTAAAAGTGAAAAAGTACCGCTTTTGCCTGATTTTGAGGTTATCTAGATTCACGAATTATTTTTTTTCTAAAAAAAATAACGGTTACCACATTAAATAACAAGTCTAGCTATTTCAAATGCCGCTGAGTTTGCTCAAATATTTTTTATTTCGCTGAGACATCGCATTTTGAAGTTGTTATGTTTGTGAATGCAGATTTGGATTCAGCGCTTCGAAAACCTTCGGAAATATATAGTCTGGTTTCTGGTTAAAAAATTTGTCGGCCTGTGTTATCGAAGAGAAAAGCGTTGAATGCATTTCACCGACTTAAAATGGCGTGGCAACCAAAATAATAATTGAAATGTTGATTAATATACAGCGGTACTTTATAAATGATTATAATATATTATTTCATTGGTCTACGTGTGTGGCCAAACAATTTTGACAACACTGTCGGCGGGCGTCCAGCATATCAAATCTAAACCATATGTGAATACTTATGTGATTATTGTTTGCTTTCTCTATCGACCTAATTCTTTAAGAAATAAATGCTATATTTGAATGGCCGAACTGCGGTGATAATGTGATATAATGGCTTGATCGGCGTTTACACGGGTAGTTAATTATAAGATATCATGTCGTTACGGACGTTACTTACAGCAAATGATATATGGGTCAAGTGCCTGTTGCTGCTGTACTCTTACACTGATTTACTATAGGCTTTCCTCTTAGTTAATGCTATAATTTACTGGGGATTTAACGAATTAGAAGCCTTATCTTTTTATCCCGAAAAAGAGCATAACAAAAGCCGTGATTAACGCTTTTCCGGCCACGAAACTTCAATGTGTAAACATCTCGATTTAAAGAACTTCTTAAATCACCCCCTTAATAGACTAAAATATTTTTGTAAACATTTATTTAAAACTTATAATATGAACAGTCGGTATATTTTATTATACGCAACCAAAGAGATGTGATTTTCCAAATTTCCCATGGGGAGAAAAACACGAGACAAAAAGAAAGCAGTTTTGAACACGAATAAAGTCCTCAAACAGTTCATAGCAATATGATTTACCATACTTACATTATAAATACGAAAGCTCGCCTGTCTTTGACGCTTTCATGGCTAAACTGCGGAACTGATTTTGATGAAATTTGAGATGGAGATAGTTGAAGACCCGGGGTCAAATATTTGCTTCTTGGTATCAAAAATCAGCGCCTCGAAGCTGAATCATAGGATGTAAATTTGTATGAAAAAATCGAACAAATTGATTCGCGGATTCACCACCTGTGAATTAAATATACAATCTTGACACTTATTGCATTAAGGTGACATCGACGTGACTTTTAATGGTTTGGCACTTTGAAGTAATGTGTATTACCACAGTTTGGCACTAGTTGTTAACTTAGATGTGACAATGAATCATTAGCAATGCAGGAGTTACAGGCATTTCTGAGGTGTTCCGTACCCGTATCAATATAACACGTATAGTACACGTAAATTCACTGTTTAAATTCTTTAAAAAAAATATCCAGTGCGCCACAAAAAGGTACCATTTATCTCTAATAAGTATTAACCATCGCGACCTCAATAAAACACAGCTATTAAACGACTATAACAATAATATACACACTATAAAAACATATCAACGGTAATTTATTTAATTGCTTAAAAGAATTTTACGGTCATTACGATCATAAGCTGATCATGGACAATTATCGATATTGATGCGGCACATGCCAAAAAGCTTAATGGAGTCACGAGCCCGTTTTAATCATTTTAAATATCGAATTGAACCTTAGCCCGAATAAAAATAAACGTTTAGTAGGTATAACCACTGGGTACAACCAGTATTATCTCCACAGTAGTTCATCACTTAGGTGATGTCAGCTGTCAATACTTCTCAGGGTTTGGACATTGGACATCTCAAGTTCACTTCGCCTGAGTCTTCACTTTGGTGAAGTGAACTTGAAGTGAGTCTTAGTTAGTGAGATTTAAATTCCGCGGCTATCGTTCCACATTATTTTACTATCCGTCTAATATAACAGAGAGCTTGATAAGAAAAGTTAGTCAAAATTTGGAAACTCTTATCGTACCTTCCAGGGTTGTGAGAATGTTCTTACGAATTACCGCGGCTTTGGAAGGCAATGCTACTGAAGGAACGGGGAGGGTTTTTATAAATAAGAGTCTGACACTCCCTTTCGCTCTACCATGAGCAAGAGAAGTATTTGATGATTTTCCCCGGAAAAGAACCTAACCTTTAAACCCAGAAATGCAGTTTTACTATGATAAAATATTAGTTCAGGACACCGTATCGAGCAGGAGACGTGGATACGTTTTTTTTTCCACTTCTTTCACACAACGCCATCTAGGCTCAAACTAAGCAGAGCTCGTGCTATGAGTACTAGACAACTGATAAACATACATACATATTTCTAGATACACATCTACATATTGTAGATGAATTACACCCAGACAAAGTCCAAATAATCGTGCTCATCACACAAACATTTGTCCTGGGTGGGAATCGAACCCACGACCTTGTGCATAGCAGTCAGAGCCACTGACCACTAGACCAACAGGATACCCACAAGAAGTATACTACCGCCCAGCTATGTATCCCGTATCGGATAACTGTGTATTTGTACATTTGAATGGTCCTTCAAAACCATTCATTGCTAAGGATTTTCTTCCACCATTTTTAAGAAACCCTAATCATCAATGTCCAACTCACCTTCATTGTATACAAAGGTGTTGCGTTTGTATAAATCACGCCAAACATTACCTAATACGTGTCAGCGCAGGGCCGATGACTGTACGAAATGTCAAATATGCATTCAATGCACGGCGACCATCGCTCGACTGCTTTCCACATCAAGTCAGTGAACTATGTTTACCCGAATTGGGTGACCGTCTGTGTGTATCGTCCGACATAATTAATCACGCTCATTGCCAACCAAGGGACGTTAATATGTCCAAGGACCATTCCAATTTATCACAATACCGTGACAAAGTCCACTGAACAATTAATTGTTAGGACTAAACAGCAGTTTGCCAACTTTGTGTCTGCCTTGGATAGTTGGGAGCCCTTTATTGATGACAATCTCTTCTGGTAATCGAAAGACTAAGTTGACTTGGAGTTTACTTAACGTGAGAAAGCTTTATTTCTTACGAGCTTTTCACTGTCTTTTTTTTTTCGGGCGGAATATCATCAAATGGCTCCTGTCCCTCTAGGTGGATGAAGGGGAGTGCCAGACTGACAATGACTAAAAGCCCACCCAGTTCCTTCAGTTGCCCAAGCGTTTTGGGGCCACGGTATCTCACAGACCAAACATAACCACCATCCACCACATCCATCTTCGACCACATCATCGCTTACCATCAGGTGAGATAGTGATAGATAGTAAGTGGTCAAACGCGAACCTGTTTTCGATAAAAAGAAAAAAAAAACTTTTTACCAAAAAATTAAACCGACTCCCAAAACTCCCAAATTTTTTGGTAAAAAGTTTTTATTTCACTCTTTTTAGTTGGTCAATTTTTAATTTACCTAGTTACAAGAGCCTAAATGTCAACTACATAAAACCTTTTACAAAATATTGCTTTTCCCAATGCTGGGCCGTTAATTGTTGAGGAGTTCTCCTGGTACTTCACCATCAGCTCTACATCACCATATGCATTGTGACGAGCATAAAGTGCTTAACATCCATATTCAAGTAATCGAATCGCAATCCACTCAATACTTATTATTGAGTAGTTTCGGCGGCCATCTGTGGTCTTCATCATCAGTTCCACTTCCTCAAATGGTACTTTTTGAGAGCAACTGCACAAGTTACTATAAGAAATACCCAAAACGCCATAGGTGTGCCTATAATATTTGAAGAGTACCCTCGTTTTCTCCAGGATCCCATCATCAGATCCTGCCTTGATGACAATGGGACCAATTTCGAAGTATACCCTTTCAAACAAAAAAAAGAATTTTTCAAATCGGTCCAGCCGTCTTCGAGTAATCGGTGAATATACGCGTCGAATTGATAACCTCCTCTTTTTGTCGTCGGTTGAATAATAAAATAACGATAACCGCAACTACAAAGCTTTCACTATCTTAAAACTTCCTTTATCTACAGTTCTAAAAAAAAAATTGGCCAAATGTTAGTCAGACTCGCCCATGAAGAGTTCCACAGTAACTATAATAATATATTATACTCGTAATATGTATATTTATTTAACCAAAAAAAACCTTACATATTTCTTAAAACTAGCTTATTTACATTTTTTACAACTACGCCAAATAACTTTGTTTTTCATAGTGTTTGCATGAATTACAAAGTTATATTTGCGGTTTTAGAAAATATGCTGTATCTCAAAAACTGCTGACCCGATCTCGTTCAAACTAATTTTGGTTGAAAGTTTATATTAAGATAATTATTAATTCTATTATGGTGTACAATAAAAACTATATCTACCTATCTATCTATCTACAGACATATATATTTTTTTAGATTTTTCACTCCATTATTATAGAAGTTAGAGGGGGGGCGACACACATTTTACCACTTTGGAAACATATATCTTTTAAACGATTAACTTTATGAAAAAGTGGTTTTAGAAACCTCAATGTCATTTTTAAAAACCTGTCTATAGATACCACACACGCATAGGTTTCAAGAAAAAAATATTTTCAGTTTTAGTTTCATGAATGGGGAGCACCCCTTTATTTTAAATTTTTTTTTTTTTTCTTAAAATCGGAAAGCAGTTTACAGAATACATCTACCTACCAAGTTTCACATGTATAGTCTTAATAGTTTCGGAATAAAATGCTGGTGACATATGGACGGACGGACGGACAGAGACAGACAGACAGACACGATGAAACTATAAGGGTTCCGTTTTTTGCCATTCGGCTACGGAACCCTAAAAACACATACCTATGACACTACGGAGAGTCATTATCACTTAGAAAAATTGATATGCTTCCGATTTTATGTGCAAGATAAAATTTTAATATTGTCAGATCATCCAGGAGTTATCCCTGGCGATCGTCAAAATCGGTTACAAATTGTCTATCTTTGTCATATTACAGTCATACGAATCGATGAAGATGTGACTAAACACAAATAGAAATTCGTCACTGTATTTTCGTTGCGCGTCTATTTGTAAAGTATGTATGCATTGTATATTCCAATTTGTAAAAAAGATGATTTGTAGACCTATTTACGCAAACGTAAATATTAAAACGTAAATGACTGGCTAGCTTTAGATTCCAACATAATTCTTTGCTCATAAATACAGTAGGCATTTTAGAAAACAAATAAAAGCTGCCTAATAACCTTTCTCAGAACCCACAACACCGCTAATGCGCTAAAAACGCTCGGGTAAAAAAAGTAAACAGCAGCGAGCAAAAAACTTGCCTGACCAGCCCTAATTGCGAAATGAAAATTGCAAATTCAATAGCCAAGCATTCATTCTGCACGTACCATAAATGCTGTACATCATGTCTCGATATTACTGTTGTTGCAACTACAGAACATTGTAAGCGCTTTGAACACCTGTGCGATGAAGTAAGCCTCGCCAGTCAACTAATATCTCACCGTTTGGAGGTGGTTGCCGGCTTCGCAACGACCTTGCTATTGCCTTCAGTTTGCTGACCTCCAGCCATATGATACACGAATTTGCTAACGGTCATTGACTCTTAAGTTTGTATAATAAAATCGAGTGTAACAAGACAACGACCTAATTCGTTATTAGCGAACTTTTGATCTCGACTCGATACGAGATTGTCGTGATTATGCTCCGGGGACACTGAATGATGTGGGAAACATTATATCACGACAATTATGTGATGTATAGTCGCAATAAGCCATGCTGTCTACAGTTTCGTTATCTCTAATATCGATTCAGTCCCGAAATTATTATCTCAATTTCGTTCTGAGTCTCTTGCGTGATAGAAACATTAGTCCCCAATGGTGCATAGTAAAAGTACATTTAAGAAAAAATATAAACAAAAGTTTCAAACAGATGTAAAACTTAGTTATCTTTGGCTATAATTTTCCTTAAAATACCTGTTTCAAAAACGTACTTCTGCAAATGGCTCAAACGAACAATGGAATAAAGTTTAGCAACTATCTTTATGACGCAAAAAGAATGTGAGAAATATGGTAGCGTACATAGCCTTCATTTAACCTTACGATAAGCATAAGAAACGTTTTAAGAAAGCTGTACTGCTATAGTGAAGTGTTTGTTTTGATTCGCGAGTGATTCATTCGCGCTTATTGCTCTCAGTGTAACGAGGGAAGCGTATGCGCACTGCACAACGAATCCAGACTTTAGTTCAATGACTGACGCGACGTGTGATCATTAAATAGACACAATATAAGCTGCCAAGAATGCTGTTATAATAACAAAGATATATGCCATACTGTACGTAAACTTACGTGTATCTAAGGAACCGAAAATAGTTCAAAAACTGAGTAACGTTTTAACGACTGACGAGAGACACTTATATGTACATATATTTTTTTACGTCCCATGCGCCTTCCTAATGTTTTGTCAATTTCTAAATAAAATTAATATATTTCGGTAACTGAAGTTTTACGATGCACTTTACTGTCGTTGTTAGAAGCCTGCATATCGAGTGTAATTGTCTATGCACTTTAACGTAGCAGGCTCAGGGTTGACTGACACGGAAAATATTTTAAACACATTTTTGCTTCGACGTTAGTGGAAAACCGTAAAAGTATTGGTGAGTCCTTGCTCTTTTGTTTAACAAAGGGTTACGGTTGTGGCGTGATAAAGCCTGCTTGTAATAACGCAAAACTTTTAATGGCTTGGATTTTGTCTGAAACACATACTTTTAGAAACTTTTGTTGAAGAAAATGAATACGGCAACTTAATCAGAAAAACCATCAGCCCTTAAAATAAGAGAGAACAAGCATCTTCAAGGCTTGTTCGTTTCATTGTAGAAGTCATCTTTAGCTTACCATCAGGCGTGATTGTCAATAGCGTGCACAACCGTAAAAAAAATGATTAAATAATGTCCTTCAACTATCGTCTGCTACTACATTTATCAAACTAGATCACAGTTTATTTCTTCATCACCTGTATTAAGCCTGCCAGCCCTACCTGTCGCGTTTAGTGCCCGCGGCTGCCGACGCCCTATTTGGCTTCTCCCGATAAAGTGAACCACCAGTGTGACGTGTTCGACTTCCAATCTCGTCGTACCGCGTGACTGGCTACACTCTCTACTATCCTACTCTTGGAAAAATTCCACTATCCTAATAAGGTATCCATAGATCAGCTATAGGTACAATTGTTTGTTTACATGACTTCCTTTGGGCCTTTTGGGTTTCTATTAAAAATAAATAAACTATTAAAATAAACTATTATTAAGTGTCTTTTAAAGCGGTGTCAGTCTTTGTATGGCATCTCTTAACTGGCTTTAAGTGCCGCTTGTGTTTAACCTTTAGACGTGAAACAATTGATTGTTTGTATTATAGGAGACTCTTACCTATACGGATAAAGTCTGTGGATGTGTCAATATATCGAGATCCAGGTCTCGGGAGGCAAGTTAAGCTGTTGGGGTCGATAGTCATTTGCAGACCTCTGACAGTCACGTAAATCTATACTATCTATACTAATATTATAAAGCGGAAAAGTTTGTTAGTTTGTTTGTTTGTTTGTTTGTTTGTTTGCTTGAACGCGCTAATCTTCGAAAGTACTGGGTGGATTTGGATGAAATTTTGTATGGAAGTAGCTTGAAGCTTGAGGAAGGTTATAGGCTACTTTTTACCCGACTGCAAAAAAGGAGAGTTATGTTTTTACCGTGATAGAATCCACGGGAGCGAAGCCCCGCGAGAGTACTAGTAATATTATAAAGCGGAAAAGTTTATTGTTTGATTGTTTGCTTGAACGCGCTAATCTTCGAAAGTACTAGGTGGATTTGGATGCAATTTGGTATGGAAGTAGCTTGAAGCTTGAGGAAGGTTATAGGCTACTTTTTACGCGACTGCAAAAAAGGAGAGTTATGTTTTTACCGTGATAGAATCCACGGGAGCGAAGCCCCGCGTGAGTATATAATATTACGGAGAAGATTTTCAGTATCATCAAGTATCATGTTATCCAATTACTGGGTTGTGGAGGTCATATAAGAAGTCGTTCTATGTAAAACGTAGATACCAAGCTGCAGCTGATGTGCCTTTTCTGAATAAACAAATGACGATGATTAATAATATGGACTTTGATCTATTACTAACATGTTTTCTCCATTACCTGGCGCCGTAGATATTAAAACATACACTTACAGGTCACGTACGGAACAGCTCAAAGAAGGTTTGACTTATTCCGCATAACACAAACAGTTTTTCATCCCTGTTTAATACCCAAATTCGTTGACATTTCGTTTTAAAACCAAAGTTCGTTGTAAAGTCAACAAAGTCGTTAGCTAACTTTCGCAGCTTTAAGCTTATTTCGAAATTAATGTTAATTAAGAGGCCCTTAAGTTTCGCCATACCTATTCTGTTAAATATTTTAGCGCCCACTTACATGGGAGGCTTCCCTGCGAGGGCTCATGTAACTTCTGTTTTAGTATTCATTAGTTTAAATTTAGCTTACATTTGCACTTCGGACTGTTACGCAACTTTAACGCCATGTTTAAATCTACCTTTCTTAGAATCAATTTCAATCTAACTGAACTTGTTTTAATTTTGCACAAAGCAATTTTGTGTAACGAGAAGATTGTAAATCTCGGGCGAAAAGATGTTGTTTTATAATCATGAATAATGTTTTAATATTTATTACAGGCCAGACATAAACATGAGCTAATGAGGTTTTAATAAACTCTTTGTGCAAGTTGTCCAGCCAGTTACCATAAGAGTAAAAGCGAGCTTGCATTATGCGCAGCTGTCCTGTCCTCTGAATCACCGCGTTACTAGTTAATATGTAGTACCGGGTTAAATCATAATATATGTGTGGATATTATCGTATATTCCTTATAATGAGAATGATTATATAAGCTAAGTAAGTGTAGAAGTCAAGTTGTGTAGGAAACGATGTGATGAATATTTTAAAACGAACGGTCGTTTCAAGAGAGCAAATATGCATTTTTTATATAATAATCTACAAAGGAGGTATTACTTGTAATGTATTTCACTATTCTGAATTAACGTTTTCTTATGGTCCGCTATAATATATATTATATAAGCAGCTACATATTCACCGGCACGTTCACTAAGATAATATATAATCAATATCATAAATGTAACAAAAGTGTTGTAATAAAGCTTTGAGCTTCTCTTCAGAAACTTGCAAAAGCTGTAAAAAGTGTCCATATAATGTTGGCCAATATCGCAAGTTTATAGCGCGGCCAACCGATATTAGTATTTACTTTGTGGCAATAACTGAAACTTGGTGGAGTTCAGCCGTGGGCTATTTGGCCGCCCTCAGCTTACCCAGGGATTTTCACCTTCATATTACTGAGAAACATTCAACCTCTCTGTTTACAAAACAAACCACATTTACATAACTAATCTTGGTACACACCGCACTTGAAAAGCTCTCTTGCGAATATTTGGATAAAATACACATTCGCAAACATGTATTGTGATTTTCAGTTTAATAATACGTTTTTAAAGTCTTGAATTTAATGAAGTAACAACAAAAGATATTTGAGAAGTCAACCACATTGCGAAGTAACTACCACGGGATACATATACAGATTTCGCTTGATGCGAATTCAAAAGTAAAGCACTTAACCCAAAAATGCGATATTTAAACCAGATGGGTCAGTATTCAATTTTACGTCAGAGGTCAGTTTCCTTTACGGTGCCTTACCCACTTGACCAATGGTACACGATATCATCACTTCAGCACTCCATCCAAACGTCACGCCATTTCTGGTTGTTCTCACGCACCTAACAAATGGCATGCGCAAGAGCATCCGTGGCTCAACGGGTTTATTCAAACGGCGTATCGCCGACGTCTCACGAACACTCACGAGTGCATTAAGCATGGTACTTTCGCATGTCGCCACCATTTACGACTTCACGCACCCAATGAAGCTATAAAATGGTATGAACTTTGTTAATTAAAAATTGCATGTTGTCTAGGAATGTCTGTCTAGTGTCTACTTTATTCTTAGTCTCGTTCACCAAGGATCTTGTGAAATAGCTAAATTAAACTATGGTTAATTATAATGATGAAACGTGAATTGGTTTCATCAATTTATTCATGTAAGTACAAAAGTTGGGTAGTTGGCAGTGTTTGAGCAGAAAGTTTTCGCAAGTAACGATGACAGTTAGCTTTAGTTGAAGCATTTTAAGTGAAAGACGGTACAAAGCCCTCAACAAAGTTTCCTGACTATATCTTCCACTTGCGAATTAGGTACTTTCGTTGAATCGTCTCGATCTCTTACAAATATATTCTGCAATTAGCTGAATACACTTGATACCTAGTTCGTACCGATGAATAGTTTTTGCATTGAGAATCATACTTTTTCAATTTTCTTATTTAAAACATTCAGCACATGTTTTGAATAAAACCAAAAGTAAACACTAAATATTATATTTCAATTATGAAATCTGTATTCAATATGTGTCCTCTTATTAAAAATAATTAGGTCACGTCCACAGTTTTCTAAGTTTTATTAGATTAGTTTTTTTATATGAGATTATCATGTATCCATCCATTTCAATATTTACGAAGTCCATTCGTCTGGTTATCGATAATTTTATTCAATGTTAAAAACAATTAATCGAATGCCGAAGTTTTTGTTTTTATACCAAAATTATTTTTATCAGGCCGTAAAAGTATCATTTTTATGAAGTGCATAAGTTTGTAGTTTAGTACCGATGTAACTGAATCTGGTTAATTCTCAGCAGTCCGCGTCAAGTTACTTAAGAATGCCTGTCAGTCACAGTTCGATGGAAATGCGATAGTAATCTGATTCCGACCGCGACCCTCCTCGCGAATGGCCATTACCTTCGTGTACAACGCTCATCATGCTCTTGATTTTTGCGAACCATAGAAAAAAAAAAATTTTTTTTTTTTTTTTTCTACATATTTGACAGTCGCTACGGGTAGTCGGCCAGAAAACTTTACCGGCCAAGAGGTATGTTGTTACTCTGCAACTGGGTCGGGTGGAGGTCAAATATCTCAGCTGCTAGACTGGATGCCGACACCATCATAATAGCTGTCAAAAGGGTAGGCAGATGATGATACTTTTATCTTCAGTAGGTTTCATCTGTGTTGAAGGAACCTTAGCTAAGCCGTAAATATCCTCTGCAGAAGTCATGTTTTCGGACAACATGCATGAACCTCAGAGATTTCCGTTACCTTATGATAATGAAAACCTCTTTAAAGACAGTCTTCTGGCTGGAAGCCAAAGATCAGGTGTGAACAAAGGAATTCTTGAAACATATCCCAGAAACGCGCTGAGTATCAACATACCGGAAAATCAAAGGAAAATATTCTTTCAAATTATTATTATTTTGAAAGACTTGGCGGGCCTTTTAATGCTACAATTAAAATTTTATTCCATAATGAATTTTAACTGGAATTGTGCTAAAGTTTATTTAAACGATGTGACATTGGTGTGCCAACAAAAGTTCATTGTCAGTCAGTCAGTCGAAAGGTAAAAAGATAAAGTAAGTGTTACACTTAATTTATCTATATATACAACGTGTAACGGAAAGGGTATATGTACAGTCCCAAGCCAGCCAACGGTAACTGGTATGCTGAACTGTCCACGGTTCGTGGAGCACTAAACGTTGCTTGTCAAACACAATATGTCGCCTCTTAGGCTTCAGTACAACAATTAAGCTTACGCAATCAATGATAATAATCACTTACCCTCTGAGCTGGGACGCCAAGCGAGGATCTGTTCTGATCACGTCCGTGATATGTGTGTAAAGGTAATGAGTAATTGAAACGTGTAATGTGAGCATTCGGACAGCATCACTGTAAATTTGAGAATGGTTCTCTGTAGATTCAGATTCACTGTAGATTCTCTGATTCAGATTAGACTTAAATCTAAAATAAAAATTTTCAAATGAACAAATAATGTTTTATTTTTACACACCCCACAAAACTTGTTAAAAAATATATCATAGGTACCTACTATAAGTCCTTGGACATTGGCATTGGAGATAAACTATTTATTAAAGTATAGGTAATATTATTTGCATGAGCGACAGTACTCATGCGCAGCTATCCTATACATTTCGTTCAGCGCTAGACCTACTATTTGACATTACATTAAAATAATGTCATTAACGTTATTTAGCTAATAATTGCATTGCGTGCGCGACAGTACCCATGCGCAGCAATCCCCTCCTTGTGGTATGGGTACTAGACAACTGATAAACATACATATATATTTCTAAATACATACATATTATAGATATTACACCCAGACAAAGGACAAATGACCGTGCTCATCACACAAACATTTGTCCTAGGTGGGAATCGAACCCACGACCTTGCGCATAGCAGTCAGGGTCACTGACCACTATACCAACAGGCCTGAAAAAATTCTCATTACTTCCGAACATGTAGAGATAGGATTAAAAAACCCTTCCAATATCGTTTGATATCACCCAAAGAAGCCGTGCCCTTGGTATGTATATACCCTTTCCGTTACACTTTGTATAAGTCGTAATAAAAAATATAATTTAACACGTAAGCAATGCCACACACGCATGGTACATTTTACATCCGAATCAATAGCTTTCGATATTTTTTAAATCTTTTTCTAAATCAACTGAGCTGAATAAAAAAGTGATATCTAAGTTATTTATAAACATTCAGCCGTAAAAGTTAGGGCGGCTCGTCTAGACTTCACCTTTATATTCAATAACATATAGAGGTCAAGAGAAAATTGGAAAATATTATATTTTTTACTCGAATCCCTTTACCATAACTAACCGGCTTATTTTTGTCGAATAAAGGAGTTGTAAAAATGTAAATAATATTATACGTCTGGAAATTTAATTAAGTGACAATATTATTGTTTGCAGTTGTTTTGCCTGAGTAACTACATTATTTACATTGAATATTCCAAGTACGATATTATTGTGCAAATAATAACAATGAATATTATTTGAGATTTATATACCATAATTATGTTGAAATAAAATACAAATGATTACCCTAATCAAAAGGCACTTATCCAGTCCAATTCAATTGTTAACGATGTATAGGTATGGTACGTGCATGTATGTTCAATCTAGGAACCAATCACAAAGGTATTGCGGCCTGCATACATGTTGCTATCGATGTACCAAGAAAAGCCATTTAAAGTTTACAATGCTAGTGCGGAACTGCGCAATTATAGATTGTTAACATCGCCTACGGACACCAGAATATCCCATCACCTGCGAGCTCCGGGGAACGAGAAACAATAATAGAACCCTTATTATCATCCTACGATATTTCTACTCCATACAAAACCTATCTTTTGATAAACAATGAATTGTTCTGAATATAGACTCTTTTTGCTCCATAAATACCTATAGTACCGAGAAGAAAAAAGATGTAGGTTTTTTGCGAAAACAGATTTCTTACTCACGTCACGTCACCGTCTTTCTTTTTTTTACATTGTGACACACTCGATTGATAAAGTTTCCACTAGCTCACAAAGGAAACCGCTCTACCACATTATAATGAACAGGTGATAGTAAAATAGTCGTAAAACGAACTCGGTAGGACTGCTATAAACTGTCTGTCGTACCTTCTTTAAGAGAGAGTGATACCACATACAGTTTATTGAATAATTTACCAGCAATAAAAGTTAAACAGTTAACCGTGACGTACTGTAAACGTCACGTATTCATTGTTTGCGAATATAATAAAGTTAAACTTTAAAAGGCCGAGTGACTGACTGACCATGTCATGTCAATGCCCCAATCACCTGTTTGAAGTCTGTTTTTGAACGGAAGCCATCACGATCTTTGTGAATTATATGAAGTCGTTGACATCATTCGTTCAAATTACCTGAAAGCTGACATAAATTATACATAATTTAAAATTTATGGGAAAACCAAATGATTTCATGAATTACCTAGATTACCTATATACAAATTATGACGTGCGAACACGATTTGTACCTACATACTAAATAATCGTGTCATTGTTACCGAAATTATCTGTCTATATACGATGAAAAGCTACTACTTACATATATGGACGTAGGTGACATACTGAAATATTTATTAGATACCATTCCAAACAAACGCCACGCGTCATGAAACCTATATACTCATAATGACAACAGGAAAATGTCTTAATACTTTATAATAATGGATTTGATGCACCCACAGAGATACAAAAGCCGGAACAAACATTAAAGAATCAACTCCCCGCCATTGTTTCACACATAATTCCATTCAATTTCATGTGTCACTGGCGCTATTTGAATTTCAAATTCATCCCTCATTGTCCCCTAAACTCGAATTAGTGTTTTGATTCGTATAACTGCGTGCCACGTCATGAAACCTGAACATTATGTGACGCCAATGAATATGACAGGCGACGACGGCTTTAATGTGATTGGATGAATTCAATGTATGTGTTAATTCACCCGTCCAGTCACAATCTTTCTATTTAGAAAGACAGAAGAAAGACGGAGTTTTTAAATTACAAATCTTCACATTCAAAGAAATAATTATTTAAGAATGACCATGTGATTTCAACGTATTGCAATTAATTCAAAACACTTTTAAATAGTTCTTTTGAAAATGATTTTTAAAATTTGAAAGCTTTTATTTTCAACAAGCAAATTTTTGGAATGGGATTTTTTCACAGAAAACAAATATTTTTAACTAATTTCACGAATATAATTTATTGGTAGGTACGATACATTTAGGTAATTAAGAACAAAATCGTTACTCGTTTTCGAAGTGAACCCGACAAGACAGTGCACACAAATTCACCTTTATTAGAGTGAAATATCTTTAATAAAAGGAATACTGAGACAATAAATCTCTTACTTAATTATAATCTTTTGACTTCTGTATTTATTTGTAATGATTAGTGTATAGATACACTTATGTTATTGTACATCAACATTAATAGGTACTTAAAAAGTTAACCTAAAACTCAAACACATACAATGGGCGGCCCTATTGCATCCCGCAGTGTCTTTGAAGCTACCTAGATTGGACAGTAATTGGCAGAACATGATATGCTCTCATTGATATAAAAATACTATATAGCTCTAATAAAACGTCGTGTTGAAAATCAAACGAGTTAATATCGTCGCAGCTATTATTAGCAGTCCATAATGCACAAACATTTCCCTGGAGGGCAGAATGCAATAAAATACAGTTTAATTTTACTCCGCACTCCTTTCTGGGAACGCCATGTTTTACGTTAGCAGGAAATGACCATCGATGCCAACAAAATAAGCAGCTTATTTAATTCGGCAGTTAATAATGCAATATTATCTGTACATTAAGCATTTCGGTGTCTAATGGATCGAGTTACCGAAAATATGATGATGTTATTACTATTCCTTCAACATAGCGCGCTAGATACACATAAGATTTTCCAGACTATCAACTCGAAATATCCAAATTGCACAAAGGTGAAAATACCCATTAGTTACTTAAACAGATCAAGTTTATTAAAACGTGCATGTATGGCGCTCTATGAAGACGCGTGCATCGCTCTATTGTTGGAACTAGGAAGCGCTTTTAACTAAAATAACACATGAAGACTCCCACGCTTGCGACAAATTGTTATCATTATTATCTAGTGAACAGATGTTCTGTACGATAAACACGAAGCTAACATACGAAGTCTACTTGAACGACAGTCCATTCAAGAATGTGTGTACATTTGCATTCATTCATCTCTCAGCAAATTCCTACGCACGGCGTAAATCACAATCCACGCGATGAATATTTACGTTCTAGCACCTTAGTGCGTTCTGCACTGTGTGAGGTATTGTGATAAAGCTAGGTACTCCTAATCTATTGTGAACAATATTGTGTTCGTTTCTAGTTCTGCCTTTAAGACAATTTCGCATTTCACAACTTCCAAATAAGTTTTCGTTCCCTTGAAACTTTAATTTACGAGCAGACTGCATAAATTAAAAGTAAACTACGAAACGGTAGTGGTGTGAGTAATTTATAATCATATTGTGTGGGGGACGCCGGGACCGGAATGACAGCGGGTGTCAATCAATGGGGTGCAACGTGCGACGAGGCCGAGCCGCCGCGCGCCGCCGACGAGGCAGTCACCCTCGCACCGCGGTTGATTAGCTCCCGATGACAACCACACACGATGCATTCTATAATCTATGGTCTGGTCGCTATAGTGCGCCTGTTGTCTATGGTGCGCGATGTCGGCCGCATAGTAATCACTATGGTAATTATCCCCGTATAATTTAATGGATATTGATGAAGTTTGAATTTATATTTTAATGAAGCTGTAGCTCATATTTTGCGGCGGCGACATGTTAATATCGACGTATGGTGGCTGTTACCTACTTAATTAGGGTTCCGTAGCCGAATGGCAAAAAACGGAACCCTTATAGTTTCGATATGCCTCTCCGTCTGTCTGTCTGTCTGTCTGTCTGTCTGTCCGTCCGTCCGTCCATATGTCACAGCCATTTTATTCCGAAACTATTAAGACTATACATGTGAAACTTAGTAGGTAGATGTATTCTGTGAACCGCTTTCCGATTTTAAGAAAAAAAAAATATTTAAAATAAAGGGGGTCCCCATACATGGAACTAGAACTGAAAATATTTATTTTTCATGAAACCTATGCGTGTGTGGTATCTATAGACAGGTGTTTAAAAATGATATAAGGGTTTCCAAAACCACGTTTTCATAAAGTTAATCGTTTAAAAGATATAAGCTTCCAAAGTGGTAAAATGTGTGTCCCCCCCCTCTAACTTCTATAATAATGGAGTGAAAAATCTAAAAAAAATATATACTGTAGAACGCCATATATATACTGAACTACGCCAAATAACTTTGTTTTTCGTAGTATTTGTATGAATAACAAAGTTATATTTGCGGTTTTAGAAAATATACTGTATCTCAAAAACTGCTGACTCGATCTCGTTCAAACCAATTTTGGTTGAAAGTTTACATTAAGATCTACATATGGTTTTTTTTAGATTTTTCACTTTATTATTATAGAAGTTAGAGGGGGGGACACACATTTTACCACTTTGGAAGCGTATATCTTTTAAACGATTAACTTTATGAAAAAGTCATTTTAGAAACCTTAATGTCATTTTTAAAGACCTGTCTATAGATACCACACACGTATAGGTTTCATGAAAGAAAATATTTTCAGTTTCAGTTCCATGTATGGGGAGCTCCCTTTATTTTAATTTTTTTTTAATTTTCTCTTAAAATCGGAAAGCGGATCACAGAATACATCTATCTACCAAGTTTTGCATGTATAGTCCTAATAGTTTCGGAATAAAATGGCTGTGACATACGGACGGACGGACAGACAGACAGACGGACAGACATGACGAAACTATAAGGGTTCCGTTTTTTGCCATTCGGCTACGGAACCCTAAAAAAAACTATCATGACTATCATGTAAATAACAACAAGGCGGATCAAAAGACGCCCAACATAACGACACACATTATTCTAATCGACCTAAATAGAGATTTTTGACTTGTTTCCGTAACGCTGAAGGAACTGGCACAGGTTGATGGCAGAGATTTGTTAATTAATTAGGGGACAAAATAGACACCGTCACGCGACGGGCTTAGTAATTCAGGGTACTTAACTTACCTGCCTCGTCCTACATTTAGGAATCTTCGACCCCTCTTTAGGGATACTTAAATGGCATATTGTTACCCATGTACCCAGGTACCTACGCATAACGTGCCAAATAGTAATTAAGTACTTGGTAGTAATTATGTTCTTACGTTTATTAAAATATTAATTGTGCCATGTCTATGTACTATATACATATATATCAGGGCTATGTTTAAAAATAGATGTAGGTACATATAGCCAAATGTGAAGCGATTATAAAATTGACGTTATAGGTATTTGGGACATTTCCAGGCTAAATTGAGCCTTATTTCAAGCCCAGTAAGGTACTCTACAGAATTTACCACATACAAATCATGTGCGCAGGCACAATTGGGGAGTCAATAAAATTAATGTCAAATAATTTTGACCGATGGAGTAACATAAAGAAAGAATGCACGGTATAGGTGCTACAAAAAATCCAGTGCCTCAAAGACGGACACTTCCAAGAATATTTGTTATTATGTTCGCAATATATTTTAGTTGTACCCATATCTTTATCCCTTGAGCTAATGCTAAGGAATCATCATCGGAAAATGCAATAAAAAGTTTTTACTAATGTTAAAACATAAACAGGACTAATATGTATTTCCTTAATCGATATTAATTCTATCTTAATCTATGTATAAAAACGGTTTGATAAAAGATTCGTAATTGAAGGTCTTTACTATTTAATAAATAGCTGCCAGATGAAAAAACACTCTTTTTTTCTTCTGACCTATTATTAATTACTATTAACATACAGTAGTTAAACTAGTTACAAATAGTCTTAATCACTCACACATGCGAACAATTTTACACAAATTCTATGAATGTATCTGTGACAAAATTAGTAATTAAATTTGGACTGTCGATTTGTGAAATCATAAGAAAGTAAATAGGTAACTAATTTAAAACATAAATAAGACAATTAATCCGTCTAAGAAGATAAACAAAAAAAGTTTTTTTTTCTCTTTTTCTCTCTTACGACGATGTCTGGCAGTTTGAGTACTTTCGTGACCTTCTCAAACGTCCCTTCTTTAGCATTATTCGTCAGGTCATTGAGCTCCTTAGTAGTCCAAAGTTGAGCTTACAGACTAACTGACAAAGGCTTGCACTAACAGGACGGGTCTACTCAAATCTGTTTGGTTCTTTCTCCAAAAGGCCATTTCCGACTAATCTACATAATTCTCATAAACTATTGTGAATATGTGAACTATGTAGATTGTTTTATTCGAGTTAAACATGGTTGTCTGGCGGTTTGAGTGCTTTTTACGCCCTACCCAAACATTGTTTGATTTGACGAACAATACCTTACCTTGGTATTATTCGTCAAATCGTTAAGCTCCTTGTTTTAAGTTGAGCTATACGTTATCTGACAAATGCTTGCACTGTATGGACAGGCTCACTCAAGTTTGTGACTTTCTTTCCTCAAAAGATCGCCTCAGACGGTAACTTACAAGGTTCCCATATATTTGGAACCAGTAAAGATTTTCTGGACTTTAAAAGAGACGGACCCATGAGTTTGTTTCGGTGTTTCTTCTCAGGGTAGTCAGTTTTTTTATTTTATTTTATTTTTTTATTACGAATGAGCCCGCTCTTGACCTCGATCACACCTGATGGTAAGTGTAAGATGAGGTCTAAGATCGAACGAGCGAGCCCAGAAAATGCCTATTCACTCTTGCTTTAAAGGCTGACGGGTTATATGTGGCAGGGAACACAGAAGCCGGCAGAGAGTTCCACACCTTGGCTGTGCGCACAATGAATGTTGAAGAAAAGCGCTTAGTACGACAAGACGGTATATCGACCAAGTGTGGATGGTATCCTGCGGTACGTCTGGTAGACCGGTAGTAAAAGGGGGATGAAGGGATCAGGTCGTGGAGCTTCTGCGCACACTCTCCGAAGTACAGTCTGTAGAAGATAGACAGGCAAGCAACGTTTCGCCGGTGAGCCAGGCTGTGAAGCTTACCCGCCAGAACCTCGTCACCTATGAGCCTTTTGGCTCTGCGTTCGATCGAGTCAAGTGCAGCTAGCTGGTATTTGGCTGAGCCATCCCACAAGTGACTGCAATACTCCATACAGGAACGGACCTGTGCTTTATATAAATTTAAAAGCTGTCCAGGTGTGAAGTATCGCCTCACTTTCTGTAAGATGCCCAGCTTTTTGGCTGCAGTCTGAGCTTTAGACTCAATGGTTGAGCCGAAGTTGAGGTCGGACGTCAACTCCATGCCCAAGAGCGCCAGGCGGTCGGTAATAGGTACAGATGCACCTCTGAAAGTAGGAGACCATTCAAATTGGCTCCTTTTAGAGGAGAAAAGACAAGCCTGTGTTTTTAAAGCGTTGAATTTGACCAGATTGTCATCGCCCCATTGGGAAACGAGATTTAAGGTCAAATTCGTTCGCTCTACCATGGCCTTTCTAAGAGCGGCTATTTCGTCCCTACCAGCTCTAGCACTGGACAAGTATCTCTCTGAGACTGTGCTGTCATCCGCGTACCCAATAGCTCCCAACTGGAGCAGGTCGTTGATATGAAGCAAAAATAGAGTCGCAGAGAGAACAGACCCCTGAGGAACACCGGCATTAATAGCCATTAGATCCGATGCGCAGCCATCGATGACCACTCGGATCGACCGTTCACTCAGTTAGGAAACACCGGCCTCATCTAGTTTAAATTTACAAAAAAAATGTCGTGTAAAAGTGTTATTTAATAACCAATTTGCTAAATAAAGATAAATTATCATTTAACCAACCTCACTAGAAAGTTTGCTTTTGAAATAGCTTTTTGTTAGAAAATTATGTTTCGTAAACTGACAAAACCAAAAAAGTGGCAAAGTAAGAGTCGGACTCGCCCATGAAGGGTTCTGTAGTAGCCAGCATAGATTAACGAAAACTAACTTTGTTTTTCATACTGTTCGTATTTTTCTTTGAAAGTTTTCATTAAGACAACATATTCGATTAAATGCTCTCAAGATATTTGTGTTGATCTAATCGACACCTCTTCAACAAAACAATGAGATTTGTATACAGATTTATCATCTAGATTTTGGTGGAATTAATACTAGATATTTTTCTGAAGTATCAGCGTGAGAATTGTGTTGAGGACACGTGAAGATCGTCAGATTTCCATTTGAAAAGAAATCGATTCAGCAACAAACAGTTAAAAATGTCTGCTAAACGGCAAAGCAATATGATTTTGTTTAGTGGGCCGAAGCCATGGTCCAACTGCTGGAAATTCCATTCAATAATAATCTTTACGGTTTAATATTTTCATTGCTTTAACAGTTTGTTTGACGGCTTTAACCAGCGTTGAGAAGTTCTTAGTCCGAAAAGAACCTAGTCGGACTTTAGAAGGAATCCTATTTTTTGTTCAAATTTTGTTAAAAATAGTAAAATGTATGATTTCTTCAGGTTTTCCTGTAATGTTACATAAATTATTAACATCTGTCTTCAAAATTTAAGGCTCTGTATTTTCTGACATAATAGGAGAACGTTAATTTTCATCTATTTTCTTAAAAAAACTAATATATATATTGTAAAATTGTATTTCAGAAAGTCTCAATAGGTCCTTGTAAATTATATAAATGAGTTAATTTAAGTCTCACAAATTTTGGATCACTAAGTTCATATCTGTAACAAATTTCAACTGACACGTAAATACAAAACAAACATGAAAGGACTAAAAAGAGTGCCCTATTTTTCCGTAAGGGCCTTTGAATCACTAAACACAAGGTTCAACCAATGACCTCGAATTGCTACAGGAAAACAAATATTTTTATTTGTGTTGATGCCAATTTTCGATAACAACATAAGGAAAAACCACTTTGATAAAAAATAACTAATTCAATCTTTTCAAATTAATGGCCGTCTGATCGTTCCGGATAGCAACAATATTAACCTAATTGTGAAAATATTTGCATTGTTTTATGGGTTTCTTATGGCTCTCGACGTCTACGTCATCGGGAACTGAGGGTGTTGCTGACCTGACACAGAAACACCGGTAAATTATCGCTGGCCATCTGATTTACGTGTTGCACTATAGAAATTAAGAAAGAAAACCCAATATCACGGAATACTACGATTAATATACCTAAGTGGGCAAGAAACTAACTGGATCTAATTTAAAGAAAAAGGAAGAACATCTCTAACACAAATAACACGCAATATTTCTAAACAGAGTACGCTCTAATTAAAATCTTCGATTCTACTTCCATATAACAGATAATCTAGCCATTCTATCTTTCGAAATTAAAAGGAACGATTGCCTTAATTTGAGTAAAATTGTTTAACTTGAAAGCGAGTTACTTTAGGTACTTTCCAAACACAGGTATATGTAAATAAACCGAGCTCCACAGTAGCATTTAGAAGCTAACTTAGATAAGTTAAGGGAGTGAATAATAGACGGCAGATTGCTTTACAAAGTCTTTATTGTTAGTCGTAAAGTTGGGGCATCCTCGGTTAAAGCAAACTTTGCCCTAACCGCAGGTTGCGGACAAAAAGCAGCGGTATACCACTACCTATGCACAATATCTGTTTGTTAGCTTTCGAATATGCATTAAGAACTTACTATTTAGAAACTTTGGTTGGGCAATATATGTTTACCTAAGTCTTTTATGTACATGTTTCGACTAAATCGGAAGATCTTTATCGGTGAGCCGACAGGCGCAGCAGACGTGCGTGTCCAGAACACCTGAACATGAACACTATACAAGCGAGCCTGACGATAACGGCTTCAGTCATTTTAGAGATAATCGAGCGTAGCAGACGACCTGACAGGCGACGCTATCTCCACAGGTCCCATCACACCACTTTGAATACCAACCTCGTATACCTAAAAAAACATACAAAGACAGTCAAAAGGGAAGTCTTCGAAAAATTGTAAAGAGATTTGTTTAACCACCATTGTCAAGCCACAAGTGTGGTTTTAATTAAAAGTACAAAAGAAGGATGTTTGATCAAGAAAATAAAGTTGGTTTAGGATTAATGAGGGTGTTTAAAAATGTAGATCACAAACTTTATATTCCGGGCCCGTTTGCTAAGTAATAATAGCTGAGTACCTCGTTACTAATTACCGAAATAAACCGGCTATGTTCCATTTACATTAATTCATAATGACGTTGAATAGTCGCCCTTATTTTTTTCTACTTTATCATCTGTTACGATAATGTTACATCACTGATCGGAACAGCTGTGGTTAGTAGTTTTGGTACAATGCCATTATTTGCTGCTGAAGGATCATTTTGTAGACCTTCGGCACAGCTAAGAATAAGATTAAGATTAAGATTTAAAAATGCACCGCGCTTGCCAGATTTATTGCAGAGTCGAGCGTTGTCTGTTTGATTCTGAATCAGTCACTTGTTGTCCTCTCTTAAAATAGGTAACTTGTATAACAGTCCAAGGAGCGTACTTAATAACTATTTACTTGATCTTTGTTTAATCCAGTAATGTCCCTGTATCATCACGAGTATATGAAAATAGAAAGATGCTGCTACAGAACCCCCCAACCGCTATCCTTAACTTACCTTTTACGCCACCCACGGGAAAAGGGTGACGTATTCTTACGGCGAATAATTACAATTAAATGTCTAGTTTGTAGCAAAACTTGAAGGGATGAGTGTAGGCCCGTATGTCCGACAGGGTGCGCTAATGGAGGCTTAATATCAGCCGTACTTTGGGGTTTCGCAATTCGGAAAGTAAAAGGAATCCCTAATGCGCTAAGTACGCCGTAAATCCGTTTAGCCGTGTCGAGCGTTTCACGTGAACATTATGACATACATACTCACGCTAGGTAGCACCTACTTCTATTTCTTATCATGTTGATTATTACGTTGGTTTATGCGTAGAAGAACGTCAGAAACAAAAGGGGTTTTACATAATTTATGTTTGTGTTTTACCTACAGCTTTTCCCGTAGTAATTTGGTAATTATTTGTCGTTTAAATATACTAGTAATGAAGCAAAGAACGTTACATTGATCGAACTAAGTAAAGAATAGTTTTGGGTTGGAATGACTACTAGAACACTATCGAGAGAATTAAACGCATAAGTTATGGTAGTGTAGGTACCAATTAAATAAAGTGTAGTTTAACAAAAACATATACAAATATTACAAATAAATCAAATGACACCCATTGTATTAAAACTTTAAATATCCTTATGTATTACCTCCTTAAGTTGCGTTTATTATTACCTATTCGTATATTCCTTAGTACACGACCAAGTAAATTAAGGAAAAAGATAATTCTACTTACCAACCGACACTCGTGAGAATCCCATTGCGTACTTGAAACATAGGAGTCATAGGACCCAGTACCACACCTCTGCTGAGGCTATTTACGTTAGCAGAAGAGATTTTATTTTGTTGAGAAAATACATGTACTTAACTGACCCAATTTTTACCAATATATTAATACCCCGACTATCGCTTCCCCGTTTTACGCAAATTCAGTTAGGCGACTTGGCTTTTTGAGCACCGCGCCACTCGAATCTCCCAAGTCTATCAATAATATAATAGACCTGGAAGAGTTGAGTTATAACTACTAGACTGCTGTTGAGTTTAGCATCTGTAGCCGAACTAGGCCTAGCCTGTATTTCGGCTATCAGTACCATTCCCCTCGCTTATTTTATACAATAATATAGGTGCCATATAGTATATACATAATATGTATATAGAGAGGTACCTATTCTTGGTACGATATTGTTCAATTGAAAAGGGTATATTGAAAAAGTAGACCTGACGAAAGACTAGTTCTCAACTGCACCAAAAAAATTAAAGCCGACCTCAACAAAGTTAGGAACAGGCTAATCAGATGATGATCGTACTACACTATAATTTCTCCTGTTAATGTTATAGACGTTCACTTTCAATGCTAATGATGTAATTCTTTTACTTTCAGAGGAGTTATCTGGAAACGTTTGGTTACCTGAAGAAGGGCGGGCCGGAGGTGGGCAACCTGCAGGTCATGGGCAACCACGATCAGGAGTACGAGGACGACTTCAGGATCGCCATCAGAACTTTACAGGTAAAGTTTAAGGGGTACAGAATAACATGCTATGTTAAAAATACATTTATTTTATTTGTATGTAAGGCATAGCAAGTAATTCTGTATTTAAAGTGTAAACCGAGCAATAGAACATGTTACAAACATGTTCTATTGCTCGAACTCTTCGTGCGCGAGACCGACTTCCACTATGTGATAGGTAAGAACTTTTCGACAAGACTTTTAAGAGGAAAGTGAAAGCAATTCTCTCTGACCTCACATTCCTATATGTGCAACAAGTTACAATCTCATCAATATCCGAAAATAAGGCACGGCCAGTTTGTTTGAAACAGTAAGGAAACGCTCTACAGATATGGCAAAATGTCTATAGTCAAAAATCTATTGGTGTTTATCAAGTCAAAGCAATGTAAAGCCTATCTACTTATAACTGTAGTCTGTGCCTTATCTATAGTTACCATTTTTCTTAGTTATTTGTTGGTACCGGTTGAATTTCCCATTCTTTAACTGCTGCGACGAAACCGTAGCAATCTTCTTACCTCTAATACGCTATCATCATTCCAGCAATTTGGCGGTATACCAGTGACGGGAGAGATCGACAGAGCGACCGCGATGTTGATGAAGCAGAAGCGATGCGGCAGACCAGACAGGGAAGATGGTGACGATGAGCACAGGAGGAAGAAACGATTTGCGGTGCAGGGCGAGAAGTGGAAGTACACCAACTTGACTTGGAGGTAAGAGTTGCTAATTAATCTACATTTAGCCTTCAATATGGTGAACTCTACATTATCTATCTTTGAAGTATAGGTATCAGTTTCCAAACGTTAACTTTTTTATGAAGCTAACTTTCATTGATTATCCCCATCAAACTAAAAGATTGGCGAGTAAAACATGTAAAAAACATAAATTTTACAAAACGAAAAATAAGCATCAGAAACATGAATTCTTCCAAAAAACACGGTGTATATATATGTACAGGTTTTTATTAGAAGAATTCGTTTTTTTTTTCGAAGTTTCGTAATCAGCATAAAATTACTACTTTGAACGAACAGCACCATCTTCCATTTGCTTTTCAAAACCGATTCAATAAACTAGCGCCATCTCATATCGAATAGCGTAACAAGAATGATAAGAGCCATCTGTTATTTATATTCTACACTAGGTTACCAGGCAGCAATCAAATGATTGTTGTATTGGTGCTATTCAACGCTAGATGACGCTAGTAACCGATTCTTTAATACAACACATTTTGTGCTATGGTAAAAGACTCCTAAAATTAGTACATACATTTTAGATAGATAGATATATTCTTTATTGTACACCATAACAGTAAAACAAAATTATGGACTTAACAATTAAAAAGGGTGATACAATGGACGGTCTTATCGCTAGAAGCGATCTTTTACAGACAACCTTTGGATGGATTAGGTAGTGAACGTACCGTTTACTGCAAAAACTAATGTTAAACTAAATTTATACTGTTATTTATATTTCTAGTTAGAACTGTACCGTCTACCTAAGTAGATCATGTCTGCTTATCAACGACCATGGAGCTGTATGGTCATTGCTGTATATTTATATGTACGAACCTATGTAGGTGAGCCTTCTAGGAATTGACTATTTAACTCCATTCTGACATCAGTCTTCGATGTCTCTATATTGATACCTTTAGATAATGGTATCACCCACTTGACATGGGTTCGAACATGTGTTGTTATTCGTAATAGAATTTACTGAAATCTTGAATATCTATACTAATATTAAGTATAAAGAGGTAAAGTTTATA
Organism: Tholera decimalis; assembly: GCA_943138885.2. Lineage (NCBI taxonomy): Eukaryota > Metazoa > Arthropoda > Insecta > Lepidoptera > Noctuidae > Tholera > Tholera decimalis. Next base: position 16,379,543 of record OW964558.2, read on the forward strand.
AGTTTGTGAATTTGAAGAAGGTAAACTCTGGATCTACTGAACCGATTTTGAAAAATTATTTACCAATAGAAAGCTACATTATTCCTGAGTGACATAGGCATATATAATATCCATTATTTTTCGCCGAAGCCGCGGGTGGTAGCTAATATTTACTTTGCTTTTTATATTTACTTTTTTACTTTTTACACTACGTAAGGAGAAGCTGTCTACTTAATCATGTATTAGAATCACGTCATCATTGTCACTGTAGTTTCGTCGACGCTTGGAGAGCTAATACAATAAAATGTTACAAGTTGGTTATTTACCCCTTTCTCTGATACTAGCACTTCACCCGCGACTTCGTCCGCGTGGATTTCGAAATAATTTACATAGGTAGCACTAACAAATAATGCACGGTACTACTAATGAAAAAGTTTTTAGAATTGGATCATTAGTTCTGGAGATTAGCCCCTACATACAAACCTACAATCTTATAATAAAATTTTACCTCTTTATAATATTAGTATAACAGTATATAATTATACATATTATGCACACGTAATTAAGCTAAATTTTGCGCCCTTAACAGTGCTATTTTTTGCCGAAGGCTTCGCCTGCCTAAATTTTAAAAGTTATCTCACGGGGACATATCTGTTGCACGGATATATACTATCTACATCCTATTCCTGTGCCAACTTGAAACTGAATGAGGTCAGTCATTTAATAATTGGTTAACCCACATCAAAATATCTAGAATTTTCGTTATTTCCAAATCTTTCAAATTGTTTCAGATCCATAAGTTCTGGGACTCCTGTTGCTATCAATAAATTCGTTTGAAAATAAGATCGATTATAAATTTCATACAAACTTTCAAAGGCTTGTTTGAAATATGTATAATGCCACATAAACGGTCTTACTTGTATCATATTAAATGTTTCCTTCTCCAAGACGAGACATTCCTTCAGTGCACCGACTTACAAGTGCCTACCGATATCCTTACCTTGCTCCATTGAGCGCTGCTGCCAACTGTGTTTCAAGAGCTCACCTGATCCTTTGTTGGCTATGCACTACCCATATGGTCGATTTGGAGCAAGAAGTTGGCTACATGCCCATAAATTTTACGTTGTTACTAGGCATGTTAAATGTCTGCCTTCACGTTTTACAATAGTTACTTGGATGGTCAAGTTCTACTCTGCTTGTACATAATTTATGTAGGTACCTGTCTGAGGATACCCTATGTAGTTAACGCCTTAGTATGTAGGTAGACTGACATGTTCGAGAAAAATCGATAGTGGGACATTTATATAAACGTGTCGTGTTCGTGCCGCTGTTACGTTACCCACTAGGCTGTAGCTTGCAGAGTTTATTCAACTTGCTATCCCTGGAGTGAAAAGCCAGACTTGCTCGTTTGCTGTTTGAAGTGGAAACAAGCGCGGAACACGCGGATAATTTGAAAAGTTCACAATCACCTGCACAGACCGCGGCTTCAGCACAATTTCCTGTCGAATTAATGGTCTGTCAATATTGTAGTCCTCCATTACAGCTTATTGTGCAAACAAGCAATAAAACTAGCAGCGCCATCTTGCGGTGGGTTTACGAGAGTACGGCGCCGGCGGGTCAGGACAGACCCACGTCGAAGGATTATTTGTCTAAAAATACAGTTTAGCCTTATAAGGTATTTCTGGAATGGAATAGTTTTAGTTATACTTCAATCAGATCGATTGTGAGACATAATAAGAAAACACCTGAACCTGTAGACGCTTTGACGTGGGTTTGACTTTATTGTTCTTAGAAACTTGTCTAATTCCAGATATCTAGCCATTTCATGAAGCAGTATGTTACTATGCTTTGATTTATTGAATCTAGTGTGATGTTTGTTTTGAATAGACGGAAGTTTCTATATAAACTGAATGAAGAACAAAATTACAGTTCCTTCAGTTGCCCTTGTGGTCCGGGACCGCGGTATCTCGTTCGTACATTTCCGCAGCCCACATACGTAGGTATTATAGACTTCGTAGGTATTCAACGCAGCGTAAAGTAATTGTTCCAACATAACTGGAGTTAGTTAATGCAATGGATACGATGAAACGTAAACAAACGTCGTTATGTTTTAGACGTCCGATAACGATAGAGTTATTATTATTACATGGAAATAACGGTATTGTTTTCGCCATGTCGCTGACAGGGAAGTGACAGGCGCATTTCGCCTCCCGCCGCATGGGGCGCTGTCATCGCCACTCAGTTCAACACTACGAATAATATTATTACTTTATGAAATCTATACTACCTATGTAATGTAAAGTTTATTGTTTAAACGGGTAGGAATATTTACCATTATTATATGTGAATTTTATCCTCGAAGTACTTAAAAGTTGAAACAAATAGACATGCAAAGGCAATACCTACAATGTGGTCGAATAAAGTGGAGGAACTTTATATTCGTCTTGTTTTTAATTGACGTGGCGACGTAGGCTATGGATTTTTTTTTTGCATTGTGGACTATTGTTATTCTTTCTGTTTTCATTTCAAATTATTTCATATTAAACAACTGAGAATTTCAGTATAGACGAGCTTTAGCCACAAATTTCATCGAAAAAAGTCTTGCCCATTGTGAATTTTAGTTTATAAGCCAAATTGAATACAATGTATCAATTACCACTGCAGCAGTGCCAAAGCTTATCATTAATTTATTTAAAATAGTTCTAGCAAGTAAACGCAGCAAAGCCTTAACTTTGCGTCTAGCTTTCATAGAGTTCCGTTTTTCTATTGGAATCATTTCTGAGTTTTGAGTTTTGTGAGTTCTTACAAAAGCAGCTACACATTGGTTGCCATAGATAGATAGGCAGTCAGTTTAGGTACATTAAAAGCTTACGCATGTCCCATAACTTTTATGGAAAACTGTTATTTTTTCACCGTTAATATAGATAAGGACTATGACGAGCCATTAATAATTGTAGTGACGTAGTCAGTGGCTCCCCCTCCCCCCCCCTTACCCCTCTGCACCGACGGCCGCGCCCCGCAGGCTCCCCGTGGCCACGCGAAGTAGGTCGACATTTCAATATTGAAGGCATTTCACAATTTCTATTGCTCTTTATTGCGACTGTACGACGTAATAAAGAGCTTATTATGCGTATATTGAACGTAGTAAACCGACGTGGAATCTGAGAATCATTTTATTAAAATTATGCTAACAATTTACTTGGACATCACACAAAATTGTAGGTAAACCACATTCCTCGATAGGTGTTGTACCTACTAAAATATAAACTGCAAGTTCTATCGACAGAGATAGCACTCCATTATTATAATGCTTGCAGAACACGAGTGTAAAAGTGCTTTAAAAGTATCCAGTAACATTTTCAAAACTCAGACTGGACAGGAGAACCTCGTAAAATTTAATAAGGCGTGAATTTTCTCCCACCTACATGTAGGTGTGTAGTATGTGAACGTGAGTGTACAACATTTAAGAACGTATACGCCATCTGGCGGGATAAAGATACTTTGAAGAAATCAGATAACGAATAAAAAATATATAAAACGTTGTCGTAATGTCACAAAAAGTTAAATGCAGGATTAAAATAAAATGGAGGAGAATTTTAAAAAAGATCACTGTACCCCTGGTGGGACTCGAACCCACAATCCCCGGCTTAGGAGGCCGATGCCTTATCCATTAGGCCACAGGGGCTTGCCGGGAAAAGTTAAAATTGAGCATTAGTCGACAATCAGTAAAAAAAGGGATAACAAAACTTAACACTAGTAAAAATATAATTACCTATACACACATTACCCTACTTTGCGACGCGCAGTCGGGTAATAAAAGGGCTAGTTACCTACATTTTATTATTCATGTCAAGGACTATGAATGATATTAGTTTTAAATAAATAAAATAAAATAATAAAGAAGTAATTTTAGATGTCACAATTTGCGTCCTATCGAAAATAAAAGTAATTATACGTTACCAAAATTCGCAACATACCACAAAAAGAGAGCCGCCCGAACAGGGACTTGAACCCTGGACCCTTGGATTAAAAGTCCAATGCTCTACCGACTGAGCTATCCGGGCTCATGCGGGGACATCTGAAATTACGGATTGGGTTCAAAGCGGCGTTTAACATATTTATAAATTTTTAGGGCCACTTGCAGCAAAATTTCTAAAATCTCGATTTTATTAACGCTAGATTTAACTCAAAATCTTAAATATTAAATTAAATAAATCACTTCCAGTACATACTTTTCAAGAGAAAAACGGGGTTTCTAAATACTGCACGATTACCTCGTCATCATCTGATAACAAATCAATATCATTGTACACTTCTAAAGCCAATTAATCCATTTTCACGTAATATCAGAAAGAACAACTGATTTGAACTGATTAAAATAACGTCATCTGTCATTTAAATCGAGATTTTAAGCTAAATCAGTAGTGAGCAAGACATTAAATCAGATTTAGACCTAAATCGAGTTTTTGTTACAGTAAATCTCGATTTAAAGTGTTGCTGCAAGTGGCTCTAAAACATAAAATATCATTGTACCCATGTACCTATCAGCCGTATGTTTTTAGGATATTTACATAGCGATGAGAGACGTTATCATGATTCATTAAACTCGTGGAAATGTGTACGTTATACGTACTTCCTTGGACTGAACCTTGAACTATTAGATACGTTATTAAATTATGTGAAAAATGTATCTAATAGTTCAAGAATACCGTCTTAACGTAACCAGCTTTTGAACACACACATATACTCACAGAATTTTAAAGAATTCTATGTTATTATTGTGCTGGGAGATTCCCAGATAATAAATGGCTGATTCACACTACACGTGCTTCGCTTTCCTGAGCTGAGGCTAAGGGTGAATCACCCATATACCGTCAGCTTCTGCACCCTAATTGAGTAATCCGCGTACTCATTCACAATAGAACGAAATTCGGTATTCATTACTATCTTAGTTTAAAACATCGTCATCTCGAAAACGCAAATCACGCAATGAATACAGTTCAATGCTATAATGAATACATATGCTGGCGATTAGATAACACAGGCCGAAAAATTTAACAAAAATCCAGACCTAGAGAACAGACCTAACATACCCGAAGGATTGCTCCTATACGTCTGGTTTTCGAGATATCCTAACCTAAAAGAGTAAAAAACGCGTTTTTTGTAGTTTTTGAGGTTACGTGACAGAGGAAAAAAATTATTATCAAAAACGTTGTATGTCAATTGGAAGTACCATGCTGTCCCTTTTAAACCTATTTAGATTTTATCAAATATCTTTTTTTTTTCACAAAAATATCGCTATTTCAAATTGATTGTGATAATTGTGCTTCTATTTCATATTTTCTTACCAACCTAGCTTGGTATATGAAGATATTTATCCCTTCTATAGCAGAAACCTTGAGAAAGGACATAGGTTACCTATTATTGCGAACTAATGCCGCGCTCCGAGCTCGCACCGGTGCAATATAGACGTACGACACGAAGACCACTCTATCCCCGCACTTTATATCTCTGATTATCTAAGATATTAATTTTACTGATAAAGGTACAGTTAAGAGCAATTTTGATCTGCATTAAATGCATAATGTAAAGTTTTTAATCGGATAGGTACCTATAATATCGGATATAATAGAAAGAGAAACAACTGGACCGATTTTCACTAATAGAAAGCTACACATCAGACAGGTTATAGGCTTACATTACATTAAAGGCACACTATCGTTGAAAAAATAATTGTGTGTAAAGTGAAGCCACGAGCAGAAGCTAGTAAGTCTGTAAAATATGATTCCAAGGGGTGTTCAATGGGTTGCGGGCGACGTGGAGGGGAAACTCACCGTCCAGTAAGGGCCAGGCCCGGGTCGGCGGTGCGTCGGGTTCCACGGGCGCCTCAAAGAGTCGTCAGCACTAGTGACGTGGCACCATAGGGCCATTGCTTGCCGGGGTTGCGGTCATTTAATTATTTTCCCACCCAGAACAAAAAAGGGATAATAAATACGTGTGGACCAATAAATACTTTGTGGCCTTAAACATAACCTCTACCTACAGCAACTTCCTGTATAAAGCTGTGTAATCCCGAACCATATAGGTACAGCAGTTCAGTCGGTGTTCACATGGCATCGTAACGCGATTAAATTAACATTATCGATGCCAAAGCTAAACAGCAATACGGTGTTCGATTTTCTCTGTAAGGTTCAATGAGTTCTTAGCAACTTATCTTGGCTGTGGCTGTACCTATGTAGTACCGCCACAGCTATATAGAGCAAGACTGTGGTTTAATTGTGGCGTCAACAGCCTAATAGCAAAAGTGTCGAACTTTTGTTCGAGAGGTTGCTGGTTCGAACCCCACCCATTTAGGGTTGCCAGATAAAAAATCAAAAATCCAGAGTAAATTCCGAACATTTGATGAAAATTCCTGACTTTCTTTGATTTGAAATAAAAACATTATAATTTCATTCAATTGTAGAAATTCCAGACGGTTTAGGATTCCCTCCGCATTCCGGACAAAGACCTATATTACGGGACATGTCTGGAAAATTCCGGTCGTATGGCAACCCTACACCCATTGCATTATTGGCGCAAACCTACTCCAGACACAAACATAATTATTTAGCTTAGTTGAAGGGGTTAAAAAGATTGCTAGTAATGTGAATTCTACCTACATTGCTTATTACCCGACTACGGCAAAGCCAAAGGAGGGTTATGATTTTGACAGGCTATGTATGTATGTATGTATGTATGTATGTATGTATGTATGTATGTATGTATGTGTGTATGTTCATCTGTTCCCTCGTATCTCCAAAGCTGCTTATCGGAACTCGACAAATGAGGTATCGTTAGAACCGTCTTGACCGTCCGCTGAACATAGGCTATGTGACGTGTCACAAAACCCAATGTGGCGCCCTCTAGGGCCCAAAAAGTGGTGTGTTAAAAAATAAAAATAAGATAAACACATCGTGTTTGATATCATTTGAAAGGGCGTCACATGCACATTTCCAAAAAATTGCTTAAATTTAAAGTGGCGCCCTCTAGTGGACAAAAAATCATGTGTAAAAAAATAAAAATAAGATATATACACCGTGTTTGGTATCATTTGAAAGGGCTTCACTTGTACTTATCAAAAATATTGCGTAAATTAAACATGGCGCCCTCTAGCGGTCAAAAAGTCATGTGTAAAAAATAAAAGTAAGTTAGATATACCGTGTTTGGTATCATTTGAAAGGGCTTCACTTGAACTTATAAACAATAAAGTAAATAGTATAGAAGCACAGTGATTTAACACCAAAATAGTTTAAATAATAAAAAGTAAAAAAACTAAAACCCGACTACGACAAAAAAATCGATGCTAAAAAGGATGAAACAAGATTTTCAGGATGCTGAAATAAACAAGGTAACTGAAAAAACAAGAACAAAACAAAAATAAAAGCCGTAGTCACACGTTATATAGGATATCAACCGTAACAAAACAATTAATAACGTGACGTGTGACTACGGCTTTTATTTTTGTTTTGTTCTTGTTTTTTCAGTTACCTTGTTTATTTCAGCATCCTGAAAATCTTGTTTCATCCTTTTTAGCATCGATTTTTTTGTCGTAGTCGGGTTTTAGTTTTTTTACTTTTTATTTTCTTTATATAAAAAAAAACAGATTTAATTTGATAAATGGTATTTATTTTGTAAATAGATTAAAATACCCTCACGACAATCTTTTCGGTCAGTTTAAACCAGATGAGGCCGGCCCATGACCAAAAATTCCTACAAATATTATAAATGCAAAAGTAACTGTCTGTTACACATTCACGCCTAAACCACTTATAGATGGAATTTGTTTTAACCCTACAAGGCTCAATTTTTTTCTGTGGCTTATAAAATTATATGTGATGTTGTTAGTGATCAGTAATTAGGAAAAAATAAATTAAAACCACATAGTTTACGAGAAAATCAGTTTAATATTTCAGTTCCATATTTGGTACACTGATCCTTAACTATAATTTTTGGCACTGAACTAAAACTTGGGAATTATTTTATAAATGTTACTATTTGAATTATCTTGAAGTGTAACTTAACAAATTAAATGAACATAAATGACATAATATTTTTTTTTAATTGAAAATTTATTCGCGTTTGACCACCATCTCACCTGATGGTAAGTGGTGATGTGGTCGAAGATTAAAATGGAAACAAATAATGGATAAAAAAAAGTAATGATAATAATAAATGAAAATAAAAATACCTATTGGTGAGTTTGAAAACAATGGTTATCTTTATTGAGACAGAGTTCAACTCGAAGTTTTTCACATGATATAAATGTTTTTCCTTTGCATAGGGGTATTTACAGCGTTGCCTTTTTGACCTCAAATAGTAAAATGCTCCCACTCGTCATACCTCTTTTAGGGATACTTAGACATTTCTTTTTCAAAATTCCCAATATTGGCCTGATTTTATGTAAACGATAATGCCCCGCAGTACCTGAGGGTTGCGTGGTATTATAATTGAAATTCAGGAACTGCCAGGTTTTTTAAAATGATATAACGACATTTTTTCCATAATCAGAGGAATACCCAATTCAGGTGCCCAATATATTCGAATATTTGACAATGGTGACAAGTTCATAATCCGATAGACACCTGAAAACTTTTTTCATGAACTGAGATATAGAATGGTTTTCGGGCATTTTTTGAACACTAAATTTATGCATTTCTTATACAATGTGCCCCAGTAGTTCTTCATCAAAAAATCATGAAAAATATCGAAGATATAGCTAAAAAGCATCGAAACTGCTGGGATTTATAATGCGTCTTTCTAAATGCTTTACAGATGCTAAAACGCTCAAAATATTGTATTGCACTTTTGTAAGAAGTCAGCTCGAGTATGCGTCTCAGATATGGAATCCCAGGTATAATAAATACATCGACCGGATTGAAAATATACAGAAACGGTTCATCAAATATCTTTGTTTCCATCAAAAGATTCCATATCATTCAGCAGGTTATCATCAACTCTGTAAGAAGTACCATCTGTTGCCACTGGTAGATCGGCGTAATATTGCAGACTGTTTGTATTTATTGAAAATCCTTCACAATAATATTGATAGTCCAGAACTACTTTCTAAATTTTATTTTAACGTACCTAACAAAATATTGCGCTTTAATCCTCCTATATGTATACCTCATTCATCATCTAATTATAGGCAAAATAGCTATATTGTGCGCGCAAGCAGAACTTTTAATAAGATATGCAAGCAGTATGATTTGGATCCTTTCACAACTAGTGTGAACTCAGCCAGAAGGTGCTTAAGCTTAAACTTTTTCAAGCGGTAGTGGTTATGTTATGCTGTTGACTCATTGCAAGCAAATTTTTATATATTATGTATTCTTACTGTGTAAATTGTATCTTTAATTTATAATTAGATTTATTATTGCTTGTTTATTGCTTATAACTTTATTTTAGTATAAGTCTAAACGTGAGGACTTGTTATTGGCTCTCTGGCGACTATGTATTCCTTTTTTTATGGTTTTATTAGCTGTAAGTCCTCCATAAAGTAAATAAATAAATAAATAAATATTCAAATTCTATAATTAATTGGTGACTATAAGTTTACATTTTCAGCAAACAGTGAATGTGGTGATTGAAAAGATTTTTTTCCAAATGAACTTATTTTTCTTTCTCTTGATAAAAGACGCAGTCATGTTGTATAGGGTCCTGTTAGCTTTTGCTAACAGAAAACTATATCATGGAGTTGCAATGCCTATAGAACTGTAGTAATCATAAAAGTCGTTGTCCCACATATGGTTATATATTTATTATAGGTATATATTTTTATAGCTTTAATATAAATATGTATTCTTGTTTATTATATCATTATAGTTTAATTTTATAGCATAGTATGTTTTATTTATCGTAATTAGTATTTATACACACTGTGTCTATCATTTCCTCTTCAACTCTCCTGTCGCAGGTCTGCTGGAAGAAATTTCTTAGGAAATAAGCAGCACCTTTGCGCTCTTTTGTCTGTATTCAATTTTTTTTTCTTTTGTAGGTGTCATGTGGGTACATAAATAAATAAATGGTACTGAGAGCCTTCTAGGGTTAACTTCATCGTACAATATACATACAAACACTGTGAATACTTATCGTATAGCCAAATATAACGACAGAAAAGTACGACAAATCTCTATATCGGAGTATGGTTATGGCCAACCCCTTATATTTTTGAAATACCCATCCAAAAATACTTCATTAACGGCTCAGATGACAAAAAAGATCCTCTTAATAAAACCGATTTTCCAGATTCTATTTAACAGGTTTATAGGCTTGATTAATATCATAAACATCCCAAATAACAGTTTCGTAGTGTCGTCTGTGAGTGAAATTACAAATGGACGGACATATATGGCAGAACCCTAAAAATAGTTTTCCTAGCAGTCAGCATGCTATCCAACTAAATCGGCTAGAATTTACTTTATACAACGTGTAACGGAAAGCGTGTATACATACCAATGGCACGGCTTCTTTGGGTGATATCAAACGATATTGGAAGGGTTTTTTAATCCTATCTCTACATGTTCGGAAGTAATCAGAATTTTTAATACATTGATACCAGAAATCGAACTTTTCAAATTGAAATAAGCACATCACAGAAGAGATTTTTCGTGATATTTGCAATTAACGTGGAAAGTTATTGACCTACGTAGTGCGGTGACACGATTGTTATAATTTCAATTTAAGAAACTTACGATACCGAGGTATCAATTTTTAGAGTATTTTATTTTGAGTTGAAACCCTTCCAATATCGTTTGATATCATCCAAAGAAGACGTGCCCTTGGTATATATATACCCTTTCCGTTACACGGTGTATACTTACAAGGAACTCTTTGAATTATAAGAATCGTATGGGTTAATCATCAAGGTAAAGCAACGCTTGTCGAGTTCGGTGGATGGGTGATCATCTTCACGTCATATTGATCTCAATCATCATCATCAGGCATCTGCTTCTGTGCCTCGAAAAGCACAAGCAGTTGGTCCCGGCTCGTATTCGTACATCTTTGACAGTCGTTACGGGTAGTCAGAAGCCAGAAAAATCTGACTGAAAGTGTCAGTCAGATTTCCTTACCGAGGGGTATCGTGTTACCCAGTTATTATACAACGTGTAATTTAAAGGGTATATACATACCGAGCGCACGGCTTCTTTGGATGATATCAAACGATATGGCAAGGGTTTTGTAATCCTATGTCTACATGTGTGGAGCTTATTAGAAATTTCAATACATTGATACCAGCGACAGAATTTTTCAAATTAAGATGAACGAAGAGAATTGTCGTTTTATTGGCAAGTGACGTGGAAAGTGATGACCCTCATAGTGCTGTGACACGTTTGTTATTACTGGTATTCAAGAAACATATGAAACCAATAATTTGGGGTCAATTCTGTGAGTCACTTATTTTGAGCTGAAACTTTGCATAGAGACTCCATACCAGATGTTGTCTTCAGTCCTTTTTGATAGATATGGGGTTTCCGTTACACGTTGTATTGCGGAGGTCAGATGGCAGTCGGTACATACAAATCACCGGCATCTACTCAGCTACATCCAGGTAGACTGGAAGCCGACTCATAAATAATTGGGAAGAAGGTTAAGCAGACGATGACTGGACTTTTAAAACAATTTAATCAATTCCTATGGTTCCCTCTAGTCTCGAAAACGTACCTAATTTAATGCAGAGATGTGCCTTAACAGGCGTTGCACAGAGGAGGCTCCGGTGTGGTCTTTTTAGAGGTAACGGGAAATATGCTGGATGTTGGTAATTTCCAAGTAACATTAGCAAATCCCATTTCGTCTGCTGCTACCAAACTGTTCAAGATGTTCGCGCGTCAGTGAGATCTTGTTTCTAATATTTTGATTAGTTTAGATTTATATTTGTTATGTAGCTGTAATGTGTACTTATGACTCAACGGGGCTGACATGTTCATAGAATAAGTCCCTAAAACAAATGATTAAAAAGAAAAAAAGGTAACGGGGCCTTTTATATGTGCTGATGGTGATCACCGTGTGGAGTGTGGAATTCTTACCTCACTAAAACCACCCGGTTTTAGTGAGGTAAGAATTCCACACTCCCTGGTCTTTACCCCGAAAGTCCAGGCGCCTTTTGAACGTTTCCCCCCGAAAACAAAAAAAAAATGTCCACAATATGTAAGTACTCCTCTGCCTAATCTTACGAAGAATACATGTATCTATGGTTTAATGTGTGTATGTAATCGGTATATGAATAATTGCTCAGATTGTTCACAAATTTAAGAAACTCAGTTCTTTAGAGCTTCAAATCACTTCAGTTCTTTAGAGCTTCAAATCACTTTGGTTCATAACCTTTTTTTAAATTTAATTGTAATTAATTAAGTAATTCTAAGCGTTCTTTTTCGTAAATGTGACCGCGACTTCATTTGCGTGGAAATTTTGTATATTTTTCCGGGACCAAAAATAGCTATACGTTTCTTTTGTTTTTTAATTGATTAAATATTTGTACACCTATGACCAGTTTGTATAGAAAGCGAAAAGTTTTTAATCAACAATTTTCCTCGCTACTTTTCCTCTTTTTCTTTCTTTGTGCCGAATTGGTCGAGCCGTTCTCGAAGTTTGCGCTTAGTAGCACATTTGACGGTTCAGTTTTATTTGTAAAGAAAAAATAACCTCCTGCAATAAAAATACTACAGTATTTTTATTGTTACACTACTAGTTATAGTTACACTACTAGTTACACTACTAGTTATTACCTATAACTAGTAGTGTTTGTAGTGTAACTTTATAAACAAAATCATTCAAAAACACATTATTTGTTAGGATCACATATTTTTCATTTACCCATACTGTAACCTCGTTTCCCGTCGCTAGATTTTCAACGATATCTCATATCACAGTTTTTATTATTAAAGTTAATGATTCTAGAAAGGCGAAGTTAATTTTAGCCACTGAAATAGCGTCTAGTTCTCTGAATAGGGGAATAAAATGCTAGCCGTTCTACTGTGTGAGATCGTCGCAATGTGCTTTGTATGTAGGTAGGTTCGGTGACTGTTGCTAGGGTCTTTCAGCAAAATTGAATTGTGTACAGCTACTCCTTTACCTCTGTATCTACTTATTTTCAGTTAATATGCTCCCTTGGAATAGTTGACTAAGTCCAGTTTAATAAAACCTTCCTTTTCTGTCTTAGCACAGACGAAATGAAAATGCATAAGCCGTTCTTTCACTAAGTAAAAAGCATCACCGATGCACAATATATTGGCATCATGTATATGAAAGTATCTCACAGTATTTTCTCAAGATGAGTTGGGGAGTTGGGATATACCTACTTTACCACATTCTTAGACGTTTCTTATGGACTGCTAACACTGGCTCCGACACAAAAGGCCCGAGAGATACAAAAGTTTTTCTCTGCAATACTGGAGACATGTTACACTTATAAACAGACAGCGGTAGCCTGATACCTCTGCACTATCTGAGTATCCGTACGTACCTACGTACTAGTTATCCCGCTACGAGTTGAGGCTGGTATATTTGCACGATGACGTCACGCCGGCCGTAATCAGCTTTTCTTCCAACCTGAAGGGTTCAAGTTACTACCAGCAGTAACGAAGTGATTAACTCCGTTACTGCCCACACAGACCCATTTGCTTTTTTCTATTAGTGGTCGTAGTTCTTACTGCGGCGTCTGGTTTTTGTATTAGGTGCAGAAGTGGTTTTCTTGTGTCACTTTTATCGCGGCTAGAGTTTAAAGTACTCGGAAAGGTTGTATTAAAGAACTGTGGAGTTGATTTTAAAACCTGAAACGTCTTTCTTATCTATGGAGTACCTCTTAACTAGAACGGACCAAGCATATCAAGGCCTCAATGGCTTAAACTTATACCGATTCCTTAGTTAATCGCTTTATGTATAAGAAGACTTTGATATTGCTTGATTGAACTTTAAAGTCTCCATTTTCATTAAAGTCTGGTTCTGAAGTACATCCTTTGCCCTGAGCCCAAATTGAGACATTGTTAGACATGAGGTTGTTCAACAGGACGATATAAATCAGGTTCAATTTCGGCCACGCTTATTCCACGCCACGTTTGGAGACCTCCGCAGCTCCGTACGAGTGGCTCGTAAATCCTGGACTGGAAAACAATCCGTGCCCCGGCCAAGTATCCGGTGGGTCTGAAATTCCAATTAAGGGGAAGCTCTAGACGAGTTCACAGGTCGGCTGCACGCGGGCGATCACTCACTTGCACTTTTAATTAATTTATTTATCGAGTTCGCGAATCGACGGCGCAACTCGCGCCGACGCCCCGCCCCGCCGCCGCCTATATAACCCGACGAGGACCAGCGACGTCCGTCAGTTTTCTCAGGGACGTCACGGGCGCCGGTCGCCCTCACCCGGGAAAATGTGCCGGAAGGACGAGGGACACTTTAAATTTTAAAGTGGGTAGTCGAAATGTAAGGAGGGTGGCGCGCCGGGGTCGCGTATGGCTCGGGCGGCATGGTGGCGCGGCGCGGTGACCTTGAGGTGAGTGTTGCACGCGCGGGCGGCCAGTCGATAGGCTCGCAGTGCCCGCCCACGCGCTGCTACTACAGCTGTTTGCCTGCTTCACTTAATAACCTAGCATTTTGTCACTTTTCTTGTATTTTCACGTACTCGTAGTTTTCATCACTTCGAAGCGTTGCTGTCACTGCTGCCAGGAAGTTGGCAGTATCTAATTCCAGGTTCCAGAAAACGCTCAAGACAATTACAAACTTTTCAATTACATTTATTTCTAACTTATTAAGTTGTATTTTGCAGGAAATTACTATATACAGTCATTTCGTAGTTGCGTTGCATAAGTTTTGTACTGTTTTGATCGATATTTGCGTTTATAAATGACTTGAATCGATTAAGACGCGACTGCATCCAACGGTAAAAGTATTTGATGCTAATCTTATTATCAGAACCGTCGATCGTTGCAGTTCACTGCTTCTTTGGGATAATCTCTTTATTAAAGGTATAATCTCATTTAAAATCCTGAAACTTAAGCCGCAGTCGAGCCAAGGGGCGGCGGAGCAGCTCGCGTACGATAACATTCATAATCCACGGCGAGCCCATGGGGTTTGAAGCAATCGAGTTACATTCGAAAATCGGGAAAATCGAGTCGTTCATAAATCGCATCGGATGTAGTATAAGTGTGCAGGGTACTTGGTCGGTGGCCAAGTACAGACGCGCAGTAATTACTGTCTCAGGAGCGAGCTCTTAATTTGCTTAATTTACCCGAACCCGCTCTTCGGAGCTAAATCGCTCGATTTAATGGGATATTTGAATGATGCGCATTGTTTTAAAACCTCTCGCGTCTGTTCCAAACGATCTTATTTCCGCTAAAACACTTATTCATTAAACTGAGCCATTAATGAATTAGCAGCTCCTGTCTTCTGATTAGGCTTATCGCTCGGTTTCGCTAAAGTTTACAACTCATTTTACGCGTCAGTAGTGGGGTATTGTATTATATTAAAGAGGTTGCAATAAGTGTGGTATCACATAATATGAAATTCAATTTACATTTAACTTCAAATGCAACCCTAGCACGAAAATATGATAGAAATATGAAAAGAAAATCTAAGGACGACACTTCAGCTTCAAACTGCTCGAGCTATACTTGACATTTGATATTTGAACGTACATATATTTTTGGAAAAGAAACTTGAAAAACTAAAAAGAGGTGTATACCCCGTGTTCAAGATTGCTTTTGTGTGGTTGGCAATAAAAGACCAGCAAGTGTGTACTGAGCCGCATGCTCTGTATTTAGAGCATGAATTTTAGATACGTGTAACCAAGGACAATATAGGTGTACATAAAAGTACTGTATATCATGTGCCGAGTGGGCTCATACTTCGCTATTATTCATAATCCGACTGTACCACGTCTTGTACAGAGAGCCCAAAAATATAACGACGTACTCCGAGAAATGTTCACAGTTATTTTCACAACTAAGTATTTCATCGCTACGGTTTGTAAAGTTAGTGGGTACTAATGTCGATAACATTATGAATGGGACGTAACTTTCATGCTTTGAATGAACAATCCCATGCTTACTGTAATTACTCCCAGTAGCGGTAAAAGTATTGTTTTCCGAGAATATTTCATATTGAACGTAAAAAGTAACGGTTCGTTGTTAAAGAACGACGAGATAAAAATTCAAAGCTCGAAACATTATTTAGGAAGCGTTATAAATGTTGGGATATACGAGGACAGTACGCTACACATACGTGATGTATCCGCCACATTTTAAAATGTGCGGAAAGCTCAACTTTTCCGCTGAGAACAGAGGAGGCCGCATTTGAATTATAGAGGAAACGTTGGCAAGCCGTCAGTACCCTTGCAGCGTCTTGTAACACTCGTTACGAATATTATGATTTATGCGGCCCCCGCCCGGACCGCCTGCTACGGTAAACAAGGATGATTTGACACCATTTACCGACCATGTTTTTTGTACAATAAGTAATTTTGGCTTACCGCCACAGAGCTTGAGACTCTCTCAAATAATTTAATAGGCGTGCTCCTGCGTATTTTCATGGTAATAAAATTGCGATAAGAAAAGAAAGCAGCCACCGTAATTAAAGGTGGAGGTTCCGTTTCACTTTTAATGTTCCGTTTAATTACCGCTTTGATACTGAATTTTGTTGGCGTTCGCGAATTACCTTAAACAGATGTGCGTTGTTTAAAGAAAAATAAAGTTTTTTGCAAATTGAGATACCTACCTACAATGTCATTTGTAAGGTATCAATTTTCATTGATCGTAAACTATTGTTTCATCCAGTCCGACTGTCAATTTGTTGTAACGGGCGCGGCTAACAATTTAATAACAACTATTAAAGCTGTTCAAAATCACGGACCGCTAAATAACTAATTGAAACGGTTTCCTTTCAGTTATGAAAATTACTCGGTATCGTAATACACAAGTGCGATTTTGTTGTTGCTGGGAATTGTCTATTAACATTATGTGTATTTAGAGCTAATGCAACGCAGATGTACTTAATTGTACGATAATATCATTTGAAAACAATATGTTATGTTTCTGCGCTCAACATACGGTTGTATTTAGATATGAATACCTATATAAATCAAACACAGAATAGCTGTTATTCTTTAGCTAATAAGTTGGAGAGTAAACATAACTTTAGTTCTTAGCAAGAATTTCCTGTTTGCATAAATTATCTAAAAAATAATATAGTAAATAGATTCAAGTACTACATCCAACATTGATAAACTTCATGAAGTAGACTTCAGAGAGAAAGAGTTTTAGTCATCATGGTGATGACTGAAACTCTTGAGCTGAGGTCATATCAGACTGACATCAGATACAGATAATACCTTTGATCGAAAGAACCAAGATAATGAGAACAATTACAGTTTTGTTAAAGATATTCAAGTAAAATACCTTAAACGCAGAGCTACATCCTCCTATGAGATAAATGCAACAAAACAAGTGTCTAATAGCTGACACGACGACCATTCGGCATAGGGTGGTGCCCATATTGACCTCCAAAAATATACAATCAATTCAACTTTATTTTCGTAGCAAAGGTAAATGCAAATGCGGAGGAACTCTTTCCACGATTCTGAAGAAAATGTTGACGGTACCTACCGGCTCAATCAAAAATGTTTACCTACGAACTGAGCTGAGGAGTGAGCTACTCCTACTATCTACCTAGTATCTCAGTCCCCTACCATTCCACATTCCCGGCGCTAGTGAGTTTACCTCACTTTAGCGCAATTGAGTTTAACGTTAACGCAAACGTGACGTTTTATATGGATAAGTGGTTTGGTAATAGAATTCACGTGTCTTGCGACCTTTCCTAACAAACTTAATTAGTATTCAATGAAAGTAGTGGTTTCCATGACTCTTCGTTCTGTTTCCGTTTGACAGTCATACCTTTCTCTCGAGGCAAACTCTTGGGGAAACGTAACGCGTAACTTTTAAATGTTTAAAATAACGCAACCGCTCAGAAACCACTATTTAAACTTATACGTCAATACCAATCGTTTTGAAAACGACAAATAAACTCCTATAACGTAGTCTGTCTGTAAATCCATTGTTTTCGAACCAAAAAAATACAGGTATTTGAAGAGCCTCTAGTCAGGTAGAAGCTGTCGGTTCCCAAAAAGACGAGCACGTTACATACACAGTGGACTGGGAGAATTTTTTGCTGACCGCACGGGAATTGAAGCTAGCGAAACTTTTAGCTGGCCCATTCAGGTATATGACTTTTAAACACACATTTACTACGTACGCTACCTCTGCTGTTTACTTCAATGAAAATCTAAATCACAGGAATAATAATTATGACATTATATTAGTAACTTTACCGCAACTACATCTAACTATTCATTGATAATGAAGTTTACATTCATTACTAATAATAATAATAATTCTTTATTGGCATAATAATTTTTACAGACTTTGTGAAGCCCTGTCTACCGAGCTAGATACACAATACGTGTATTTTGGTAGTCAATGTCTTCTTCTCAATAACAGGTTGTGCAACTTATATGCTATGAACCAAACTATGTTATTTAAAATTACATTAAACTAAATATAAAACATTGAAAGGAAATAATTGAAATACATCATTAAAATAAATAATTACAAATCGACAATAAAATATTACAAATAAAAATTTTTTTTTTTTTTATTTTTTTTTATTTAGAATAGGTTCGCGTTTGACCACCATCTCACCTGATGGTAAGTGATGATGTGGTCGAAGATGGAGCACGCTTACCTAAAAGTAACCTATTCACTCTTGACTTAAAGACTCCTAGGTTATAGCTATCGGGAAACACAGACTCCGGCAGGGAATTCCACTCCTTAGCCGTACGCACAATGAAGGTATTCCCAAAACGTTTGGTGCGTATGGGTGGGATGTCCACCATGTAACGATGGCGCTTCGCCGTTTGTCTCGTAGTCCGATGATGGAACGGGCTTGTTGGAATTAAATTGTGTAATTCCATCGCACACTCCCCGAAATGTAACCGATAAAAAACCGATAGACTTGCAACTCGTCGTCGATGTTCAAGGCTCTGGAGCTTTGATTCGACCAGTGCATCGTTGCCAATGAGTCTTTTGGCCCGCTTCTCGATAGACTCAAGCGCGTCCAGTTGGTATTTAGCAGATCCATCCCAAAGATGAGAGCAGTACTCCATACACGACCGAACCTGGGCTTGATAGAGATTGAGCAACTGTTCGGGTGTGAAGTACCGTCTCACCTTTGCTAGGATTCCCAACTTTTTTGATGCTAGTTGAGCCTTAGCCTCGATAAACGGGCCAAAATTGAGGGTAGAAGTTAATGTTACCCCCAGAAGCTCGATATGGTCAGTTATCGGCACAGTTACACCTCGGAAAGTAGGAGCCGGTTCAAATTGGCTCCTTTTTGCGGAGAAGAGACACGCCTGGGTCTTAGCTGCATTAAACTTGACCAGGTTGGCATCGCCCCATTCGGAGACAGCCTTCAAGGTCAAGTTCAAGCGCCCGACCATGTCCTCACGGAGAGACTGGATCTGTGACCCACCAGCTCGCGCGTTGGACACATATCTCTCAGAAACTGTGCTGTCGTCTAATATAAATAAAATAAAATAGAGAAAATTAAATCAATATTAACAAACAAACATAAAAGCTCTCGCCTCTCTCCCATGAGGGTAGGCAGAAAAATAAATATCATAATTAGTAAGTCTATTAGGTACATTAGCTAAAAAAGATAGGTATTGAATGTCTGCGCGTGCAATATTATAAAAAAGATGTGTGAATAGTGTGTTATGGTGAGATGGTGAGTTTTTTTCGTGAGTTTGGTGTATGAGGGTGTAATTTTGTGTGTGTGCATGGTATGTGTGTGTGGCGTGAGTGTGTGTTTGTATTTTATTATGTGTACGATTGTAGGAAGTTATATCAGATTTGCTTCACATCATTGAGGAATTAGATTTTCTGTTTTTCCATAGTCCTGTGTTTGTAGCCATATCTTTGCTTTTTGTTTAGCTTCGTGATTTGTAAGACGATTAATATTAAGGGTCTTGTTTAGCTTATTGTATAAATATATGGTCAAAAAATACGTTGACGCCTAGCAGGCGCAGTGTTGCTTCGAAAAGGTGTACAAACGTCAGGGACAGTACGTTTACTTTTGCGATTTCTTATAAAGAGTGTAACGCTGTGTTGCTTAGTAACAACCTGCAGAATATATGTTTGTCTGACAGTAAGTACATTACACTTTTCATACAATTCGGCAGTGGGAAATCTGTGGGGTCTAAAGGTCATAACGTTTAATAAGGATCTTTGTGCTCTTTCTACTTGTATCATAAACGTTTGGCAAGCACCTCCCCAGACTACAATACAGTAACTCAACACTGATTGCACAAGTGCAAAGTAAACTCTGCGCAATAAGTCTAAATTAGCTACGTGTCTCAATTTGTTAAATACCCATATTACTTTTCAGACACGCGTAGTGGTGAGATCTATATGCTGACGCCAGCTTAGTTTCTCATCCACTAGTATACCAAGATACTTAACATGCGCAACCTTAGTTAAGGCCAAACATGAGCAGTCTGTGTCAATTGAAGGTAAGTTACATGTATGTTGCTTTATATTTATGTTTATAGGCTTAGGCAAGTGGAATTGCAAATAGGTAGATTTTGAGAGGTTTAAGGTGCTTCCCAGGTATCTCCATGAAATATCAAAGCTGTGTCATCGGCATATGTAAATATTTTCCCGTTCGGAAGTGATTATTGACATAGGTCATTGATGTAGATTAGAAAGAGGCTGGGGCCGAGAATACTGCCTTGCGGAACGCCATAGGTTACCCTCGCATCTGAACTAAGGTATTCTTTAATTTTAACGCGTTGTGTGCGGTTATAAAGAAGGTCTTTAAATATGTTTGAAGCGTTACCGCGAATACCAATCCGATCCAACTTGTCCACAAGAACGGGAATCGAAACGGTATAGAATGCCTTGGCGAGGTTGAGGAAAATGCCAATACATTTCTGTTTGGCGTCTAGTTTAAGCGTAACGTGGTCCATTAGTTGACTAACAGCGTCTTCAGTATTCCTTCCAGACCTAAAGCCAAATTGAGCGTCCGATTGTACTTTGTTGTGGTTCAAGAAACTAACGAGCCTACTATTTAGAACCTTTTCAAATATTTTTGATATTGTTGTAAGTACAGAGATGGGCTGATAATTTCCAACTTTGTCCTTCGATCCACCCTTGTATACAGGAGTAATAAGGGATTTTTTTTAAATCTCTGGAAAGACGCCTTGAATTAAGCAGATCTCGATAAGCTTTGTCAGGTGTGGAGTCAGTGTTAAGCTAATTTGAGAAGTTTAGCTAGAATAAAGTCCCATCCAACGGCGCAGTCATTTTTTAGGTTCGTATTTAGTGACTCAATTTCAGTTTCGTCAGGGGGAAGTAAAACAATTGAGTTTAGATTTGTAGGTATGTCAAAATTATGGGGTGTTTTGGTTTGTGTGACATTGTCTGCGAGCTGTTTACCCACGTTTGCAAAATAATTATTTACCTCATCTACGGCCTGTAATCCATTTTTAGTTACAGGTATCAATTGGTCAGAAAGGACTTTTGTTTTTTTGTGTCAGTTATCGTTTTGATTGCATTCCACTTGTCCTTTTTAGTTTTTGCATCCTTCAAAAAGAATTTTTCATATCTTCGCTTCACTTTTTTGATTAATGTGTTAAAGTTGCGATATCGTTTATAGGATGTTTCTAAAATTTTGTTTTGTAGCTGTTCGGAATACTTTCATGTAGTTTATCTCTATGACGGATACATCGTAGCAAGCCCGGGGTAAGCCAAGGCTTAATTAAACGTTTTCTACGGGGCTTTGTTAGTACCTTTGAGTTCTGTTTTAATGCTGTCGAGATCGTGTTCACGAAAAGCGTCGCTACATGGTTTGCGTCCAGATCATTATTCACAAAAGAAAAATCTGTCGTATCTAAATATTTAACGGTAGCATCTTCGACCACATCATCACTTACCATCAGGTGAGATGGTGGTCAAACGCGAACCTATTATCAATAAAAAAAGCATTGTAGTCAAGACTAATGAATGATTTTGTTTCAGTTTTATTCAGATTACTGTTGGACATACAAAGTAAGACAGAATCGTGGTCGGTTACAGTGGAGTGCAATACAAATACTGAGGCAGTATGGCATGTTTTTAATATAATATGATCCAAACAGTTTTATTCCCTTATAGGATATAAATGAGCAAGTAGAAGCCCTAGTTCAGCAGTCAAATTTAGATAAGGAGCACTGTTTCTGTCTGCATTGTTTAATTTAATGTCAATGTTGACGTCACCGACGATAATAAAGTTTTTCGTTTTGATTGGTCTAACAACGTTGTCCAGCGAGTTCAGAAAGCTATTTGTGCAATATATAGAAAGAGACCTATAGACAGCTAGAATGTATGTGTCTGGAAAAAATTTAACAATACAAATTCTGCCCCTATTGGCTCCGGTTCCTCCACTGTGTATTTAATGTGTTTTTTTACATAAATTACATTCCCCCCATTCTTATTTAGGCTTGTTTTGGAGCAATAATGTTCATAAGTATCAAGAATGGGAATAGTCTTAGAATCATTTATCCAGCATTCAATCAGTATAATGATTTCTATTTCAAAAGTCAGTCTAGATAATTGGGCTTGAAAGCTATCAAAAATTTTAAATATGTTACGTATATTTTGGGATATAAATAAAATAAAATCATTTAATTCAGATGTCCAAATATCCATATACTTAGTTAAGATTATAAATAACAAATTTAAAAAAATATAATTCTTAAAGAATTTTTAGATATCTTTATCGTTATATTACATGTTTCAACATCACAACAGTAACTATCAGCCACAAAGACAGCGTCAACATCAGTAAGAATATTATTAGCCATTGGAAATAGGAAAAACAATACGTTGCTAATATCTGTTAAAAAAGTGTAAAATAGGGCACAGAGAACATTGAAAACCGGGGTTTTCGGTATCACTACTGAGTGGTATATCTGACATAAGCGGGTTTGAGTGTGTGAAGTATGTGATAAAGGAACATAGTTCTGTTTGCAATATGTGCATGATGAGCGGTGGTTGGTCGAAATTTTGGTTTTATAAGTCGCAGACATTAGACTACAGTGGAATAAAACATAGTATAAAATAATATAGAAATCAATTACATAATTGCTGAATAAGCTCTCGACTAGTCATATACGCTGGTTATTTAAATCCGATTCTTCCTTAATCGGTATTTATTTTTCACTTTCAGCTTTTTTCAGAAATACTTTTCCATATGATGTCCAGATAATTAATATAAAGTTGAGTTAACAAATAAATTAAGAAAAAACTAATGAAGTTGAATGAAACCAATCATCAGCATTTTCACGCGCTTTCTCACAGACATCAAAACAATTGTTTGAAAGCAGCGTTAATTAAGATAAGTCGTATCGTATATCAATGAATCCAGACAACTGATTCCTTGCTAATTGCCAGGTTGCAATGAAGTGCAGAATCAGATGCAAGCGGACGCGACTCGGTGCAAAATGCAAATTCACAGCCGCCGCCCGGCGCCCGGCGCCCGCCCTAACAACTGAACAGGCGGACATAAAAATGTTTACGTAAAACGCTTGACCGCTTTTAATTGTTCTATTTAAATACAGAGAACTGACATAAAGGTTAAAATGCTCCGTTTGCAGATCAAATTACATTAATTTTCATCCGCTCCGTGATAATTAAAAACACATTTATATCGAAGCTTTACATGCAATTTACTTCATGAAACATCATCGTCTTTTATCGTGTCGCGTCACTGAAAGGTCGTAGTCGTCACGGTAGACTATATTTATTAACGTTTTATTGGTTTACTTGATAAACGCACTGTTAGAGTAAGTTCCTCTTACATGCGCATAACAACATAAATTATTTAGCTGTGAGCTGACATTTTCCAACATTGTGGTCACGTTTACTTACATTAGAAATATTATCTTCTTAAAGCCTAGAATGTTACTTCAGTTTACATGTTACAACACCTGCACTTACAAATAGATACATATTCCGAAATGTATAAGTTATGCTTCCC
Source organism: Tholera decimalis (assembly GCA_943138885.2). Taxonomy (NCBI): domain Eukaryota; kingdom Metazoa; phylum Arthropoda; class Insecta; order Lepidoptera; family Noctuidae; genus Tholera; species Tholera decimalis. The sequence continues at coordinate 16,403,618 of OW964558.2, forward strand.
CGTGATTCCGGGTCGTGATTGAGGCTACGCAGATATTCTGAATATTACTACCGCATTCCGCGCGCAGGTACTACTGTGCATATTGAAAGTCACGCTTGTAGTATAATTAAACGCTTCCTCTGCTATTTTGTTACTACGAATTCGAAAATGTGCGCTGTTTACAACTGACATCGGATTGGGTCGCAGACGATCTGTATTCGTAAGCGCGGATCTGGGCCGGGGGCTACGTCGTGCGGACGGGATGCGAATGCAATCCGGATTTAGTTCAATCAATGCATCCACTCGTCATGTTTACGTAAAATTCAGCAGAATCAATTTTCGTCGGCTCACTTAAAATTGGAACACATTCGTCGATATCCGGCGGCACAGGGTACATTTCCTGCTGTCTAGTCAGCAGTCGGTCGCAGCACAGCGCTGCCCACCGGCCGTCGAGCACGGCACCCGAACATTTTGTGTGCCATTTTTATTTCATCATAATTCCGTTTTCAATTTCTAGCGGGGACGTCGGTGGCGAGATTGGTGCGTAAAACTCGCGTAAACATTCGAGCGGTTGCGGAACGGTTACTCCCGACTGTAACCGGTTTATGCCAGTGTAGAATGTAAAGAGATAAGGTTCTTTATGTGTGTAATCATTTTGTGTTACGACGGACTTCGTCATCCGTGAGTGTTATTAAGGCGCGCCTGTCCTTCCGCTGAGCTTTATGCTCTGCGATTTGAAGAGTTCAAAAACATGTCATATCTTTCTCATCTTTTCTCATGACTTGCTTTTATTTCACCCAAGATTTTTCACGGACTGATTCGTATGAAGCAATCCCTTAAAAGAATTAGACCAAAACTCCAGCCCACGAGTTTTTGGTAGTGGTTCACCCTTAATCTACAACTTATAAACTATTGCAATCATATCTGCTGTTTGCGTTTGCCCCTCTGAAAACCGAAAGCACGGATTCAGTCTCAATACCCGAGCGATAATCCCTTCAGAAATATTATTCCCCATCAAATCGTTGGAACATAATGGATACCAATTTTATTCTGCAGTAACGACCCGCAGTATGGCACATCGCTTTCTTCTCACTTCGAGCTCAATTTTATCAACGTCGGTATTTACTTTTTACTGGCAGCGCTTACTTTTCCTATTTTCATCACAGTTATGCCGCGCGCAACAGCCATGAATTGGCGCAGTGTGATTACAAATTTAAGCCGTCGCAGCTAATATGAATGACAACGGGTCGCCCTAATCGACATTCATTTCCCTCGGCGCACCTCTCTTATAATAACTTACACGGCAACTTCGCCTTGAGGTATCGACGTGTGCTCAGCACACATCGATACCAGGCACACGTGGCGTCCGGGGAGCATGGAGCAGCACCACGCCCTCCTGGACTCCTGAGGGCCGTCTTAAATACGCGATGGCCTGTAATTTTTATCTGTATAACGCATTTTCCAAAAAGATCAAACAAAAGATCATCGACATTTCAATCACGCCAGCATATTTATTATTTTGAGCCCCCAAAAAGCCTTATAATAAGGTAATCTCATACAGCTGTTTTATTTTAGACATTGAATGGAGCAAAATTACAGACAGTCTACAATTTTCGGCGCCTCAATTGCCGATCTGCAAACAAATTTATACATATCTGATGAAGGTGCAGACTTTGGCGCCCTATAATCCGGATTCGACCCTTGAATGCGAGCGAACGAGCGGGTGGTCGAGGTTTTAGAGTGGCCCTTCAATCAGCCCTTCCTCGCGGGCGTGCGCGGGGCGGCTTCGCGGTGCCGTTTTGGGGGGGCGAGGGGCAGGCACGAGGACCTTTGAGCTACAGGCTCTTTGACACGAGCCACTGGCGCACTCTTCAAGTAATGATTCATTCTGCTGATGACTGACGCAGCTAATGCGCCAGTTTTCCCCTCCGCGATGTTTGGTTAATGATTAAGGATTCGCTCGCTGTAAATTAGATTTTACCGCGTCGTATCTTTTTTAAATTACTTTGTTCGCATTAAATTTACATCGCATATAAAATGCAAACATTAAAGCATTTTATCGAGCGAGCTCTACTCCCGCTATTTACTAAGTGTCAGCTTTGAATCAACAATGTAATTAAGATCGCTTTCCAGTAATCCAAGTGCAGCAAATAGAGTCCCGCTTTTCCTGCTAAAACCTCGATTTGCAGAATAATCTCAGCAAGAATTCATCGTGACGTCATGTAAAGCCCGTGCTTATTTTAAATTATTCAAGATGCATATTGGTAAATGTTGATAAAAGACTTAAAATTTGCATTGCTCTAAAAAAACATTAGCATAGCGATGAAATTGTTTGACAGTGACGTAACGCGTTCAGCAAAATATACGCTGAATGATCGTAGCGATGTACACACCGTTGCACCGCGACAAAGTGTTCATTGTCAGCAGAATTCTCCAGTTCTGAAAGACAATAGCGACATAGTTTAAATCCCTAATCGATATTCAGATATAATTTAATCCGTCGCTCAAAATCTCATTGATATCAATAATAGACTGAAAAACACAGACTGAAAAGTACCGTCTTCTGAAATGATTGAGTTAAATGCAAGAGTTTAATTATCACGATTTTTTCCGTCTCTGATTAGCGTAAAACAATTTATTTAGCTTGAATTATAACGAAGTGGAATGTATCTAATTAGACATATTATTCTTCAACGTTATTTTTTACAAACTCCTCGGTAATAATTATTTTAATCTACAAAAAATTCCAATTAAAAGTTTTTTATCTCTCCAAAGCTTAGGCTCGGTTTGCAGCCGAGCCGAGTTGACTCGGATTACACTTTGTTTTTATTTTATTTTTACATTTTATTTACTGACCTCTGTCGCCCTATATTTGATCTTTTTGTCGTTGTAAATGAAAACTTTCCTTATACTGTCTGTTTGACTAAGTGCCTGGCAGGTTTTTATTTTCAATATTTCCTGCAAGCCTGAACAGTCGCAGTGAGGGTGCACGTCAATAGAATATAATATATTCGGTTGATATGAGCCGGTAAGGCGGGTCGTTATCATGTCAAAGAAACTATCGCATTACCGGACTCAAAAGACTGCGGTTTGTTTGATGTCAGTCATGCACGCTAGATCCAACTCAATAAACTGTAATTCTATCATGTTTACCAAAAATATTAAAAACAACTGTGTTCTTATAAGATTGTTTTCCAAATTTTATAATTTGAAGCGAAATATTCTAATAATTTTATGTTAAACTTCTGGTATAAGTACTTGTGGAAAGATAACATTTCAAAAAGTTTCCCAAATAATTCGAAGGAGATATTCGAACGCCTCATTGATTATCCTTGTGCTATCATGTCGTTTTGTTAATTAATACTAATTCAAGAAATTTTCTCTAAACTTTGTTGAACGAAGCGGTTTTTTTGTCATTTTCTACGATACTCAATGCAGCTTTACACGTAATATCGCACACAAAACCGGAATAGTGGTATATATTCCACGCCATTCTGGTTTATTCAGTGCACACTGGTCCATTGCATATCAAAGCATAAAATGTCATTCTCCCTAATACATCTCGAATGACACTGGAGTTTATGTAAATTGTGATACACGCCCGGAATATCTCGGTTCGTGTGAAACTCCGCGGTAATGCAAAAGGCAACTTTTTACGCATTCACACCGTGTACCTATTAACGGACAGTCTCCTTTAGAGGTATTCCGAGAAGGAAAATAATATCAACTGCGAGTCGATGAACAGGTTTCCAAATAGAGACAGCTTACCCTGGTTGTTATTCTCTGACTGCGTAGCTCTTGGTATGCCTTATTCGTTCAAAGTTAACGTGACGAAAGAAAAACCTCACGTTCTGTTTTCAACTTGTCTACGCCAATAATGAATTAAATCAATAATTCTATTTGAATGTGTCCATGTGGTGTTGTGATCAGACACAATCTGGTGCGCGATGTGTACCCTGTATTTCATTAGGAACACATTCGCCTTCCAGTGGAAAGTATCGTGTTTCGCGTGTCAATGAACACTGGATTTCATATTCCTAGCTATATAAATGTAATTAAAACATCGGCGTTACAAATTCACCAGTAAATATAAAGCTCTTAATTAACACAGCGGTCAAAGTATTAATTTCACCATTAATTTTGAGTAATTGCGCTCCGTTATAATTTAGACAGATATTACGCAGCTTAAATTATATTTATGTTGTTTTTTATACTTTCTAACCACATGTATCTTCGTCTGTCTTAATTGGTATAAACGCGAGTAATATTATGATGCATGGATATGAAAATGAATAGGGTAGCACAATTTATAATTATTATTTTGATATATTAACGTGGAATTCGTTTCCCTATGGAAAATCCGCGTTAATTGCAAATTGTGGATCTGCATGTATTTATATAATTGTTGAATATTACTAAAATACGTTTTAACAAATATTTCTTCATTTCAGGTATGTACTGGTTTTCGCTTCCCACAGTCTGGTGTTCGGGTAAGAAAACTTATTCAGGACTTTTCTACCTAACAAAACCATTTACACCTCATTTATACATGATATTTATTAATGGTTTTTGTTGAATAAATAACTGACAGAGAATCCGAAAAGCTTAACACAAAAATCGTTTAATTAAAATGAAAAAAAAATTGATACGTTTCTTTGTTTATTACGACATGATAAGAAAACATTTTACCTAAAAATAAAACCGACTTCCATATTAAAACACTACAAAGCCAAAAATAGCTTTAATTTCGGTAGTCAGTTTAGTTTAGTTTAGTTTAGTTCAGTTTAGTCGGTGTAGGTTTTGTATTATCTTTTTTTTGACAGCGCCTTCCGAAATTAAAGTTATTTTTGGCTTTGTAGAGTTTTGATATGGAAGTTGGTTATATTTTTTGCTAAAAAGTTTCTTTTTCACGCTTTTTAACGGATCGGTTTGTAATTTATCTAATTATAAAAGCCAAAATGTCAACTACTTATCACCTCTTACAAAATATTGCTTTTCCCGATGCAGAATCCGTTAATTTTTTTGGATTTCTCCTGGTACTTCACCATCAGCTAGCATTGTGACTAGCATAAAGTGCTTAACATCCATATTCAAATAATTGAATTGCAATCCACGAAATACTTATTATTGAGTAGTTTCGATGGCCATCTGTGGTCTTCATCATCAGTTCCACTTTCCCAAATGGTGCTTTTCGAGAGCAACTGCACAAGGTACTATGAAAATACCGAAATCGCTATAAGTGTGATTTGAAGAGTACCCTTGATTTCTCCATGATTCCATCATCAGATCCTAACTTGATGAAAATGGGACTAACTAGAAAGTATACCCGTTCAACCAAAAAAAAAGTTCAAGACGAACTGAGAACCTCCTCCTTTTTTGAACTCGGTTATAATGCGATCAGTGTAAGGATGTAATTAATCGTTTGAGCGGGTAGACACAGCCTGCGACAATGGCGGCGGGTGGTCAGGGGATGAGGATCAAACTTTGTTACCCGTTGACATACGCTCCATTGAGAGCGAGGGATCTACAAGGGCCATTTGTATTATTATTTTATTGGTTCATAACAATTCGATTCTTTAAATATTATTGTGATAGGTTGTTATACAAATAAATATAAAAAAACGTAAGAGAACACAATATACTTACTGTTAAAAAAATATCCGTAGCCGCCTAAGCTCGAAATGTTATCTTAACTTCTATATTAACACTACCATTAGTCCTAATCTACTGTTAGATATAACTGGTAGAATGAAATATAGGAGCAGTTGTCACCATCGGGTGGGGCGGAAACTGTGCATCCGGCCCTCAGGGACGCCCGGATTTTCTTACAACTCCAACACGCCCGCAGGACACCACCGAAAATACTTTATAAAGGTCCCTCTCACACTTGATATATTGTTACCGGATGTTTTATATCGATTTGTGCGTCATGAATGGGTATAAAATGTAAGAGGAAATATAAAAAGGTAATATTTTAAAGTAAATAAAACGATACCGGCTCTCCGTTTCAAATGTAGGTACTCTGAATTTATGTGCGTTTGATACAACTAAAATATATTATTTTTACGATACACATCATAAATCTGGTACTTAGTGCTGTTATAACATTTTAGAGCCATCAAAACATTATAAAACAAACTTATAACCGTAAAAGTGCTTCCCGACAATGTTCTCGTAAGTCTGTAAGGTTCTTACAAAGTTGTTGAGTACTAAGAGCACTAAAAGGCGGCAATGCGTTAATCCAACTGGCGATATCGGAAACGCGTTCCCTTGCCTCCAAATATAATATAAATAAGAATCACGTATGTAATAAAGCGGGGCCGGGCGCATTCCTTACACGTCCGGGGGCTTCCCGGAGCTTAGCCGAACTTGGGCCATTACCCACGACCACCGCCGGACATTTTCTCTACGACCTGACGCTCGTCCCGACGTCTACAACATTTTTAAGTTTGGAAACAAACAAATAAAAGCATACTTTTATTTAAAAAAAAGCAAACTCATATGTATTAAAAAGTTTTGTTGTCGCAATAATAAAGATCTTTGATGTGTGCTATAAATATATTTTAAAATAAGACATTAAGCTAAGAAATCAAAATTACATTATCAACGTACCTAGACAATTTTACAGACGTCGCCCACTTTGAACTTCTGGGCTATTTTATAGGAAAGTGTACGACTGACCCAAGTAGATTGTTCAATTGAACGCGCGCTGAATGAAGCCATAGTCATAATATCAGCGTATGTATCTCCCGCGACAAGAAAAATGTAGTACTTAAAATTGCAAATGGTATACTTCATCACAATCACCACTCTTGACAAAAACACTTTTGATCACAGTACAGAAGGAAGGAAAGACAGAAAATAAATTAATTGACCCAGATGCAAAGGCATCCAAAAACAATATTTTATTTTATGAGTGCGTCTATATACATGACTAAAAACTAAAAACTATTTTAGTTTCGTTTACAGCTGAATGCAGAATTTACGTAAATACCGTGTCCGCGTACCATGCCCTCTGATGCGTGAAATTTTCATCGAACTTCCACGATATCCTATTGGCGTGTATTCGAGAGTTTTACCTAATCAATAACACGGAATTCAACCTTAAACAGAGGCCACAACATCGTCGTCACAACCCAATAAACTTACGTGTTGAAGTTAACCTGTTTTAAAACACAGATCATGCATTTGTATAAATGTTGTCAGCGAAACTGAGGCCGATTGTACGTTTTCCTCTAAGACAAGTTAACTCATAAAGTCGTTTGCTTTATAATAGGAAAAGAAGCTATCAAATAGTGTGAAACATATACGTTGAATTGGCGTTCAAATAAAAGTTTTATCGGTTGCTAGTACACGGCAATCACTGCAGTTTTAGTGGCACGTGCTCCCGAGAACACAGTTTATGGAAATCGTGTGCGGTGGAACAATCTCTATTGACGGTATTATGCGATAATGTTGGAGCACTGCCCCCACTGTGGGCTTTCAACTAATAGACAATATGCAAGCAGATATCATCTTACGTGTGAACGTGGACGCTTTGAGCCTTTGCTTATTAAATTCCTGCTAATATTATAGATGTAAAAGGACATGATTGCATGTTTTTAAATCGTATTCTCCTAAAAAATCTAAACCTATTTTGATTACATTGACAGTTGCAATTTGTTAATTAAAAAAAAATGCGAAGGTACTGGCAAAACACACACAAGTTTAATTGTATTTGAATAACCTTTCATACAGCACCGTTAATTTTTCACCATAACTTTAAGTAATTTGCAATCAAAGACATTGGAAACTGTTCAAATAAATGAAACACAGTTGGATTTTTAATGCATTGGTTCATTTTTTAATTCATGTTAATGATATTATACTACTGAAATTCACAATTTGAATAGCTACCCACATATTCAGATATTTTTAACTAAGTTTTAGCCACTAATCTTTAGACCTTAGGGTATTCTAGTCGTATTTTAAATTTTTACAGTAAATATCATCCTTTTAGCATAACAGGGAATCCTGACATGAAATAGGCATTTTATCCAAAAGCAACCTTATACGCAAAATGTTATCACAGAGAAAACATATTTAAAAAAATAAAACATGTTCCAGTTTTACTCCGCTTACAGAAAATACCATTTCGTGGATGGTATACGCAGCGAGCCGTGACAATCGCTGTACAAACTTACTTCTTGCTCCTGAAAATATATGGCTCCGTATAATATTTTACAATAATATTTATGAGAACCATAAATATTTCATTAATATGACAATCCGCCTAGTCCATTTTATCCTCATGTGTGCTACAATGCTACGGCGTAGCAGTTTGCTACGCGCACGCTTATTTGCGTAGACCTTGAGTTTATTTGAATAAAACTAGGGTAAATAATGTTATGTTGCCCATTACGTCAACATATTAGTGTAAGTAGTTTAAAAAGTGTTATTTTTGTTAAACGTAGTCGTGTTTCATAGTTCTAATGCAAGGCAAGTTTGAGTGCAATAATTCGGAGTTTATTTGCGATCTGGCCATTAGTGAGTAAATTATTCAGTGGCGGACAAACTTCGTGCACAATGGGAGCGCGTATGTGCCACGCTGATACTGCGCTCTTATTCACATTCTCATTAATTTCGGAACATATTTCCAGCGTCAACTTACAAGTTATTATGCTATTAGGGAACTTGTCCAAATTTCTCTTCTCTTTTTCTCACACAAACGGTGCCAAGTATGGATGTCAAATATGATAATCAAAGACTTTTCCTTTTAGTTGATATCACTCATGCTTGGTCTACTGATAAAATTGTAGAAAAATGATATCTGATAACTATTTGCTTAGCTTATTTACCTCAGCCAGCTTACCTACAAAACGTTCGTATAGGTTAGACGTATAAGGTGATTTGCAACACCCCCTTAACAATAAAAAGCTATTATAACATATGCCATTTAGTCCAATATACATGCTTCCTATGCAATAATTCCTTGCCTGAATCTGAGCCCGTATGAAGATTCCTCCTGGCATTATGGTGGCCTGCTCTCAAACAGATAAGATAACGCAGTTTGAATTGGCTATTATGAAATCCGGGGCTAGGAAATAAGGCTGTTGGTAAACTGAATAACAACAAATTACAATATTAACTATTCCTATATTATGCTAACGCATCCTCCACTCATCTTATCCTCGACACAACCTCCGTCAATAAAATTGCCAGTGATATAAGTAGTAAGCTATCATGGCGACTACGCCTAGCAAAGTGAAGGGAATTCCCTTCAAAAGAACTTAGGAAATTAATTAGAATTAGGAAAGTTTGTAGCAACCCTAATGTCACGTACACGTGTTACGCTATTTATATTCTTCAAGGAGAAATCTTATAAGGGTTAACGAATATGTAAAAAAACTCTAGAGAATTTCTTTAAGAGATACTGTAAATTTACATAGGACTGACATGTTTTAATACTTAAAGTTTTCCAACACTTCAGAGACTAAATTGAATACTTGTCATATTAAACAAACTATGTATTCATATGCGAAATAGGTATACACTAAAGCCTAATTGGAAATTGCTTTTGCCAACGGAGCCTGCTTGCTTCTGTTACGATATTGTACTAAATGGAACCTATCTAAACTGGAACACAAATTCAGAGACATTCCGTGCATCGAGTTCACAACGTTCCCGAGGTTTCACACCAACTCTGCCGACTGCAAGATAATAATTTATTCACATGTAAACTCGTCCTCTCTCACAACTTTGATTGGACTTAAACGAGTATGTTGTGCGCTCGTCTTATAGCTGATGAAGTTAAACATGTCCATACCAGGGAACTTGACGACAAGTTCCGGGTAAGTTACAATGCCACACTAAACTTATTGTTGAGCCCTCCGACCGACAGCGTTAATATTAATAATAAATAGCTTTAAGTTATGATGGCGTAGCATGCGCCTGTGCGCCTGTTGGGACAGACCACCTCGCTCAAATATGGACGACTCTAAAATATTCTAAATGTATCTCTGACGTAGGTATAATAAATTGTCCGTGAATTACTCAAGGCTTTTTATCGTATATTAAATAGTCCCTCGTACGAAGTTCTCCTTTTAACCGACTTCAAAAAAAGGAGGTTTACAATTCATCTTGAACTTTTTTTTTTTTATGTATGTTACCTCATAACTCGGAGATGGCTGGACCGATTTGGAAAATTCTTTTTTTGTTTGAAAGGGTATATCTTCTAATTGGTCCCATTGTCATCAAGGCAGGATCTGATGATGGGATCCTGGAGAAAACGAGGGTACTCTTCAAATATTATAGGCACACCTATGGCGTTTTGGATATTTCTTATAGTAACTTGTGCAGTTGTTCTCAAAAAGTACCATTTGAGGAAGTGGAACTGATGATGAAGACCACAGATAGCCATCGAAACTACTCAATAATAAGTATTTCGTTTATTGCGATTAGATTACTTGAATATGGATGTTAAGCACTTTATGCTCGTCACAATGCATATGGTGAAGTAGAGCTGATGGTGATGTACCAGGAGAACTCCTCAAAAATTAACGGCTCTGCACCGGGAAAAGCAATATTTTGTAAAAGGTGATAAGTAGTTGACATTTTGGCTTTTGTAACTAGATAAATTACAGACCGACCCACTAAAAAGAGTGAAAAAAAACCATTTAGCAAAAAATAGAACCGACTTCCATATAAAAACACTACAAAGGCAAAAATAACTTTAATTTCGGAAGGCGCTGTCTTTAGTTTTGTATATATTTTGGTTTTTGACACCGCCTTCCGAAATTAAAGTTATTTTTGCCTTTGTAGTGTTTTTATATGGAAGTCGGTTCTATTTTTTGCTAAAAAGTTTTTTAACTTGTATTAAAGTAACCTTTTTTGTCCAATGTTTCGTACAAACACATATCTTAATAAAAGATGCTTTGCAAAGACAAAAACCCTAGCGTCGCGCCGCCTGCTCCGAATCTTTGCACATATCTTTTGCGTCCTTCACTCCTTTTTATTAGTATAAGTTTTTTTTCTACTTAAGTTCTCCCAGTCTAATACCAGACATCGCTTTGCTGTAAAGATATGCTAGCCCTCAGAATAGCGTGTGCCTTCATCGAGAGGCTTATGCATTCTTCAACTCCACCAACTCTTTAACTAACCATTTTCATCAATGAAAATAATGAGACGACGGATACGTGAACCAGTTATTGTTTCAATGGTTTCCCAACCGCCGTAGCAATATGTGACACACACAAATTGAAGGTTTTAGTGCCCACTTTAATAGCAATAGTTGGTAACCACATCTACGTAACTACATTTGAAGTTAGACGGGCAGCTAAAAGGCCATTACTAGACGGGTCGTATGAATTATTTGTAGTGGTAGCGGGCACGCGACGCGGGTAATCGAGTAAATTATTGTGGTAGCGATACGCTCCCTGCCTGCCCAGCCTGGCCCGGCCTGCCCATTGCCCAATGCCCAGGCAAACTGACATTACAATCACATTTCTGCTACAACTTGAACTTCGTAATAAGCAAGGTACATTGTTAATTCTATTAAATAGATATTCCGTGAATTTCTACGCAACATTCAACTCTGTAAATGCATGAATACTGCGATACTTGTCAATAATTCAACTGTAATTCTGTGCTACATTTCCAATCTTTTTAATGAATACGAGGAATTCAAATGTTACATAGTATTCTATGGACAGGAAAATAGGCAACAGTGAAACTCATGGAAAATGGACGGACAAACAAAACTAGCAGAAAGTTATTAGAAAATACATGTTCGCCTGATTAACTTTTATCTAGTACTTTACTTTTTGAACATAATAAAGGTTCATTAACTTGATACTTTTGTGTCTGTTGATAAATCTTTGTGTATGCAGACAATCTTAACTACTTACCGGTAGTATGTGTCGTTTTTATAATATAAAAGCCTCAGATTACACCGTAGTTTTACCGGTTAAAATAATAGTCGTGCAACTTCACATGTTTCTTGTCGCGATACAACTTACAAGCGAAATGCGTTTCAACGATCGTCAACGGGAAATAGTTCCGGTCATATAAACGTTCCGTAATTAAAGATTTAAAGTGCAAGGCGCCGGCGTGACTGGTCCCTGGCCTAGCGTGCTTATACAACGTTATGTTTATACAACAAACAAAGTATAGAACCACTAGAAATGCTGATGGATGATAATATACGTTACTTGTCAACGTCGTGTTTTGTACCGGGAAACGTTTACATTTTTAAGTAAGTACCTACGTAATTGTGGCAGCGTCAGACATTTGTTATGCCATCAAACTAGAGTGAATTGGTTATTTTTAGGTAAGCGTGCTCCATCTTCAACCACATCATCACTTACCATCAGGTGATGGTGGTCAAACGCAAACATATTTTCAATAAAAAAAAAACGAAAAGGTTGTGACAGGAAAATTAGTTCAACTTTTTGTAAATATTATTATTATTAAACGGTGTTGAAAAGTGCCCAGTGTTCTGGGCACTTTTCCCATTCATAGCGATGTTGACGAATTTTTCGATGCCCTATAATTTCTTTTTATTTTAGTCTGAGTTGATTGGTCAGTTTTTAATTTAGTCAGTGTACAGTTTTTCTCAATAATAGTGTCACGTGTACATAAGTAAATAACATAAACAACTTTCTGTTAATTGTGATGCTGTAGTGTAATAATTGTTGGTTAACCTTATTCAATAAATAACACGGAAAAACAATGATACTGTGTCAAATGTTTAAGAATTAAACCTATGTTTAAGGGCGGCATTTAGGTTGATACGATTTCCTAAACAGTTTTACTAAATCTGACTCATTTTAGGAGCATCGAGTAACAATAGTTAAAAGTCGTCTGTACCGTCGACAAGTACATCGGGTGGCTATGACGCTACCCCATATATCAAACTTCACATGAATAGCTGCTCTAATGCTACACACGTTGTACTATATTCTACACACAAGCCTATGTACCAACGACCTCAGTAGCAATCCGAACCTCTTTTTTTACCGACTGTACCACGCTGAGTAGTAATGCTTATCATCGCCCGATTTCAATTAATTCACTTAAGGTGCTTTAAAACCATTATCTGTAGTAAGCGTGGGCGAGCCACGCAAATTACGTTAATTTTGGAGGTATTATGAGTAGGTAAGCAATTTTGATTAGATTCAACGAAGTGCTCGCTGAAATCTGTACAGTATCAACTTTAATATAGGACTGTTAAAGTCGCGTATAACGAAAAGGATTTTTATTTAAATTTGAATTTATTGAGCCGTCGGTGAACATACGTTGTCTCCACATAAACCCGGCTGAAAAAACGGCTCAATAAAACCCCGAAATTTACTGCAGAGGCTGTATAGTGGAACTTCATAGTTTGTTATAGGCTTAATACACGCGAAACCTTTCTTGAGGTGACTCGACTAAAGCAAGTTCGTGTCTAGTTGCGGTTGAGACTGTAGCGTCGGGAGTAACTGGGACACTCCGCTTTCCTACGTTTTTCCAACGTGCTTCAAACAATGATATTGTGGAGATGAAGCTTTACTCTTTACTTACGTTGAGAACTTGACAGTACACTCTGAAGTTACACTTTGAATTGCGCTGAAGCTATAAATGTTTAAGGGATTCTATTTCAGCGCTCTGTTATTATTTTTCCTGCTTATTTTAGCTTAGTATTTTATATGTATCAGATAAAAACCCACACCCCTATCATACAGACGTAATTTAATCTGTTCCTTAGCGTCACCTCAAGATAAACAATAACTCAGTTATAATAATAATGTAGCGCTACGATCCTAAAATAGACATACAAAAATAGCATTCACGAAACCTTCATTCTGAAATTCTTTAAACGCCACTGGAGTGTGAAGTTTTATGAATATGTCAGAGTTTAAAAGCATTTAATTGAAAGGAAATCAAGCGTTATGAATTTGTCCTGTAAGAACCGTTGTGTTTGCACACGTGAAAAAGTATTTGAAGGTAAAGGTGGCGGCGACGCCCAGCCGAGTGTGAGTAACACACCGTGAGCAACCCGCACTCCCGCGCCGCCGCTACCGTCGGCGTCGCCGTGCCCAAGCCTCCTGCTCGTTGTCCCCAGCCCAAAACGACCTACCAACACTTTCATTTACGTTAAACAACTCTCGGCTATTTGCTTAATAAACGCTCGTTAAATTAACATACCCACCGGATAGAGGTTCTTTGAGACCCACTTAGGCTCGTTGAGCTTTGACTTTTTGTAACACTTCTATGCTGGCGAGCAGCTTTTATTATTCAATGAGCGAGAATAAAATTGTTTCAACCAATTTTCTCTACTTAAACATACGTAAAAATGTACTAAAAGGCTTATCTCATTACACCACTATAACCCTATCTGTATATAGCTTCGCTGGCACAAAATACTTAACCCTAAAATCGCTGTGTCGTGGCAAGTGTACATACAAAGAAACATGATGAGTTGGAATCAGCCGGTAGACGCGGGAGATGTAACGCATCCGGTACACAAGCACCGGCGAACGGAAGCCGACTCACCGCGACAATCACGACAACACACCATCTTGCCGTATTCAACCCAAACCTTTGGCATTTAATGGACTTTGGGGACAACGTTAAAAAGTATTTACCGAGTACTATTTTAATACGGATAAAAGCCTTAAATAGGCGTTTCTAAAAGCAAACCCCAATAAACCAATCCGCGCCTATCTAAATCAGACTAAGAAGAAAAATTGCTGTATTTTTTTTTCAAAGCACCAATCCACAGAATGTTGGATACGAAAACTGCGTAACACAATGTTCTAAGCCAATTAGTTGGTCATTTTTGCAGTGGCACGGCTGTGTTTATGCGGAACCGGCCTAAGCTGGAATAAGCCGGTTATGCCCGGTTCGAATCTAATTAAAGGGCACCGTTTCGTCCAAAATGCTGACATTTGCTTTTTGTCGCGATTTTTATTTTATTTAGCCATACCAATCAGAAGGTTAATTGGTTTTTGTTTGGTGGTTTTTCTGTGGGTGATATTCTTGTAATGTTCAACAAAAATAATGTAAAAATCAAATTTAAAAGAAAAAGTAGGAATGAATAATTTGATCAAGTAATGCAGCAACCGCAGTCCCTCAAAATGAGTACAATTGTTTTGTTTTCGCTCGGTAAATTTATTCGTTGTTTAGAATAATGAAACGGGCGTATTTGCTCAAGGAAATCCATTCCCTTACAATTTAAGACGGAGCCGCCTAATGTGTTGCAATTTTTCGTCTATAATAACCACGGAATAGATGAATAAGGTTGGAATGGTAATGTGGGCGTGGCGACCGCGCCACATTTATGGTACGAAAATCTTAGCTCGACCGATTAATTCTTTCACCGCGTTTAGTGCGCTTCGGATTACTTCAGAACACAGAGCTCTGCCTTAAAATGCCGTTATTATAACCTGTAAAACAAAAAGTTAGACCGCAAGTATAGAGCGAGGAGGTCTTTCCATCGGTAAGTCGAAAATAACATTTAATTAGAATTTTATTTGTAAAAACATAAAAATATTCTGATCACTATGAAATTCCGAACATTAACAACATTATTGCAACAAGTTACAAAAAATATACATTGCCCGATGTGTACTCGCTTAATCAAAGCAATGACCAAGTCCGCTTTTTTTTTTTTCTTACTGCTTTTCCCCGATCATGAGAACATCAGGACCTTATTATTCTATTTACTACATTCATTCCAGTTCTCTCTTGTATGCCTCTCGCACTGACATGCCTCATACTGTATCTTTCTTTCATCCATCACCTTTCTTTCTTAGCCGGGTGGGACTCCCGCTATTCTGACTACTTTTATTTATTTTTGTTTGCTGGGGTAATAATTTTTCTATAGATGTGACCATTTATTATAAATTTGACCAAGACTCTTAATGACCAACTCCGCTTACAATGTACTGCATGCGTTGCGTCCTTCACACTTCAACCATTGACGTTTCGTCCTTTGCCCTGATTGGCCGTGATGCACGGCGCATGTTTATAGACAGTGAGTTACAATCAGTAGCAAGCTCTCGATTTATGTGTGTGTAATTCGCATACGTAACGGGCCTCTTGCTTGTGGTGAAGCTATAGAGTGGGAGATAAGCGGCGACATGCGTTCTCATACAAATCAGGAACTACTTTCTTTCTAACGTCTTATCTGTTATGTGATAATAACAGTATGCAATTGTATACGGACTCTGTGGTTATGAAAAAAAAAACGACTCTGAGAAACCTTTAGCTGATGCTACTATTATCTTCAAATTATATTTCAAATTTTCACTACCGAATTTTGTACTGAAAGAGGATTCTTGAGCCTTAATATTATTAATCCTACTCAATTTGATAAAAATAGAACGAAACAATAAGATCACATGTTTCAGTACGGTTTTATTTATGTCGTGGTATCGCCACCGCTTGTAGCATGATGTGCACACGGGCACGCTCCAGTCAACGAACGACATTAAGTAAAAGACTTTCGTGAGCTGTAATTTACTAGAAAGCATTGAAATATTCGTGTATAATCTGAATAACATGCCGATATGAACAACGGGGGAATACGGAGGAACGTAAGGGTGTATTTTATCCAATATTAAACGTACAGGGAACTGCGAGTGGAATATTTTACGAATTACGAGAGGGCTTTTACAATATTCAATAAGATAATAGATGGAAAGAGTCTTCATCAAAATATATGTTTATGATTTAGTAATAAAGTGGCTACACGTGTCCCCTTGAATTTTTTATTATCGACTACGGCAGATTCTTTGTCTGCTTTTATTGAATTTAATGTTTTAGGTTGTCAGAATGCCGTCACCGTTTCAGAGTTACTTTAAAAAAAACTCTTAGCACTTTAAGACGATAAACCATATCGCGAGACGTCAAAAGTACTCTATTTTACGGGATATCTAGAGCTCAATGTACGCATACATCTTAAAACGTATATATTTCCACTACATCACAATTTGTAGTACAGATGTCAAAATGAAAGTCGTATGAGCGATTTTATTCATGTAATAACTCCATCTGGCCGCACCGTACGACATCTCATGTACTTACCTACTCGCTATATATTCGTCTGATAAGAGAGCCTCAATATCCTGGACCTTCGTAATGTAATTTTTCGCCTCTCCATTTTCTCATGCCCAAAACTTGGAGCTTTATTGAAACATTGGATATCAAGTACGGTAGAGTTGTTTTTATTATTCAAAAGTTTGCCGAATTCTTGGTCCGGTCGACCAAACTATGTATAAAAGACACATTGAGTTTATTTTGATTTTTACCCTCAACGAAATTGGTTTAACATAAAAGAAAAAGATAGGGTAATATTGTCAGTGTTACGAAGAACGGCAAGTTGGATCACACTTCGCAATGTGTGATATGAAATGCTTTTTTATTTTCCATTGCTTTAGTTTACACGAACGATAACCTGTAAACTTATGGACATTATTTCGTAAAGTATAGAAGTATATTGAGACAGCTGGATTAGGTTGGTCATTGATTTATTGTGTAAATAGTTTCAGCCTGTTGTAACTTACCTCCTAAAATTGAATATGGTATCATCGAATAAAACCATAATATTGAGTAGAATACGCTTTTTTTAAGTTTCTTTTATTCTATGACGTATTTTTATTTTCCTTTACAACAATTAACTAAAAATATCACTACTTTCCAATACATCTAAATAAAGTATTATTATAAAGTATTAGTATTATTATATTATTAATAAGTAATTATATTTTACAAACAAGATTAATGAAACGATGTAATTTATTTTACAAACATAAAGCTGAAACTATTTACACAATAAATCATTAACAACCAACCTAATCCAGTTGTCTAAATATAAATATTTCTATACTTTACGAAATAGGTTAGGGACAGACAAGACTAGAAATTTAATTCAATTAATAATGATGATAAAATAACAAGGCTTAAGTATATTATCCATAGAAAGGAACCATTAATTGTAAGTCCTGTGCTGACCACTCCTTAGAGTCGCGTGAGTGAAATGCATCAAACATTTGCAAACACATACAATCATGTGATACTAGGTGCCTTTTACTAAGACTAATATCTATTTGGATATCATTAGTAACATTAAAATATGAAACACTTACGAAAAAAATTGAAAATACACCAACATAATTCTCAGGATGCCGTTTAAATCTCATATTCTAATAACGATATCCGTACTAGGCTACTTAACCCTTAATTATTATTCTATCAAATAATACTCTTTTTTATGTTATGGTTAGATTATTATGGAAAATCTGTATAAGAAAGTACCTACATACAATACCAGGCCACATTTTGGTTAGTAAAATTATATTGTTAATTATTAAGCAGAGTAATTAATATCATTTAAAAATGTAAAAACTTTAGGTAGCTGCTTATCTTTCCTCCAGTTTATCCCTGATCTAAGTGATGTACGTTAACCTTTTAACCGAATATCATCTCGTAGAACTTCACACCCACCTTCATACATATTCTCAAGACTTCAGGGGTATTAACTGCACGTATAAGCAGCGAGAAATTCCCGTGTGTGTTGATTTGTAACAGTAATATGTACTGGGAATGCATAACTTGCGGCTGACATGCAACCGCGCGAAACTCGACCCTCGTGTATCAATATCCTTTCCCATCGTTAATGCAGCTAGACTTGATTTACCAATCTATACTAATATAATAAAACAAAGTGTCTGTATATATACTTATACAGACTTACTGTAGAAGGTTTGTGTAAACTTTTATTTATGCTTAAAGAACGTTGCGCAAGTAATAGATCTATTTTCAAATTTATATTGGAGGGACCTAAGAAAAACAACGAATAACTTTAAGGACTTCTAAGCGTTGCTTAGAACAGTTTTATGTAGAAGCCGCACAAACTTGATTGTTGAGAAATGAACTGTGCGAACAGTTGCGTAAAGTATTCAAATGCTACTGAAGTCGCAAAAATACTCGAACATTAAAAATGATTAAAAGTTGCACAATAAACCGTTTACCTAGTAGGGGCTTGGGTAAACGGCTTATTGTTCAACTTTTAACCATCTTTACTGCTTAACTAATCATGGTGGCCGCTGTAACAGGCTTCAAAACAAAACAGATTTCGTCAGCTGGTTTTCATAGGTAGGGGCAGCAAACGTAGAACTGAAGATGATTATGTAACTAAAATACAAGATTAAATATTTTGCACAAACGCAGTAAAACAACGAACCAAGTAGTTAAGTAACCGAGTGTCCAAATTAGAAGACAAAACATAAACAACAAGTTAGTGGGTAGCAGACGAGACAAATTTCGCCGCATGCCTCGGAGTAAACCACTCAACTAGTGAAAAATTTTCTTGCTTTTATTTCTAGACGGGTGACACTCGATCGCTTACGGCGCGCGGTGTCACCTCGCCGCCAGCTTGATTTATGCGACCAATATGGCCGCCGCTGTCACTCGCCGACCGATATCGAACCGCTCGTATCATCTAACGCAATATACTTGACCAGATTTTGATATAAAAAGAAAATTACAAAAGTAAATTGTCTTGCTGAGACTTCAATTTACCAACCCAATAGATGTGGGTGTTTTATTTACAGAAAGAGGGAAATATTCAAGCAGAGGCAATCCTGCTTAATCTTGGCATTAGAAGCTATCCCGTAATTCACTCGACTGAATTTTTCAATTCGTTTTCGTTGAAGCCTTATTTTCTTACGTTTAATATTATGCCCTCCGTATACATGTAGCTAGAGATCGCTGGTGAATATCTGATGTAACGTGTTACAACTTGTGTTATGACTTATGAGGCACTTATATTTACCTGGCATTGCTGATAGGAAAATGTGAATATAAGGGAACAAAATAATACAAAGCGTCAACACTTTTCAATTGAAGCTCAAGAACTTTAGAACGGTTATCAGGATTTTTTTTATAATTTTATGTCGCTTACAAAAGGATCATAAAAATACTCGTGGATCTCAACAGGGAATCGTCCATGAGCACGACAATATCAAGTAGGCGGCTCCCGGCGACACCTCGGGCTCGTCGCGTCTGTTGCCGCTAAGTAGGTCGAATAATGTGCCGGCTCGCCAGGAGTGCACTCCGGACCCTTCGACCGCTTCAAGAGCTCTCCTCCGCGATCCTCCATACTAAAATCGCTTGATTTGACATGATTTTAAATACTGATACCAAAGTTCAGGTAGGATACCGTAGCGTTTACAAAAAATATACACAAAAAAGATTCAAAGCGGATCGCTGCCGTAGCCAAATCATACATTACTTTAAAACATTTCAATAGCAATGTTTGTTCGTGACTGTGGTTACTCTACGGTGACAGAGGTTGAGAAGCGGCTTGATCGCGTGCTATTGTTTTCATAAATTCATGAGTTTCTTTGATATGAGCACGGAACTGCTGCATTGGAAAAATAAGATTCGAAACGAATCTCAGTAAATAGTAAGTAGGACCCCCAATAAAAACTATTGATTCATAGAAAACAAATTTGGCTTATCTATTTTCTACTACCAAGTAGGAATACCATATTACTACAAGATATTTAAATCAATAATAGGAGGTAGATGATTTTCCTGAAAGTAATCAGTTTGGGATTTCCTAAGCAATCTGAGAACACATAATATATGGATATCTAAATTATTATAGCTCGATTACAGTCGTTATGTGATACTCAGCCTTTCCAAACCCAGAAAAAATAATTGTTACAAAAGACAATGTACTTCCATGACAGTGGTGTTAGGGAGCTCTGCGTATGAGCCACTAGGGGGCGCCTGTCACGCTAGTTCGACGTACGCATCGCTCACGCGCTCCGACGGACCGACTGAATTGAGAAATTGAAACGCGTATCTAATCACAAAAACCTCGCAGCTACTAATGTTCAGCGTTTCAAATGTTTGTACATCCCTTTTAGTAAATGATAAAGCTACGAACGTATGCTGGCGCTATACTAGTCTTCAAAATCAAATCAAGATTCTACCTTAATAACATTTTAAAGGAACACGTACCCACTTAGAGCTCACACCCTCTGAATTTAATTGTCGCTCGCTTCTAGAACGACATGCGGTAAGAATGTTAAAATAATTTTAGCAATTTTCAATGTTCCTCTCAATTTCACAGACACGACTCGCCTAAGAAGAGTATTTAGAAAGCTTGATAAATTGGACCCAAAATCGATTTATTGCAAAGGCGCCTTTAAACGAAAATGAAAAAAAAAAAACGGAAAATCTGGTGGAATCTCATAATAGCCTTTTCATCAATCAATACAATGAATTCGAAACTGACAGGGAGCGGCCTCTATTATTTTCGAATCATGGCATATTTTACGTGATAAATACTTTTTCGTTCGAGCCAGAAGCTTTGCAGAAATATGTCGGAGGCTTTCGTCTTTTTCATTGTTCAGCAAATAAGCCTAGTGGGTGGACAAAGGCGGCGTGTCGTGACGACAAGCACGTAAGGGCGCGCTTCCGCCGCGCCAGCGCTCTCAGCGGGCTCGAGCCGCCTCGAGTGCTGTCGAGCCGAGCGCTGACGAAGCCCACCGAATAGCTGAGATTATTACGCTATGCAGCCGCTACAAAATAGGATGCTGCGGATTATGCAGTCGTACTGCCGAAATAGCTGCAACTGTACGTGCATTGAACACATTAATATTACGTACTTACATTATATGATACGTTCGACACGTTCGCATACACCTACAATGTGTACACGGACATAGAAGGCTCTGTTCTGCTTTGGATGGTCATTTCATTGTAGGCATAAAATTTGATATTCTGTTCGTAACAGGTACCTACGCAGAAACCTCGCTGTAAAATTAGAGTGTGCATTAAAAACAATCCAAATAACTGCACAGCTAACGAATTAAAAAATTCCTCGTATTGCAATGGAAATTTAATATTCAATTTGAAGTGAATATAACTTGGTGGCGCGACAATCTGGCCGAACAAAAAGTTCCATTCAACATTTGTAATTAGACGCCACACAGTCGGAAAAAGAAACTCGTGGATCTTATGTATGCGCTAGAAATTTACAGAGCCTCTCATTATGACGATTTCAGTGAAACATTTCTATGTCACTAGATTTTTTGTTGGTTGCGTTGATTATGAACGCTAACAAAAAGTTAATTTCATATTCCCTAAGAAATTGCAGGGCTCAGTTTGTTGCTAAAATACTTAATCAGCGAAAATAATATAACCATTATCAAAAATTCTGGGTAAGCCATTACTGCCAACAAAAAGCTTTTAAGAACTCGACCCAATATTTTGCGATTAAAATTCAAAATGAGTTCTATTTCAAACTTTATTCGTCGCAGTAAAGTTCTTAATCTAGCAGACACTGGCACGTTGTGAATGGAATTCTTTGAGCATGAAAATCCATCTTCTTATGCATTTTTGCATTAAGTCACCGTCCTCTTCCTGGGCTGTACGCCATTGAAGCCATGCCTTGATACCGATTCTTCTTTGGTTATTTTTCCTAGAGCTTTGAATAGTATCATTGGATTATTATCTAATAAGAAAATAGCGAAGTTTGCGTTGACGTTACGTGAAGAAAGATAGAATTTTCCACGTTCCTCTCTAGCGTTACATCACTAGGATTCTCAGAAGAACATCAAATATAGAACAAAAAAACTGAATATTGTATTTCTGTCAGACACATTGAAAACGGAGAATAAGGCAACTGAAATCGTTATTCAATTATTTTAGCTGTACAGTTCGAAAAAAAAAAAAAAAAAAAAAAAGGTAGATAGTACACACGTCAGGACGAGCAAGCTGTCGGAGGAAATAACTCAATAAGTTTAACATTCAAGAGTTCCGGACGCGAATAAATGCGGTTATCACAATTATCCTATGTCCGTGGAAACTAACGAGTCTCACCGACAGTTGGTAACCGGCGCTTTTTGTAATTTAACGATGACTGCTATTAGCTTTTCTAGATACTATCAACAGTTCACCGGTTATAATTGCCATCATAAATTTCATTTTTTTTTAAGAACGTACTTAACCGTCTCGTTTTACTAGATGGGACATGATTCCTAAGTTAGTAGCCAAGCAGTGGTCTGTTATTCTCGCAGGATACTGTTTAGCCATTTATTTCGGGGAAATATAAAATTACGCTTTCTTGGGGAGCTGATTATATTAATTTGCGATGACTGTCTTTGCAAAAGAGAGTGGTTGAAGTCGTGGGTAGAAGACGGCACCACGCTGGGCGTCGCAGGGTTTCGCAGCCAACACGCTCGCTAATGGAGGGCCGCCGGCACGCCGGGGGGCTATTACACACGCCTCTTATCGAACATCGACTTTCTTAATAACGAAGAATTAAGCCTTCTCTCATACGCTGGGATACAATTTTAGAAAAGCTTCTTGGACTTTTTGCTGCAGACGGGACTTACAACTGTTGGTAGAAGTCTTAATCCGAGCTTTAATAGATTAAAGCCGAGTCCGTCTGATAGAACTGGTAATATCTCTGTTAAGTATAAATGTGTATATTTCAAATAGTTATAGCCAAAGGTTTTAGCGTCCTGTATTAGGTTATAAAAAGTATTGCTACCGAACTCAGTAGTTGTTTGCTCTATCAATATCTACCTACATTCAAAAGAACTCTTCGAGTGACATCGGGTCAAAAGTTGGGATCAAATCAAAACTTATGGCAATAGTATGTACAAGTTTCTTTTCTGTGGAGAAAGGGCGTCCTAATTCTATTAAAGTTAGTTTAACCCGATCCGCGACAAGTACAAACATGTACATTCCGTCAAGTGAAATACACTCGATTCACCACAACCTGACGGCGAAACTTCCGAGACCGACGTGTTGGTTAACAACTGTTCGCGAACTAACTACACACAATTATACACCCTACGTTACAACTTTAAAGCATCAAATCGTTTAAAGCGAGTAGTTATTTAATTCTTTGACAACGATGTTTCACAGCCACTTAAAACTTTGAGTGAATAACAAATCTCCTCCGAAAAGTCTATTCGCCGAAGTTATACTGTTAAATTGTTTGTCGGTAGACAGAGAAGGTCTTTTAAAAAGTTAAAGGTTGAGAGAGCATATAAAGGGATCAGGTGGAGCGCTGGGTGCTGGGTGCCGGGTGCCGGCGTTGCATTATCCTGCATTGTTTGTGTATACGATTAACAAGCCGTGAGAAAGTTCAAATCGCTGGTATTGTGACTGGTCGCCTATTTTATAAATCCTCCACAGCTGATAATATCGCTTAAAAATATAATGAACTTTCGACAGATTTAAATGTCTACATAGTTTTCGTTATCTATACCAATATTATAAAGAGGTAAAATTTGATGATAAGTTTGTACTATTTAGGGGATCATTCCAAAAATAATGATCCCATTCTAAAATATTTTTCATTGTTAGTAAGGTTCCTTATTTGTGAGTGTCAATTATTTCGAAATCCCCGCGGACGAAGTCCTTCATAATAATCACAGAATTTTAGTAAACTTTGAAGAAGTATTTAAATTTTTCATACCTATAAAATCTTCATAGCAGAATCCAAAATCTAACAAGACTGTATATTTTCTAAACCAATATATCAGTTCAACCCTTAGCATCAACTACTCGAACCACGCCAACTTGAATTAACCATAACATTGGGGAAACGTGTCGAAGTGGCAACTTGACAAAAAGGTTTCAGTGATTGATGTTCTTCCTCGTCTCCCCTAACTAACCAACTATAATATACGCCGCACAACGTGGCCACGTAATGCCGAAAAGATTTTTGTATTAGATAGATGTAACGTTTTAAACGTACCAAGTCTAATAAATGTCTAATAAATCGTGATTTGGACATGAGAGAAGAAACGTAAAACAATACACGTTTTCAGGTAAATATGAGGGAAAGGGTCAATTAATCTCCAGTTTATTGCGCAGTCTACTTAAAATATTACCCCAAACCCAATAAATGCGATTACTTTGCTTCCTAGAAATATGTATATTAAACCAGCAGTCACGTGGAGCTTCAAAACACAACCCTCTTTCTTTTACAGTCGGGTAGATTATAACCTTCCTCAAGCTTCAAGCTACTTAAATACCAAATTTCATCCAAATCCACCCAGTACTTTCGAAGATTAGCGCTTTCAAACAAACAAACTTTTCCGCTTTAAATTATTAGTATAGACGAAAACGACGTGATAATTTGACGTTAAAAGCTACCAATATTATTATTTTATCTCCTGGTTATATTATATCTTCTCTAGTATTGCTAGTTCATCTAGTAAGCTGTAGTTAGGAACTTATTTGAATTTGTTGATATTTGAAATACTTATACAACGTGTAATTTAAAGGGTATATACATACCAAGTGCATGGCTTCTTTGGATGATAACAAACGATATGGCAAGGGTTTTGTAATCCTAAGTCTACGTATGTAGAACTTATTACAAATACCAATACATTGATACCAGAGACCGATTTTTTTTTTCAAATTAAGAAGAACGAAGAGAATTATCGTGTTATTGGCAAGTGACGTGGAAAGTTATTGACCCTCGTAGTGCTGTGACACGTTTGTTATGATTGGTATTCAAGAAAAATATGAAACCGATAATTTGGTATCAATTCTTTGAGTCAGTTATTTTGAGCTGAAACTGTGCATGAACCAGATGTTGTCTTCAGCCCTTTTGGATAGATATGGGGTTTCCGTTACACGTTGTATACAGGGTTACAGGTACTAGCAGTTGCGGAGGACCACGCTCCCGTGGCCTTATCACATTAAAAATATAACCTCCTTCTTTTGCAGCCTTCCTAGTGATGTAAATTGAAATAAAAAACCTAATGTTTTTTTCACAATCTTGAAAAAAAACTTGATACTGTCGTTTTTTTTTCTAAATTTTGTTTTTTTTTATCAGAAAAAGTGAATACATTACATAAAATACAATAAAACTAAATTTGATTGGTTTATTTTTAATTTAAGTCAAATACTGTTCATATCTTTACTAAATTATATTGAATAAATAAGTTTTAATTTTCGGACTCCCCTTGACACATTGTTTACATTCCTTCTGATAAGTAACTCTCTTAAGTATAATAAGTAAGATTAAGTAACTCTCTTAATTCACAAGTGACACATATCTAACAGTAGTAACAGTTCTGACACGGTATTTCCTTATTCAACGAAATAGAGCTAATATCAGCTCATTTTTAACGATAGACATCTTCCTATATTTTATTTTCTCAAGCTTCAAGCTACTTCCATACCAAATTCAACCAAAGCCATCCATTATTTTCTAAGATTAGCGCGTTTAAACAAACAAACAAACTTTTCCACATTATAATAGATACTATAGATATATCTGCAGTCCTGTAAATCAAATCTCTTTTCTTATTTCAATAGTTTAGTTACCATACAGTTTGCTGAATTAAAATAATCAAGACTTACAAATTACTTTCATTGGGGAGACACAAGCCGCAGCCACTGATAGGACCTGTCAGCATGTAAACGAACCGCACACGAGAAAAGAAACAAATTGTATATTTATTTAATTACTAGCGCAGCAGTTGACAAATCCATTTACCACGAGACTCGGTATTATCTTTTGTTGTCTGCGTCTGAGACCAATCAATTACTCTGCAGTCGCCAGTGGGGAGTTAAGTACTGCTCCGCTACTGATGTAACCTTAACGATATTGTCCAAACGCTTCAATGTACGCTATCGTTACGAATACATCTTTAGTATTCATCGGGCGGCCTTTTCGCATACGAGTGTCGATTATCAATGCCTTTCCGTTCAGTAAGACACGTGTTTATCCGATGTTATTTGTATCACGAAATGTAATCGATAAGGAAATGATACAAATTATTGCCTTTTACAAGTGAGTGAGTGAGTTTGTCATGCTTTTAGTTTTAACTATAAGCGGATATAGTATTCTACTAATTTGTTTTTACTGTTAAATATTTTACTGATCCGTTATTTGCCAAGCTATTGTACTAGGTATAATATCATCTCTGTGAATAAACCCTCCACCATAGCTTACCATCCTTCATTGGTTATTCGTCTTTATTTTGTCGCGTCATGTTTGCTTTCGCAATGTTATCTTATACAAAATTTATGAAGCATGCACCAAAAAGAGACTCCATAAAAATATTTTATTTTATTTATACATGTTTAGGAACAAATTTATCTCCCTGTCACAGTTCATAAAATAAACTTGCATTGAAAAGGCGCCAAAAGATTCGTTATCTCGGTTACAGCCGCTTTGAATCACGATCCAAAGTGTAACCCCATCGCGGCGGTTCTTTGATGTCCTTTAATTATAAAAGTTTTTCTCGTAAAGGAAAGCTTTTACAAGTCGCGCAGAAACACTACACACAACCCGACGACGAGAAACCACCGACTTATAATTCTATTACTAAACTCGCTCACAACACAATGCTATTGTTAGTTTAGAAATATATTTTACTTTAAACGCTTATTTTAACACGTTGTTGTAACATTGAGTTACAACAACGTGCTCTGCTGTATCAGTTATCTTAAAAATATAGGTATACAAACTGGTTTCGTGTAATTCTATTGCTTTTCAGGAACGAAATTTTCCATTAGCGTAGCTTTCATACGTATTTTATGGTTTACGTCTACTTCTCAGCCAATAAAAGAAAACAGTACAACGATAATTTATTTTGGTGAATCTATTTTACATTCACATTGTCTTTGGCATCACGTCCCGTCGAACTGCGTAAAGTTCATTTGTCAGGGTGTTACATTTTACCATAAATTCTCAAACGACACTTTCTAGACTGGTTGTCGCAAGTATGCCAAAAATGCGGGTGATTCCTACCTACTTTCCAGTTTACAAAGCGGAGGGTTCATAGTACCTACTTAATAATGTCCGCGCAAGCTTTGCTACTATTCTTTGTAATTAGCTGTTGAGCTCGGCATTACAGCGGTGACTTCTGTCACTTTGTTTTTTGAAGTACAAAATTGTGGTCGGTTTTTTTTCCACTTTCTCTTTCTTATTCTTTCTTTTAATATCACGACGAATCTCAACGTAAAAAATCCTAATAGAACGAGTAGAAAGGAATAATTATACATACATCAACATTTCTTCGACGCTCAATTTCTTTTACTCCTATTTTCAGAATGTACATTGGAATTTTATCGAGCGATTCCTATTCCTTTTGCAAACGTTGAATTATTTATTGGTCATTATATCTAGCATTACTATTTGTTTCAACTACACAGAATATAAGAGGTACGTAGTCGCAAGGGGTTAGTTCATAATACATTCGTCGTTGTATTCAAATAAAGGGCAAAAGAAAATAGAGTTGTGGGCAGCAGTGAAGTAGGGCACGCTAAGGCGGGCGTATCGATCAGCCGCTAAAACAAGCTCGACGCCAACGTCTGTCTAGCCACTGCCTAGCACACCCTATATAAAGCCTACATCACCTGTGACTCTCTGTGTTCCTGGTACAATGACCCAGTAAAACGATTCCGGGACATGTTGATTGAAACTTGAAATAGCTCTGTATTTTATGCAATTGGATTGGAAAGGGCAGAGTTACGAGTGGACTCGGTTGAGTTACGTTCGGATCCAATAGTTATTCACTATTGTAATAAATAAAAGCTTGTGGGAATTAATTCACTCCACTGTTTGATTTAGGGAATATTGGTAAGGGTTTCATTAGCATTTTCATTTCAACGCAAAAAAGGGTCTTTTAGGTATTTCACAGTCAGAATAGAAGAGGATTGTCGTCTTGAAACTCGTTTATATTTTTCGAAACAATGGTAAGGGATGTTAACTAGTACAGTCATTAATGCTGCCTTCAGAATATATGAACACATACGAGCGTACAACGTTACATACATTTTTAAATCCTAGAAAACTGCAAGATAAGTTAATGCTAATTCATTTTACAATGAAAACCACCTTATGGAAACATGATCGTGCTTCATAACTATTCGATTCTCATTTGCTGTCAGTAAATGGAAAAATGGAATAAACCCCAAAGTCTCAAATTACTAATCGATGACGCAGATTTGTTTTACTTCCGAACTGAATCTCCCTCACTATTGTCCAATGTGATGAATCACTCTAGATAAACGCTTCTACACAAAGTAAATCAAATGTCGAGTCGAGAGCGACGCGTCGAAAGCTTTTATTTAACATACTATTTACTCAGCGTTTTATTTCCGTTCATAATGTACATGTAAAGCGAGCGTTAATCGTTCGTTCTGTTTACAAAATCGCGACTCATCTAATTTAATGTAACTTTCCAGTCATAACTAATGTTGTGTAGTAAATACGGACGAGCCTATGAAAATCAGCGAACAGTACCTAATATTATTCACGGACATTTTGTGCAAAAAAATATCAGAATAATTTCAAATACCCTTAGTATCTCGTTTCCCGGCGCTCAACAAAAGTGACAATACTATCAATGAGTGTCGTGGCGGGCCTGCCGCTCATCACTATGAGCGTTAAACATTCCGGGAACTACGGTCACGTTTATGTCTCTTTAATGAACCGTTAGTGGTATAACCATTCGTATTGCAACCGTTTTCTTACAGCTTTACCGCTGTCATGAATGTCCCTATGCACTTAGGTCGTCCATTAAGGCCAATGCAACGTTCACTGACGGAACGCGATCGTAAAACCTTTATAACATCCTTCCAGCACTTGTAAAGCGTTTTGAGAGTCTTCGTCGTTTTATGTGACCTCGGATTACCCCGCACTATCTCCACTTTTTTGGTGTCTCAGTGTGATCATACAGTCATCGCTAAGTAGACAAGTTGGCGTATAAAGACGTCTGTACTAGATATCGCTAGCGCTCGCTATAAATGAAAGTATTTTAAAGTTACGCCTCGTTAGTCTGCCCGCTTAGAAGGAGATCTTATCTCTGACTTTAGTCGTGCACTTGTTACTTTATATTTGTTGGTAGACCTTAAACCATTCCTATGCTTCTGTAAGTCTGCAGCGTACGAAGTAAATTGTATTCGAGTAAGTTAACTTCCAAATAGCATGCTAATGAATCAAGTAATAAAACGATACAATGCAGTAGTTGGTTACAAACCGCACAATTTATAGAGCATCCTAAAGCATTTAGTCTTGTAATTTGTACGGAGCACAAGTAAACGTATTAGGACAACAAACCAATGTCGGCTGCCGCTCGCGGCGGGCGTTGCGCCAAAAAGCCATAGCTCTACACTTGACATATTCCACCGGAATCCTCGGTTTATAGTGTTTTAAGACTATGCAACTTCCAAAAAGTGCAGGGTTTTGTGAATGAGCGCTTATTAGAGGTCGTGATTTGCCA
Source organism: Tholera decimalis (assembly GCA_943138885.2). Taxonomy (NCBI): domain Eukaryota; kingdom Metazoa; phylum Arthropoda; class Insecta; order Lepidoptera; family Noctuidae; genus Tholera; species Tholera decimalis. Next base: position 16,433,839 of record OW964558.2, read on the forward strand.
GCCCCAGAGATAAGTTTAATCAGAGTGCCATTAAGTTTTACTGCCTCGCCGGGTGCATACGGTTTATGGCGGATTGGGGCGACATTGTCAACAGATCTTGCGACGCTCTTTACGGCTGCTGAAACGTTGCTTTAACGGTTTTATAGTTTTCGTCATTTCGTCTCGCTGGCGGTCACAGCGCCCTTAATAGCCGAAGCTAAGTGCCCGCTCGGGGCTCTGTTGCCCTCAAGAATATCTGTTTTTCTTTCATACATACTGAGATTTCCATCTTGAGTATCGTAAAGAATTTTATTTTTTGCTTTTATACTTCTAGCGCTCTTGCTGCATTTCGATACCGTGTTGACTTTTAAATATTTCGTGACGAGAATCTTTGAAATGTGTTTCCTTGATATTCAGACGTCAAAGAATTCTCTACATTTGCTCCGTAAATTGAGAACGTTGCTGATTGAAATCCCACAAAAAGCTAGTTAAACAATTAATTATTCACACTCGCATTCTCAGCGTATGGCTACCAAACGTTACATTTCTGAGGATTCCGTCTCCATCTCCTCGCTAGTAGTTACATGTGCATGGAGAGCTGTAAGTCTTCTTTAATTAAACGGCGGTGCAGTGACGCAAAGCGCAATCACGCCGTGACGCATGTCGGCGACGGGCTGCAGCCTCACGTCAACTGCAAGCCTCACAATATTAATTTGTAGCAACTAATTAATTAATAACATGTGAACATTTCGCCATTAATCAGAACGGCCACGTTCGTTGCGAGGCGCACGGACTCGCGGCTCACTTCTAAGAAACTGATTGGAGCTTCGAAGACGCAAATTGGTTTTATTCACTTGACTTGTAATTCATTTACTTGCTCCTCCACATAGGAGCGCCAAACGTCTTCACGGCTCAACTTGCTTATTGAATATAAAAAGCTTTGAGCTTTTTCTCTATAGAGTAGACACTTTCAACATGACTAATAAATCAGTATGTCATTCGAAAAGACTTTCACAATGACAACGATAAAATATCATTAAAATAGCGAACTTTAACAATATATTGAGTACCTCCACAACCTTAAAGTTTACCGAACTTTGTAATTACTTTGGGAATCTGTCTTAGTTCACGTAAAGCAACTGGTCGATTGTTAAGCCATTCATTTATGCCGCAATCCTTTTTCTAAGGAGTGATAGGTGGAGCTTGATGTTAAACATACTTGGACACATGAATCAGTAAGATATCCATGCATTCCAGCGGAATGCAGTTATTCGAAGAATCTCAAATTCCATTTGCACGATTGTTCTTAAACTTAATTGTGAAGTTTAACTTTGAAAGCGAGTACAATGCTACTACGTATTTGTGTTGGATTGTATTTCACATTTTGAACACGTAAGCTTGAAACAGTATCAAACAAAAACTTACCTTTTTGTCGGGCAACAATACTAACAATATGTATTCATTGACTGACGTCAGACACCGTAAGTTAACAACAACTTATCATTGGTAACTGCGTGAATGTCGACATAACGATAGAATTTATTGCTGTTCCAATAGCAAGCCATTCTCGTATCTATTATAGAGATTCGTTGATAAGTTGGACGCGAATAAAACAAACTATCGCATAATATCCTCACGTAAGGGTAGTTATGACGTTTCACAACGCAACAAGTAGAGGCGCCAGTCAGCCGCTGACGTGGGGTTGCGAAAGGAATTTCAATCTGGTCGTGATGAGCTGAGCAAAGGCGCAAATTACACACGAGCGGCCGTCTTTTATTGCCCTTAACGCGCTTTCTCGAATATTCGAGAAGTTCGTTTGTGGGTGGACCACGTTAATTCACTGCACTACACTCGCTTACGAAGTAAACTGGTTTCGGAAAACATTAGCCACTGAAAGCATATTTTGTAACTATAACGCATCGTGTCGGCTTTTCTCGTGAAATTCTGCTATTGGAAATCAAGCTAAAAAAATTCAGACACCAAGAAAAAAAAAACACAATAATTGACTTTGGAAATCAAAACTTTAATCAATGAAATACTGCCAAGCCAAATTTATAATAACAATTCTTCTCAAAACTAATGACGTGTCTATCGACATTATATCTAATATGTAGATAGAGACATAAGAATCGAGTATGCTTAGTGAAAGAGTCGATATTGTCTGGTTGGGACATAAACACAGAGCGACGTGGTGCGCAACAAGTAGGGCGACGCGTCGGCGCCATCACGTATTGGAATTAGTGAACCACCCTTCATGGATAATGATGAAGGAAATTCAAATGATGCCATACCATAGACTATGACAGATAACGCAGAATTTGCGGTTGACAGCCAGATACAACCTATTTCTTCAACATTTTGAAATTCAAAATTTTTATAAGCAAGAATCTGACATCACCTCTAAGATATTTAGTATTCGGCATTTAAAATACATTACGGATTATTATTTGATAGTTGATATGATTTATTTTTCAAATACGAAACATAAAAAGAAAAGTATTGATTTTAAGGTTTATGTATACAGTTGTAAGACAATTTGTGTGCTACGACTGCTACGAAAGTGCTACGAAACTTGCGTCTAGAACAAAAGTTCGCTATCGACTCATAGTTGAACTCATATTCATAAAGAGTTCTAAATTTATAAATTTCAGTAAATTTCGGTTTACTGCCTATAATATATTCTAAATAAAAGAATATCTTCAAACTGCACACTGTGGCATTATCAATCTAGGTTTATAAATACAAAAAACTAATGGAAAATAAGATCGATTCTAAACTCATTTATTTTACCGTTTCAAATTATGCCATAATATAAGAACTCTGAAAAATCTCCTTAATACGTTATTCCATCCCTTAAGCTAAAAAAATATGTGTATTTCTTGAGATTTATAATATTAAAGCAGAATCGTTCGGTATACTGATGGAAGACCTACAAGCTTCTCTTGGATGATTTAGATACACATAACAACCCTTAGAAAGTATAATGCCTGCTAAGTCCACTTAATTCATTTGTTTTTTTTTTTTTATCAGTTTCAAAGTAGATAAGTACTGAAATAAACATTATTATTATTATTTTGTGCAAACGACTAATTTTTCTCAGTTCTAGACTAGTTTATTATTATTAATTACTTATAGACAATATGAATTAGGGCCTTAAATTTAAACAATGTTTAAGAAGTGCATTACCCTAGAATTGCGGCGGTAAGACCCCTCTTTGAGGAGTGGCTAGATCGGCGTCACGGCGTCCTGACCTACCGCATGACGCAGGTCCTCACCGGACACGGAAGTTTCGGGAGGTACCTGTGTCTGATGGGTAAGGAAGAGACGCCTGGGTGTCACCACTGCGAGGGTCGCCCTGAGGACACAGTCGAGCACACGGTGCAGGACTGCCCAGCTTGGGCAGAGCACCGACGTGTCCTCACGGCGACAATAGGCGGAGACCTCTCGCGCCCGGCCTTGGTCGAGGCCATGCTGCGGGGCGAGAGGGAGTGGGAAGCGGTCGCCTCCTTCTGCGAAGCAGTCATGCTTGCGAAGGAGGAGGCGGGCCGCGTGAGGGAGAGGATGGCGTCCTCCCTCCAGCCCAGCCGCAGTGGTAGACGCCCACGGCGTCGGACGTCGGCCGACGATCTCCGGCCACCGTAGGCGCGGGCATGCGGACAGCGAGTAAAGGGCAACTCGCTGTCCGACCATGGACCATGCCCGGGTCGACGGCGCGTCGTGTTCCACGCGCGCCTCAAAGAGCGTCAGCAACATGACGAGGCCCCCTCTGCAGAGGGCCGAAGCCCGCCGGGGTCGTGGGACTCATCCCGTTACCGTGGCCCCGGTATGTAAAGGGTTATTGAAGGAACACCGTGGATTTTAGTCAGTAAAAGTCTGACAGTCCCTCCCACCCTGCCCGGAGTGGGAGGACTTATTTGATAATTTTACCACGCTAAAAAAAAAAAAAAAAAAAAAGTTAAAGCTACCTATGTGTTTGACATGCTGTCAAAAACAATTCAAAAGAACAGAACAATCGAATATATTTCCTACACATGATTTATAAATTCAATGAATAAAAGTAATATTAATTAACAAGTTAACAAATATACTAGTAGTAAATATACGTAAGTTAAATCACAGAGATAATATTAATATTTTGTTTACAAATCAGTGCGTTTTTAAGGGTTATTGCGGCAGTTAAATGTTTACCAGATTTATCGCGACCCACAACTTTTCTTTCTTGGAAGCTGGTTATTAGTGAAACTACAATTTTTTTATTGGTAGTTCGTGTGATTTGGAGACAGTGATGAGCAATAACTGTTATCTAACCATTGTTAAGCCCTGCTCAGCGTGACTCACCATCACTTATCACCATGCTACTCGTATACACAGCATATGTTCAATCTTTTATCTACTACATTTTACAAATAAAATAAAGAATGAACCGAGCGTTAAGATAAATATTGTCAACGGCAACGTTATTGCCGTTGACAATATTTATCTTAACGCCTATATCTGACGCGTTCACAGAGAGTGTCGGATGACGTCGCAACTAAATACATACGAATTACCATGACGGGCATAACAGAATAACAAGGCCGCATACGACGCTCTACGAAGCACCGCAGAGCTCAGGGGCGCGCCCTAATAGCAGTCCACTTCCGCTTTATTAAATTTCTTCGCAAATACACTTTTATTGGCGACGGCCAACGATCTTTGTAAAGGACATCGTTCTTGAAACGAGTGAGTACTCGTTTGTATCGCATGCAAATAGTGGAACAAATGGGGCCACCCTTACTACGTTTTATGATTTTTATAGACGAGACGAAGTACTCGCATAAAATACAATGCAAACAATCCTCTCGAGCAAAAAGTATTCATGGCGACACAGTCAGTCCGCAAATGCAGTCAAATGTTTTTGTTTCATAAATGAATAAATAATGAGGTGGCATTAAACGTTAATGGTAATTTTGCGCTCCATTTTATAACGTGTAATGAGATGTGAAACTGTAACAATATTGTCACAATTAATTATGAATACAATATGTTATCTGCAAGCGTACAGAGTGACATATTATGTATCAAAATAATTGTGCCATGCATCGTACTGTGTGCTACGATTCAATAAAGTAACATAAAGCGGGTACACAAATTGATAAAACCTAACTATTTGTAACACAACGAAGCAGACAAAATAATTAGTTTGATCGTGTACATAACTTAGCCGAGTAAACAATTTAGTATGTACATAAGTCTATCGTGTGATGCCTCTTCACGCCAACTTATGGCTTCCTAATGAAGTTGTCGCCGTTCGGGTGTGTGCGTGGGTGACATCAGCACAATACGTGCTTGTGTCTGTGCACTGTATTATCGCTCTCGGTGGAAGTGCAGGTTTTCAGCTAAAGGTCTTACCGATCTATAATTACTTTGCGCGCGATTTCCTTCGACAACGCAAGCGTAAATTTGATATAGGGCTGCCAAGTGACGAATTTGTTTACCTCACAGTAGAAAATTATTATTATCTAGCTATACTTTGTTGCTCAAATGATTCTCTTGTATTTAATACATATTTATCAAAACTTTTTTTAGGTACTATTTAATAGTAACAACACAAAATTCAGATATGTATAACTTACTTTAGTTACTAACATTAGGAAGGTACACAGGTCGCCGAAAAGAAAGCTTTCAGAAAAATATTAACAAAAACGTAGATAAAAATCGGTTTACGAGTGCCCCAATCCTTGTATCATGACAACACTAAAAGGTTATCATAATAGGCGGCAACCCTGATGTTGCCGGCACTCAGGCAGGCTAGAGGTTCGTCTCGAACAAATTGCCGTGATGCCCCTGCCATATTAAGTTAACATCCCCCACCCCCTCTTTTACTTCACTTCAAGGCACTAAATTCACTATTTCAGCGTCATAATTTACTTAAGGTGGCAATAAAGGTGATTAAAGCTGATCAACGTGACTTTATACCTTCTATTATTTTTTTTGTTGAAAAAGTTAGTTGATCCTTTAATAAGTCTGACTATCAGAGCCGAACAATTACGCGTTAAACGTACTTTATTTTCTTGATAATAGTAATGGGAATAGGAAATTACAAAGTATAATATTATGATAAATATAAATTATATACGGAAGATTGTTAACAAAGATCTTTAAGCTTACTGCTTTGATCTCAACGTGAGCTACTAACACTTATTCAACTTTTTAATTGCAAAACTTTCCCTGTATTACGTCAGAATTACTCTAAAATATTTCACCGTGGCAAACACGAGTAAAAACTATAATCAATATCCCGAGCCCTACATTTTTCATTAAGGAAGGTAAGGGTGTGGGGAATAAATGCCAGTGCTTCAGAAGGGAAAGTTAGGGTGGCGCGGCCAACTCAAGGGGTGAGGGGGGGAGCTGTAGAACAATGGCCACCATGACATTTAGCATGGAAGCGATTGTCACGGCCCGTTAGAGTCGCGAGCCACTGGGCGTACAGCCGTCCTCCGCATAGGTACCCTCAAACACGGTACGTCATAGATTGTTGTCTTCCTTTTTTCAAATTTCGAGTCGCAGTAAGTCTCCACTTTCTCCGAAAGCTTAAAATTAGTATGAGTACTTTTACGACAGACGCTCCAAAACAATGAAATGAAATCGCAACATTTTTTGTGGGTCGTTTTGGCAAACAAAGTTTTCAGATTATTTACATAACGTTTCGTGATTCTGGTTACGCAACTTGGATGGGCACGAACGGAATTAAGAGTTTGCGAACGGTATCATCGAGTAATACTGAACTCATAAGCAGTAACATAAGGATGTGAACGAAAACATAAACTGTTTAAATATTTTAGGCACATTTTCCGTGCAAAAAGCAAAGCGGAAAAGTTTATTGGAAGAATAAATTGGGACTAAAAAGCAGGGCGCGCTAGCTCGAGTTTCTCTCGAGGGTGGGAAAAAACAAATTGTTGCTAGATGGTAAGTAATGCCGGAGACGTGCCGCAACGACTCGAATTACTTCATTTTACTCGGACCTGCAGGTGTAACCCGCAGGCGCGCAGCCGCAATCAAATTAAATTTTAATTGTCAAATTAAGTACAATAATGGTGGTCCGCAAATAAGTTAATTAAATTTTGGCGCGGCAAGAGAGCTTGCATACAGAAGTTAAACCTGAATTTGTGCATCATCAGTCATAGGTAAGGGAAACGCGAAATGTCTGACTTTGTAGAAAATATATTCAGAATGTAGTTTGGCTCGGGTCGCTGAGTCGTGGTTGCTGAGCATTCGTAGAGCTCACCTGCTGCCAGACACCTGCGGTGCGCCGCTCAGGTAACTATCTGGAACAGGTTGGCCTGTTCCAGCTAGTTACCTGACGACAACATAACACATACTACATACAGGTAACATTAGGATAGTGTTGGCACTATCCTAATGTTTCATTCATAGACTTTCTACTCCTTATATTAAACAATATTACTTATAATAACCTCATTTAGACCACAAATCTAACAGATTGCTTTATTTTATATCTCGTTGAAATATTACCGCCCCATTAGTCAGTGATTCGAAAGGTCTGTAACGTTATTGAAAATGAAAAATTACTGTCGTGGAAAATTTTCAGTCTGAGCCATCTAACGAGACAATTAAAGTTGAACGAACTCCATACCTTCATTAGAAACTATCGTCTCAGCAGTATATCATACCGCATTAAATATCTATTGCTTCTCGATATTTAATACATTTTTAATGACCAATTACTAAGTATTAATAAATTCAAATCTAATATATAAAAGAAAGTCGTGTTAGTCACGCTATTTATAACTCAAGAATGGCTGAACAGATTTGGCCAAAAATTGGTAAGGAGGTAGCTTAAAACCAGGAGACGGATATAGAATAGTTTTTATCCCGGAATTCCCACGGGATCGGGATTTACGCGGGAAAACCCTCCCACGCGAACAAAGTCACGGGCAAAAGCTAGTTATTTATAAAACGTAAGCTATGTCAGAAAGCTTTTTACACAGTTAAAGATTATATTCAGGACAAGAAGGCTTGGGAATGAGCTGCTCTAGTGATATACGTGACCTTTTTTTATTTTTTAAATTTGATTGTTGATTTATTTTTTATTGATTAAAATATTTGCTTTGTAAGTGCATATACCTATTTATTTATTTTTTATATAATTTTTTCATTATTGTCAATATGAGGACTATGTAGGTTATTATTTCTTCGTTGTTTTTACTTTCACTATTATTTATTTAATGATGTCAAGCAGTTTGAGTACTTGCTCAAAAGAACACCACATACATGAACCTACATGCTTCTCATATACAAATACAAATTGTATGGACTTTAAAAGAGACAATGACCTCTAAGTTTGTTTCGGTTTTTCTTCTCAAAAGAGTCAGTTAGGAAATACCGGCCTCATCTAGCTAAACTAAACTTACACGCAAAAAAAACATGACGTCTAAAAGTAACCAATTTACAAAATACATATTTCATTTCATTTCATTTCGTAAAAATAAATGAATTATTTGGGTAGTAATGACATGTTTCAACAATTATTCAATATCATAAGCGGGTTAAAAGTAACCAGTCCCTAATGACACACGAATATATCTCTTTTTAAGCTTTAAAGTTTAGCTATTAACACATGGAAGTACTTACAGTTAAATACATTTAAAAAATCCATTATTACACCTGTGTATAAGGGTAGTGATAGAGCCGATGTCAATAATTATTGACCTATTTCCGTTTTAACAGCAATTTCCAAAATTTCCTGATAGTTATAAACTGGTAGTCTTTAAGTCAAGAGTGAATAGGTTACTTCTAGGCAAGCGTGCTTCATCTTCGACCACATCATCGCTTAAGATCAGGTGAGATTATGGTCAAACGCAAGCCTATCAACTATAAACAAAAAATATAGAAAAACTAATAAATACACGCCTCTTGCAGTATCTAAATAGATTTGAGATTGTGTCACCTTCCCAATTTGGATTTAGGCAAGAAAAGTCAACTAAAGATGCTGTTATAGCACTAAGCTCAGTAGTAACTGAACAACTCGATAAAGGAAACTTTTGACACCGTCTCTACTCCCATTCTTTTACACAAGCTTGAAGCTATAGGAATTCGCGGAATACAACTAACACTTTTTAGGGATTATCTTTCTGGTTGAACACAAAAAGTAAAACTTAAACAAATTGTTAGTGAGGACGCAGATGTATCATACGGCGGACCACAAGGAAGTTTATTAGGACCTACGCTTTTCTTAATTTACATTAATGATCTCTGTAGCATGAGGATTAATAATTCCAAAGTATTCTCGTACGCCGATGATACAGCTGTCGTCTTCTCAGGGAAAACATGGGAGGATGTTAAGCATAGTGCAGAAGAAGGACTAGGATTTGTTGCAACGTGGTGAAAAAAAATCTGCTCACCTTGAACACAAGTAAAACCAACTACATTTGTTTTAATATCTATAATCAGTTTCAGCCAGACAAAGAATTTAAATTAAAAATCCACACATGCGACTTTACTACCGATGGAACTAGCTGCAATTGCCCTACTATCCAGCAAGTTACTCAAGCAAAATATCTAGGAGTGATTATTGACCAGCGTCTTTCTTGATATCCTCAACTGGAAAAGGTCATTAGTAGAGTACGTAAACTGATCTGGATATTCAAAGAGTTGAGATATGATGTACCAGGGAGAATAAAAAAAAAAAAACAATCAAAGAAATTTATTAAATGAGATTTTTGTATCCTTGGTCCAGTCTGTTTTAGTTTATTGCATAACTGTATGGGGTGGAGCAACGAAATCTAGTTTTTTAGAGTTGGAACGCGCTTAAAGAGCGATACTTAAGGTGATGTAGTTCAAAAAAAGGATATTCTCCACTGAAAAACTTTATGAATTATGTTAATTGTTAATGCTGTCGGTGAGAAAATTGTACATCCTTCTTATCATCCTCAAAACGCACAAAGAGACACCATATGATTCTGAAATTTTAAAGAAAAGATAACAACACTGCATAATAAACGTTCCCACAACTAAAACGGAATTTGCCAGCAGACAATATAAAAAACGCTCAGCTTTCTTGTACAACAAAAATTAATAAACTAATATACATCTATAATAAAAAAATGGAATGCAAAAAAGAATTAACATTATGGCTACACAATTTAAATTATGATGATACAGAGTTACTTTTGCAACGTGTGACCTAATAATAAAGTGATATTATTCGCTTATAATAGTCACAACATATACACATACACTCACGCATATATACAATTAATCGTATTTTTTTTATATTTGCCTTTTGTAAATTTATAATGTAAGATAGGGCGTCCAATCCCGCAGCCTGAATTCAATCTCGGTATTTGCGGGACCACGAATTTTCAATCCCGCGGGATCTCGGTATTTGCGGGATCCCGCATATTGAAAATATTCACATTTATACAACGTGTAATTTAAAGGGTATATACATACCGAGTGCACAGCTTCTTTGGATGATAACAAACGATATAGCACGGGTTTTGTAATCCATGTCTACATGTGTGGAGCATATTAGAAATTTCAATACATTGATACCGAATTTTTCAAATTAAGAAGAACGAAGAGAATTATTATCGTTTTATTTGCAAGTGACGTGGAAAGTGATGACATAGTGCTGTGTCACGTTTGTTATTATTGGTATTCAAGAAACATATGAAACCAATAACTTGGGGTCTATTCTGTGAGTCACTTATTTTAAGCTGAAACTTTGCATAGAGACTCCATACCAGATGTTGTCTTCAGTCCTTTTGGATAGATATGGGGTTTCCGTTACACGTTGTATAAGGCAAATAAAACAATGAATTAATCAACTAACTCCACGTTTATTTACGTATTAGTATGAGATCAATCAAATTACACCGTTTATTTATCACAAAAAAAAAAAACAATGAATTAATCTACTAGCTCCACATTTATTCCAGTATTAATAATAATAATAATATATAATATTCCACAACTTTTACACAACGCCATCTAATCCCAAACTAAGCAGAGCTTGTGGTATGAGTACTAGACAACTGATAAACATACATATATATTTCTAAATACATACATATTATAGATAAATTACACCCAGACAAAGAACAAATGATCGCGCTCATCACACAAACATTTGTCCTGGGTGGGAATCGAACCCACGACCTTGCGCATAGCAGTCAGGGCCACTGACCACTATACCAACAGGCCTGTCAAAATAAGTATAAGTATTACTACTAGTATAAGATCAATCAAATTACACCGTTTATTTATCTCAAAAAAACAATGAATTAATCAACTAACTCCACATTTATTTACGTATTAGTATGAGATCAATCAAATTACACCGTTTTTTCTTCACAAAAAACAGTAACAAATACTGAATAAAAAACGTATGCAAATATGTACTGATATTTTAGGCTACATACTTAGGCTACTAGTGACTGAAATTCGGCTATATTAGGCTACATAAGCTGTAAAAAACGGGCGACATCGGCCCCCGCGTTGTTTGCAACACTGCCGGCCGCCAGTCACCGAGCGATCGCGCTCGCGAGAGGTCGTATGTATGCTTTTTTTCATTCCCGCAAATCCCGCGGTTCCCGCGCCCGTAATCCCGCCTCCCGCGGGATTGGAAAATGACGCGGGATCCCGCAATACCGACATCTCGGTATTCCGGGATTGGACGCCCTAATGTAAGGGAAGAGCGGAGCCTTCAACTACAGGCACTTCTATGCTTAAATGGCGGCTCCTTGACATGAAATGTAAGCCAAAATGATATGTAATAAACTTATTTTATTTTTTATTAAGTTTTTAAATACCACATTTAATTACCTACATGTTCGCAACACCTTTATCAAAGGAAAATACCTTTTAATCCCCCACTATCAGTCCACTAACTGTACAAATGGCGGCGATGACAAACATTTAAGCTTAATATTGACGTGGACAATTAAGTACGGACGGACGGACGGACGGGACGCTGGGACTCGTTTACATATTACAATAACTCCGAGACCGATGCTGCTGACAACCATTCACTAGATAATCGCCTGCATTGTTTACTGAACCCCTAATGCTTTTAAACCCGCCTAATCTTGCTTGTAAAGGATCTTTATTTTGGATATTACAACGTAATTAAGCTGCCTGTTACGTTAAGATTTCTTCTCATTTCAATTTCTGGAACGAGTAATAAAATACTGTGTACAGACTTTTGGATATCATTTGTTTACCTTTAACCGGCCTCATAAATTATAGGCATGTTATTTTGACCTTCCGCCATACATCCGACGTCGCGTTTCCGCTGAAAGCCTTACTGTTTGCTAAAGGAAAAGCGTAGCTCAAGACTAAGAAATAGTTGAAGATGCATAGGTTTATTGATCGTTTCATATGAAGCGAAAATACTCGTACGTGTACTAATACAGTAAATAAAGTATTAACGAATTTTTATTACAAGTACTACCCGCACTCCCCGCGTGCCTCAGCCCCCCTTGCCCCGGCTCCGCACGGGCAAGGGGTGGCTGTTATGTAGGTATTTTTATTTTATGCGGTGACACTCTGAACCCCAATAGGGAAATTGGACTGATACTACTTTTAAGGGTTTTTTAGACATCAACCGCAGTTTTATGTTTAAACCATTATTGCGTCTTTATGTATTTTATGTTTTACGACATTGCCAGTTATTACATTACTACTTAAACGTATAAAAGAACCGCTCCACTAAAGCTTGAAAAGATATAGTCATTACTGTGGTAAAGCTTTAGAAACTATCGAATTGCCAGTTCGTAATCTGCTTGTAGTTTTAAAATTCAAGATTTAGATCGGAATTAAATAGAGCAAGTGCTTACGTTGAGTTGGTAACCCACAGGTAGGTAATAAAAGAGCAAGAACGAACTACGTTTATCGCGTTTAGATTGCTACTTGGGAATAAATTGGGTGTGAAATAAAACTAAGTAGCTGAAAGTTTAACATGGCTACGCGCAACGCGGCGGCGGGTCTACGAGCCAGAGCCGTCGTAGCGCGAACTTGTAGCGCTACGCCCCGCGGCTACAACGGACAACTTCTTCGTGTGGCCGGTCTTGTATTCGTGAACTGATGTTTCTGCCTCAGATTTTTCAATACTTCTCAGTTGTATATCGCTGTTTTAATATTGTTGAGAAAACAAAACTCAAATACGAAAGTTTACGCGGCTGTTTCTTATTGTGTAATAAATCTTATAAAACTTATGAAGAATACCGAACTTATGAGATTTGTAATATCATAATAAGCTTCAAACAAGAATAATATAAAGTAAAGATACTGACGGAAGCGAAGGTAACCTAACCGTACCTTTTGTAAAAAATAAAGATGTTTGCCACGTTACATTGTTCAGGCCTTCATAAAAAAATCAGGACGGCGAGTTCAGCCTTGGAACCCTTGTGTTCGGAACAAATTATAAGAATCGTGTATACGTATAGCACAGAACTAAGGACTTCATATTTCCTTTGTACTTTGTAGCACGCGGGCATTTTGGCAGCTGCCACTCCAAAAGTCAATTTGATCAGATGACGACGTAAATACGCGAAGTTATGTGTAGTGCGGCCAAACGAGCCTGTGGAAATAAAACAAACAAGTGTGATCAGCGATAACTCCTCTGCCATCACAGTACTGCGTCTACTATTGATTATTTCCATGGAACTGTGGCTCAGATTGCCACGAAATCCATTTAGATAGTGGACCTCCGTTACCCCGGAGACATCGCCACTCCGCCAGCGAAAACCGAAACTAGAAACACGCTTTTAATATTTTGGTTTGAACACGCAAAAATCCAAGACTTAAATTGAAAAGTCAACAACCAAAAAGAATTCATTCGTTGTTTTGTGTGCCATGCACAAAAAGCTCCAAAAAATAAGAGTGCAGTCATAGTATGCGGTGCTTTAACGAGTGAGTGGAATAAAGTTTAAATCTAGGTTTGTCCGATATAAAACTGAGTAAGAAATGTTGGCTTGATAAATGATACGCTTCTTCAATGAATCTCCATCAGCGCGTCGTGGCGCTGCAATTTGAAAAAGGAATTACAGTATTGTGCTCGCTGCTCTATGGACTTGCAACTAGAGAATTATGAATTCTTTTACGAAATTGTACATATGTTAAATGGAATTTGCGTACCTAATAGCCCGTAACATATTACAACAAATATGACAATTTTTTGAGAAATTTTGCATTAATTATATCTAAACATGGTATTCGTACGTATCTCCTTAGCAATCCTCTTTTCTTTTTATGTTTTTATTAGCTGTAAGTCCTCCATAAAATAAATTAATTAATTAATACATAAAACACGCCAGGCGGCGACGTAAAAAGTGTCATTCATGCATACCTACTTTTAACAATGTTATTGTATTGGAACTTTGAACCCAGTATGATAAATGTGCTCCGGTGTAGGCGCTTGCACGTTGCTTATCAACTAGCACGCAGCTTAAATATGTGTTTATTTCTAAACTTTTTAATATACTTTACTTGGTGCTGTTATGTCTCTAATTTTACTACTAGGTACTAACTTTGAACCAGATAAAACTTAATTGAAATGGTATCAGCAGTATTAGCAGGAGTAATGCAGTATTAACGAAAAGAAACGAATTTACGGCTACCTACAACTGCTACAACGCCTTAGGAAAGCCGAAAAATAACTCATCCAGCTCCGCACCAACTCATTTACGTTGCTTCAGTTCGTATCTACGAACCAATTAATAAAAACAAAATTAACTATGACGTGTTAAAGTAGGTATGCTCAAAGTGACATTGCAAAGCGCGAACAAACGTGAATCAGGTGAAAACCACTTCAAAGCGCCGCATTATAGCGCAACGTACAGCACGCAAATTGAACGCGTTGAACGCGTCACAAGTTCTATTGATACGAAATAGCAACAAGCGTGCCGCGCGGCCCCGCTCGACACATGAGCGTTCGCACGCGTGTTTGCCGTCGCTGTTGACCGTCCGAGGCACAGACGCAAACAGTCCCGCCCTTCAACATCTGTCCCAAACGATATTGCTCACGCACTATATTCGCGACCCACGTTTGTTCAACAACGGCTTTAATTTTTATACCTATCTCGGAACCATTTCCTGAACTATCAGTGGATCTTCGAGCCTGCTATAAGTGTCTAAAGCGTACTCACGATGACAGTGGTGAAGCAGGATAACTATCAAACCATTCTTATGCTCAGTTCTGTTCCTGCACCAATAAGTATTCTAGAACAAAAATTTATCAGTTAAAATATTAGTTAACTTTCTTTTAATTTTCCCGGTCGTGTCACATTGGCACCTCACCGGATTCAGAAAGTGAAAGAGGTCTAAGTCCATATTTTTAAACTTTCTCTTTGTATGCGTGGCGTAGGCGTGGTGGTCCCGCTCGTACCACCCGAGAAAACCGGTTAATACTTGTTTGTTTGTTTCCGTTTTTTCACTAATACCATATATAAAAAAAAACATAACTATAAAAAAAAACATTGTAAATAATAATTAATTTGTGAACATAGAATCAGATGATCTTATAAATACGCCTGAGTAGAATGTGGTTTATAGCTAATTGTATTCTATTCAATCAATCCTTAGCCTGAAGAGAAAGTATGAAGGGAAGGTAGAACGATCAAACAAACGTTTTCCAATACATAATTGAACCAAATTGTTTCTAAACTTGAACGCGCAATCGTTGAATAAAAACCATTCAATGAATCAACGGTGTACGTTGCAAGTTGACATTAGTCGTACGTTAACTCGTTGACAAATTTATCTAGTTGATTAGCCAGTTGACAAACGTAAATCAACGTTAACGTTTCGTTAACGGAAAAACCGTCAACGACCCATCACTAGTATAATGGCTTCGCACAGCCGCCATGTTTGATTTTTTTATAAGTGTCACTTAAGAACACTTGGGCTGCTAAGACGAATCTAACGATACCTCAATTATGTGAATCCATTCAGCGATTCTGGAGATATGAGGTAATAAAGAATATTACAAACATACATACATACATACACGATACGCGCGAAAAATATAACCCTTCCTTTGCAGTCGGGTAATAAAAATAAAAATCAAACATATTTTTATAAGTACAGAATGAGGATGTTCAAAATATTACGGCAAGATGAGGATAAAAATGCAAATATCAGAATTCCATGTGAATAAATATAAAATCGAATTCTAACTAGAAATCTGAAACCTCATTAGAGAGGATATTCATTCCAAATGTTGGAATGTGTCGCAACGTTGACATAAAACTTGAATGCTCCTTAGTGCAGTTGGATATCAAATAAAGAGGAGCAGCTGTCGTCGGTGCAGTCGCAAAGTGCGCGCTACATGCTCGTCTTCGTCACAAACGTAATATCATCCAATCCCACGCGACTCCAACAAATGACAATAGAAAAATTTTGTCTCGTTTCCTTCGTATAAGTTCGTGAGTTCTGTAAGATACTGTTCTAAATCTCTCATAAGCTTTAAACGTTTCACGTGATTTGATGTCTATTCATTAAACGCGGGGCGTCTCCACGCCTATGTTGGCCAACGCGCGCGGCGTGTTGATCCCAAAAATAAAGGCTGTATTGCAGCGCAAATATTGAGCCCTAAGAGCGCGCAATGACCCCGACTTATTTCATCTATGCTAACCCCTGTTATCACCGTCCCATATGAACTCAATTGTCTTGTGGTAGAGCCCAATGACCTCTTATATTGTCTTCAGCCACATTTTTGATCGACCAGTTTCATGAAATAATCTGAAATGTACAATTTAAAAATGACAACCGACGCAAGCTTTTAGTTATTAAAAGCTGTTGTGTTCAGATTTTTGTATTTTCACCGTGCTTTGAAACGAACATCAAAAGGTTTTTCTAGTAAAAACAATAGAGGGATATTATACGTGAATGCTGGAATAACAGCACAAACGCACAACTGGGACTAATCCCGAACGGGTCGGGACGGGCACGCGCCGCCACACTTCCTCTGGATAATTAACGATTCCCATTTATATTTAGAAATTCTCTCAATACCACTATTAAAACGATTAAATCAAAAGTGGTATCATTGTTTAAAAACATTTTTGACGCTGATTCCTGTAAACCCGTTTTTTTATTAAAGATTTCCTATAACATAGGTAAGTACACCTTCGACACGGTACTCCGGTTATTACACTCGACGAAGTTGAATGTGCTCGAGTCGAGCGATTGTGTTACAAAGTGCTATTTCGAGCAATCCTTACAGTTAGACCCTTATTTAAACAGCGGCTTTCATGGCTCCCAAGGCAGCCCTCGAGAGCCTCACGTTGCGTACTGACTCGAGTTGCGGTGCCGATCTGCTTCCAATAAAATGATATCTATAGATTTTTATATTGGACTTTTTCTATTACACTCGATATTTGGAGTCCAAGATTTCTATGTAGCAAGCATAGCAACGCAATCAGATTTTCTAAACGACATCCCACCTGTTTCTAAATATGTTAGGATTGTCCCTAGTCCTAACAGTTCCAACACATCCCGAATGAGGATTACAACTTACTTATAAAAGCGGATATGTGCCTCCCAATAGAATTGATTCTGAACATTGTCGATGAATATCTCAAATCCAACGAATAAATCGTGCGATTGAAATGTAAATAGGTACGAACGAGCTGCGTTGTGGAATTAATATTTTGATTGGATTAATCTATTAACACAATATCGGAGTGCACAATAGCTCCACTCGCGGTGGCATACATGCCTACCGGGCTAGTGCCCGCAGTACTCTCGTGTATGTACTTAGGTATAATGAACATCGGGCGGATGGCGCATAGGAAATGATAGCAATGCGATCCGTTTAATCATATCAGCCACACATGCCTGAACTGTTTTGATGTCGATAATTCTAAGTATGTATGACAGTTACTAAATAGGTAATGAAAAACTTAGGTAAAAGTAAGCTATGTCTGTCGGATAATGAGTCCATAAGTCAGCATATTAAAAAGAGTCATTCATTATATTGACCCGAGCGCCGAGCATCTGAACGCACCTGAGAATCCGAATGATAGCAGGCTTTAACGGAAATATGCGAGTATTACCGAGTTGATGTACTTTTCGGACGTTATTACTAGGCAATACACGAGCGGTTAATGTCTTTGAGACGCTTTAAACTGCGGAATGTGCGTGACACGCGATTTTATGTTAATAGTAGGGTAGTAAGCACTGAGGATATCTGGACATCTACCGGCCAGAGTTAATTTCGTTTTTATAACACCACAAACCCGAATGATCTGTTTACTAGCGGGTCAGTAATAAAAAAGGGGCCGTGGTAGCCATTATGAAGCGAGTAGTCGCGTCGCCCGGTGTCGCCCCCTATCGGGTTGCAAGTGAAACGGATCGTAGGGGGCGGTGACAGATAACGACCAATATGGCCGTTGGTAAATGTCAACTCGATGATATCAACTGATCTACCTCGGTGAGTTTGTGCTCATGACGAAATTTTCATGAAAACTCAGAATAACATAAAATTATATTCTACGACTACACTGCTTCGACCGAAATTGTTGGTTGTGTAGAGTAGTTGGGTACGGGCCGACTATAGTCCTCCGAGATTTTGTTTCGTTCATAAAGATATTGATACTAAAATGCAAAACTTTGGCCACCCACAAGTCAAATTATTATAAATTAAATTGTACAGACATTTATTTGATTTGAGTCCTAAAAGCGATATCATTTTGCATTTTCTCAATTTCAAGTTACTCGTGTTGTAAAATTTAATGTATTGTATAATAAGTATAAATTCAAATTTTAAAATGTCTTTGTGTCTCCATATTTTGCAATACTATTTAAGGACACCTAGCTATCTATATCTTTCATCACATTTCGCTTGCATCATCCATCATGCTTGGACATGTTTTCGGAAGCGTATTTATTGACTATCGCACTAAGACATCGCATTCATTATTCTAATCACAGGTAAACATTGAATCTATATAATATAGCATATTAAAGTCTAGTAGGTCTACTAAATATTATTTAAAACTTAAAAGGAATCAAATTCTTACTCTAGTTTAGTTATACGAACAACACAAAATTTATTTCTGAGAAGATTCTATCCACAGTACGATAAAAAATCTGACATCGGTTTCGATTAAAAAGCCGAAACGAATTTGA
Source organism: Tholera decimalis (assembly GCA_943138885.2). Taxonomy (NCBI): domain Eukaryota; kingdom Metazoa; phylum Arthropoda; class Insecta; order Lepidoptera; family Noctuidae; genus Tholera; species Tholera decimalis. The sequence goes on from OW964558.2 coordinate 16,452,955, forward strand.
AATAAAAAACGAAAGTTGATTCTATCTGTGCCTGAAAAAAAAGCCGACTAATTTGTTTTGTTCTAAATAAAACAACTGTCCGCTAGGCGGTCCGTACAACCCTGTTTTCCATCTGCGGCTTTTTGTTACCCGTAGGAATTAAAATTTTCATGAAATCTGGTATTACTTAATCCACAGGGAGTGTATCTGAGGCCGTGCATGCCAACGGGTCGCGTTATGCCACGATGCCGGTGACACATCCATTATAGTGACATTTTCCCGCCCTTTTTCCTGTCACATTTGACAGGTTTGAAAGCAACTCCTCCTCGCCAATGTTTTCGGCTTGATCCTCATCCTCTCCACCCACATACGTGATGTATTGATGATTGAAAAACAGCGTAGTATCGTAATGGTGCAAAGAAGAGGGTTTACTGAGAAGATAAAGCCTTTTTTACGTGTTTTCAGATTCACACTTAAAAGATGAATCGCTCTTTATTTCCTTCATTTATTTATTTTCTTTATTTGTTAATGACAACATATTTTTGGCGGTACCGTGACATATTTACCAGTTTAATTTTAATTTCATGGAGGTATCATTACAAATTCAATGGAGTAATTTAATTTAGTTCTTTATTAAAAGTGTTATAAGATTAATTAATTCCTTGTTATTCGAAAACACTTACCTTTACACAAACTTTTATCAAAATGGCCGGAAATAAAATTCATATGTCATAGTATTTTATAGGAGTTAGCAACAAGATTAATTATTTAATCAATGCCACCTATCGGTCGCTCCTTGCTTTCCGGGCAATTAGTCAATGGCCTTCCAGCAGAGTGGACATCCTGTCCCATCTCACTACTGCAGTTATTTATAGACGCAATCTTCGCATTGTTGCTGTGGGAAAAAAAAAACACCACCTGTGTAGCGACACTTCACGATTTATTACTTTTATTGGGAACAGATTTACGCTGACTCGAACACCGCCCGTTTGCTCCACCTCAAATTGTATCGGCCTGTAACATTGTAACATTCAACAGTGCTATTTCCTACTTTAAATGTTTTGAGTTTAATATCCAACTAATTTTTATATTTTTGTTACAGGTAAGCTTCTGACAGTTACGAACAGCACCAACAGTAAGTAAGTCTAAACAAATTTAGAAAAGTTAACGGAAAGCCATAAAACACTAATCCAGTTAGCAGCTAGAAAAACAAAACTGAAACTTAATTTCAAAGCTAAGCTCCGCTTCGGCAGCAATGTCGAGACATTGCATCCTCGCCGGGCGTTGGCCTGCAAAATGCCGCGAAAATTAATTTCCAAATGTGAAATAGTACTATGTTTGTGGAGACGAGCGGCGCCAATGAACTGTCCGTAATAAATGTCATTAGAGCACGTGACGTCACTCTGGGAACATGGCTGCCGACTCTCCGCATCCAATTATGTCTCAAAACTGCCGGACATAAATTTCAATAACACAATTTGTCACAATTTGCGGCAGCGTCGAAAATGCCGTCGGCTCTTTGTTTTTTGAATGCGGGCAGTATCGTAACAGTTCCATATACCAACCCTTAATACGCCTCTGACAACCAACAGCGGTTCGCACGCCGCGTAAGGACACAATCAAATTTGAAAAGCAATAACTAACGACCCATTTGACAGTTGCCCGAATGCTTTGTTTAAGGTAAACTTCGTGAGATCCACGATTAGATCATTAATTGTAAATAGTTCGCTATTATATATTATTTAAAAGAAACATTAAGAAAAATTTATATTATACCTATTAACCGCTCGGGCACGCCGCAATTGCGGCGGTAAGACCCCTCTTTGAGGAGTGGCTAGATCGGCGTCACGGCATCCTGACCTACCGCATGACGCAGGTCCTCACCGGACACGGAAGTTTCGGGAGGTACCTGTGTCTGATGGGGTAGGAAGAAACGCCTGGGTGTCACCACTGCGAGGAACGCCCTGAGGACACAGTAGAGCATACGGTGCAAGACTGCCCCGCTTGGGCAGAGCACCGACGTGTACTCACGGCGGCGATAGGCGGAGACCTCTCGCGCCCGGCATTGGTCGAGGCCATGCTGCGGGGCGATACGGAGTGGGAAGCGGTCGACTCCTTCTGCGAAGCAGTCATGCTATCGAAGGAGGAGGCGGGCCGCGTGAGGGAGAGGATAGCGTCCTCCCTCCAGCCCAGCCGCAGTGGTAGACGCCCACGGCGTCGGACGTCGGCCGACGATCTCCGGCCACCGTAGGCGCGGGCATGCGGACAGCGAGTAAAAGGCAACTCGCTGTCCGACCATGGACCATGCCCGGGTCGACGGCGCGTTGTGTTCCACGCGCGCCTCAAAGAGCGTCAGCAAGATGACGAGGCCCCCCCTGTAGAGGGCCGAAGCCTGCCGGGGTCGTGGGACTTATCTCATTACCGTGACCCCGGAACGTAAAGGGCTATTGAAGGAATACCGTGGGTTTTAGTCAGTTCAAGTCTGACAGTCCCTCCGGCCCTGCCCGGAGTGGGAGGACTCATTTGATGAATTTACAACGTTAAAAAAAGAAAAAAAAAAACCTATTAACCGCTGCCGCTGTTACTCTGAGCTTAGTTTACTCTGTTTACGTATATCTAATTCACCGCAGAGTGTAACGTATTATTAAATTACTCTGCTTTTAGTGTTAAATAAAGGCTAGTATACATACAATAATAGCCAAATTAAAGGGAAAAGTATTATTGAAAATTGTTAAGTATGTAAGATATAGCTGTATAAATATATAAGTTACTGAAAAGCACAAAACCCTTGCCTTTCACGAGGGCGCGAAGCAAAAAGTGAACGGGTAGGATTTAAATAAAGCTAGGAACTCACAGACGGGAAACAAAAACAACTTAATTGTTATGATACGGTTGACATCGGGGAGCCGACAAATGTCGTAAGCGACATGCTAAGAGCACCCCCGCCAGAGGCGTCTATTCCACGAACTAAAATCACGAATTAATCGCCAATGAAAATTTCCGTCGAGCCGTGAAATTACAATTTAACCAACGCCTGTTTATATGACGTATACGTAACTCAATGTTCTCCAGTTAGATTGTATGTAGTTATGGAAACCTGTGATTAACATTATTTAAAATAAAATATAACAACATAAATAAAATGTTCAAGTCAAAATAAAAGACTTTCTGAAAATACCAAAAGTCTTAAAGTCTACACTGTTCCTGCTATTTTGGTATTACATCTTAATAATAAGTACTTAATTGGTTTCGCTAAAGTTCGATGTTCTGTTCGAAATATTATTACATCTTGTATTCTGAACACATGTAATTATTTTTTTATGAGATATCATTGAAATTAAAGCTTAAAATCCTTCTGGCAATATATTTCTGCCCCAAATTTCAAAACTAACTGTATTTAAAGCTAAGTATCCATTTACAAGTATAATTAGATATCGGGTATATCCCACCGCAATCATTAGATTATCGAGGCTCGGACATGAAGCCACAATTCGGCGCTACTTATACCGAAGCCTTGCGACGCCCTTACTCGATACTGACTCACACATTTGTTACCTTATACGTTATAGGATTATCATATCGGCATTTTACTTGCTTCTATATTGTTTTTGATAGTTAATTCTCTTAACAAAGTTGTAGAAGAACATTATATCTAGGCACAAGAAAATCCAACTAAATACCTACCATACTTTTAAATTAACGGAGATGATAAAATATGTAGGTAACACACACCCAAAAAAAATTGTGAGAGAGGACTGATAACAATCATTCCCTTAAACACATGTTGATATTTATCAGTTAATAGTTATGTAAAGTGCAGCTTTTAATAGGTGGTAATGCGATATTATCGTGTAATTTATCGATGCCGCCCCGCTGTCCGCGGTTATAACCGCCCGCCCGGCGCGACGCAGGCCCTGTGCACAATCGAGCACGCGTGCCGCGCGCGTTGTGCACGTCACCGCGCGCCCGAGCCACTCCTGCCATATCACTTCCAACCACCGCGACCCGCGGACGCACTTCTAGAGCCGCGACCAAGCAAAACAATTCAAATCAAACATTCCATTAATTGTACGTCTCGCGGCGATAACGCGCCGTTTTATTACCCCGTCTTTTATTTTCGTTTTTATTTCGCATCTCCTAATGCAATTGCACTCGAGCAGCGCGGACTATATTATTTTTTACGTTGTTATTCTTGCTTTTATTGGTTTTGTGCGTAAGTGAAAATGGAGGCGGGCAATGAAATGGTGAGTTGTAGCATTTATAAATTATTTGATTTACTTTTTATTACTTCCGTTTTTACATAGTCAGTTTTTAGTATAAGTTTTTTTTTTTCTTTTAAGTTTTATTAAGTTTCTATCGACCATTCAAGCTGATTGCTAAGGAAAATCATAAAATACTTTTAAAATCTTTACTATAACATACCATTACGAACACACAAATCTGTAAATAGCTACAATTTGACTTGTGATCCCGAGCACTCTCCACTCAGGCGCATTGTGAACCAATCAGCGACAACATCCATTTCATTAGACCATTTAAACATGTCACAGAAAGCGACAGTAAGCGTACAATGAATTTATATTCTCGGATGTATCACTAATCTACACAATTAGGCATGCTTTTGTACAATAATCTTCACTGATTCAAATCTACATGAATAGGGTTGACACTCGTGTTAATTTAACAATTCACTAAATTTATCTGTATACATCTGCAAGAGAGTCAACTGTGTTTACCAAATTGTCTAAAATCTAGAATATGTGTTCAATATATTCTAGATATTGCAGTGTTAAGAAGATCTAGATTCTAAACTAGACTTTGTAAACACTTTAAAAACCTGTCTGCTTCATACATATAATACACATACTTTAAATAACATTTCATAAACATCATCCCGAACAATTCTAATAGCTCCTGGCCAAATGTTCCCTAATGCACAAGCATTTCATTCAGTTATCGATTGAGTGGCTTCTCTTTGGCCAGATAACAGATGATAAGATACTTTATCTCGTCCGGCGCGCCCCCTGCCTGTCACTCTCACCCTGATATCAGAAAAAACCATAGTGCTTAATGAAGATGCTTAACACAAGCAACCGAGCAACGTTATACAATGAACTTTACAGACTTAATAAAATAAAGCTTATCGAATAAGGAAGGTAATAAGTCATATGTACAGTAATACATAGACACCTATACGTTTTAGTACATAGTACTGTTAAAATAAAGTACGATATTGCAATCGTACGCGATGGTACGATCTTATAGAACCATAAATATTGAAGAGATTATTGTGACAAGAATGGTTGTGAACACATACATTCTTATTACATGGAGATGTGTATAGAGCCCAAGTGAATCCAATAAAGAGTGGTACACAACATTTTCTCTTTGTTAGACTCAGTATTTAATTAATAAGTAATCTGAAATCAACATCCAGCAACAGTCTCGTAGAAATTATAATACTCCAAAATGATTATATTTTATTGCAACTCGGATACTCTAAACGTTGAGCGTTAGCGTCAAATTAATTGGAAACACTTAACTTAGATTACCAAAAAATATATCGTCAGCAATTATTAGGTAGCGGAATCATTACCAGCTATTTTCCTGGTAGGCGCTCCACACTGCATATGAGTGCAATGCCGACTACAGAACAATAGACCACAAGGTACGAGGAGCTGCCTAGCTCATTAATAGACCATTATTTTCATAGTCTCTCAATATGCACTGCAAGACCAAGAAATGCGGCTGTTTTGTTTTATAAACAAGCGCCTTTGTGCGGCCACCATCATACCTATTCAAATCTTACTCGATTTACTCATATCGTAAGGAATTGTAATTTCTTATTATTATACTCTGGAAACAAGTATGATTCAACGCAAGAAATTGAAACACATTTGAAATTCAAATTGTTCAAAATGTTGCCTTCATAATATTCCTACTGTAGATTAATCAAAAGATAGACTGAACGTAATTTGCCATGTAGAATTGTTGTGACGTAAGAATGTCTCGATCAATTAAGAACAGTCATGCGAGCGGCTAACTCTCTAATTATCTCTAGTGGTTTCCTCAAAACTACGCCATCCATTAGGAAAGTTAGTCTGTGGCCAACGGAACACCTCAGGCCACGTTACAACGTCATCCGATATTAGTCATCTGAGCGCGTTGAGGAAAATACAACTGAGAATATTATACCGGACGAAAACATTCACATTTGTGTGACGCTACAATTGGTTACTCATTCATTACCCATAGATATGCCAACTCAAACAAAGGACTAAGAAACTAACTCAGCGTCACATATTTCAGAACGTTTTGATAAAATTTTATATTGACATAAAATAACATTTCATTTAATGTTTAAATTGAAACTGGTAAGCGTATTTCTAAAATACCATTCAAACCCCTTATGTAGGTATATTAGCAATATATTACCAAGTGTGACAACGTATTATGATCTGAGCGAGCATAAACTATTTCCCTCCACCATCTATTTTTCCCAATACATATTGCTGTGTAAACAAGACATTAGTTATACCTGGATTTGCGGCAGCATCATCCCTTTTCACAAAACGTATAGAAAGAAGGTGAACGTCACTAGTTGGTATCGTGGGGAATACGATCCTGGCACAAATTGATTGAGAGCGACATTTGATATAAAATTGTGTTGTGATTGATGCGACCCCGCCTCAGCGCGGCTCCGCTAAGTGCTCTGTCGTGGTGTCGCGTATAAGTATACCTTACGTGTATGGTACCATACACGTAAGTACGACCATTAGATACATAGATGCCGAAAGTATACGTACGTAATGTAACAGCTAGACACATCTCATATTATGTACCGACTACCGATACACGAGCAAGCGGGTTCTCCGGGTAATCTATTTAAAAATATATTCGTATCACCACATTGTCCCTTCACGGGTGAGTAAACGATAGGTGATCGACCTCATCATTAACCTGCCTTCTTGTCGATATGATCCGCTAAAGGCGCGCGTCTGAATTTTCCTCTCGTAGCGTGCCATCGCAGCATTATAATCAACTGGGTCATTTCCTCCTCGTTGACAACACGATATCTAAAATTATGTAAACGTGAACAGTATAAGACTCAAGTTTTAGGACCATGTTGTAGATGCTCTTGCTTTATTTGAGAGACATTATGTTTATGATTATGGCTGCGTTTTTGTTACTTCCTTTATTATTCTTAAACACTTTATTTATCTAGCAAAAATCTGACAGCCGTTGTCGAATGCGCCCACAATTGGAAAAAAAATCAAATTAAACCTAATAAAATACGCTTTTCCTGAATATTTCCAACTCCACGTCAGTTTAACGTGAAACTGACAGCTTGTCTTAAAACTTTACTTCATTTCGCGGCCATTCACAGAGAGATAGAGCTTATTTTTCTAGGTCATTCAACGCAAAAGGGTGAGCCAAAAGGTTCGACAAATTACTCCACTGGTACGCTTAATTTACTTTACAAATGCTTTTAAAGTTTTCAGCTGAATATCTAATTGGTTAGAGAAATTCCCTATTTTGCGTGATTTTGCGAAAATGTTTTAGAGACCGTGATAAGTTTTCATAGCTGCATAGTAATTTCAAAATACCGGGTCTATTCTAGGCTAATGTCATTATGATATAGATTTTTCATAATCGACATATAATCGGCTGTACATGGTTCAGCTCAGACCGATCCATCCATCACCCTCTACATTCATAAGGCCCCGTGCAGATGTCCCGTACACGTTTATAACAGACGCGTTATATGTTCGGTATGATATAATACTTACTAGTGTGCACTCGGCTTAGTTGGTGACACTGCCATTATTAATTTCGGTTACTGTTAGTTATTATATTGTACGTCTAGATTATAGTCTAGTAGACACATAAGATGGTCTGGAAAATGACTGTAAAAATATTTTGTTTATGAATTTAAGTAATTAATTCCCTTATGTCCTTTCCTCTGACTCACATGAGGTAATCACTTTGAGCTTCTCGCCTCAAACATGTTAGTCGGAATTTCAATCTTTTGTACGTACAAAATGTTACACGTACCTACAATTACAAAGTTTACTGGTGACATGGTGTCGTGTCGGTGTGAACGCCGATAATAGCGCATATCTATCAGTAGGTTTATGTTCAGTTCCCGCAAGCTCACTCTGAACGCCACGCCCAGCCAGTAAGTGAACTATGGCGTGATTCCAGCGATACATCGCCCTGCACGGTAATATTGTGTCGCCCAAGCAACTGATAGCTCCGGCCCTTCGGCAAAAAATAAGGTCGCCCGTTTACACGAGAGCAAAGGCTTTAAGTGACAGATACTAGATAAATGTTACGACGCATTAGATAAGGGCGGCGCGCATAAAAAGGTCGGGAAAATCTCGTGTAAAAACTGTACTTAACATTTTTATTAAGTATGATATTGAACGTTGACATGAAGGAGTATAGGATAGGGATGTAATTATTGAGTATCGGATAACTTTGCGAATTCTAGGACAGTCCCCATTTCATTATGCAGGGGTGTAGAGGACAGGCGACACTCAGGCCAAAGTTAGATTGAAGGCGAGGACGCGGGGCCCGAGCGCGTACTTAAACTGTATCTGTGTCCCGGCGCACTTAGACCAAGATTTACACCAACTTTGCACAGTTCACGACGCCTAGCTGCCTGACACTATGTCATACAGCGTGTTTTACTCACGAACACTCGCTTATCTACATATTTTACCTACGCGAAGCTTTTAAATATAGGAATTTCTTCAAATAGATTTATTTTTCTCTTACTTGAAAAGAAATGAAACAGACTAATACCTATCGAAGGTCGTGCATTGATACAAGAGTCAATTATATTCCCGTGTAGGTTTCAAGAGCCAATTTCATGAAAATATTATGAGTGGGTGCATACGTTGGAGTTTCAAGATAACATCTCATGAGAAATTCTATTTAAAGATTATTATTGCTGCTGTTATATTTCCATTACAGCTTAAGTATTATTGACAATGATATAAGAAAAATAATAATTAATATAATTTTTTTACATACCTATGTATGTAAAAATATCTGTACTGCTTCTCGAATTCAGCGTATTTGATAATCTGAAATATAAAAACCTGTTGTGTCACAGTATTTGTTGTCGAATCCTCCGAAACGGCTAGACCGACGTTAACGAATTATTGTCTGTATATAGGTAGGTCTGAGTAAGAAACGGTCTTAAAAAAAAATAAGTTCTTTATAAATAATTTATATGGCAAAACAACGTTTGTAGTCAGCTAGAATTAAGTAATATTCATTAATATTTCAATTAATAAATATAATATTATAATGCGGGCGTAATCTTTTGTACAGGAAGCCTTATCATATCAGTCGATGACAGATGTCAGACGGAAGTTCGCTGGTGGGCGGCTTCCGTCGCCGCGCGCGCATGTCCGGCGAAACTCGATACCGACAGCGAGCCGGCTCAGGTTCCACTGCTCCAGCTCGCCTTACATAAACCGCAAAACATCGCTAACTAATATCTACCTAACAAAAAAAAAGTAAATCTTGTTTTCTCAAACCTCTCGTTTCCTCAAAAGCAAAGTGTTAATACAAAGTTACAGCAATATCAAACATTAAGCCAATTCTAGGCACATTCAAAATAACCGCGTGCCGTAATAAACAGTTAAAAACAAATGGAGAAACCTCACAATTGCTCTAATTACCGCCTCCGTTACCAAATCACGAGAAAATTCACGCCCTCAGCCCTCCACGTCACAATAAGGGAATGGAAGAAGCCTGTGAAAAAGCAAATTAAATTAATTGTGATGTAAACGAGGGTAGGCTGGGCACAGTGCGCACTGTAAATAATAGATGGCGTTGCCTTCGAACCGCACCCCTTTACAATACAATTTTATTTGCCGTATAAAACGTTGGCCGCGTGTGGCATTACTTACGTACTTAATAAATAAATCGAATCTGTCGCCGCGTTACATAAAACTGTTTGTATTTTATTGCCGAACAAAGATGTTATACACAAAGCCATGTATTTTATTTTATTCCTACTCGTGCTGTTCGTATTTCTTAAAAGATAGATATATAAAATCTTAATTGTACACCATAACAGAAAACAAATAAGGACCTAACAACTAAAAAGGGCGATACAATGGTCGGTCATATCGCTATAAGCAATCTTTTACACACAACCTTAGAAAAATATTTATATAAATATAAATAGTTAAAAGTCAACATATCTCTGAATTTTATACTAGCATGCTGAAGCTTATACAGTTTTAAGAGCGGTGTACGTAACAGCAGATAATAAATTAATATGTAGCTAATTAATACTGAGTAGCGGTCAAGACTCGAAGGTGAAAGCTATAAGAGTGTTTATTATGAAAACATCGTGTTCCTCGCGCTGAGGCCGAAATAGTCGGAGTAAGACGTTCGATCGGTTTACAAGCAGCTCCACAGCGCGCTATTTTGGGCGCTCCATCAAACAAGCGTCGATATCGCTCTTATGGATTTATAAAATGATTTGAACATAATTCTTGTAGCGGTGTCGGGTTTTTAAAAAAAAACATTAGCAAAGTTTTTTCTTGGGGCTATCTCGTTAGTTAAGCGTATTAAACTTCGTCACAATTAATAAATAAGCATACGATATACCAACATTATCATCTGCTGAGTATTTTTCCAATTATTTTGGAGTCGATCCCGTCTAACCGGATTGCAGCTTAGTACTAGTGTTTTACATAGAGCGACTGCCTACCAGACCTCCACAAGAAGTTGGGTAATACAATACCCTTTGGCAAGACCAGTGTCAGATTTGTGGAGTTTTACTAACTGTAACAACATTCAAAGATGAACAAATCGCACGCTTAATCCAATACTGTCACTATCCAAATTGCCAAATCGACTTTTTAATGCCATCTGTTGGGTAACGTAGAACTACGCGTGATCACGCTTACACTAGTCTAAAAGTAACAGAAATAACCGCTATACGGGCAGTAGTCCGCTTCGTCACTAAACAAAAATGTTACCAGTCTCATTCCAATTTTTGCCTCTCCTGAAAAGTTGAGTTTTTGGGATAGTGACAGTTTGGTTTAAGCGTGCGAAATGATAAGCGGGACCAACGGCTTAGTGGGATTTCCGGGTCACGGAGGAATGATATGTTAAGATGTTCACTCATCCACTGACCAACCTTGGCAAGCCTTGCTTTACCTTAAAGATCGACCAATGCGGCTGTGATTACTTATCCACGAGCTCCTCATATACGATAAGTCTATTTTTGAAAACTTACACAATAAGTTTTCATTTATATAATCTACTTAATGTAAACTGTTGAAAACTGTCATCACCTTGTCTTTGAATATGTTCTTAATTTAAGCTTAAACCCAACCTCAAGAAATATACCAGCGTCACCAAGAAGGAAGATAAGAAGACCCTCGCTCCCGTTTACTCACTCAACCTGGGTGTGATGTGTGCACTCGTTGCTCGGCCCATCACAACCTCCTTGAGTGAGCGATCGTGAACGAGACGTACAACAGTTCCAGAGAAGACTTACATGAAGCTCAACAATCTTCGCTAACATTCAGCTAAATGCTTCAGCAGATTACTAGCAAGTACGCACAAAACGTTTTTGGGATACTTTCATCGTGCGTACAGCTAAAGAGTAGTCTTCCCTGCCGGAGCCAGTGTTTTTTGATTATATTATTATTACTATATTCTGCTCCAAATGAAGTTTTCATAGGTGGACAGTGTATAAATCCTGTCCACCTATGAAAGCATCATTTGTAGAATCTTTTAAATTAGTATTTAAAAAATTAGGAGCAAGATAATACTTAATTCCAAAGTTCATCTATATATATATATATATATATAACTAGCTGCTGCCCGTGGATTCACTTTTCGCGATGCAAAGCTTCCTTTTGTCAGCAAAAAAAAATTAAATATATGGGCCTATGTTACATAGTGATACATTAGCATTCTTATCATGAAAGCATTTTTAAAATAGGTCCTGTAGATTTTGAGTTTAAAAAAATTACAAACATTAAAAAATACAAATATTCTTTATAATATTTGTATAGATAAAATTTCAATTTTTAAAAATGATATCATTGCTAGGTAAGGTGTACTATTTGTGAGGGACATTATTTCGGATTCCGGAAGAAATCGAGGGTGAAGTGCTGGTTAATAATAAATTAAGAATTAATACTGGAGTTAAATACAAAAGGAAACTTGTGACGTTTGCAATGTATGTACTTATTGCTATTTGATTCATTAAGAATAATAACGTCAAAGGATGTTTCCATACGTATTTTGTATAATCCAAAGTGAAATCTTTTATCAGCACTGGATTTCGGAACGTTACTCCCTGATGCTCACGCCTTGTCTAGTCCATACAAGATGTTTGGAGATTAATTAGCCGTTAATAAATGAATACAGGAGTATAAGTAGCAACGTTGGTAGCAACCTGCTAACGGTCTGTAGTAAAATTCAATGAGGTATATTAATACGTATCTTGTCGAAGTTTTCATAGAAAAACGATTGGCCAGCCGATCGGCAAAAATAGCATCACGGACATACAGAAAACAGGCGCGCATCGATCACGTGATTTATGCGTTATTGGCTACCGATTTGGTGGTTTACGACATACAGTCGAGGGTCGTAAGTAGAGCACAAGACGGTTATGTCAAATGAAGGACAGATAATAATATATTGCAGAGCTGATGGTACAATGCACCTGTAGAGCATTGTGCTCGCGTTAGAGAACATTCGCAAACATCGTTACGTGAGAACCATAGTATGTTTACGTCAAGTAGTGCTTTTCAACTTTCCACTATGCCATTTAGTGCAGTTATTGTTGAGCACAAACCATTTAGCGAAATAACTACATATTAGATACTATTCTGGAAACTCAATCCGTATTTACTTGGTATTTTTCCTTCAGAAGAAAAGCTTCACAGAAAACTGAAAAAACTCACTTAATGTTTCACAAATTATTTCAACTCCTGTATGTTGGAAAGTTCACATTTTCTCATAAACTACTATAAAGAATTATGTGCGCTTTTCAGAATCATGTAAAGCATTTTTAGAGACAGTTTGATAGCGCTCGTTTTGAAATTAGCAAAACTGGATTATTATTTTAATTAGAACACAGATGTTATATTTGGTGGCACTAAGTGTAGGCACAGCATGCCGCCTCTAGTTTCCGCAATAACTTCAAAGCCTCTTATAGTATTGTTATGGCAGTGCTTGCCATATCAAGCGGTACAGTCATGTACAGTCATCAAGTACGCAATAGTTAGCTGCCATTATCTGGCTGTTACACCTGGCCGCATTGATATGCACTTACTGTGCGCCTGATTAGCCATGCAATGTTTCACACTTAGACAGCGATTGTATTCACTTTACACCTGTCCGCTTGCATCTGCCATCTGGTATTATAATTACACGTCCGTCTTGATACATATGTACATGCAGTGACATAATTAGACAGATAATAATTAGTGTTTGGGTTAGGCAAACATCAATATTAAATAACTCATTTCATTTTGAAATACATATACACCTATGCCTATAACGTAAAAATTCAGCAAATTTTTTCACGCTTACATTTTCAACATTCCACCTGTTTTTATAATCCGGACCGCTGATACATTTATTATAACTACTCTGTGATGCGCGTATACTGTGTTTCATGGTTCATAAAATAATTTTCCGCCTATTAAGAACTCAACCCTGATACAGTAGTTACGTAACGGGATGTATCAGCTCAATATCGAGGATACATTCAAGTATATGACAACTGTTCCGTACAATTTGCGTACAGGATATACGTACTGGTGTACAGCCGTGTGTGTAACTGGTGGGCTTATCCGCCAAGCGCTGGCAACTCGCGCATTCGTAGCACTTGCCAACTAACAGGCCTACGCGGCTAAGCCGATATCAACACTGTCGTCACCTAGCGCTACGCGTCGCTTTGGAGCTAGCCGACTACGAGAATTACACTTTCATTACCCTGATAGGCATTCATGGTATATTTATGGCCCTTTGTGCTCGATGAAGCTTCTTAATTTGTTATTGTTTTATGTACTAATAAATCTTAAAATATTGTTACGTGTTTACAGAAATAAGAGAGCTAGTGACTTACATATCCGATTAAGTTGTAATCATAATTATACTTGCATCTATACTAATATTATAAAGCGGAAAAGTTTGTTAGTTTGTTTGTTTGTTTGTTTGCTTGAACGCGCTAATCTTCGAAAGTACTGGGTGGATTTGGATGAAATTTGGTATGGAAGTAGCTTGAAGCTTGAGGAAGGTTATAGGCTACTTTTTACCCGACTGCAAAAAAGGAGAGTTATGTTTTTACCGTGATAGAATCCACGGGAGCGAAGCCCCGCGTGAGTACTAGTTTGAAATAAAAGTGAAAAAACACGTATTTTCTTTGCTAATTATACCAGTGTACAGAAATTAATAAAAATGTAAAGTACAAAACAGCCAAACAATACAAGTATCCCTCTTCTATGGGTACAAGAGTATTGTCAGTAATAACAATAAAAATTAATACAAAAACACCAGGTTATTACAACAACGAAACATTAAAGGCCAATGCTGTAATTGTTAGGGTGGTTCCACACACGCCAGTAATTTGGCAAGGGCGACGTCGCGTCTATTGCAACACCAATTTCATACCGACATCGTGTAGCTTGGATTTCTTTTATTATACACGCTAACACGGACTGAACTGCAGCCTGGTCAAAAGCATTATCATTGGCTGGTGACACACTTGGAAATTAAAAACTAAACAAAAAAAAATGTTCCCTAAACTGTTCGTAGTTATCCATTGTTGGCAACTAATATCGCACTGTGTTATACATAATAGTTTTGTCCCTCAAAAATAGTAATGATGGTTATAAAAGTTGCACCTCAAACACGAACCAACTTTCCCACACACTGTCAATGCTTTCCTTTTAGTTAAGCCAGTCAAGTTTAACATTCGTTAGTTATGTACTGGTAAGGTAACAATATAATTTGCACGTGACTCTGTCTAGTTCCACATTTGACAATGGAACTTTGTCAGCAGTTCGGGCTGCCCAGTAATTAATCAACTTGTTTAGTAGCGATTGAGGGTTATCACTGCGCGCTGCAAGGTGGATTTAATTGTCAAACTTTGCCGACGTCCGTCATACATATTTATTGCAAATTCAACTTTTGTACTCAACTGAACTCTGAACTTTAACGCTATAACGTGAAAGACAATCTTTTGATAAAACGTTGTCGTTATTCTAGACGTTTATACAAGATAGTGCTCTTTAAACAAGTCAAAACAATTTCACTTTACAGTTTAAATAAAAAACGCCCCCTAAGTCACTTACGGAGAGAAGAAACGAGACTCGAGTGCAATTTTAGGGCCAACACTACCCCTCTAGGAAATTGAAGGTGTTTGGTTTGAGAACATCTGCATAGGGTTGAGTTGTTTACCGTCTCCGGCCGGTCTCAAGACAATTTATTTGAAAGGTGTCGCCGCGCAATCCACTCAGCGATCACAGTCGATACAAATGCCCAACCTAGAATAACCTGGGTATAAATCACTCTGAGGAAATAAGTTGCTCGACCCATTTACCTAGCTGGACATGTGTTTAAACAACGTCCCGCAGTACCAAGACCGAGACCGATACCGATACCGGCGACGCCACTCACGGTGACGATATTGTGAAAGCTTCTCTATTGATGTTGTTCAATTGAATGGTAACATCGAAAACGTTTTGCATTTCTGTTTTTTTTTTGTCCCCACTTAACTTCAGAAAGTTGAGGCGTTGTTTATGACAAACATTTACCTGATCGCGAAAAGTTACGGTATTATCCAACTTATTTACGTAAACAAATGAAAAAGTCATTTGACAAATAGGTATGTACTATCGGCCAAAGATACGCATGCTCACTTAAGAAAATATTTCTGCGGAAGTGCAGCTAGTGACAAACCACATCCCTTCCTGGTTTCGCCCAATTAGAGAAAATATGCATTTTGTGAGTACAGGGCGTGTAACATTATATTAATACTTACTATTACGAACACTACCAAAATACGCTTCGTGCATCCTATTGGTCAAAATACATGCATTAGGCGATTGAGTTGTAAGCCGTGCTATGCGATTATAGCCTTAAAGGTGAGCATGCGGAACATTGGTCGATAGTACCTACTGCATAAAACAGAAAGAATAGACACCTTATTTGAAAAAAATTGGCCAAGTGCGAGTCAGACTCGCCCATGAAGGGTTCCGTCCGTAGTAACTACGCCAAATAACGTTGTTTTTCATAGTGTTTGTATGAATTACAAAGTTATATTTGCGGTTTTAGAAAATATGCTGTATCTCAAAAACGGCTGACCCGATCTCGTTTAAACTAATTTTCGTTGAAAGTTTACATTAAGATCTACAGCATACATTTTTTTTTTAGATTTTTCACTCGATTATTATAGAAGTTAGAGACGGGGGGGACACATTTTATCACTTTGGAAGCGTATATCTTTTAAATAATTAACTTCGTGAAAAATTGGTTTTAGAAACCTCAATGTCATTTTTAAAGACCTGCCTATAAATACTACACACGCATAGGTTTCATGAAAAAATAATATTTTCAGTTTCAGTTCCATGTATGGGCCCCCTTTATTTAATTTTTTTATATTTTTTTTTCTTAGAATCGAAAAGCGGTTCACAGAATACATCAACCTACCAAATTTCACATGTATAGTCCTAATAGTTTCGGAATAAAATGGCTGTGACGTACGGACAGACAAACTATAAGGGTTCCGTTTTTTGCCATTCGGCTACGGAACTATACCAGGTAATTCAATATTATTTATTCTTTAAAAATCAATACAAAATCTTAAACATCCGGATTAAAGTCATCTAGTTCGTAGTCGATTAATACTTAAATTGGATTCAGCGTTTGTAAATTTTGAGCACCGTAAAATAATTCGTGAAAACGGGCCCGGCATCGTAATATTTCACGGAAAACGTGATACATCGAGTGATTTCGTTAGTCATAACGAAATTCCTAATTACGGGGGATGGCAAATAAGAGAAAATTGAATTAAATCGCGGGTTATCTAAGCTCTTACTGTTATTATTTCGGAGATGGAGCGCGATGACTTCGAAATTTACTTAATTATGTTATAAAGATACTGATCAGAATAAAACGGAGTGACGAAAGCCAAGGAATAATCGGCTGGACCGACAGACAATTGGTCTCTCATCGCAGCGGCTTTACACTGCGACAAGTTCCATTTTATTATTTATTGCTTTCGTCACAAAAGAGACCTCTTTGTAAAAGACGTTTACGATGAACAATCTACTATCTTTGGTAAACATTAAACCTGATGGTAATCGATCAAAATGTAATCCTCTGAGCAACATCGATTTTCTTGTTTATTGGTGTTATAGGTGTTAGTGAAGAGTGCTGTCATAACAGTACACACAGTGCAGTCTCAATGTCGTTAGCCGCGGCACGTATAGCCCTCGCACGTCGCCTGCTGAAATAGAAAACGGCTGGTGATTAATTGGCAATTACTTGAACTGGCGAGTAATTCCCGCGCCCACTTGTCGCCGAGCTAAGCTCGCATATTATTTTTCCATCGAGTAAATAAATTGATCTTGTGTGCTACGAAAAATACAATCAAACACTTAAGGCGCGAGTAATCAATATGTTTGTAATTGCTCATATTTATCAATGTCTAATTGAGTTCTGGTTTTATATTGCAGTTGTAATTTTCAATAATACCTACAGAAGGCAGACAGTAACTTGTCTCATTATAATGAAAAGATATTACCAGAATGATGGATCATTCATCACACTATGCCTGTAGGCATAGTGTTTTAACTCCAGCATAACTTTCCCTTTCAACGATCCTAAAGTTTCAGTAAATAATAAACTATTCGTTATAATTAAGTAGATAGATATCTGAACGTGTTTACTCATCTTTCTAACATAAATTTTAATAATTCGCACAGAGTATAGTGTTACCCCGATGCAAAATTGTAATTTGCTGTGATATAATTCAATATTTAGCGAGATGTAATTGAATATTTTTCCAATTTGTTGCGCGTAATGGGGCAAGATTGAGTTGACGGTCCCCACGGCGAGCGGGCGAGCCGGCCGCGGCCGACGACTGACGACGGAGGCGACACGAGCGACACGGGCGACACGACACCCGATGTCGACGCATCTCATCGCATCAAATCACATTTACATAGTCTTTATCATTATTTAAATCTACATATTTTCTTGGTTAAATATGCAATCCAGTTTTTAAAAAGATATTGCTATTAACTTTGAAATTGATAGCTTATTGCACACTATCACAAACTAAAAAGTTAATGCAGTCATAAAGTAATTGGTAATAATAAATCATTCATAATTATTTCTTATGATGACCATAATGATGGGAGTTTTTAAAACTTATTTCCCAGCATTGAGACAGGCATAAGATGCTCGTCATGTCCCCGTCAATACGTCGGGATTACGCGAACACTCCCACATATAACATGCACGTCACGCGCTATGTTTTGAGCAACCGACAAAAACGCATCATCTTTCATGGCGCGATTTTCTTCTAAATAGCTCAATCATTATTTAGATATCATATAAAGAATTCGATAGATGCCACACTGTGTAAAGGCGATTTAAACAAATTGCCGTCTACTCTAAGGGCTTATATCATGTTACAACATTGAGTGCAATAACATAAATGTTTATTTAAGTAATGCGCGTTTCTTCAAAATAAATTTTATCAAGCTATCAATGAAATATGTAGATCGTTATAAAGGCAGACACCTCGTCGGCACTTCATGAATATGCAACGTCTCAGAATATTTACTGCATTATACACTGCCTTTCTCCTAGTTTAAGATATTCCTGTTATTGCACTTTGACGTAGCGACGAGGAAGATGCCGGCTACGTCACGTCGACTCATTCCAGCGGCGATCGCTCCTGGCATACTAATATTCTCTGCGAGCGATTCCATGTAATTCCAGTCGGTACTCCACCTCCGATTGTGCGCCAGCCACTATCTTGAATATGTTACTAGGACCTACCGAACGCTCCGTCGGATGCCTTCGAAATGCCGATACTCAAATCTGTGCAGTTGCGTAGTCACAACTGCGTGTGTTACCAAATTTCTTATCTAACAGACCATTGCCACAACAGACCACATGAAATTCCATCGAATAATTTTATTTAATACCAACGGCTCTATTACAGAATAGAAAACTGAACCTTACCTATGTAAATAATCAAAAGGGACCGGTAACGCCTTTAAGTCATTATAACATTCAACCATTAACGTATTGAGTTTATTGTAAGCTAATAGCTCCATAATATTTTTTCTATGTATACCGTTATCTGCCCTAGCTCGGATCCTGCAGCGTTATGGCTTGATGTGATTCAGCACTCGTAATTCGTCTCAGCCTCAGGCTAAACAAACTCAGCTTATCGCATAACATAAATTGGCAACACGTCGTTAAGGCGACCCGCACACTGCGAGTCGCGCAGCTTTATCAGCGGCCTCTCGTAAACCAACGCCGTCTGTTATTTCAGCTCGGTTGCGACATTTCCCGAGACTTTTTTCATATCGCAAAACGGCTGCCGATTGTAACGCTAACCGTCGACCGTCGACCGGGACGCGGCATTCGAACCGCGTAAACGATTTGGCTTGTGCCGATAAATATATCCATTTGGCAATGCGCGCCCACTCCATGCTCGTATCAACTGAAAAAGCGCGCCGCCTTGAGCGCTGCTGTAATTAGAGGCCAATCGTAAAACGAAAGGGTTGCCCCGGAACGTCCCATCTGATAATGAGCGCGACTGGCGCGGCTCCAGCCGCCGCTCATATTAGGCGGTCTCTCCACCGCTATCGTTACGACTTTTACACTTTTACGAGTTGTTTAGTTCACAGAGCCGGCTGTGTACGAGCGCGTGCATTGCCAAATGCTAGTTCGCGGCTCACCCCGCGCGACCGCTCCCTAAATATCACCACCGCTACGTGTTAATGAGACGTACGTTTCAGCATCGTTTGGCATTGCGTGGAGGCTACCGTCGCCCGCGCCACATTACCTAAATACCTAGCCGTTATGCCACTTCATATTGTGCTCCCCTTTAGTTTTATTGTTGGTAAACTGTGATTTTTCCCCCGATACGAAAGCAAACATTGTGGCTTTTAGATAAAATAAAAGAATATTTTCCTTGATAGCTATAACGATCTTGGTATCCGTTTACAATAACAGCGAAAGCTTCATTCCCGACGATATCAATTTTGTTCAGTGGCTCTTAATTAACATTTTCTTTTCTTTCGTTTCCAGGTGAGTGAGGGAGCGAACACAAACCCAGCCAGGCTTTGTGCGGCGCGCGCGGCGCCCGCTACAGACAAAAAGAATATTACACTGCTTTCAATTCGAACACACAGAAGAAAAAATATGATCTGCACTTTTGTAAACGCAAATGAGGTTCGCTTTGTAATATGAGAGTTAATTTAAATAACGTTTCAGGCCAACCAAACTGAAACAGGTGGGTAATTACGCAACAATTGATTTAGGTTCATTAATAGGCAATCGCAAAAACCTATTAGGTGTGAATGTAAACGTGTTTTCGTAAGCAACAAATAGTAACGAAACGATATTGCAGAAACCCACAATGGTTAAAACTTTCATATAACATACAGGTTCCATTATATTCTAAGGAGCATGATAAACTCTTGCGTGTTGATATACGACCGACCCGATGGCAGACAGAGATTATCTCAATGTTTTCCGCTACACAAACGGGCTTCACCTTTGCTGAAATATGAAAACTAGTTTCCAGGAAATATTAGTCGCACACATTCAAAATGAATTTAATGCTCGCGTGTCAATACCTTTCAAAGACATTTTTTATAAAAAGTAGTAAATAAATAAATTAGTAACATTATTTTATTGCTTAGAACAAAAACACTATCAGCCATGAAGTGCAAACATTAATAAAGTTTACATTAATAAATATTATAGATATTTTTTATAAAAGCAGTACATTATGAATGCAGTCCAGTTACATAGTAAGTTGATTACATAAAAAATGGTAATTTGACTGCAACCCATTGCAACACGCTGGAAAAAGGTTAGCATTTGTGATAACTTATATGCTCTATCCATATGAGGAAAAAACCAATAACCAAAATATCTTGCTACACAAAAATATGAAACAATTTTTATGCTCTAGTTTACATACCGATTCCACTACAGAATTAGTCGCCAAATTTATATAAAGTAATAAATAAAAAGTATATAACGATCCAGTACACAAGATACAACGATGCAGAAGTTAGACAAGCTCACATACTCGCGTTACATCACAAAGACACTTCATGCGGTCTCCGACCCTCGAACCCAGGAGCGGTTGAACTCTGAACATGTTCAGTAACCCCGCGGTCGACGGCTCCTCAAATAAAACTGTATTGCAGTGATGCAATGTACTACAGGATACAAACTATCGTACCCAAGCGGCGACGTCAATTGAAACCAGTCCAGGTATAACCCCACATTTCTCAGATAGTAAAACTACTATTTTCAAAATCGAATTTCCACGGAACATAAAGTACCAACCTATGCGAAAATTTTCTGTGTTCAGCATCTATGATAATTTTCACATATTTTCAAAAGCTTCCTTTCTAGGTAAATTATATTCAGTATTTTTTGGTTTAGAACATGAAAGTAAAAGTTAAATTTATTGAAATTTCTGATGTATGTCGACTGCAGCAAACATAATATACCTGAAATTTCTGAAGCATTATTTTTATGGTTGTTTACGGACCCAGTCCCCATTTATTATGCGATTTGGCTTACTGGCATGATTCAGAGATAAACGGCCATCTGCGTGACGTAAACCTGAAGACAAAAGGTGCTAGTGCGGGCATGCACCCCGTGGAGCGCCGCCCTCGAGGACCTTGCACCCTCGCTCTATCTCTATGCTACACTATTTAAGATAATGCACTTTTACGTAACTTTGTTCGTTTTCCAACAGCTTCATAGAGTATAAAAGGTTCATATCTCCTTTAATGTCCATGTATAGGTGAGTGTAAATTGTCCTGCATAAATCCTTATTCATTAATCTATGAACTTTCCGTAAATCGGTCGCAAAATTAATGAGGGATGCAACATATTTCCGTGAGCTCGTGCATTGTGTCGCACTCACGTGAGTGCCAGCGACCTCGGGTCTTCGACTCCTCGCTCGTACAATATTCCATCTCCTTATTTCCTCTCAGAGCGCATCGACCGGTATAAGGAAACTATATTCATATCATTTCTCC
The DNA here is from genome assembly GCA_943138885.2 of Tholera decimalis. NCBI lineage: Eukaryota > Metazoa > Arthropoda > Insecta > Lepidoptera > Noctuidae > Tholera > Tholera decimalis. Next base: position 16,475,244 of record OW964558.2, read on the forward strand.
GTGCTTTATCATTAAGAAAGTTTCCGCTCACTCTTGAATTACAGCAATTGCTGTTTCAACTGCTTTCGTATTCACAACGAGAATGAAAATATTTCAGCGATAAAATATTTTCATTGAATTTTACTTTACCTGCGTGTTTATAAGAAATTCAAATTGTACTATATCGCGATGAAATTACATCACCAGCTGGATATTAATGTGCAGGGTAAACAAAGTCGAACAACTTTATTTAACACGAGTTGGTCCCTTTATTACATTTAATTTTGCAACTTATTATTTATTTTAATAAGAGGGTACTTTTTGAATTATTAACCAGTTAATTATGACTCTTTTAACTCTGTCGTGTAATTTGGTTTAATATAGTTGTTAGATGTGTTAGTAGATACGGGGTTTCGGCGAGCGCTAGAAGGCAACAGCCTGCTTCCAATCCGGAAGTTATAAATTTGCTTAAACTTGTTTGAGTTGCGAATTCCCGCGATGTTTGTCCGGACGTGCGGGTCCATTTAGTCCCTAAACCAACTACTAACTTCTAGGCAAGCACCAATAACCAACAAAGGTTATAATGATAAAATTATCTTAGTTGAGCATGTAGATTACATATAAATTCGGTCATACATATGTACCTATATATATAAAGAGAGTCGAGAGGGTTGTCGCTTTGCCCTGGGTATTTCCAAAGTCATCAATATCCGGAACACACTTTTTAAAACTGAATTCAACCGGTTATCCTCCCTTGCTTACGGTAAATAGAGTTACACACGCACGAAAAGGGTCACCTCGCGCTAGCTCATACGTGATCTACTGTACCTACGTTCTTCCACGCTTAGGGGCTACCAACATAACACAATATCACGAAACGAATTTGTCTTCACATCTCATTTGAAAAGGAAATTGATTCGTAACAAATGTTAATCGTTTGTGTACACTGATAATCTAAAGGATAATTATTTGAATTACCTAGCTATTCTTATATGGAGTGTTTCAGAATTTTTTAATTAAAAGTACAGTAAAAAAACATTTACTACACGTTATTCCTATAATTGGTGACTGTATACTACTAAAGCTGTCTATTACTAATATCCACGAAATGCTGTACACACAAGCTGTTGGATAACATTAATAATAAATTAATAAATCAATTTACCAAAAAAATCTCACATAAAAAATACCACCTACAAACCTAAAAATTAAAAAAAAAACAGTTTGATACAGTTGATTTATGTTAGTTCAATCATATGTTTGAGACAAGCAACATAATATGTTGAAAATTATGGACGTCTTAAATCTTGTGTTTACAGCTTCTTCGCTTATAGGTTCATGTTGTTTCAGAAGTGAGCTGTCATATTTAAAGTTAATTGTCTATATCTGATCCATAGAAAACATACTTAAGACGACTTGGATCTTCAACTGTGTACTAAGTTTTCAATTCAATCGACTTAAAAACTGACAACATGGTTTAATGGACATTATAAGATCAAAGGAAAATCCGAAGAAATTCCTGCTAACAACTTGTTTGAAACTCCCCCTAAACGACTACAAAGTCGATCACTTTTGAAAATGAATCAGTAATTATCTACGCGAGCAGTATAAAAAGCGACAGACCCGCCTGTACCTACAAAGTAAGGACGTAATATTAACTTCCTACGAAATGTAGTTCAGAATCTACATTGATACCTGGGATTACGTTTTACCCTCTTTCATGGCGACGTAATAAAATTCAGCTTAAAAATACCCATTACGTACCTGCCTACAAACCATTGATCGCAGCTTTAGCATACATTGCTTTTAGAATATGAAAATATTTTAAAACTGGGTGCGATCATCTGTCTGCGCTTAGGTAAATCTTACAAAATCTTAAGAGTTGAAATGTTTACCTACAGCGTTGGCAACATTTTAAGAGATGACAATGTCGGTAGAAAAAGATCGTAAGTAAATTCATGAAACATTAGCGCGAACAGTGGCTACAGTTGACGGCGGAGAGACCGCGCTGAAGTCGTGACTCATTGTAAATGTACGAGTATCAAGAGTTCGCTCCATCTATGTAGTGCTGCGCCCGCTCCAGAGCGTCTGAAAACAATCTCAACTGCGTTAATCACTTATTTACGTCCGGGGTCCACTGCCGCCAGAGTATTTCTACGAACGCCGAGAATTCTGGGGAATCCTAATGAACCGTGGGAATTTCGATTCTAATGAAGCGAGCGAGTTGGAACTTTACAAGTGGACGTAGAGGGGACTTTTCGCTGGTGGCTCGTTCTTAAATCGAATTGCGCAGTTTGGTTGGACAGTGTTGCGGTGCATCGGGAGCTACGCGGGAAGTAATTCCGCTCAATTCCGCCGGATATATCTCTCCCAAGACGCACAGATCTGCAACTAATCGGTTTTTCATTTCCGCAATCGACCGCCTCGACGCCGCCGTTGTGAATACTTGATATTTGTCCTTTGTTTACAACACTGCAAGGAGATTCTACTTGTTCGTCAAATCCTCATAACATACCTAATTTACGTAGTAATAACAAACACGTACACTGTCGCCCGAAATAATTTTTCGATACCAATAAAATTTAAAACTTTGTTATCAGATACTTTCGTCATTAGACAGTCCATATTTTAGCATTTAACTTCTTTAAGTACTTACGTATAGCTAAGTTATCGCAGGTCTTCGTCAGTTTTCCGTAAAAGTTCAATTGATACTTTAAAAATTCAAGACAAACGCTTTTAGTGCACTTAGGTGAAGGGACGGTAAAAATAACTTGGGAGTCTTGCTGCTCTGAGCGCATGGAGTTAGAACATCAAAATAGCACCCGTTGTTTTAGCTGATAGCATTATTGGATGGATAAACTGAGACTTACTTAGAAACACATCTTCGAGCACTGTCGGCTGAGGTGCTAGTTATCTTAAGGAACACAAGAACAATTTAAAAAATTAAATATGGAACAAGTTTAAATTCAAATATACATATAAGATTTATTTATTTAATAAATAATTAAATATACACTTAAATAAAAACCCTAAACTACATATATACATCTAAAAATAAACTAAAATATGGCGGCCAGAAATTCGTGCGCTTCGCTGTCCACTGGTAATATGCCCAAAAGACTGGCAGCATTGCCACGCTGTATGGCAATGCTTAACCGCTGTCCAAGGTAAAAGCCAGCCTTTGGGTCACGTAAAGTGTCAACTAGGGTCCTGGATAGTTCTTTAAATAATTTGTGAGCACTTTGACCCCATGATCCCAAGGTCTCCACCCCAAACGGCTCGAAAATATAACCTCCAACAAGGTTATTATATTTCCGCCGCTTGAGGTTCTCAGCGGCCGCAGCAGCAACGCCAGCACGGCAACACGAGCTAGGAAGATGGGATGGTGCAAGAATATCGACACAAGTTGCATCCCACACTAAAGCCCTACCCATCTTCCAAGGAAATAAAGACACGCCGTCCGGTCTTTTGCCATCTTCGCGTGCCAGGCCATTGGGTTCTAATACAGCTGGAACGCCCACCGTCGGCGTTCCAGCTGTATTAGAACCCAATGGCCAAGAGTTCGTCGGATAATGTCATGTAACGTTACATTTTCCTGGGTAGACAGGGAAATGTAAGGTTGCAATAAGATGCTTGCCTAGTTAGGAGGAAGCACGCTTTTATAAGGAATATAGCAAGGGAAAGAAATCAAAGGGGAAAAAGATGAACAGGATTTATAAAAGAAATAATTAATTATTTTAAAATTTGTTTGCTGGAGTCACAGAACCCTAACAGAACTGGAGATGACGGAGATCGGAGTTGATGCTAAACGGAGCTGATGGTTCAAGTAAAACGAAGAGGTCACGTAGAGGTGGCAGTAGAGCTTGAAGAACGTCTGACCTCGTCTTTCTTCCCTCTGGCCGTAGTAATGGGACGGAGGAAACGTCAGTCTTCGTCGATGCAGCAGTCGATGGTGATGGTAGAGCACCCGGAGGATGTCAGCATGTCTGGAGGTCCGGGCCACGGATCGTATATTAAAAGATGACTATCTGACTCCGATTGCTATTATCAGTATTCTTGCAGACTTCTTCTCTGTTTGAGCTCTAGGCGTAGACTGACCGACACAGAGTACATTATTTATCTGACCCTGTATATTACTTTACTCTTTGATCTGACCCCTCACCCGTCATCTCTCTAGCTAAATCGAGTTTTAAGCATTTGAATGAGTTCTAGAATGAAAAGAGAAATAAATGTAATTTATCACGAGGTACAATATCTATGCTACCTAACCTCCTAGCTCCAGCAATTAATTAAGAAGAAAAACTAATCCTGTCACTAATGACTTTACAGAAACGTAAACAAACAAAATATTGCAGAAAAAATAGCATAATATCAGCATATTAGGAAATTCTAAACTAATAATTATGTTATAATGTGAAAAATCAAAGCCCTATAAAAACGAAACATTACATCACTTGACTGTTTTTATTAACACGCTTTTATTAGGTCGACCTGTATGTAACTATGTAATGAAATCTAAGGTAACTAATTTAACCATCTTCCAAGGGTCGTAGCGTAATAAAAATTGGCAGCTGTATGTAGTATTGATGACAATACAATAATATGGTACTATCGAATTGATCTGATGATGGAGCTGGAAGATATGAACTGGAACTTCATAATGGAAAATCGTTTCATAGCTTTTTTGGATTTCTTAGAAAACTTTTGTAATGAACTTTGACCACGATTAGGTTTCAAGGCCTGATGATGAAGCCGGAATATAGGCACTGGCATTCCATGATGGAATATCGTATCATAGTCGTGTTTGCACTTGTGAGAAAGGCCACGTAATGGACTTTGAATACGATCAGGTTTCAAGGTTATAAAAAACCTAAAGAAATTTCGTTATCGGTTTTCTTAACCTTTTTGAATTACCGCGCAATCCATAGATTTATTTTTTTATAGATGTCGCTTTCAAATCCTCTGGGGGATCGAACGTTTAATTGTTCACTACTCGTGGGAATAAAATGGCAAAAAGTACAAAAAAAGAAACAGCAACATTTGTTTTACGTGCATTTATAAAAGCGTGTTTTTCTAGTGTTTTTTAAACTATTAATTTATTAGTTTTAATTTTTGATTAACCTAAGTTGATTAGAAACAACACGTATGCATTGAGGTAATATGTACTACGTACAGTACATATTACCTCAATGCACGTATGTAACGAGATTTGCTTAAGCCAGAATATAGCATATTCTGGCTTATAAAAACTCGACCATAAAACTCGCGTATAGCTATGTGAGTTTAATGGTCTAGTGGTCGTCATTTAACGTGTACCTAAAAGGCATATTCCAAAACATAACTCAAAAAAGGAAAAAAAAGCATCATCATACAGTGCAGGATATGTGTTGGCATGCACATTCGGCATCCGTGCGCAGTGGCCTCTAATATCGCCGAGTTCCAGCTTAACGCAATCCCGGAGCTTCAGAAAGCTTGCGGGAATATTCATAAAGCCTGTTCGCATCCGTCCGTTATCGGGCGGAACCCGCCGCGTACCGCCGCAAACACTACATCGAAAGAGATACGAGAACATTACACTTTCACATGTTTCTTTAACGTCCTTTTAATTCGCATTTAAATATTTAAAGATCAAGACAATTTCTTTGTAAGCTAGAGGATAAGGTACAGCTTGCGGACTAAATTGTGCAACAATTTTTGACACTACCTATTATATTATTGTAAAAACTAAATTACACAGCAGAGTTTTTCTTCTGCGATGAAACCTTGTAAATTACTTGACTTTTGAAACTGTTCCCAAGTTTTCACAAAGACTTTACCTCACGTTTTTTAAACACAATAAGAATCTTGTTTTCCAATTTTTTTTTTTATTAAGTACCTACTAATCCCCATTAATGTTATGAAGGTACCTAGTTAATGTAAAATATAGGTACCTAAAATAATGTTTGAAAGTGTAAATAAGCATAAATGCTCTGCCACGTAATTTCAGGCCTCCAAAACTTAATGAACCGATTATCCGTACAAAAACTGCACTTTTATAGCCAAAATTAAGGTCGTAACTACAGCCAGTACAGCGGTGGTATTGCAAGCCGTCTCCACTTTCCAATTACAACCCTCCCCGCTCAGCGAACTCATATAAAAGTTCTAACAACGCGTGTCTTTAACTAGGTCTTAGTTTAGCCACTGTTATGAGTTTAATAATAGGAGAATGAACTCTAAACTAGGATAACATATCTACCTTCTTCCATAATTGCGCTGGTACCTACCTCAGTTAAAACCCTTACTGCCTACAGAATATTAGAATTTAAAAGTCTTAAAACGAGATTTTCACAATGTTTGTTTATTGTTTTGCAACAGTGCCGAGATATTTTTTTTTTTAACGTGGTAAAATTATCAAATAAGTCCTCCCACTCCGGGCAGGGTGGGAGGGACTGTCAGACTTTTACTGACTAAAATCCACGGTGTTCCTTCAATAACCCTTTACATACCGGGGCCACGGTAACGGGATGAGTCCCACGACCCCGGCAGGCTTCGGCCCTCTGCAGAGGGGGCCTCGTCATGTTGCTGACGCTCTTTGAGGCGCGCGTGGAACACGACGCGCCGTCGACCCGGGCTTGGTCCATGGTTGGACAGCGAGTTGCCCTTTACTCGCTGTCCGCATGCCCGCGCCTACGGTGGCCGGAGATTGTCGGCCGACGTCCGACGCCGTGGGCGTCTACCACTGCGGCTGGGCTGGAGGGAGGACGCCATCCTCTCCCTCACGCGGCCCGCCTCCTCCTTCGGAAGCATGACTGCTTCGCAGAAGGAGGCGACCGCTTCCCACTCCCTCTCGCCCCGCAGCATGGCCTCGACCAATGCCGGGCGTGAGAGGTCTCCGCCTATCGCCGCCGTGAGGACACGTCGGTGCTCTGCCCAGGCGGGGCAGTCTTACACCGTGTGCTCTACGGTGTCCTCAGGGCGACCCTCGCAGTGGTGACACCCAGGCGTTTCCTCCTTTCCCATCAGACACAGGTACCTCCCGAAACTTCCGTGTCCGGTGAGGACCTGCGTCATGCGGTAGGTCAGGACGCCGTGACGCCGATCTAGCCACTCCTCAAAGAGGGGTCTTACCGCCGCAATTGCGGCGTGCCCGGGTGCCGAGATATTGGAAACTCGAAACAATAAAAACACATGGTACAAATCCCGTTTTAAGTTCTAATGATACTGTTAGTGACCATGTTATCTTAAAAACTTATACTACAGAATAACTTAAAAAAATAAACCGAGAACCATTTTATTTCCTAAAACACATTTCGTTGGTTTTTTGTTACTACCTTCATTGCTATAACTTGCCTACATTTTGTCGAAATAAATCTGTAATAAGATTGAAAGCGATCCCACAGAGTCACATCATCTATATTCATCGTGAATTATGAAGTGCACGCTCGCTGATTACCGATGCAATCGTATCACTGAAAAATCGTTTCAATTTTGTATCTGTGCTCGTGCGGAAAATGTCCGAACGTAGCGAACAGTAATATGCCATTACCATCATAACAACGTTATTCTCGACTTAATTCCGCTCCCGGCGCTCTGCCGGCCGGTCCGCTTCACTAATTTCTCTTATGCGCACCGCCCACCGTCAAAACCCAATCTAAGCGCCTATCCGACACAACAGATATTTGTAAATAGTACACACAACTTCTACGAACACTAATACGATGTAAACGGAAATTTAGTCTCAAAGACAGTCGTTATAATCTTCTGTAAACATGTAAAGGTCTACACAATGGACGCAGAACTAGCGTTTAAACCAACGTCTATAGAGAGACGGTAAAGCGTTGTCTAGAAATCCTCTGAAATCCCTAAGGAGCGTCAATGCTTCATCCACAATGGCGCACGTAAGAGCTGCCGGTCGAGAGCCAACATTCAAAGGAGCTATTATTAAAGGAATACGCCGATGGAGGTCAATTAGGTATCGACGTCAACAACGATGGCTCGTTGCCTCTACACTAGCCGCTCGACAGTCACTAGTTTTATTACTAATAGTAAGCGGTGCGTGATTAACGAACAAACTTTAATAATAAATTAAGTAGTTACGTCCTTTTCATATTGTGAGGAAAAACGGATGTGTGATTATACCTAATTTTTATTACGGTTACATCTAGAAAAACATAAAACAAAAATGCAACGACTCTAAATTGAAATTTCCTCACGTTGTAGTCTCTTTAAATCCCTTTATACATCAAAGAATTCAAGCGGTAGACTGCTATTGAAATCCCCAGTGAGCATCAATGCCTATTGCCACGTCGCTTATCTACAATGTACGGCATGAGAGCTGAAGGCGGCACGGAGGGGAAGACATTTCAAAGGAGTGCCTTACTGCATCGGTTGAACAATTAAAGCAATCGGGTGGCTCGATTAACATTTCTGAACCTATAGTCTCGATGGTTTATTCAAGTTATCAGCGTTCACTGTTTACAAACTTAAGAACCAATAGAAGCAATTGACTAATGTCATGACTTCGTCAAATGCGTTTATTAAAGATACGAAGAATTCAATTCAAGACTTGCTGTCGACAATGCGGGTCTCGTTTAGCTTTCTGTTTATGAATCTCTCTCAACTATTATGTTAATATTTGTCTATATATAGCATTCAATTTAGCAATATTTTCTATTTATTAACAATAATCGAGATAACGGCTCCATATCTCGCTGTCGGAGGTGAGCTGACAGTCGCGGTGACAGGCAGACGGTGGCAGGGCGTGCCTGGCACCACGGGGGACCTTATCCCACTGACGTTTTATTATTTTCATGCTAATTTCCCCTTTTGAGCAGTAAAATAAAAAGTAATTTGACATCTCTGCCCTTGTTGAAATATTCCGATATGTTGAAATGCCAGAGCAGTTTTGCACTTTTCAGTTTTTCAGTAGTTAAGTAAGTTTTTTTAGTTACAAGTAATATCAGCAAGTTAAGTTTTAAAAAACGGAACATACTGAGACAATTTTATGCACATTTTCGTGAATCTTTATGACGCCGTCATAGAACAACTTCTTGGACAGATTTTTATTACAAAGATCACAAAAGACACATCTGCTGATAGTAAAGGAGTCTAATATGATATAACAGAAAAATATACGCCGTAATAAACTTTGTTGGCCGAGTATCACACTCGGTCAACAAAGTTCGTCGCTTTGTCCTGTTTGTAACATCTTTTGTAGCAATAAAGTGTAACGTCTGTAGGGCAGTACACGGACGAATAATTTTAATAGCTCGCTGACAGATTATTTCAGAAAATTAAATTTTAGCTCGTTGGACACAGCCCATAAAATTCGTGCTTACAAATCTATTTGTTATGACATCGTAACGAGATTATGTCCGTTTCGCAGTGAAGACGTCTTGCGTCCCCATGTCGTACAATATCGCATGTTTTATTATTTCACGCAATAAACGCAGTGTCGCTGCCATCGCCCGCCTGCGCTAAATTATTCAGAAACATTTTAATGTGGGTATCGAACGCGTATCATGATAGTTTATTACCAATAAATATAACAATGGAACTTATTTATAGGGAATAAAGATTTCATGAACTCATGCGGGTGTCAGTCTTCTATAGATGCGTGCATACGATAAACGAGTATGATAATAAAATGCTTCATTGTAAGTTTTCCATTGATGGCAAATTTACAATCCCTGAAAATATATTGGAAATTTGCCTGCAGGCAGGATTGCAATCTGATAACTATATTTACAATAATAAAAAACTGACGTTTTCGTTTCAAGAAGTTTGGAAAATTGTAGAAGATAATAAGTAAGGTACCTAATTTAGGTACCTAGTAACTTTTGCTTAAAAAATGGGAACTAGCAATGTGCAGATAATTCACATTACTAGCAATCTTGTTAACCCCTCCAACTAAGCTAAATATTGCCTGAAATGGGTTCATGACAATAGTGCGATGGAAGGGGTTCGAACCTACGACCTCTCGATCAAAAGTCCAAACCTTATAATAAAAATATCTCAAAATCGTAGTAGTTTGGGTATCACGTTACTTACATGTACTGTATGGTTCAAACTGGGATCTTTCCATCAGACAAAGCTGGAATTTCCCCGGCAAGGCTATGAAAAACTCTCTCCAGAGCGTAAAGGCGGCGTAGCGCAGGCGTGACGCAGGACATTGTGATGTGAAGGCGAGCACGTGAGCACGTGCCCTCGCCAGCTCCCGCCTGTCACGTGTCCCTTCTCCCTCGCTTCAGACTGTAGGCTTCTGTTTACTCTCAACTCCTTCAAACTGACCCACCAATAAACAACGTGCCGCGAAGTCCTTCAAAACCACTACAAACTTATTTGCGAACTCACGTGTTTCATTAAAATGAAAACAATAGCGGAGCCGACCTCGTTTCATAAAAAAAATAATTTTTTGGCTTCATTCTCAAGAACTTTGGTACCGAGTGAAGACTGTACAATTCTTAGTCCAGCAATAACCTCATTACTTTAAAAAATCCGAAATACAGAAATAAATTAATCAATACTTACCTAACTACTTACCTAGGTACAGAGTTAATTAAAATTCATGAGCGTACACGAGGTCTAAGTGTGTGTAAAGCTAGTCCCCTAACATACGTAGCTGCGGACGTGTGTGGATTTGATTATCAGATAATTAGTGTAATGGGGTGTAAAGATACATGACACGCGTGACGTGACCGCTCCAGGAGGCCGCGTCGATAACCGATGTTACACGAACCGTACTATCCGGCTATTTAGTCATAATCATAAATTCATAACAGACGAACATTTTGTCCTAATATGTGTTAATTAATATCAAATGCTATTCAACTTTAAATGTTGGCACCAAGATTATATGAATCTATAGCAACGCGGCTACGTTAAATTCCCTCATGCAGTTTGACCACACTCATTATTTTGGGCTGACATAACAGCATTAACTTCGAAATGCGGTTGTGAGTTTCATCCAAGGCTTGCAATTAACTAGTTGGCTGATATAGTGCGTGCACGAGCGGCGGCCCATGTTAATATGGCAATAATAAATTTCGAGCGGTTTCCATCCGCTGCCCGACTATCCTGGGGCAGCCGGCAGATTAAAAAGACTCGATGAATTATTTTGCACATATCATTTCATTAGTGCTGCTGAGAGACAGCATCCTGCTGCTCGCATGAATAACGCAGCCTTCCAAACATTAGTACCAACGAACGTCCTATTTCGCTATATCTCTCTAATTTCCCCGGTGTCCCTAAATAATTATATTAAAATAATTGTTAACAACAGAAGCTGCGGGTGGCGGCCGCGTTGGTTAATTTTAATTACCCGCGAATACCATATTTTATCCGGCAAAATGTGTTGTACAAATATAGACTGCTGACCACGACACTAGCGGTTTGGTGCACTTGCCGATACATCGATATTAAATAATGCAAGCCGCTACAGCTCATCCATTACAGTTTTAATAACCTCGCGACAAATATCCGCTTTGTGGTATTAAGCTCGGACTAGATCTCTAATTAAAACCTGTGCGGACCTAATGAGGTCCCTATGTTGTACATGACAACGCATAAATCCCGTGTAATGAACGCAACGAGCGTTAAATAGAGCCGAGTCACTCAAATTGTCCACAATGCGATTATTCCATTCGAAAGCTGTCCGGCCGCAGCACATAACACAACTCTCAAATGGGGTACGTTCAGACCCGTGCCACTCACACACAATACCTAGGTAGGTAACGCCGCGGCCCTTTACGTAATGACCACTCTGGACAACAACTATTAACCATAGGCTCACTATTTCATTATTAGGGCTTCTGTTCTCTTAAAAGTTGTATAAACAAAGATGGATGTCAACAGTTGTTGAACAAAGCAATAGTGTTAGGTTTCCTAACCAAACTTGGGATTCATTTCAGTTTTTAGTAACTTTTACTGTACGCCAAGTTATAGCTGTTTTAATGCTTTCAAGTTCATTGGTTTTAAAGCATATCTAGCGTTTATAGTTTCCAAAACTTTTATGGGAAACTTAAAAATAAATTAATAGTTTAAAAAACACTAGAAAAACACGCTGTTATAAAAGCACGTAAAAACAAAAAAAAATATTAAGAAAACCGATAACGGATTTTCTTTAGGTTTGTTATAACCTTGAAACCTGATCATGTTCAAAGTCCATTACGTGGCCTTTCTCACAAGTGCAAACACGACTATGATACGATATTCCATCATAGAATGCCAGTGCCTATCTTCCGGCTTCATCATCAGAACTTGAAACCTAATCGTGGTCAAAGTTCATCACAAGACTTATCTAAGAAATTCAAAACAGCCATGATACGATTTTCCATCATGAAGTTCCAGTTTATATCTTCCGGCTCCATCATCAGATCAGTTCGACAGTACCATATTATTAATTTGTCATCAGAACTACATATAGCTGCCAATTTTCATTACGCTATGACCCTTGGAAGATGGTTAAATTAGTTACCTTAGATTCCATTACATAGTTACATACAGGTCGACCTAACAAAAGTGTGTTAAAAATATGGCGTTACCTATATCAAGACGTGAAAGCACAGACTTAAATCTATAGTAATTAATTTAAAGGTATTTGTGTTCCTAATACTCATTGGTTGAGTGGTCCCAAGCGCGACTGCTAAGCATGAGGTCTTGGGTTTGATTGAAAAGTGCTATTGGGTTTTTCTGTAAGGAATTTCTCAGTAGAAGCCTGGAGTTTGGAAGTTGCCGGTGTGATACTCATGTGCCTCGGAAAGCACGTCAAACTTTAGGTCCCGACTATAATTTGGACATCTTTGACAATCGTTAGTTATGGGTAGTCAGAAGCCAGTAAATCTGACACTGGTCTAGCCATGGGGTATCGTGTTATCCACCTACTGAGCTGTGGAGGTCAGATAAGCAGTCTAATACTCAGCTCAATAGTTGGGATAAGGCTAAGCATGAGATGAAGATTTGTGTTCTTTATAAAGGGCCTACCACACGCACAAGCTTCACCACAGTTCTGCCTGCGCAAGCTTCTCGCATGAAAAAAACTGTACACGGACGGCATTACCACACGGCACAGAAGTACGCGCAGGCCACATTCTTGTCGAAATCGTCGGCGTGGAAACAACGTTTCCCAGTGAAGAACATTTTTTTTCTGCTACTATTTTTCAAGTGTTTGCTAGTGAAAAAGAAGATAATGCAAAAGTCAGGCAGATTTATAAAGACTTATAAATTCAGTCAAGAAGTCGCGATTGTACATTCGCAAATCTGCCATTTTTGAGTGACGGACGTCCACGTATACCTACCTCACCGAACAACAACTAGCCTCAACTGTGGCTTGAACACTGAACGCCCAACCACACACACAGGCAAGTACGCGCAGGTCGGGCTTGCGCAGGCAAAATTTCAAGCAAGTTGAAAAATGCGCAGGCCGCGCTGTGGGGTTGGTGCGTAATTCAGTTTTACCAACCACACGCACGGTGTTCCGTGTACAAACCGGCTTGAGCCGGCAGAACTGTGGTGAAGCTTATGAGTGTGGTAGGACCTTAAATGTCTGTATGTATTTTTGTTTCAATGTTTGTTATTTTGTCTGCAGCTTGTCTTCGACGCGACGCCCATCGCAGCTGGACCCGTATATGACTCGAGAAGTGCTGAAGCGAGCACTCGATGTCTGGGCACAAGCATCTCGGCTCACCTTCAAAGAAGTCAACTCGGACGAGGCTGATATAGTCGTTTCCTTTGCAAAGTAAGTTTATACTTTTTTCTCTTTGGTTATTGACTGGCGTTCCCGAAGATCTAACACTTTCGCAGAGTTATAAAATTAATAGCTTCTCTTTTTTTTTGGGGTGGGAAAATCATCGAATGACTTCTCCCGCGCTGAGTGAAGCGAAAGGGAGTGTCAGACCTCTACTGACAAAAAGCCCACCCTGTTCCTTCAACTGCCAACAAAAAAATATAAATCAAAATAAGAACAATATTGAGTTTGGTAATTGTATCACGTAGGCGTAGGTAGTCCTTAAGGTCCTATTTACATAAGTATCAAGAAAATATCTCTTCTAACGATAAAATTGGCAGACTTCTTTAAATATCCCCAAGCTTGATTTATTGTGTTGATAATAAATAATAATCAACTGAGGATTTAGAGAAACGTCCTATCCATTTTAAGGGGATTTGCGCTCTCCTCGTGCGGGGCATAAGAATAGGGTGGGATATTGCTCAAGCCGAACTAGACACTATAACGTTCTCTTAACGTATAGAATCACCACAGTATACCAGTAAACCAGATTTACTATAAAACGAAATACTTAAGTTTTTGTTCTAAATAACTTTTAAATTAGAAAGAAAATGTACGTCAAAACTTGCTAGAAAATATCACATCAAAGTAAAAACAGCAAGATATTACTATTAATACGAAAATATTTCAACCATTTCGATAAATCTGTTCTAAAATAGGTAGATACGTTAGAAGGTTCTCGAAAACTATAATTATCTATTTCCAAAAACGTTGTACTGTTAAGTAATTTTTGAATTTTATTATGCTAAATTTGTATGGCAAACAATCCGATAGTACTTATTTCAGAATAAATTCTGTTATATAATAGCAAATGTATATGTCGTGTATAATCATACACGATAGCGCCGAACGAAGCAAACCCTAAAAATGACTCGAAAGTTTCCGACAGGACTCTCATATTGAAGGAGAGTAGGGCAAAATTTCACTTATTAGATCACCGTAAACGACGACATGAGAAAGAAGCGGCGACAAAAACCTCAACACTGGACATATTGCGACCGCCATATTGCGGCAAACGTTGCAAACTTGCAGCTGCAGGCGACAACTTCACCGCACTCTGCATAATATTTTCTTTTTTCTCCGAGCTCCGGGAGCGTCTCATTTTGTGAGTTGAGGCGACCGTGGTCACGTCAAAAGCTGACTTTTATTACTTGCTGTCGAATCAATAAAAGTTTGGCTTCCGATGTATTTTATTATTCGATAATGCTTTGCGATACATTCTGAGTACCTACACGTACCTGCCTTTGAATTCCAGGTATTTGAAATTAAGTAGCACGCCTTTCATTATTGTTTTGATTTCAAAGAATAAGTTCCATACAACAGATGTAAATAATTAAGTATAGGTTTATGTCAACGCACGAGACTTTAGATTATTAAAATCGACTATACGCTAGAGGAGTAACAAATGTTACGGGCGTAGGTACCTGCCTCGGATTTTATGCGTGCCATTAACTTATATTACGCTCTATAAAAGTCTTCCGTTTCCTACTGTATCTACGGAAAAGTTATCTAAGGCCCGTATTACAGAACGAAACTCGAGCACTGATCTCTGTTTAAAACTAGTTTTGAGTCGAGATTTAATTTTAAAATGTTTCTCAAGTATAGATTCATCGATCATAGTTCAGCCGGGTACGGCTTTATTCTAGATCGTTACTCAGTTGTAGATTCATTTCATCACCCAAGTATAGTCGACATCACGCTTGAGCAGGGATTTCCTTGTCAGTCAACTATTTGCTTTTCAGTTTATTATTTGATATAAAAATGGTAATTTTTTGCGAATGATGATAAAATGACATTTTATTTTGCAAATTGGTTACAAATAACACTATACACGTAATTTTTCGCCATTTTAAGTTACTAGATGAACCCGTGTTTTCTTACTTAAATAGATTATAACAATGATTTTTTCACTTATGATTTGACGATGATTTGAACAGAAAAACAGAACTTCAGCGTTCCATGTGAAGGCCCATACAATTTTGGTAACAATTTTAATAAATGGTATAGATTTTCACAAGATGAAGATTTTACAATTTGTAATACTGCCATCTATTGACCAAGATTTGGTAAAAAATATGCATTACTGTTTTTCGTGAATGTGTTTTTTCGTGTGTATGACTTCGAATGTGAGTGAAAATTATAAAAGTGAAAACATATCACATCACTGCGAGATAAGGTCAGTTTGATTTGCTTAACTCATAACGAAGCCAGGAAGGTATAATACCATGATAATGGCCATAAATTGCCGATTTATATTTTTTTCTGAAGTCCTACCCAATATTTATTTGAATATTATTTATTATATAATCAGTGAGCAATTTATAACAACACTGTCACAGACATTATTTAGGATCCACTCCGTTCCACGAACAAGATACTCTTGCTATATTTTTATATGTTAGAAAATATTGCCTTTACACCATTAACCTTCAAGAATTTGTTTTTAAAAATTCTTAAAAAGCAATTTCTATAGTGAAATCGTGCAATACATATTTTTTATTCTTAAAAAATTGGTATTAGAGTAAATTGAATTATTTACGATCATTCGTAGATCGGAACAGCGGAAACGAAGAAAATAAAACGTAAACGAAAACAGACTGATGCATAGACAATAGATATTCTCGGCTTGAGGCTCGATTTGAATCTGAGTATAGTTTGATTACCGTTCTGAATGAATAAGGCCAATGCTCGAGTGCAGATTCTGTATATAAACTAAGATCAAGTGAATTAAGCTCAAACTGGACTTGAGTAACGTTCTGTAATACGGACCTTGTTCTTGCTTAAATCTTGCAGGGTAAGTCTTGGTCTTGCTAAAATTAGGCGGTCTTGGTCTTGCCAAAAAGGCAAGAATAAGACCAAGACTGATTTTGGGCAACACTAGATATGATGATCACCCAGTAAAGACAATTTTTTTTTTGTTCTAAAATTTTTCACATGGCGCATACATTTATACAAAAGATACCTTACAAAATTAATAAAAGCAAATGGTTTCGGTTTTCAGAGCTCGTCATACAAGCAAATAACAAACTCGTTTGAGTCGATAGAAATTGTTATTTAATATTAAACGATTCTTTCATCACTTCATTGGGCTGGAACGCCGGGCGTGATTGCACATAGCGCAGTAGGTACCATATACTATGCGTCTACCAGATTTATTACACTCATAAACTGTAATATTGCCCAAGTAATAAAGGATACGTACAACTTAACTGCGTTCTCCAACCCACGAATGATATAAGTGCAATCACTGGCTGCTATCATACGCTTATACACAATACTTTAGTTCTCATGCATTAAGACATGTAATATATATTTTATGGACCAATTTCAAGTGAAGAACTTTATATTTTATTTTATACTTGGCTTCATGCCTGTTAGTTTAGAACATAAATGATCATTTGGTTTTTTTTTAAATATATTAAATAATAATCTTTATAAAAAGTGAAAATCATTTGAAATATGATATATTGACCCGTTTCGCACACATTGGGTTCAGGAACGGTTACTAAGGGCAGATACCAAAACGGCAATAAATCATCCCCTTAACTCGGAAACTTTCCATTTCGAACCCATTATATTTGACAGCGTATGTCAGCGAGACACTCTCATTCCACAACCTTACCTATGTATGTGAAAGCACTCAATAAAAGTGCTGTCATTACGAGTTTGGTAATGTAGATTTCAAAATACAGATTGCATTTTCCTATCGCTTTTCATATCCTCACAAAACAGGTGGATAAAACAAAAATGAAAGACGCACTTCGTACGCTGCCAATACGGTGGCGCGGGCGATTAAATCGCTTCGGGAATATTCCAGTGCGGTTCTTATTACCCAAGCGACTCAGAAACCGAGCAAGCATAATAATAGCCGTACTAAGTATAGGATATATTCCCTATTAGCGCACCCCGCCCATATCGGTTAATGGCAGAACTTTCACATGGAAACTCAATAACGCAACGGTCAGCTAATATCGCGTGAAATATGCATGGGTGAAGTCTTTCCGTTGTGTTTTGTTGACACGAAAAATGATTAGGTGGGTAGTAGCCGAGCGTGGGACCCCCGGGACGCAAGTTTGATTGCTCTGCTGACTCCATCCACTCCATCCATTGTTGTTTGTTGCGAAATGAATACATTACTTCGGTATGACTGTTTTCATCAACAGTAAAAGCCTAATGCAACTTTGTCATGATATGGTGTTATTTTATCTGAACCTAAACCATTTTTTGTTTTGTTTGAAACAGGCGTTACCATGATGACTCGTATCCGTTTGACGGGCGCGGCTCGATCCTTGCGCACGCGTTCTTCCCCGGCACTGGTCGCGGTGGAGACGCACACTTTGACGATGACGAGCTATGGCTGTTACAACCAAGAGATGACGATGAAGAAGGTAAAGACTTGCAATTATTTAGATACCCACGTACATACATGTTCTGGGCAGAAATTTTACGTTTATAGGAGTTAGATTAAACAAGCCATTCAATCTTTATGAGTTTTCAACGATCTTGTATTTCCATTTACATATAAACTCTATTTATTCATTAAAGAATACACGTAGATTAATAATATGGTTGCACGTGCCTACTTAATTAACAGATTTCCAATGAATTTGCAGAGCTTCCGTGAAAAGTTCACGTGTAGCTCGGAAATGAGCATGTTGCGGTCAGCCATGTTTTGACATGCAAATGTCGAAAGCGCTGGAATACGCTGTTCACCTTTGTTGTTTCAAACGCCCACGTTTTGCCTTTTGTAGGCTGTGTGACATATAGGTACTTAACGCTTAACAATTCTTGAATAAGCGCCCTGATAACATGTCAATAAAATGCATCTAGAAGTTTGAGGTGCTAGTTTTACTAACTATTAAAGACTACCAGTAACGAAATATTATGTGTCTAAGTAGTTAATTTCTAGTCTTGAAGTCTATGCTCAATTCAACACAATGTACATTCAGAACATACTTGTAGGCCATGTAATTTTAGCGGCGTTTGGCAATTCTCGTAGCGTTACGAAACGTTCATAGACCTATCAGAATTACGTCACAGAATTAATGCACAGACTACAGGGGACACTGTGAAGCGAGCCAAGTGTGGTCGTTGCATGTATAGTGTAAACACGGCAGCAGCCGATAGGTGGCGACCGCAGGCGCGGCGAGGACGCCGCTGCGATTACCGCGTGCTCCGCACTATGCACACGTGATAATTTACACGGACAACGGACGGTTACAACGCCACTTCGAATTGTATTCGGCTGGCCATGTGTAAATATCCAACTTTATTCAACTCACCACATGTGAATAGAATATAGGCATTGCCTTTTTCTTTTTTTTTCATGACATGAGCATTTTAACTGCCTAGAAATTTACCTTTTTTAGGGTTCCGTAGTCAACAAGGAACCCTTATAGTTTCGCCATGTCCGTCTGTCTGTCCGTCTGTCCGCGGTTTAGCTCAAAAACTATTGGTACTAGAAAGTTGTACTTTGGCATAAGTATACACGTTAATGACGCCGAAAAAGTGGTAAAATAAAATTTTGAAAAAAGCAATTATTTAGGGTACCTCCCATACATGTAAAGTGGGATGATAATTTTTTTTTTTCGTTCTTCCCATAGTGTGGGATATCGTTGGATAGGTCTTTCAAAAATATTAGGGGTTTGGTAAGACCGTTTTTTGATTAAGTAAACCGTTCGTGACTTATCAAGCTTTAAAGTACCAATTTTCGTTAGAGTCAAGTGTCCGCCCCCTCTATCAACTAAACGGTTATAGTTAGAAATTCAAATGTCACGGCAGTAGTACCTATATATAACTAAATTTAAAGGAAAACTATCACACATAAGTGGGCTTTACAAGTTTACGAGTAATAGTCGACCAATTGTATTTGACTCGAAAATTTGGAACAACTCTATAGAAATGTCGATAGATGGCGCTAAGCGCCAGTTGTATCGTGCTAGCTTCTTGTGACGATTGAGTAGTGTAGCTCTGTGTCCGTATTTAAATTCAAAACACCGGCTATGACAAGTTTTATACAAATCTCTAAAAAAAATTGAAACTTTCCGTGCAAAATTGTCGGATCAGGTGAGGATTTGTATAGGAAGTCAAATTAGTTAAGTAGTCATGTTTGGCTTTTAGTTAGAGCATGGTACGAAACGATCAGTCAGCGAATACGACACGCACTTGGCTGTTATAAAAACTACGGAACCCTACACTGCGCGTGGCCCGACACGCACTTGACCGGTTTTTTTGCGAAATAAATCGGGCTTCGTCAATTAATATTCACCGATGTCCCTTGTTAACAGTCTTCTGATTAATTTTTCAGGAACTTCGCTTTTTGCGGTAGCTGCCCACGAGTTTGGACATTCTTTGGGTCTAAGTCACAGTTCCGTGAAGGGCGCACTTATGTTCCCGTGGTATCAAGGCATCCAACCAAACTTTGTACTACCGGAAGACGACCGTAATGGCATTCAACAAATGTATGGTAAGCATTGGTCTCGCTAACCAGACATTATCATTAAAACACCTCACTTCTAAATGTCCAATTAACGTCATTAATCATACATTTATACTATCTATTTATTATTCTAATTTATAATTCATACTATTTTTTCAGGACCTAAAAAGACTACAAAGTGGGCTCAGATACCCAATTACCGTCCAATAGACCTCCCACCAACGACTACTACAACAACAACTACCACCACCACGACCACCAGACGACCATACGTCCATCATCATCACAACAGACATCCAAACGAACGATTCCCCCCCAACCGAGGATACACCCCCTACCCGCGTGCTCCAGTTAATTACCCTGCATACTATCCCGTCGACAAGCCTAGTTATCGCCCCGACCGACCACACTACCCCGACCGCCGTCGTTACAACACGAGTGAAGATCATCCTCGACGCACAAATCATCATCACACTTACCGCCCCACTGAAACTACCCCCCACACCACCACCTCCCGCCCGCGCTACCCCTACGTGCAGCCTGAATATCCGAGCAATCCTCGACCGCACTATCCGAATGATCCGAGACAAGATAACCCGAGAAAGCCACATTACCCGGAGAAGACGACGCAACGAACAACGACGACAACGCCTGCGGATATACCTGACACGTGTGATACAAGTTACGACGCAGTAGCACTCATACGTGGCGAACTCTTCATATTCAAAAATAGAGTGAGTATTTATTATGTACCTACCTACGTAATAATTTACCCCTTTAGACCGCTACGATTGTCAATTGAAAAACAAATAATGCTGCTTTAACTAAATTTCAAATTTATTTTCCAGTACCATTGGAGGATAGGAGCTCAAGGTCGTTACCCTGGTTATCCAATGGAAATAACAAGGATGTGGGCTAGTCTACCAAAGAACCTCACGCACGTCGACGCAGTTTATGAAAGACCGGATCGCAAAATTGCTATTTTCTTAGGTACTTGACATATTGTAACATAATAAAATATTATACATCGAAAATATCTCCAATTCGAGTGGATACCTACTACTTAACTAAGATTAACTTATTTGTTTATTAATTTCAGGTAAAAAGCTGTATTTGTTCGAATCCCAGTATCTGTTGCCTGGTTACCCGAAACCATTAACGACGTTTGGTCTGCCTGATAGTTTGGAAAAACTGGATGCCGCCATGGTTTGGGGTCACAACGGCAATACGTACTTCTACAGCGGCATAATGTACTGGAAGTGAGTTGATTTCAATACTACATTAGGTTTTAAGTCTGCAGATACTTTCCAATAAGATATGCAGAAGGTGTAAGCTCACAAAATATCAGTTATCTTTAATTCCCTTGCTGTAGACGAATGACTTAGTTACTTTACTACTTTTTTTTTATACACGAACAGTAGCTAAAACAAGCAATCTATTTCAGGTATGATGAGGAAAAAGGTCGCGTTGACTACGATTATCCTCGTAACATGGCTATGTGGAAGGGTGTGGGATATCATATTGACAGCGTGTTCCAATGGAAAGATGGTAAGGATCAACCCTTTTTTAAGTTCTTACAACAACTGGCTACTAAGTCGAGCGATAAGATTCCTGGGTCGATTAAAAAGTGATATCTGGTTTTTGACGTGACAACGTCTTATAATTCGATGAAGCTAGCTGCACGCACGAAAATACATGACTCATGTGGCGTTACCTCGCTCTGAGGCGTTCCAAAGCAAATCAAATTGGATCTACAAGTTGACATTTATGTATGACTCAACGACTCAAGTACTAGGCTATCATAAAACGGTAAGAGACGACGTCACTGTGTAGGGATTCTTTGACAGTTATGTATGACTCAACGAGTCAAGTACTAGGCTATCATAAAACGCTAAGAGATGACGTCACTGTGTAGGGATTCTTCCATTGTCATGAGAAGTGCAGTAATAGTGATGTAAAATTAAAATTTTCTTTTGGAAAATGCAACCATTCCATCAGTATTTTCTTATGACGTTGTCACGTTCAACTATCGTCAGTAAACCGACTTTACAGACAACCGATTTTTGCTATAACGAATTTCTGAGTAGTAGCCCCGAGTTTGAAAGTTGGCGGTGTGATACCCCCGTGACGTTAAGACGTTGGTTCCGACTGTCATTTGGACTTCTTTGACAGTCGTTACGCGGGTAGTTTGAAGCCCGTAAATCTGACACTGGTCTAGCCAAATGTTACACCGCTACCGGGTTGTGGAGGACGGATAAGCAATCGTTCTATGTAAAACACTAAAGCTTTGTTTCCCTAGGATAGCGGTGCCGTCATATAGCGGCCGTAATACAGCGGTGAATGACGTCACTAGAACGTTGTCTATGTAAACAAAATGGCGCGGTTTCCTAGAGAGCGGTAACTGACACCGTAACGCCAAAAAGCGGTGCCGCCATTTGCATGACGGCCGTCTTGTCGGTGACAGATGGTTTCGTGAACGTTTCATTGATAGCGATGAAGCAGACTATGTTAAAACGGCCGTGGAACTTTCCACATGTCGTCACCGTAAAGACGACCGCCTTTTTGCGTCCGTAATATTACGGCCGCTATATGACGGCACCGCTTTCCTAGGAAACCAAAGCTTAATACACAATTGTATCCGGTTAGACTGGAAGACCCCAACATAGTTAGGAAGAGGCTAAGCTGATGATGATGACACTAAGAAATAGAAACATTCACCTTTCTAACATTTCCAAATAAATAAACCAATTTTTAATCATTCCAGGTAAAACATACTTCTTTAAAGGAAAAGGTTTTTGGAAGTTCAACGATCTGCACATGCGGGTTGAAACTGAAGAACAGTTACCATCAGCCACATTCTGGATGGGATGTGCGACGGAGCGCTCGGGCCGTCGAGCCGGGTACAAAGCTCCGCCCGCCCCCGGCTCAACTCTACGCTCACCCAGTGCTGCAACTACTATAACTACAAATTTATTACCATTATTATACGCTACACTTTCAATATTGTTAACTTATATTAAATACTGTTAATATTTTAACCTTACGTAATTTATTTCTATGACTGCAGCATAAAAACGAGTCTCGATGAACTTAGAATATTTACTACTGAACTAGGTATATGATATGTATATCTATTAAGTAACAGTAGTATATATACTAAGTTTATGGTGTTAGTACTGTAATCGTGCTACGTAATAATGCAATTGGTATCTATTTTATGTACAAAATTTATGAGAAAAATGTAAAATTCATAACAACGTGCGACAGCTGAAAGCTTACGTTTACTTATTCTGCCTACACGTATGTAGCACCTTTGTAGATTCTTGCACAAATAAAAAGTAAAGAAAGTTTAAGAAAGAATTTTTAATCATAATAAAGAAGCTATTTTACATTGAGTTCCACAATCTAAAGATATTATATTATTAATTGATAATACTTATGTACACAGACGCGTACCAACGTCGAACAGACATAACAAGTACATATCGGAAATGTCTGAATTAAAACTAGACTTAGTAACTATTGCGCAAAAATGTCACTGCCTGTGTGTAGTATTAACAAAAGAATATCTAAAATATAATATACATAGGTACTATTATTTAAATATAGGTAAGTATGATGTAATTAGATACTAAGTATTGATAAGAATTATTATTTCTATTATATTTGTACATTTTGATCTCAAAACGATCGTATGCTTGGTTTGTTAATGTCATGTAAGGTATAAAACACCATCCATTTAGCTCCTGTACAGTTTGTATTGTACTTCGATGTTTAATTGTTAATGTGGAAATCAGAAATAATCAGGTTTGTTATATTATCTATGTACTACAGTATTTAAGTAACAAATGCCTAGTATCTAGTACTAGGTACCTACTACACATAATGCCTTAGTTATCTGATATTCTAAGAATATGCATTTTTAGATTAATGTTGTAAAAATTATACTCATTTACTTTATCCCTTATGTTATGTATGTCATCTATATAATAGTTGAGTAAATTATTTATAATATTTCATATGCTGGTTAATAGAGGTACACTTTACTGTAATTTGTAAATGAAATAAGTGAAATAAAATAATGAATAAGTAAATATTTTAGATGCCATATTATTAATCAATGCTAACTATACCTATACATTTTATCATAATATGATATATAATATACATATATTTTTAACAAATGGCCTTATGTGTACTGTGAAAAGCTAAGGAGGATGATGTAATGTGAATAGTATAATCTGATTGTGTTGCCAACGTGGAAAAGAAAAAGTAAAACTTGGTAGAATGAAAATGGTGCTTATTATAGTTAGTCATTGTACAGAATAAATTCTCTTTGGATATTTTTGTATCTTGCTGTTGTATCTTGAATCAATGTTTACCATACAAGTCAATGATATACCTCTCCTTTTCCAATAATCCCTTAGAACAGATATTATGTATGTTTAATACAATTAAAGTACATCTTGTGCAATCCACATTCAAAGCATGTGCAATAGTGCATCTTGAAGGGGTTAGAATAATTACTGCCAAGTGGCCCCAAGCCAGAGTGACTTATACATAAAACAATGTTATACCTCTCGAGCCACTCAACATTTTAGTGTAATATAGGCTACATTAGATTTTTATAATTTCTTTGGTCACAAATACATTTTAATAATAACTGTGATATTTACTTTTATAAAAAAAATGCCATGCAATACTGGCGATAAAAAAGGAATAAAAATTTCTAAAGTCTTTCTAAATAATTACTCAATGAATAATTTTAGTTTAATGTATTACCTTTTAAGTAATATTATATGTTTAATAAAGAATATTTCTATGACATTTTACTATTTTCTTTGCGCCACCTCAAGCCCGAATGACAATTGCAGATCAGCTATTTTTGTTTCTTAACCTTCTTCTGTCCTTTCCTTTGGCTTTCCAGAATTCGCGTCGCAAATGAGGGTAATGTGTTTATCAGCCTACGTATCCATGTAGGTTTCTCTTATTTATCGTTTCAAAATTTTATTTGAAACGATACGTAATAAATAGATGTCGCCTTATCCTTCCTTCCTTGTTTTTTTTTTTTTGCCCATAGGATCAATCCTACTAATATTATAAATGCGAAATTTTGTGAGGATGTATGTATGTTTATTGCTCTTTCACGCGACCTACTGAACGCATCTTAATGAAATTTGGTAAGTAGATAGTTGACATCCTGGAATCCTATAGGCTACTTTATATATATATATAGGCTACTTTATATATCCTATAGGCTACTTTAATCCTATAAGCTACTTTTATCCCGGAATTCCCAAAAATGCCCAGTCGCGGGCAAAAGCTAGTACTAAGTAAGGCGACGATATAGTGGGGGAAGGCGTCTTCATAATTATTATATTTTGAACAATCCACGAGAGTGGGGAGGCACGCGCTCAGATACGAAGAAATGCTGTGGAGTGACATTCGCAAAATCCTTCTGTAAGGGTTTTCCCTCTACCATGTCCATAAAGGTGTCAAACTTTACTCATGTTTCCTACCCCAGAGCATGTTAACGTTTCCGATCTCCTTGCACCTTTGTTTGTTGTACAGTCTTAAAAGAGTTAAAAAAGGCAGCGCAACTTAAACTTCATGACTGTAATTCGAGTATTAAAGAAGAATTGTATGGAACCCATATATTCAAGAAGAAGCAAAGAAGTTTACGTTGCATTGGGGCTGAGGATGAATAGGTAGACGTCGACAACGTCATTATTCTGAATTAGGAACTAGAAGCGACATCTAAAATCAGACATAAGTGGCAGATCCACTTTCTGAGTGGGCTCCTGTGCCCCTGGACTGATCAAAATCTAATTAAATACGGATTTATGATAAAGAAAAACCATAAAATATATATTTTTTACTTTATGGCTATTTTTTTGAAGGACTTCTCTAGACAAAATCCTTTGACAAAGTTATTCAGGAACTGACGCATAACATTTTAAGATATATTTGGTGTTAGTATAGACGCTACCGTTTTTCCTCAAATAATTTTATGTATGAAAGTCTGGCATTGTTCTTTCATTAATCGGTTGAGTAGTTTAGACGAGATTACGTAACACACAGACAAACAGTTACTTTCGCATTTATAATATTAAAAAATAAGGAATAATGTAAGGATTACTCGGCGATATTTGCTTTATATTGGTGAAAGAATTTTTGAAATCGATTCAGTTGTTTTAGAATATATTCATACCAAAAATACAAAAAAAAAAAAACATATCTTTCCTCTTTATACTATTAATGTAGAAGTATAGATATAAAACAAACCGATTCAGTAATTTTTCGACACCACCATTTAACAAATCTTTTTATTGCTGATCTATAATTCGCGTGGCGTGCATTCAGCGACAGCAACCTTTACGTGTAATTATTATTCTACTTTATACTAGAGGATGATTGAAATACTGACAAGTAAGTCGCCTTTGCATGATCACCTACACTGCTGCAAAATGCAGCTCCAGCTAAATAATGACAATAGATTTATATATCCTGATGATCATGTTTACATCAATGATTTTAGAAACAAATATCTGAAAAATTATAGCCCTTAGCAATTATAACAACAACAATAACTAACACTACAAATAGCTAAGGCGGTATAGGTGGACATACATATATAAATATATATATTCATATTGTTGTGGGTCAGATCTACTGATCGTGTGCCAAACTTTTACCGAGACACAACTCCTGATTCAGTTAATTCAACCAGGAAAGCTAGATTTGATAAAGAAAGTGAGGTTCTGGGCTTAAAACATCTTTAATAGCATAATGTGACATCACTTATGTATTTCTTAAAGGGTTAAACATGTGTGAACAACACCAGGGTAAGGCATGTCGAAGTCAAGTAACTTAGAATACAGAAAGAAGTGCAATGACGGTAAACATTAGCCTTGAACGGAGCACTAATCTATATTATATAAAAGCGAAATACCACTCGCTGATTAATCACAAAATCTCAGAAACTACAAGTATTAGGACTTTCAACTTTAAATGGTGGTTCCTTTTAGTAGGTACGTAGATGCTTGCTAAGACGAGATTTTGCGGAATTCCCACGGGGTCGGGACTTACACGGCATTTTTAGGGTTCCGTAGTCAACAAGGAACCCTTATAGTTTCGCCATGTCCGTCTGTCCGCGGTTTAGCTCAAAAACTATAGGTACTAGAAAGTTGTACTTTGGCATGAGTATACACGTTAATGACGCCAAAAAAGTGGTAAAATAACATTCAAGAGTGAATAGGTTACTTCTAGGTAAACGTGCTTCATCTTCGACTACATCATCACTTACCATTAGGTGAGATGGTGGTTAAATGCGAACCTATTATCAATAAAAAAAAGAAAAAAAAGTAATGTTCCTACCGGAATTCGTACCCACGACCACGAACTCATAAGTCATCAGTCCTGGGCTACCACAGCTCACATGAGTGATTATTTCATAATATGTAATTTGACTCCTTTAATTGTCAACTATCTGCCACGCTAGTGACATTAGCCGCTAGTATGATCTGCCGCAAATCGAAAATTGAAAGCGCGGCAAAGCGGCAATTCTATGAAAGAGAACGCACATGAAGCTCCATAGCAGTTTTTTTCAATCAAAGTGTAGTTAAAAGGTTACATACGCTCTGAAAAAAAAAATTATGTCTGATTTGGCCAACTATTAGCAATAAGAATGTGTAGGCAAGTGTACAAAAAAGTAAAAAAGAATAAACAATTTATTTTACGCCTGCAGCATGCGTAAGGAGTTCCGACGTCGCCGTCGCTACAGTCAGACCCATAAGACATTTAATGATTTAATAGACTCATGACATCACATAAATTATCGATAGAGACCAACAAAGGAATAGACAAGTCACAACACTGTTTATGCACACACTCACATTTTACTTAGATCAATGGTTTTTGGCTCTGACTAAGGAAAAAAGTATAGACATGAAATACCCACGAAAAAAGCGTGCATACCTATTGTGAGTATGGCACAAAGATGGCGGCTTGCCGTAGAGCTGCGCGCATTATAATATCGATAGTTGAATTGCACGGTGCTTACAGAATTCAAAATTGTCGAAAATGAGTTTTACGTTTAAGAAATTCATGGCCCTTTGCTTTAAGTTTTTACTATTTTTAACTAATTTCCCTATAAGTCTTATTTCGTTTCGCAAGGATTTAAAAAAATGGGCCGTCAATCCAGATGCACACGTTTCTTTTAGCTTTCTTCAGTTTTATTTACGTGGTAATTGTTACGATTTTAAGTGAAAGAGACTTTAATTAATGCCTTTTATTGTTATTAAACAGATCGTAAGTTGATACATCGCACACGCACAGTACAGTATGTCAAAAGGTGGAGAGCAGGAAACGGATCTAAAGTAGTGTTACCACATATTAGACTCAAAACTATTATTTATGAAATTAACCACAAATAATTTATTACTACTTTAACACCCTCCTTTAATTTCTTAAATAACTAATCTTATTATTGAAAGAAACAGAATTTCACTTAAGTACTTGAAGTATTGTTATACAAACAATCTCTATATGTAACTTAGTACCTAAGTCCTTAAATTTCTAAGCAAGATTATATTTAACAATATATTTTATTCATCAACAATACAAATGGAATATGTATGCTTACTTACATCTTCACACTTTATATAACATCCAACAGTTAAGTTTTTAACCAGTTAAGGTTTTTGTAAATACCTACATATTTTAAACTGAATACAATCACAAATATTATTACTAACAAAATCTAGCTTTCATAATTATTATGAGATACACAATGTTGCATTAGAGTCGAGACTACTAAACAATGTCTACATATCAACAAAACAAAAAAAATATAGCTGCCACATCTAGTTGTCTAATGTTAGCAAATACACTTGTCTAACACATTATAGTATTCTTATGTTTTACAAACTTATGCTTGTTCAAAGCTTTTGTCATTACATCAGCAGGTTGTAAATCAGTTGGAAAATACGTAATACGAAGCTCATTATTCATGTATAGTTCATGAATGTAATGAAACCTGACGTCTATATGTTTGGACCTTTTGTTAAATATACCTGTTTTAATCAATTGAATAGCACTTTGATTATCTATATAGAATTGAAGCATCTGAATATTAATATTAAGTTCTTTTAACACTGATTTTATGAATATTGCATCTTTACAACACTCTGCAGCTGATATGAATTCTGCCTCTGTGGAGGAAAGTGCAATTATAGATTGCCTTCTTGAGCACCAGGCAATAGGACACCCAGCCAACATGATAATATACCCTGTGGTACTTCTACGAGTGTCACAATCACCGGCATAGTCAGCATCACAGTACAAGTCTAAATCTTTTATGTTACCTCTTTTCTTAAAGAACAATCCATCACTAATAGTACCTTTTAAATATTTGAAAATCCGTTTTATTAAAACTACATCCTGCTTAGTAGGTTTTTCTATTTTGCGACTAGCTAACCCAACTGCATAAGCTATATCAGGTCTTGTCCTGGTTGAAAGATATAGCAGGCTCCCAACAGCCTCTCTATAAGGAAAAAGATTCTTGCCTTCCTCATTCAAGACTATTCCCTCTTGAACTACACAAGGTGTGTCAGCGGCTTTGCAGTCCAACATATTATATTTTTCTAGTATGTTTCTGGTGTAGATTTCCTGAGACAGCAGAACTCCATCATCTTTATATGTAAGTTGTAAGCCTAAAAATGTTTTAGGTTTTTCATATACTTTTAATTCTATTATTTTATTTATTTTATTGAGTACCTTACAGCCATCTTCTTTATTTTTAGAAATTATTATTCCATCATCAACATAAATACCAATAATAACAGTAGTTTCTTTGTTTCTTAGTACACATGGCTCATTTTTAACTTGTTCAAACTCTAAACTCTTCATTATTTTAATAAATTCTTCATTCCATCTTTTTGGTGCCTGTTTTAACCCGTATAGGGATTTTCTAAGTTTACATACTTTCCCATAACATTCTTCAAAACCTTGAGGTACTTTCATATAGATTACCTCCCCTTCTTTAAGATTTCCATTTAGAAATGCTGTCTTGACATCAAATGTCATAAGATGGTAGTTATTGATCACCGCTATAGAGAATATAATCCTTAATGCAGATTGACATGCTACGGGGCTGAAGATTTCATCATAGTCTATATCTCTTTGTTCAAAACCCCTTACAACAATCCTGGCTTTATATGATCCATTTTCTTTAACTCGAAATACCCATTTATTAGTTAGAATTTTAGCATCTCTGACATCTTTTTCATCCACTAGTTCCCACACTTGATATTTCTCTAAGGATTTTATTTCTTCACTTATTGCTTTTTTCCAATTTTCTTTTTCAGGTGACTCCATGGCTTCTTGGTATGTGAGTAGAACATAATCATCAAATCTTTGTGGAACTCTTCTTGTCCTTTTATCTATTACTTGCTCATCCTTTTTATTTCTATCCTCTTCTATTTCTGTGTTTTCCTGTATTAATGTTTCTTTTTCTTTTTCAGGTACTATGCTGCTTTCTTCAGGACATATTGGGTCTGTAAGCAGATATCCACCATGATCTTCAACATTTACATCCAATTTTATGCTCTGTAACTGCTGCTGTCCATCTTCTCTTATTATGTTATTAGTTATTGTATTAAAGACAACATCTCGAGCAAATACAATTTTCTTTTTATTTTCATCATATAACCTATACCCATTTTTAGAGTAACCTACCATTATTAATTTCTGTGACCTTGAACTTAGCTTTTTTATAGGTGTTAAATCTTTTGCTAATGCTTCACAACCAAATACTTTTATGTTAGAAATATCCGGTTTCTTATTATTCCATACTTCATATGGACTTTTAAAATCAATCACTGAACATGGCAACCTATTGAGTAGATATGTAGCTGAGTACATAGCTTCTCCCCATAGTTCTTTGCTAAGGTTTGAATTTAATAATAACGCCCTAGCTTTCTCCATCAAGCTTCTATTTAGACGCTCGGCTTTGCCATTAAGTTGTGGGCTATACGGAATACTGTAATCTAATTTTATACCAATTTTATAACACCATGCTTTAAATTCACTGCTGGAGTACTCACCTCCATTATCACAACGCAGCACAGAAACTTTTGCATTAACTTCTCTCTCAGTTTCCCTAATGTAATGTTTTAAGCAGTCACTAACTTCACTTTTATTTGATAACAGATAGGTTTTTGTATAATGACTAAAGTCATCTAACACTGTGAGTATGTACTTTTTTCCATCAAAACTTGTGGTTTCTACAGGACCACAAACATCACTATGTATTATTTCAAGTACCCTAGTAGCACGTTCTCTAGTCTTATTAAATGGTTTCCTTACCTGCTTAGCTTTGACACAAATTTCACATAAGTCCTGCAATTGTTTTATATCAGCCTTGCTGTATGTGACACCCGTAGCAGCGTCCACCAATTTCCCCAGTACCTCATTACTTGGGTGACCCATTTTAATGTGCCAGTCATAGACACTTTCCTTTTTATTTGCTAACAGAGACACTTCACTACTACCTTGTTTTAATTTTAAATGATACAGTCCTGTTGACTGTTCCTTTTTACCAAATATTTTAGTGCCACACTTAGCAGTAATCTCAACATTGTTATTTTTAAAAGTTACAACGGCACCATTTTCTGTAGCTGCTGAAACTGAAAACAGATTTTTACATAGATCTGGAACGCACAGAGTATTATTTAAGACACAATTGTCACCTTCAAAAGTGCCACTTTGTACAGACAACATTTTTTCATCTTTCTTTGCCAAACATATAGATGTCTCTTGGCATTCCAAATTACTTAACAAGTTTATATTATTTACCATATGTGATGTACAACCTGAGTCTACAACAAAGTCATAACAGCAATTATTCACTGCATTGTTACTTTTGTAACCTAAAAATGAAACAGAACTTTTATTGTTGCGAAAGAAACAGTTACTTTCTTTATGATTGTTTTTCTTACAAATAGAGCATACTTTCTTACAATCTTTTTTTACATGACCTATTTTATTGCAACCAAAACAACGTATCTTATTATTATAATCAGAATGGTTACCCACTTTATTAGAAGACTGTGAATCCTGTTTCTCCGCTCTCTTGAATGACTTAGATGCTCGAAATGCAACCTCATTGTCTTGTGAACTTGTATGTTTTTCTTGTTCCTTAATTAATCTTAATTTTAAATTTGCAAGGGTTTTTTCTTCTTTAGAGGTAGAGTCCCATGCCGTTACAAAATGTTCATACTCAGTAGATAAAAATGTTAGAATTTTTGACTCCACTAAGCTATCGTCCAAGGAGATGTTTAACTGTCGCAGCCTATATACCAGGTTATCCAGATGAGATAAATTTTGCACCATATCTTTATTTTTGTCAAACTTGTAGTTAAAGAAATCTTGCATGATTTTATTTTTGTGTCTGTCTTCAGTGCCGCCGAACATTTCACATAACTTTTTGTACATAGCACTTGCAGATGTGCATTGGAACAACATTGTTATTAACTTTTTGTCCACAGTTTGCAATAAAATGTATTTAGCTTGTGCGTCCTTTTTGCAAAATTCAGCTTTCTCTTTATCTTCAGTTTTAATACTTCCTTCAATTATATCTTGGAGACCTTTGGCTTGAAAGATAATATCTACCTGGAATCGCCAGAGTTGATATGTCTCAACATCGCTGAGCTTTTCGATATTTTTAAGTTCTTCGGTCGTCGCCATATTTTTATTACAAAACACGTCGCGTACGTGTTTTTATAATCGGACCGAATCGCAAATACGCTCACTGGCCGAACTGTTAATAACACAGGCCAGCTGGGCCCATAACCCTGTTACGATTTTAAGTGAAAGAGACTTTAATTAATGCCTTTTATTGTTATTAAACAGATCGTAAGTTGATACATCGCACACGCACAGTACAGTATGTCAAAAGGTGGAGAGCAGGAAACGGATCTAAAGTAGTGTTACCACATATTAGACTCAAAACTATTATTTATGAAATTAACCACAAATAATTTATTACTACTTTAACAGTAATGCGAGCTATAAAAACGCACACGCTCAGAGTGTCATTTTATGTGGCAGGCAGTGCACGTGGATACGGAATAGATGCTACTGCAATTAAATTAACTATCTATATTCTGTACTTGTACAGGTATGTTCATAATAAAACAACAGCAGGCCATCGTGCCAGACCCTGTCAAAGGCCTTAGAGATGTCAAGGGATACAGCAAGTGCTTCCTCGTGCTTCTCGATGGCATCACTCCAGATATGAATAATAATAATAATAATAAAATGAAAACACCCATTCCACACTTTAAACCGCACATCACACACTACATTGACTTGGCTTGGCCCGTTGATGTAGTTTAAAAACTAGCCAAAGAGCTAAGAAACAGTCCATGTTTAGTCTAAATAATATTAATAATAATATTCCACAACTTTTTCACACAACGCCATCTAGTCCCAAACTAAGCAGAGCTTGTGATATGGATACTAGACAACTGATAAACATAGCATAGCATAGCACTGATAACATGATAGGATCAGGAGGAGTGCCGAGAGGTATAGCATCAGGGTTTGTAGTCCCGATTTTATTGGAATAAATACGCTGGTACAAGCAAAATCTGATATTTATTTACTGAGTTTACTAGTAATGAAATAATGATGTTTATTTTGCAAACTAGATGAGGCCAGTGTTTCCTAACTGACTACTCTGAGAAGAAACACTGAAACAAACTCAGAGGTCAACGTCTCTTTTAAAGTCCATACAATCTAGGTAAAAGATAAAGCAAATTACAAAGAAAGAATATAGTTGGGCGAACAGACCCTTTTAAGGTCACAGTTCGTATAGTGGCCAAGCCACCCAATTACAAAGAATACAGTTAGGCGAACAGACCCTCTCAAGGTCACAGTTCGTATAGTGGTCAAACCACCCAATTACAAAGTGTATCCGCTTGCTAATAGCAGCGTTATACAGCTATTGTAAATATACAGCAGCGCTGTACCAAATAAACCGACAGTTTTGTCGGGAGCAGGAAAGCTCTTCATTGAGTCAGATCCGAAGACAGACTGATGAGCTTACCAAGTGCACGGTCTTTTATAAGACGATACCCGCACTTTGAAATCCCTCCAACTCTGTCCATTGGCGCGAAGAAGTGCGTCACGTGTTTACTTGATACAAAACTTGCTAAATCTAATAAGACTTACGTTATACAATAATCAAATAATCCAAGAGTAATTATCGTTAATAAACAATGGTGATTCCA
This sequence comes from Tholera decimalis, assembly GCA_943138885.2. Lineage (NCBI taxonomy): Eukaryota > Metazoa > Arthropoda > Insecta > Lepidoptera > Noctuidae > Tholera > Tholera decimalis. The sequence goes on from OW964558.2 coordinate 16,509,718, forward strand.
CAAAGTTTAAATTAAAGAAACATGTCATCCATTGTTTTGATAAAAACTATCAGTCACACTTATCGAAATAAGTTGCCAAAAACCAATTAGTGCGTACACTAAGTACTTAATAAATTATGTTTCGATTTATCAAACAGTAATTGATACTAAAAGATCACTTAAATTCATAACAAGAGAATCAACTCGTAACAAAATATGATGAATACCCACAATAACTAATTGTAATTGACAACCAACTCCGACATACATATATATTTCTAAATACATACATATTATAGATAAATTACACCCAGACAAAGAACAAATGACCGTGCTCATCACACAAACATTTGTCCTAGGTGGGAATCGAACCCACGTCCTTGCGCATAGCAGTCAGGACCACTGCTCACTATACCAACGGGCATACGCTACGCATACGCTACACTAGAAGCATACGCTAGAAGATCCCCAGTAGACCGGTTTTTTCGGAAGCCGTATTGTCGGTCACTGAGGATGTTGTTGGCTTCTAGGTATGCCAGGAGCTTAAGATTGAGTACATGCTCCATACTCTTACAGAGTATGGAGCATGTACTCAATCAATCAATCATGTACTGAAATAGGCCTGTAGCTGGCCGGGTTAGCTTGACTGCCCTTTTTGGGCACAGGCTGCACGTTAGCCAGCTTCCATGCTTTCGGCACGTTTCCAGTATCAAGCGAAAGGTGAAATAGGCGTGTCAAGATTGGAGACAGTAGATAAATCCCCGAAATCAGTGTTGCCATTTAGCGATAGTTGGCAGCTCCAAATGATAACAAAATTATTTCAATTGTTAATTTGCAGAAATCATAGCTTGGTTTGAATGACTATTCACTTTAATTGTTGTAATTTATGTGACCGGTTTCAGTATTTGATTTTAATTTTAATTATTTTTTAAATGTTAACACAAATTGCTAGAATTTTTAAAATGAATTATAATCATATTTACTGAAAGCATATTTAACTTGGAGGGAGATCAGTTTGGTATCCACAAAATATACATTACATTTAAAGATATACTGGCTAAAATACGTTTCGCATTGCCTCATACTGCAATGTTAACAATGTAGGCAAATTCTGACATCAGTCGCTGATAGGCGCAAAATATCCATTAGACCAATTCATTTGGCAGCGTATATGCTGGATCCTTCAGCTCAGGGTGTTAAACTTACTCAAGATGAAGAACTTCAGGCTATGAGGTTCATACACGATTTAGGCCAGCAACTAAGTTTACATAATGTAATGACCGAACTGGCTTGTTACAAAGCTAAAGAAAACTTTTGGGCCAGACAATTTATATGGAATTCAGTGCGTAGCATTGAGCCTATTGTGTGGTGGAAAGGAATCTGTAGTTCGACTGAGCTAAGCAAAGTAGCGGTACGCATCCTGTCAGCTTCGTGCACATCAGCAGCAACCGAGCGTTCCTTCAGTATTCAAGGATATAGACATAATAACAAAAGAAATCGACTTTCAACGGAAAGAGCCGCAAAAATTTCATATATTTGTTACAACTGGAAACTTAAACATAAACTTAGTAATGAGAACAATCAGTTAGAAGAAGAAAATGAAAACGAAAACATAACAGAGACTTTTATAGACCAACTTAATGAGAGCTATGATGAAAATGAAACCGGAATAGAGAGTTCTATAGACCCGATAATATTGAATGAACGACTACAACGAACCTACACCTTCAACGTCAGAGGAAGCCAGACAGCCTTTACATTTTGTCGTCTGTAACAATGATAATGGAGAATCCGATAGTTATAGATTGTTAAGTAGGTCATTTGTTTTTGATTAGTACCAGAAAAAAGATTTTTCTTGGATTATTTTATTTCACCTAATTATGTGTAATTCAATAAAAGAATAATAATTAAAAACTAAATGTCATTTATGCATAAAAATCATTTACACCCGAAAGGGTGGAAATCGGGTGTTTATCCCAAAACACCCGGTTTAAACCCACCTGGGTTTAAACCCGGGTGGGTGGATTGCCCATCTATAGTTAGGTAGTCATGTTTGGCTTTTAGTTAGAGCATGGTACGAAACGATCAGTCAGCGAATACGACACGCACTTGGCTGTTATAAAAACTACGGAACCCTACACTGCGCGTGGCCCGACACGCACTTGACCGGTTTTAAATTAAAGGAACATGACATCAATTGTTTTAAACAAAACTATCGGTCACACTTATCGAAATAAGTTGCGAAATTCAATTAGTGCGTACACTAAGTACTTAATAAATTATGCTTCGATTTATCAGACAATAATTGATACAGAAAAATCACTTAAATTAATAACAAGAAAATCAACTCTTAACAAAATAATTCACTTGAAACTTTGTAGATAGGTTACTCAACTGATGTAAATGAGCACTAAGATTTTTGGAAATTCCCCCCTAAAAGTGTAAAAAGCGGATCTTTTTACTCCGGGGAATTTATATGAAACTTGTTTATGAAATTTTTTATTTTTTCAATGATTCATTTTAAACTTTTTATACATATACTTAGGTTCCTCAAGTGATGTGAATGAGCACTAAGAAAGGATTTTTGAAAATCCCCTAAAGAGTGTAAAAAGGGTGAACGAGTTTATATGAATCTTTTTAGTTCTTCACTGGATTCACTTGGAATTTTATACTGTGGTTTCTCAAATGATACTGCCTACCGGGGTTGCGGTAACGATCTAACGAGATACCGCTGCCCCCGGAACGTAAAGGCAATTGGCCGGTGTGATAGCTGCCATGGCTCACGTCGCGCACAAATGATTATTATTTTAAAAAACTGCCATAAAAACCTAGGAACTAATACCTTTTTTTTTTCTGGGTAGGATAATCATCGATTGACTTCTCCCGCTCTGGGTGGAGCGAGCGGAAGGGAGTGTCAGACTTCTACCGATTAAAAACCCACCCTGTTCCTTCAGCTGCCCTTAAGTTCCAGGACCGCGGTATCTCGTTAGAACATTCCCGCAACCCCGGCAGGCAATGGCCCTATAGGACCTCGTCACTATTGCTGACAGCTCTATGAGGCGCGCGTATAACTAAACGCGCCGCTGACCTGGGCCTGGTCCTTACCGGACGGTGAGCTACCCCTGCTCGCCGTCCGCAAGCACGCGCCTGCGGTAGCCGGAGATCTGCACGCGATCCCCGACGCCCGGGGAGTCTCCCGCGGCAGCTGGGGCGTGAAGAGATGCCTCTCTCTCGCGTGTTCGGCCTCCTCCTTTGCTAGACTCCGACTGCATCCCATTCCCTCTCGCTCCACACCATGGTCTGAACCAGGGCCGGGCGCGAGAGGTCATCGCCGCCTCCACGAGGAAACGGCGCTGCTCCTCCCAAGCAACACCTCGACCGTGTGCTCCACCGTGTCCCCCGGGTGGTCCTCACAATGACGACACCTGGGCGTGTCCCCGCTCCCGCTGTATCCGAAACAGGTACCTCTCGAAACAGCCATGTCCAGTTAGCACCTCCGTTAGGCGGAAGGTGAGGACGCCGTGGCGTCTCTAAAGCCCTTCTCAAAGAGGGGACATACCGCCGTGATTGCGGCGTGCCCAGCTCTCGGTCGCGACAGCCGCTCTTTTCATGCCACCGTGAGATCGCGCCGGAGCTCTGTCCGCTGTGCCGCGATTTGCCGCGGGTCAGGCCGTTGCGCCCCTATTCCGGGGAGCCCTCGTCCGGGGAGCCCTCACATTTCAAAAAATGACATTCCGGCATGCCCCCAGTCGGCGTTTATTTTTTTTTGACAATACGCTTTTGTAAGTACTATTGAACACAACATAACTTAGCTCTTTTTAATAATCTTACTGTACAATATATGAAAAACTACCAGTTTACCAGTTTTGTATTATATTTTTAAAATTAACCTTAAGTATATTTTGTGGATAACTGTTATTGTCTACTCATTTAATTATAGATACGTGCATATTTTAGAATATTATCTCTAATAATAAATAAATAAATAAAATTTTGTTGATGGTTGAATCCTCCTTTTTGCTACTCATGATATTTAATTAAGTAGAAGGTTGTAACTGTTTATGAAAAAGATATCAGTCCACTAAAACGTCACTCCGTGACTTTTCACATAAGTACGTACATTTTGGTACCTACATATTTTTGGCAAAATTGTGGTGGCTTCTTAACAAAAGCTAATTACCAGGAATTGAAGTTGAAATTAAATATTTCACCATGACGGGTGCAGGTCCTTCCACCTCGCAAGGGCTACAATGTAATTATCAACTAATCGACACTAAAAATGGAGGAAAGATGTTATTGCATGCGGGATATCGCTATTTATTTTCAAGAAATAATAAATTTTCAAGTGTGTGGGTGTGCACCAATAAAAGACGTCAGAAATGTACCGCTTCAGTGAAATTAACGAATGAAAATGACAATGTACAAATTCAGATGAAACATTCTATTGATTGTAAACCAGATGCACCAAGAAACAAAATTAGTGTTGTCATGGACAAAATAAAGAAAGAAGTGGCGACAAACTTCGATCCAATAAAAAAAAAATTTGAATCTTAGACTGCAGAGTTAAAGCATCAAGGTTTTGATGCAGAAATTCCAATCTACACCAATGTTAAGACCGTACTTTACGATTATAGAAACAGAGCCTTAAAAGTTCCAAAAACAAAATTTAACGACCCATCAGACGTCATCATTCCCGAAAAAATCCAAAATCATCTTTTGATTGACCACAATCATAACGGCAACAGGATCATTGTATTCGCTTCTGAGAAGGCGTCAACTGAAGTAAAAAACGTGCGTGACTATTTTTGCGACGGAACATTTAATTGCTGCCCCATGCCTTTCACGCAAATATTTACAATACATGGAGATGTCGGATGTGGGCATAATATTAATGAATCAAACGTTGTCCCCATGTTTTACGCGCTTCTTGTAAATAAAGAGAAAGGCACATATAATACAATGTTTTCCAAAATAAAAGAAGCTTTACCGGATTTCAACCCCATAAAATTTACGCTTGATTTTGAAATATCTGCAATGCGAGCAATCAATGAGGTCTTTCCACAAACATCTATACATGGATGTTTTGTTCACTTCCAAAGAAGCATATGCAGGAAAGCTAAATCTTTGGGCTTAATGGACCACGAGGAGACAGTACAATATATAAAGCTATGTACCAGTTTAGCGTTCCTTCCTAAAGAAGAAATAGAAGATGGCTGGTTAGCTATTATAGAAAAAAGGTAAAATTAAATTATTTACACACAATTATTCTACGAATTAACAAATAATATAATATTATACTTTGTAAGATTTATTACTATAGCTTTAATTTTTTATTGGTTGGCTTGCGTTTGACCACAATCTCACTTGATGATAAACGAAGTTGTGGTCGAAGACGAACCACGGTTACTTTGAAGTAGCCTATTCACTCTTGACTTTAAAGACGAAAGGAAAGATTATAGTTATTACGAAATACAGAGTGAAAATTTAATTATACTGAAAATTTCTGTTTCAGTTATCCAGATGAACAAGTGACCAAATTTAATGATTATTTTGTAAAACAATGGCTTGAACCTGAAGGGATGATAGAAAAGTGGTGTTGTTTTAAAGAACGTCATAGAACTACAAATTTAGTAGAGGCATGGAACCAAAGACTTCAAGCGTTCCTGGGTAGAAAACCCTCTTGGTTATCATTTTTAGCAATGATAGAATTGGACATTTCCACGTACGACACTGCGCAAGAGAGGTATATACTTGAACCAATACATAATAATAAATAATTATAACCAATTTGAAAAAAAAAATGATTTAATCTATTCAGATATTATTATGTTGTTTAAGTAGTGAAATAGCTCTCTTATGTCAATTTACGCATTTTATCCTTTATTAATATATTCATTTACCTTATAAACGTACCTTATATTAAGTAGGTATGCTTGTTTCAACAGATTGAAAATCAAACAAAAATCAATAACGAAGAGGAGCATCAAAAGTAAAAATATTGACAAAGCTATTGCTGGATTGACGGAAGATTACAAAAAAAACAAGATAACAATGATTTCGTTTTTAGAAATGATTCGCCCATTTGTTGTACTTAAGCAAAAACTGTAATTTATTTTCACTATGTTTTTTATTTTGTTTAATATATGATTATGTATAGTTATTAAATTTTTAAGGTATTTCGTAGTGAGTATTAATTTAATGTAACAAACCTGTCTTTAACATTTTTGTTCTCAACATTACTTACTGATATGTCTTGAAAACAAATAAAAATGGCCGCGTTCTGGCTGAGGGCTCGCCGGAATGTCATTTTTTGAAATGTGGGGGCTCCCCGGACGAGGGCTCCCCGGAATGGGGGCGCAACGGCCTGACCCTTTGCCGCGGCAGTGGAGTTAGGAACTAATACCTACAGAATTAATGATTTAAAACATATATTTTTAATTACATAATTAATTACAGGTATTCGATTATCAGATTCAGATTATGACTACATATCTGAGGAATATGAGAAATAGGAATATAAAAAATTACAGTTGTTTGTATGGTGTCTAGTTCGATAATTTCCGTATTTTTTCCGATACTGCCGTTTTGTAAGGATGAAAAGGGTTAAGATTGCCGTTTCAGCTGTCTATTAGTTTTTTGTTTAATTTAAAGGCATCGAAACATGGTCTGATCACGTATATCGTCGCGTGGTCAGATATCGCTGGCAGTTTACGTAATTTTTATGATACGCTTTGGAATATAAAACTTTGAAGCGAATCGTCTAATGAAGATAAAAAGTTACTATTCAACAAACCGATATAGTAGGTACACTGCACAAAAGAGCTGGCAACATAATTTGTAAATGACATTTGCATGTGGCAATGTTCTGTTTTTTAATCTCAGACCAAAGAGTATGTAATACACTATGTTTTATCTCAGACTAAAAAACAGATTAAAAAACAGGTTATAGAATAAGTAATAAAAGACATTTTTAGAACTTTTCTTTGCGTGTTTATTTGGTTGTATGTTTGACGGAGTATCAAACGAAAACTGCTATATTCAATTCACGGGATTGATTAAAAACAAAAAGCCCGTATCTTAACTTGATATAGTCTTTATTTCATTAAAATTAATCCTGCTGATCAAAAGTTATTAGGATTTAAAGCCAGAGCAGGGCCGAGCCGTCCCTATGTGCGAAGTGTGCGGCGCACACAGGCGCCAAAGCAGAAGGGGCGCCGGATGTAATGCCAGAATTAATAATTGAAATTATTTTTGTAAAACTACAACATATTATTCTTTATAATTAAGTAGGTACAAACAGTGTAAAGTTAAACCACAGGCGTGAGTATTGTCTTTGGAGACCCAAGACAATACTCACGCCCGTCGAAAAAATCTTAGGCGCTTTACGCATTTTGCACACAGGCGCTGTCAAAGGTCAGTGCAGCACTGAGCCAGAGAGTCAGAGTATTAACACCGGTATAGTCAATAGATAGTAGGATAGATTACCATTATTAGGAGTTTCATTATTTTGGGATTATTTGTCAGTTTGGTTAAAAAGTTTTGTGTTTGGGGTGGGGAGTGTTGGGTAGTTTGTGGGGGGACAACCAGGGGCGGATCTACCTATGGGCTATTTGGGCTGCAGCCCAGGGCCCCGTGGATATAAGGGGCCCCCTGCCAGTGCTCATTAAAAAATAGACGATACTTTTTAATATATATATATAAATATATATAATAAATCGGAAATATGTAAAATTAACATAATATTGGCAGCGCCATAATCGATCAATCCGACGACTATCGAGAACGAAGCAGGGAATTCCCTTGTCGCTTATCAATGATCAGGTATTCAGTATTTTTAGCTAAAGAGGGCGTTTTGTTACAAGGAACTACCCGCAGCGCAATTGCGTCGGGTGATTTCGTGTGCTATTAAGTGATAAGTAATTTATACTAATTAAATTAAAATTATTTCTAAAACGTAACCTATGCTAGAAAGCTTTTTACACAGTCAAAGATTATATTGAGGGCAAAAATGAGCTGCATCAATAATGTACCTACTCATGTAGGCTTTTTAATATATTTTGCTGAGTTAATAATTGGCTTTCTAAAGTATTGTATATACTTTTTAACATATTGTTTCATTTTAATTTTTTTTATTATTTATATTTTTATAATTGTAAATGTGAGGAATATGTAAGTTATTATTTCTTTTTATGTCATTTTCATTATAATTTATAGTTGATGCCTGGCAGTTTGAGTATTTGTGTGGCCTACCCAAATGTTCTTACTTTGATATTGTTCGTCAGATAGTTGAGCCCCTTAAGTTCGAAGTTGAGCTACACGATAACTGACAAATGCTGTCTGGACAGGTCCGCTCAAATCTGCGTGCAAGGAGCACGCAGATTTGAGCGTCCTCAAAAGACACATCAGATATGAACTTTCACGCTTCTCATATGGTTTGACGAATACAAATTATATGGACTTTAAAAGAGACGTTGACCTCTGAGTTAGTTTTGGTGTTTCTTCTCAGAATAGTCAGTTATCAAACACCGGCCTCATCTACCTTAACTTAAAACACAAAAAAATACATTTACCTAAAAGTGTTATTTATAACCAATTTACAAATAAATATTTCATTTCATTTCAGTAATAAATATCAGACTTGAACCTTGAATTATGAAAAGATCCTACAATGCTCTTAATTTAGGAAATCTATACTAATATTATAAAGCAGAAAAGATTGTTTGAACGCGCTAATCTTCGAAAGTACGGGGTGGATTAAGATAAAATTTGGTATGGAAGTAGCTTGAAGCTTGAGGAGGGTTATAGGCTACCCGACTGCTAGAATATTTTTTAAATATTTGATTTTAATAACAGGGCTTCGCTTTACCCATGAAATGTTTTGCCGTACTGGCGTATGGCAAAACAGCGATTTCAATTCAAACCATATACTGTCCTCTCATGTCTAATTAACCTGTATTATGCATACATTAATTTATATTTAAAAATTATATTTTTAAAAGAGTAACTGTGGAGTTTCTTGTCGGTTCTTCTCCATATAAAACGACCAATTTCGAACCGTGCACTAACTTTTGACGTTTTGAAAGTGCCCATGTAGGCTTATTTGAAATAAATATTTTGAGTTAGATAATAATATTTTTAGGGTTCCGTACCCAAAGGGTAAAACGGAACCCTATTATTAAGACTCTGCTGTCCATCCGTCTGTCACCGGGCTGTATCTCATGAACCGTGATAGTTAGACAGTTGAAATTTTCACAGATGATGTATGTCTGTTGCCGCTTTAACAACAAATATTTATTTTATTATTATAATAAATATTTAAGGGCTCCCACACTACCAACGGGTCTTTTTGCTCGATTTGGATAACGGCAACGCTTGAAATATTCACAGAATATTTAGTTATATATTCACTTTGAAAATAAATAATTAAATTAAAATAAAACAAATATTTAAAGGGGGGCTTCCATTCAACAGACATGATCTTTTTTGCCGTTTTTATAGATAATGGTACGGAAATCTTCGTGCGCAAGTCCGACTTGCACTTGGCCGGTTGCTAAGAATTCTAATTTAAAATTAATTTTACTTTAAAACATGGAATTCTTATTTCAAAGATTGTCATAATGTAATGGTTAGCGTTCTGTTTTCATTGTATTTGAATATTTTTCGTCATCACGGGTACGTTAAAAATGCCACCTTTATTTGCAGATTAACTGTCTATAACAACTAAACAAAATTTTTATTTTGCAATAAGTTGACATTATTAAACCACAATCCAGTAACAACTCCCTTCAGACTGTTCCTGATTATATATTTTTAAGCGTTTTTCTGATCAAATTCAAAAATTCGAGTAATTATGGAATATGAGTACCGTCGTAGCAGCAAAGCCTCGTTGTCGTCGCTGATGTTGCGGGTCGTATGCACAAGCGGCACGCAACATCAGCGACGACAACGAGGAATTGCTGCCACGACGTTTACGGACGAACACTACAAATGAATGCACCACCCGTTATTAGTTTTCTCGCTTCCGATCTGGAAATTTCGACCTGAAAAATGAACAACGTGGTCGTCCAAAAACTGGTCGATAATGACGAACTAAAATCGTTTGTGAGCGCGGGTGATACTCAATCCACGGCTGAATTAGCAGCAGCTTTCGACGCTAGCATCAAATCAATATTGGTTCACTTGCGTCAAATTGGCAAGGTAATAAAGCTTGACGTCTGCCCCACGAATTCAGTACCCATCAGCACGAAGGACGCATCGAGACGTACCTTGCACTGCACAACAGGCACATAAACGAAAGAATTTTGTTGCTTGCGACAAAAAATGGATCCTGTTCGATAATCGCAAGCGCTCAGCAAATTGGTTGGATCCTGGTTTAGCATCTAAACAATGCCCTAAACGAAAACTAACCCCTAGAAAAGTGATGTTTTGATGAAAGGTGATGTTTGGTTGTCTAACCCCGGTATCATTCATCCCAGCTTCTAACCAAACAGGGTGAGCATTGCTGCCGAACTGAACACAATGATGGAGAAGCTCGCACAGTTCCAACCAGCTTTGTTCAATCGCTCTGCTCCGCTGCTCCTGCACTAACTCATACTATACAGCTGACGGTCTACAAGTTACAAGAGCTGGGGTTGGAAGTTTTCCGCCATCCGTCGTATACTAACTAGACTTTGCGCCTGCAGATTTCTATTTTAACCTGAATTTGGATAATTTCTTGGCGGAAAAAAAATCATCACCCGAGAAGCAGTAAAAATGCCTTTGAAGAATTTGTTGCCTTCCGACCAACTGATTTCTTCAAGAAGGGCATCATAATAAGCTACCACTGAGTTGGAAAAGATACATTGATTGTATGGGTGTCTACTTTGATTAACAGAAATAAAAATATAGAAATAAATACGTTATTAACTTATTTCATGAAAAACGGCAGTTTCATTGGTAAGGATCTAATATATTCAGATGAACACCTGACGTAAAGAAGAAGTAATCTTATTTTTGAAAATAAAGTAGTTCATGTTTTCACTAATTGCTATACCATCTTAAATATTAATTATTTTGATATTAACAATCTCTAGCTGTTAAGCGGAGCGCTCTTTCACCAAGATGTCTTATATCGAAAACAAATATACGACAAAAATCATTTATCATTTGTAAATTCTTTCCATATATTATGATTTAAAAAGGATTAGTGATAAGCAAATAACTGCTTGTACTTATATAAATTACTATACTAGCACTTAATACAGGCCTGATTCTTCCATCTCCCTTTCACTACTGATCTATCAGACGTACTGCAGGGTACCATCCTCATTTGATCAATATATCATCTTGTCACACTAAGCGATTTTCCTCTACATTTATTGTGCCCACGGCCAAGTTTTGGAACTCTTTGCCGGCTTTTATGTTCTTTTCCACATATGACTCGTCTGCAGCCTTTAAAGTAAGAGTGAACAGGCAACTTCTGTACTCTGTCGTTCTGTAGTAGACCTCTTCTGTCGTTTACTATCAGGCGTGATCGAGGTCAAGAGCGGGCTCATCAGTAATAAAAAAAATATAAATAGAAACTCTTATTAAATAAATTGAATTTCGTCGCTGCGCCTGCCAAATTCCATTTATGCATTTTTTCATTTTTACGTGCACTTTTTTGCTTAAAAAAATTCTAGCCCCTTAAATGACTGATCGTTTTTGCAACTTTTGTATTTTCATAATATATTAAATAAACATCTGTGCTGTGGTATCAATAATTTTGCCGAGTTTTTTATTACCAATTCCATAACATGTTTTTTGTTGTTTCCCAAAACCTTACAAAAATCACTTATGGAAATTGGCAGGCGCAACGACGATTTAATCCATTTTAATCCTGTACCTTATTTTCATCAAATAGATATAGAAAACAGTTTCTTGACAAAATGACAATTATTTGAATAATTAAGGGGCCCCCGAGCAGTTGTAGCCCAGGGCCCCACAAATTCACGATCCGCCCCTGGGGACAACAACTAGAATCGTTTATGGAGTAGGCTCGAGTCATTGAAAAGGAGGCTTGAGTAGTTTAGGGGGAGCTTGAGACGATGGAGGGAGGATGTCGTTTGGGGGGATTGAGTCATTGGTGGGACATTTGGCGGTGTTGTGTAAGCTGTTTGTTATGATTATACTTCTTTGGAATCAGCTTCCAGTACAATATTAAATACTTCGGAGAGGGAGCTAATGGGATCCTAAAGTGACTCCCCAGTGAATTAAGTTGAATTAATCATTTATCATTACATTCAGACTCTATAATAAAAACTTTTTTGCAAAAAAATAAAACCGACTTCCATATCAAAACACTACAAAGCCAAAAATAATTTTAATTTCGGTAGTCGGTATTATTGATTTTGTATTTTTTTTTTTCACACCGCCTTCCGAAATTAAAATTATTTTTGGCTTTGTAGTGTTTTGATATGGAAGTCGGTTTTATTTTTTTGCAAAAAAGTTTTTATTTTCGCGCTTTTTAGTGGGTCAATTTGTAATTAATCTAGTTAGAAAAGCCAAAATGTCAACTACAAAAAACTAAAAACGCCCGAACAAAAAACACAATATAGAGTAACCGAAAAGATCATCAATGTAAATATATTTTTTAGACTTTTGTTGATTTTTCAGAAACGGCTTGATCGATGTCGATAAAATTTTCATGGGACCATTTGGGAAGTATATATATACCCTTTCCAACAAAAAAAGAATTTTTCAAATCGGTTGGCGAGCGACGGAGCTATGCCCGAACAAACATAAAAAAAAAAAAAAAAAAAAAACAAACATCCGAATTGAGAACCTCCTCCTTTTTCAGAAGTCGGTTAAAAAGTTGTGTTGTTGAACAATAAAATATGTAAGCATCGTAATATGAAATAAATGCGTCGACTAAAGAACCTCCTCCATTTTTGAAGTTGCTTAAAATCTTCTGAATTGGTGGTATCCTCAAACAGTGTTTTATATTAAAAAAACACATAGTTGAGTTCTAACATCCATGTGAATGAAGTCGCAGGCAGGCGTGTGTAACTCTTTACAGAACCGACTCACTGATTTGAATCATTGAAGTGATTCAAAAGATTGGTTCAGTAACAACGTTTCAAATGCATCATTTGGATCTGAAACATTACTTTGCTCTGGCTCATTTCGCGCGACGCATCGCTCGTATGGCGACTGAGCAGTGAGCGAACGAGAGAGGGAGACAGACACACTGAGTTACTTCAACTATTGACTCTCGTATCCTATGCACGAAGATCGACTTTATTTATAATCTCACTTATTACAGTAAATATGTAGACATAAAACATTCAGTATTGATGCCTCAAAACATTTCTAAGTATGTCTCGAATAGTAAACGCCCGCAACGCAACATAAGATTGTTACATTTCTATACATGATGTAACGTCGCGGGCGTTTACTGAGTAATTTGAGCCGATGATCCATATGAGCCAAATGAAACATATCAGTGTTCCGGATCATTTCAGTGATCGAGATACAAATGTTCCAATCTCAAAAATGATACACTTTGCCCACCTCTAGTCGCAGGCACAGCTAGTCCAAGCTATTATTTAGAAATTGTACAAACAGAACTCAACTTCGCCCCTAAGACGACCCACTGACCCATGTTTCGGTCAGTGAGTATTTTAGGATTTCTTGATTCAAAACCAGGACAACATAGTGTTAAGACTTCATGAGAAAGAAAACAGATTGTACTATTTCTAAAATTTATTACAATAACAATTTACAATTTTCTTACCTATAGAAAAATATACACAATTTTACTTCTTAGCTTCTGCTGAAACTTCAGTTTTAAATCCTAATTTGTTCCAATCTTCTTTAGCCATAAGGTTATTGTCCATTCTGCAACCTAGGTAATTTTTTGCTTCATCTCGACACAAGGAATTATCACCGTTGTGGTTTAATAAGCACTTCATATATTTTCTCATACTTTCCTTACAAACTCCGTCGTGATCCAGAGGAAAACTGCCCTTATCAGGTGGAGTCGGTATAAACTGTTTTTGGCCAAAAGTCATTGCAGTCGACATTTTAAAATATTACAGCAAAACTCTTATTTTTTATAAATAACTAGAAAGCAGATATTACTGGTAGATTTTTTACTGCTATATGCTTATCAGATTTTCTTAGAAATTTTCAATGTTTATCTTTTTATAGTTTTTTTTATGAGCAGCTGACACTTGCTTGACGTTCATGAACTATGTTATTGAATGACAATTTGTTATCTATCAGCTGGTTATCAATTTTATTTTCGTTCTTAAAAATGAATATTTCCGTCTAATGTTAGGTAAAATTAATTATAAAATATAACCCGTTTTAATCAACCTTAGTTTGCTGACTAATAAATTCGCTAATCTTTTATTAATTTTTTTGCCTACATAATTTTTCTGTAAACTAGATATCAGTGTTAAGCCGGCTCTTCACGTTGGCCAACACAGTGGCGAATGTAGTGGCCAGCATATTGACCAAGAGTTCGTGATGGCGTCCACACGTTGGAAGGTCGTTCAGTTTGCTTTGGATCAGGCCATTGTGCGGACGTATTTATTAAAATGGATATTGAGGCGCTAATTTCTGCTTCTTGGGTTCCACAAACAATTTATGGCTTGGTAGAGCTCTATAAACCGAAAAGTTTCTTCGTTATTAGTCATTACTGACTTTTTGTTTACACTAGTTATTACCGACGCGTGACTAAAAAAAAATAACAAAAAATAAAACCAACTTCCATAATTATCAAAACTGACGTGTTGACATGTAGTCGGTGTTATTGGTTTTGTATTTTCTTTTTTTTGACACCTCCTTCCGAAATTAAAGTTATTTTTGCCTTTGTAGTGTTTTGATATGGAAGTCAGTTTTATTTTTTGTTAAAAAGTTTTTTTTTCACGCTTTTTAGTGGGTCGGTTTGTAATTTATCTAGTTACAAAAGCTTCGACCGAGTGAACATATTCTTTTTTAGAGATAAAAATTAAGCCGATATCCTTCTCCAAGGCCTAATGTATCTCTGTATCAAATTTCATCAATATCGTTTAAATGGTCTAGAGGTGCAAGCATGAAAGACTCACAGTCAGAATTACTTTTGCGTTTTATTATTAGTAGCGATATTAGGGATGATAAGATACATTTTCTGATTCGGCTTTCTTCGTGTTAGTTGGCAAAAAGATTTAAAACATTTACTCTTAACGCTCTTTTATAGAAGTACTTGTTTTAGAAAAACTTTTTTGCACAGAATAAAACCGACTTCCATATCAAAACACTACAAAGCCAAAAATAACTTTAATTTCGGTAGTCGGTGTTATTGGTTTTGTATTTTCTTTTTTTCACACCGCCTTCCGAGATTAAAGTTATTTTTGCCTTTGTAGTGTTTTGATACAGAAGTCGGTTTTATTTTTTGTTTAAAAGTTTTTTTCACGCTTTTTAGTGGGTTGGTTTGTAATTTATTTAGTTACAAAAGCCAAAATGTCAACTACTCATCAACTTTGCTTTTCCCGATGCAGAGCCGTTAACTTTTGAGGAGTTCTTCTGATACTTCACCATCAGCTCTACATCGCCATATGCATTGTGACGAGCATAAAGTGCTTAACATCTATATTCAAGTAACCGAATCGCTATCCACGAAATACTTATTATTGAGTAGTTTCTGTGGTCATCTGTGGTCTTCATCATTCATCATCATTCATCAGTTCCACTTCCCCAAATGGTGCTTTTCGACAGCAATTGCACAAGATACTATAAGAAATACTCAAAACGCTATAGGTGTGCCTATAATATTTGAAGAGTTCCCTTGATTACTCCAGGATCCCATCATCAGATCCTGATTTCATAACAATGGAATCAACTAGAAAATATACCCTTTCAAACGAAAAGAGAATTATCTAAATCGGTCCAGCCGACTTCGAGTTATGAGGTAACATGCATTAAAAAGAAGTTCAAGATGAACTGAGAACCTCTTTCTTTTTTTGAAGTTGGTTAAAAATTTGAATCAGGTGCGTGCTATCGTTCTGGGAGCTCGTAGCAAACTAAACGCGCAGCCAACGTGTGGATGCAGTGGCCAATACGCGGCCAACAACCCTTTGATCTTTTGCAAAAAACCGGCACCACACGGATCTCGCGCCAACTCGTCGGCCATCATTCCAATAAATACAACCCAAGATGCACAAACACCCCCTCTACACGTTGGCCAATAGGCACTGGCCACTACATTCGCCACTGTGTTGGCCAACGTGTAGAGCCGGCTTTATGTGTATGTTTTTTTTTTTTTCTTTTTGGTTTTGGCATTGCACTGTTCGTGCTTATTGCCACTGACAATATTTTATTTGATCAAAACGTAGGAATCAATTACTCGCGAAATTATAAAATAATACAACAGGAAATTTGGAATAGGAAAGGAGATTAGTTTTATTAAATAAATATAATAATAACAAGATAAATGGAAATCGTACAACAGAAAAATGTACATAACCATTTAACGACACCAGGTGGCCCAACAAAAAGGCCGACTCGGTGCATAAACTAAGAAATAATATGTACATGATAAAATAAGTACATTTTTTTAATATTAATGCTTAAATAGCTATATCGTTATTTACAAGAAAAAGAGCTATGGTTTTATAAATATCTACATTAAAATTAAACAAAATACATGAAATAGAAGTGGGAAAAGGGACTCGGAGGGAAACAAGGCTTTGGAAAAGTGAGGAGTGGTCATAAAGGGGGCAGGAAAAAATAAGGTGGTTCAGATCTCCCACTTCAGCGCCACATTCACACGCAGGGTTCTGCACAATGCCAAGCCTGGCAAGATGAGAAGGAGTGCATACGTGACCCAATCGCATACGTATGAATATTGTTGTAATCTTTTTGCTTAACTTGTACTTGCTAAACCAAGGTTTCATAAAAATTGAT
Organism: Tholera decimalis; assembly: GCA_943138885.2. Classification (NCBI taxonomy): domain Eukaryota; kingdom Metazoa; phylum Arthropoda; class Insecta; order Lepidoptera; family Noctuidae; genus Tholera; species Tholera decimalis. Next base: position 16,526,605 of record OW964558.2, read on the forward strand.
GGCTGAATAGTACGATAAAATTTCCCTTTCACTGATTGCTCGGACCAAAGCTGACCCCAGGATTCCTGTAGATAAACCCTGGGCAGAGCTGCCAGATCTTGGGAGTTATTTTTGTACGGAAAAACGTCTCCACACAACACGGCATCATTAGCTAACTGATCAGCTCTCTCATTACCCAGAATGCCACAATGTGAGGGTATCCACGCAAAATGTACTGAATACCCCCTAGTAAAACACCTAAAAAGAAGTTCACGTGTTTCAAATATAATATAAGGATTATGAGAATAGAAAGGAAATCTGGCCAAAGATTGTAAGGCACTTCTTGCATCAGTTAAGATGAGTGAATTCCGTAAGCCCATCATAAGTATATACTCGACAGCTTTGAATAGACCGTAACATTCTCCCGTAAATACAGATGATTCGGGGGGAAGCTTTATTTTTTGAATGATATTATATTGGGAGTGGTATACACCTACACCCACACATGAGTCTCTTCCATGTTTCGAAGCATCTGTAAACAAGAGCTGACAACCCTTCCAGTCTCTATCCATAGTAAAGTTAAAGTTAATGTTATGACATACGTCTTCACGGTAAATATTAAGGTTATAATGTATGTTTGGTGACATAATTAATGAACTGTAATTACAATGAAATATAGGAAGAAATTGAGATTGATGACAGGGAGCTTCAATTGCATTGTATTTTCTAAAGCTTTTAACTAAACACGGAGTAGCTTTGTGTCTCCAGTAAGTGGATGAAATTACTTCTTCCGAGAGAAAGGAAAGTTTATTTCGCAAAGGATGATAAGTAAATTGCAAACACCGAGCCATAAATCTATCAGCTAAAAATTGACGTCGTAAATGAAGTGGAGGGTCTCCACATTCCACCTGAAGACAATTAATAGGACTGCTTTTCATTGCACCTGAAACCACTCTGAGTGCCTTGGACTGAACACTGTCCAGTTTCTTAAGACCAGCAACATTAGCAGGTTCCAGCAAAAAAGTCCCATAGTCCAATACGCTTCTAATCAAGGTGTTGTACAGTAGTTTTAATGAAAAAGGATGTGCTCCCCACCAAACACCAGAAAGACATCTAATTATGTTGATATTTCGTTCACATTTAGCAGCTATATATTCACAGTGTGGTAAACCAGTAAGATGTGTATCTAGAATAAGGCCTAAAAATTTAACCTGGTTTTTAACGGGCATTGGGATATTATTGTACCTTACTGTAACCATAGGAGGCTTACGCATTCTAGTAAACAAGACAATGTTGCTTTTATCAATTGACAGGTGCAGACCATTGGTTTCTAGCCAAGTCTTCAGTAAGCTTAGAGAAGAGGTTAAGGAAGTACAGATATTTACAACAGAATGACCAGGTAAATAAAGAAGTAAATCATCTGCATATTGAAGGACTTGTACTGACTCATTTAGAGAGGATTCCAAATCATAAGTGTAGATATTGTAGAGAATTGGACTAAGTACAGAACCTTGAGGGAGACCTTTCCATACAAGACGGGTAAATGTATACCCATCAATATGAAGATTTATAGATCTCTCTGAAAGCATGTTAATTATGAACTTAGAAAGCATTGTTGGAACTTGTAATGAATTAAGTTTTTGTTCTAGGATTGATACCAGGACATTATCATAAGCTGAACTAATATCCAGGAAAGCAGCAATTACAGAATTATTAGAAGAGAAGGCTAAGCGAATATCAGTTGTGAATACACCAAGGCTGTCCATTGTACTTTTACCCTTCCTAAAACCAAACTGTGATGTAGCTAGCAAGTTTTTGCTTTCCAAATACCACTCCAAACGATTCTTAATAAGATGCTCAACAATTTTAGCGAGAACTGTAGAAAGTGCAATTGGTCGATAGGAAGTAACATTAGAAGGAGGTTTGTTTGGTTTCAGAATGGGAATAATTGTTTGAGACTTCCAACTTGATGGGATGTTTCCAGATATCAAAGCTGAATTGATGAGATTTAAATATATTAAAAGGACAGAGTCAGACAGATTAGCTATAAATGAGTATGGTATACCATCTTCACCAGGAGCTGAATCCTTAACATGTGAAAGGACTCCTTTCAACTCACTTAGTGTAAAGAGAGAATTCAACTCAGAATTAGGAATAGGAACATAGGGAAAATGCATTAAAGATCTCTGTTCTGGGACTGAAGGAGGAGCTAAATGATCCATAAACTCATTGGCTAATTCTAATGGTAGTTTTGAGGCTGTTGTGTCATGGAATGCTGATCTGAATCGCCTAATATTTTTCCATACTAGAGATGCATTAACCTCTGGCGAAATAGATGCACAGAATCTTTGCCAACCTTCAAATTTCTTTTTTCTAAGGAGCTTACGAGTTGTACGAGCAGTTTCTAAGTAGGTATATCCCAAAATTGTGACAAGTCATAGTATGAACATAATTTTTTTCTGCTTCTTTTCTTTTTTTGATGGCCTGAGTGCACTCAGCATCCCACCAAGGTGGTGAAGGAATTTTGCCTGTAGCACAATTCTTAATAGGGAAAGTATTATCTGCCACCTCTATTAAAATTCTTGTAATTTGATTAGATAATAACTGAGGATCATGTAGTTGTAAGGAATAATTTAAAGCAAGGATTCTTTCTTCTACACAATTTTTGTATGTATCCCAATCTGCATTTTGGAGTCTATACTTTAATCGTGGTGTTGGATTGCAATCAGCTGGTTTTTTATGTGGAAAAGATATTATTAAAGGGTAATGATCACTACCATAAGAAGACGGTAAAGGAGACCAGGTTAATGTTGATGCTAACTCAGGTGTGCAGATTGAGAGGTCAGGGGCACTTATTCCCTCATCTGGATTTGTTTGGCGTGTTGGGAGACATGTATTTAAAATACATAAATTATTAAAGTCTAGTATTTCCAATAACTTTTCCCCATAGTAACTGGAACTAGAACTACCCCAGGACTGATGTTGAGTATTAAAGTCACCCATTACCAAAAATGGTTTAGGTAAAACTGAAAGAAGACTATTTATTTCAGAGAGAATATTTACAGTGGGACGAGAATAATATATACATACTAAACAGATTTTATTTACAATAGCAGCGATAGCAGATATATCGTCACTAAGACTTGGAAGAGGAAAAGATTGAAAAGATAAGTTATTTTTAATAAGTATGGCGACACCGCCATACCCGTCACTTCTGTCTGTTCTTAGACACGCATAGCCAGGAATTCTAAAAGAGAACCCTGGTTTAAGCCATGTCTCACAGAGAGCGACTGCAAAGGGATCATATTTGTTCAATATGTAGGATAGATCAGATTTTTTATTCACAATGCTGCGACTGTTCCACTGGACAATCTTGGATAGATTTGGATCCATTATTAAGGTTAAATAAGTTAGACAGCATATCAATTACAGTGGCAACGTTGGACGGTTCAATATTATTATTTTTAGATAAGGTATTAATTAGCATGATTATTAAATTTAAAATTTGACTCTCATTATTAGTTGTTGTTTTATTTTGGAATGCAACACCATTCCCTGACACAGAAACTTCATTATTGATTAATGCTTGATGAGCTGCGCGGTCATAACCCTTAGTTGTTGTTGGGGGATCCCGAGGTTTAAGGAATACCGTTTTTCTATGTGAGGAGACAACTGGTGTGTTACGTGATTGGAGCGACTTTTGTGAAGAAAAATGATTTTGAGTGGTATGTGATGGGGCAGATGTTACCACATCTGCATACAATTTTGAGATTGGTGGATGTAGTTGCGACGCTTCAGCATACGACACGCAGCTATGGGCCATATAATGCTTAATTGATTTTTGTCTCTCAAATTCTGGGCATTTTTTATTGATGGCGAAGTGAATGCCACCGCAATGACAACAATTACTTTTACTCTCATCTTCAATACTGCAAGTGTCAGCAGAATGCTTCTCCCCACACTTGAAGCACTGAGGGTTCGACCTGCATTGTACCTTTGTATGGCCAAAACGACAACAATTAAAACATTGGATTGTTGGGAATGTATACAATTCCACTGGCATGGAATTGTAACAACAAAACACGCGTTTTGGTAAAATTTGTCCGTCAAAGGTGAGCACGACTGTTTGGGATGGTTTCCACACAGGGGTCGGTTCGTGTACTTTATAGTTGAGACGCCTTGCTTTGATGACTTTCCCGCATCCAGCGGGAACGGATATATTTTCCACTATTTCCTCCGGAGACCATTCGGTAGGGACGCCTTTAATAATGCCAATACGGCACATTTATTGATGGAACAAATGCCTTCAATTTCTCTTTGGCCAAACTTGGGTCATTTATAAAAGAGTTAGCATCTACGTAACGGGAGAAGCTGAGCGATATTCTGTTTCGACCGATGCGTTTTAGAGAACCGTTAATGATGTTGCTGTATTTCCGATTTTTCAGGAAGTGCCCTAAAGTTATTGGGTGCAATGTCTGAGTTGAGTTTTGTGCATCAACCATTTTCTGAATGTGCACGACGTATGGCGACAGGTCTGTGGCTTCGTACAAAGACCTAGCAACCTGTGGCGCCTTCTGAGGAAGATCTGACCTGTTTTCAGTCTGGGGACCATCGCCATCCACAGAATGTGGAGTGGCTTCTTGGTGAACTTTAATTAAATTTACTGGTAGTACGTCTGATGTTACTTTTGATGTGGCTACTAAGTCATTATCACAATGACAATTTGATTGATTATTTATTCCTGTTGAGTGACCATTTCTCCTTCTTTTATTGCAGTGTTTACATATTTTTCGTGGAGCTCGAGCCCTTTTCCGCTCCGATCTGGTGATGGACGAGTCTGTGTCCATACTGGATTCATTAATAATAATATTATGCCCAACCGAGGGAACTGTGCCCCCCGGATCAGGCGGTTCATTGTCCATTGTGGCCACTGGCCAGAGATATATATATAAAAAAAAACTTACCCCTAAATATGAAGAGTTCTAACTAAAAACAATTAAACTAACTAATATAATGAATATTTACATATATCTACACAACTTATCTCCAATCGCAAACGTTTTTTTATTAATTTTATGAAAACGAAAGAAAAAACACGCCCGTCAAATTCGGAGATTCCCGCGCTTTTTTCTATGTGTATGTTATGCTGTCACTGTCATCAAGTGTCAAAATGTTCATTGATTTTGATTACACGTGCTTCGGACTTATTTACAAATAAATTTGATATAATTACTCCGTAATATGTCTCGACTCATAGTAAAGAATTTACCAAATAAGGTATGTATATACATGTGTTAAAAGTATATACGCGTCAACTAAATAAAATAACAATTTCTGGTTTGTTTAATTAAGACTGACTGGCTTATGTTTTTCTCTATCTTCTTCTTTCTTTGCTTATCTTGGATATATGTACTCCTCACTTTAGCCGCCAGTGTGATTCTAACTGCTCTAAATTTGCCTAAGTAAATCTCACCTCATTTACTACTTGATTAAATGATAAATGATCTTTATTTAGCAAATTGGTTATTAAATAACACTTTTACACGTAATTTTTTTGTAAATTTAAACTAGATGAGGCCAGTGTTTCCTAACTGACTACCCTGAGAAGAAACACCGAAACAATCTCAGCGGTCCGTCTCTTTTAAAGTCCACACAATCTATACTGGTTAAAAATATATGGGAACCTTGTAGATTACAGTCTGAGGCGATCTTTTGAGGAAAAATGCTCACAGATTTGAGTGGGCCTGTCCATACAGTGCTAGCATTTGTCAGATAACATATAGCTCAACTTAAAACAAGGATCTTAACAATTTGATGAACAATACCAGTAAAGTAGGCGGTAAAAAGCATTCAAACTGCCAGATAATCTTGTTTTACTCAAATAAAACAACCTACAAACCTAGATTGGTCTAAAATGGCCTTTTGAAGAAAGAACCACAAATTTGAGTAGACCCATCCTGTCAGTGCAAGCCTTTGTAAGTTAGTCTGTAAGCTCAGCTTTGGAAGTTTGGACAACTAAAGAGCTCAATGACCTTACGAACAATGCTAAAGAAGGGACATTTGAGAAGGTCACGAAAGTACTCAAACTGCCAGACATCATTGTAAGAGAGAGAAAGAGAAAAAAAAATTAATGGAAATTAAAAAAATCACATAATCCTCGCATTTAAGTACATAATTACTAAAAATAAATAAAACAAAAATATTATACTTAACAAAGTAAATATTCATCAAAATAAAATTTAAAAAAATATTATACTTTACAAAGTATTCATGTCAAAAAAAAAATAGTGAAATAAAAATGTAATGTAAAACAAGAAATTGTGATTGTAAACAACACTAATGCTCCCTGTATATCATTGGAGCAACTCAATCCCAAGCTTGTTTATCCTCAATGTAGTCTTTGACTGTGTTAAAAGCTTTCTGGCAAAGCTTACGTTTTATGACTATTTTAAATTTGTTGAGGCTCAGTTCTTGCAAATGGCAGAGTAGTTTATTATAAAAACGTACGCACTGGCATTTAAAAGAACCACCTATCTTCTTGAGCCTTGTTTTTGGAACGACAAAGTTGTGTTACATTATGGATATCACTATATTTTCTAAAGAGATTAATATATTTATATGCATACAAGAGATTCTCATAAATATACTGAGAGGATAGAGTCATTATATTAATTTGTTTAAATATATTTCTGAAGGAGTGCCGTGGACTTCATTTATAAATAGCACAAATGGCTCATTTTTGTAACACAAATATCATTCCCCCATAGCAAAATGCCATATGACATCACACTATGAAAATAACTGAAGTACACTGTTTAGTGTACTTCAGTTATTTTTTCGGCCCGTTTGGGCCATCTCTAAATCAGTCAGGCCATTAATTTTTCGAACGGCAAATGCTGCAGAGTTAAGTTTCTTTGGACAATTTGTCTATATGGGGGCTTCGCATCCAAAGTAATGCCTAAGAACACTATGGTATCGTCGGGTTTTTATGCTTTCACCCTTTTGTTGACTCACTTGTGTTTTAAGTTTTTAAGCTAAAATGGTCACTAACAGTATCATTAGAACTTAAAACGGGATATTTACCATGTGTATTTTTTGTTTCGAGTTTCCGATATTTCGGCACTGTTGCAAGCGCCATGATCACGGATGAACTGAAGTAATTGCGGGTGGAAGTTTATGAGCAGACAAATCGGTCTACCCTCTTTCTCGTTCGTTTTCTGTTAGTGACACCGCTACCACTGTCACATGTATCACTAAACACTCGATTTTGTTCCCGACACACAAAACTCACCGTGTCGACTCGCGAACTTTCGACGGAACTTTTTCGGTTTTTACACATTTAAACCACTGGATTCCAGGCCCTCGACAGTTGAAACCACAGAAATAAAAAATATAGGAGAAGTGGTAAGGGGGCGTATCGGTGTCCGCGCGACATGGCCACAGGGCTCATGTCACAGGCAAGTGGCCGTTTCCGCGAACTAGTGCGCTTTCGACGGCGATCGTGATAACATATATGCAGGGTTGGGCAGTATTTGAATTACTTGTAATTAAAATACCTAATTGAAATACAAATACGTATTTGGTATTTGTATTTCAATTACTTCTTTGAAATGTAATTTGTAATTCGTATTTCAAATACCTGACGCCGATGTATTTTGTAATTAGTATTTCAAATACTTGAGGCTTCAAAATACATTTTAACGTTAAAATACATTTAACCTTTATTCATTTAACGATCGTGAGTGTGAGTGCGAGGCGAGACCGCGAGAGTGTAATGATGGTAAAGCAGCCACAAAACGCAAAAAATAGACTTACGTCAAATTGTCAATGTGAAGCTAAGATGTAAATTTGTCAAGTCATAATGGTTTGTTTTAGTTTTTTCCAAACACGGAATAAATAAAGTTTCTGGTCAGTGTAGAACGCACAAAAATGTGTTCAAACAATTTAACACAAGTTTGTGTTCATCAGGACCTCTAGAAAGATTGTTTTTTTAGCAGGTTTTATTCATTCTCCAACAAGAGGCTGTATGTCTGACAGTACATTTAAAAAGTTAGTGTTCATGAAAGGAAACTCTGGTTTTACTGATTAATTCATGTTGATTTCCTCTACTTTTCAGCCCGTGCTGGGCCTCAAGTCTGCTATTGCAATAGTGCCACAATAGTCTCTCAATCATTGATTTCTTAATTGTCGATCAATGGCATTATCATTTAGCTAAAAGTTCGTAATCTGTTAAATTCATAATGGTATCCTAGTAGAATTGTGTTATAAATTGACATAGTTGTATTGCCATTATTATAAAACCTGTTAATAGAAATGTAGTAAATCTATACTAATAATATTTTAGCTGTCAAAGTCAAATGTGACATTACTGCTTACTGACGTTTTATCTGTTTTTTTTAGCGGCCTGTGTTTTGATTTATGTGTTTTAAATTATCTTTAATAGAGAAGCCTATATTTATTACAATACAAAATGGTGCTAATTGACCAAAATTCGGTTGGAACTGTAAAAATTTTAGCAGAATACCGCGTAAGTCAGTCATTCATTTGTCATTGTGTACGAGATTACCATTCTAAGCCATTTCTTTCAATGGAGTGTCAGTGGTTGAACATTATAATAATAGATTACCAAACTTGTGAAAATCTACAAATAAAAAATTGGCCAAGTGCGAGTCAGACTCGCTCATGAAGGGTTCCGTTGTAATTATAATAATTAGAGATGGGCCGAATGTGGTTTGAACCAAATCTGAACTTCGGCCGAACATTCGGTTAAAATGAAAAGTTCGGCCGAAGTTCGGCCGAATTTCGGTTCAATTTCGCGCGCTTTCTCGAGAGCGACACGTCGTGACTTGTTTACGCATTTACTTTAATCTCGAATATACATATTTATCGTCTCCTGGAAGCTCTGTAAGTTCTGAGCAACTTTTATCGGAGGCAGGAAACGTATACGAAAAAAAAACATAACAAACTTCTGCCAGATAAGGCAGAGTTTTTGGTGTTTTTGCACCATAGCCTGCCTCTAGCAAATTTTAAATATGAGTGAGTAGATAGATGAGAAAAGTTTGTTAATTTGAAAAATAAGTACCCTTTAGTTAATGAATGTTTAGTTTGTGAATCAAAAACGTGATTTTTTAATTCAATTTACGATTTGTAATCCAGATGTTTGTTAGAAGAATAATAACTTTATTTAATTTTTGTAATAGTATGTCTAATTATTATGTCCAATTAATTAGGCAGAGATTATCAAGACTAATAAGAAGAACCGATTTAATTTAAGATTTACATTTACCATGTTCGTAACTAAATGACCATGAGTGAGTAAAAGACATAATTTTATAACAGTAATGCTATTCTAATTCTATAAAATTTTAGTCAAAATAGTGCAAATAAGTATTATTTTTCTTGTGTCGAATGTTCGGCATCTGAACCGAATTTCGGCCGAATGCCGAAGTTCGGTTCAAGCTGCCGAAATTCGGTTGAACCGAATGTGAACCGAATTTCGGCCCATCCCTGATAATAATATAATATAATATATTACGTATATTTATTTAACGAAAAAAAGAACCTTACAAACTTATTAAAACTAGCTTATTTACATATTTTACAACTACGCCAAATAACTTTATTTTTCATAGTGTTTGTATGAATTACAAAGTTATATTTGCGGTTTTAGAAAATATGCTGTATCTCAAAAATTGCTGACCCGATCTCGTTCAAACCAATTTTGGTTGAAAGTTTACATTAAGATCTACAAACATATATTTTTTTTAGAAATTTCACTCCATTATTATAGAAGTTAGAGGGGAACACATTTTACCAATTTGGAAGCTTATATCTTTTAAACGATTGACTTTATGAAAAAGTGGTTTTAGAATTTCCTACATCATTTTTAAAGACCTGTCTATAGATACTACACACGCATAGGTTTCATGAAAAAATATTTTCAGTTTTAGTTCCATGGGACCGTTCAAGTATTACGTAAGCACTACAGGGGGGCATAGGGGTCTTTGCTTTGCTTATTTTTGATGACATGGGGGGTAAGGGGATCTAGATTCAAGATAGTGATTACGTCAGCAATAATTATTTAATTTTTTACACATGTAGCAACACACACTGTCTATGCTTCAAAATGAAATACATTCTCGGGGATTCCTACAAATAATGAATTGTTGAATTCCGTGTCGGTAAAGTTTATTTAAATGAATATTATGTGCGTTACAGACTTTTATTCCAAACCTATTCCTTATTTCTAGATTTATAACTGCTGCTCATGAATCAATCAATTGTACCAATATTTACGTAAGCATGGGGGGAGGGGTAAGAGCTTTGCTTACTTTTGCTGACGAGGGGGAGGGGTGGGTTAAAAATTGCAAAAAATGTGCTTACGTAATACTTGAACGGCCCCCATGTATGGGGAGCCCCTCTTTATTTTATATATTATTTTTCTTAAAATCGGAATAGGTTCATAGAATATAATACACACATCAAAAGTGTCTAGGGATCAACATATATTTTTGCAATAACTTTTCTCCTGATTGATATTAATTAAAATTTTCTTTAAGGATTCATCAAATAAAGTGTTTTCGTTTGTCACAGTAACGATAAACCAAGTCACCTTTGCATTAATAAAGAAATTTGCCATTTTCCTAATAAAGGGATTTTTGACATTTGAACCACTAACATTAAAGTTCGAAAAAAAGACTGAAATAACAGTTTTCTTTAAAATTTTATTGGGTAACTTAAACAATTAATAATCCGTGTTTCTACCGCGAACACTAACAACACAAGAACATCGGTTTGGCATACTCAAAATGAGTTCATCCAAATCACGCTGTGGAATGGCCGCCCATGTTCGTTGCAACAACAACAAAAAGGTCTTCTTGCGACTGGATACCCTCCATATTCGACAGAGCTCTTCTCTGTAGCATATCCCATGCATGCTCAATCGGGTTCAAGTCTGGCGACTGAGCAGGCCAGAGCAGGACATTGATGTTAGCTGCGGCGAGAGTCTGTCTTACAACTCTTGCGGTGTGCGGTCGTGCATTATCATGCATTAACTGAAATAAGGGACCGATTTGCACTTGTAGAGGAACGATGACGTCAGATACAATCGTCTCAGCATAAATTTGAGCGTTGAGGTTGCCTCTGATCCAAATCAACTCAGTTCTTCCGCCGATCCAAATACCCGCCCATACCATGATGGTTCCACCACTATAAGGATGGACTTCCTGGCAGGATTTTAATCGCTGTTGGCGTCCAGGGGTTCTCCAGTGTCGTATACGTCTTGTATCCGGTCTCATACCAAAACGAGACTCATCAGAAAAGCACACGAAACGCCATTGTTCTTCTGCCCAATTTCTGTGTTCAAGAGCCCATTGATATTGAATCCTACGATTGTGCAGTGCGATCTTCGGGAATGAAGGTTCACTTCATGCAAGCGGTTTCTGACTGTTTGGTCGCTAATTAAGTTCCCTGAAGAGTGATGAAGCCTCACGGCTAACATCATGGCGGTTATTGTTGGAGCTCTTCGAGTTAAGATTTGAATGTATCGGTCTTGTCTCCGTGTGGTGCAGCGATACCGTCCTCCATGGCGCTCAGCCACGGTACCAGTGCTTCGGTAACGTGTCCAAAGTCGACTGATCACACTCTGACTTGTATTCAGAGCTAAAGCCACAGTACGTTGCCGGGAACCAGCTTCTATCATTCCCACGGCTCTGAGCATTTCTTCCCTGCTTAAATGACGTCGCCGCTCCATAATAACGTTGGTTTTAATCAGTAGTAGGGAAACAGTAGCACTAATAATGTCTTCAATGCGTTGTATGTTTTTATAGGGAAAATATTGACAGCTGATTTTCATCTTTTACTCGAATTTGATTAACAGTTCCTGTTTCAAATTATGAAATGCACCAAAAAGGATCCATATAAATTTATAAAATCATAAATTTATTACAAAGCCACATCTCAATCTCAAGAAATCCGCATAAAAATGCTTGATCCCTAGACACTTTTGATGTGTGTATATAAATAATAGGTAGATGTACCTACCAAGTTTCACATGTATAGTAGGGTGTCCCGTTCATGTATGGGGAAAAAAAATGAGCTACAGCTACGCAAGAGGTATCAAAAGTTACGTTTTGACACTTATATTACGATTATTATAAAATTTAATTAGATATCCGGCATCTTGAGGCCTCTACCAGTCCTTGAAATTTTTCAAATTTGCTATTTTTAGGGGTTCCTAATATAAACTATAAATCATACAAAAATAACATGCAAATGGTTTTTATTAAATTTAAGGGTACAACAATGAGTTAAAGCAAGGTTTAAAATAGTTGAAAGACAAAATAATCAATGGCAACTTTAAAAACGGAACTGGTTTTTGTGACCAAAATTAGGCATTTCTGAGCGAGATTTTAATCTGTTCCTAATAAAACCATCCCAAGCTGTAGCGTCCGTGACGCTTTGAGAAGCCTCCGTCACTAGTTTTACACATCTTTCCACTGACTGTGTGTGGCAGGGAAAGTCAATAATGTCGAGGATGTGTTCTTTAGCCTTAATTCTAAGTTCATCGTTGGAGACGTGTCGCAAAATTGGTGGAGCTAATATTTCACACACTTGCCAAAATATTATATCGGTGTAGTCTCGCGCACAGAAGTTAAGCTTTGGTGCTTTAAATACCCTGCGAGAGTTGCTCTTTTCTGCTTCTCTGGCCTTTAATATTTTGCGAGATGCAAGCTCTCGAATATGCTCTCTATCGTCGAATAACATGGCAATAAGCAAGTTTTCTGGGTGCGCAAAAAAAGCGTTTCTTTCGATCACCGAATTTACAATAGATCTCTGACTATCAGGCAAAAATCGAGAGTATATAACCATTTGAAAAATATGCTTGGCTCCATCTTTAAATGATGAGTTTTGCTTGATTAGGAACCAAACAGGAGCGTAAACTTTGACCGCGTAGTTCACAAGTAGCTGCAAATTATTTGACGGCGAAACAGTACTTACGTAAAGTCTGAGTATGCGATTGGCAGTAGTGAGCCATCTCGAATGCGCCATTTTTCCAGGTTGGCGGTTCGCTAGCTCAAGGGAACAGGAACCAGCCATCACAGCATGACACATTTCGTACAGATACTTTTGATCCGTGCTTAGTTCCTTCACAATATTATCAGGTAATACTAGCAAATTGCCAGACACTGCACAAAAAGACGCTAGAGGTTTACTTTCACAAGCAGCTAGCTGTTTTCCAATAGGTCCTGAATATTCTTTTGGCCCAGATGTGCTACCATCCAGAGACATGAACAAATGACGAAGCGGTAATTCATTCGCGTGAAGCATACAAACACACCATTGCAACGGTCTCTTTAAATAGTTTTCCAGGTATTGAATGACACGTCCCTGCCAACCTGTATTCGTAGCAGTACCATCGCACCCCACACAGATCACCTCTTCCAAGTTCAACCCTTGATTTTCTAACAAAGATATGATAGAAGAGACGATCCCTTTGGCAGTGCCACGACTTGGCGTCATATGTCCCAAATAAATAGATCCCGGCTCTGTGAGAACTGAAATGTGTTCTTGCAAGACTTCTCTGCGGTGGTACCGATCGCCTATTTTCTCGTTTATGAGTGTTTTGTCCTTTCGTCCATCAAAGTAGATACTTTTTATTACAATCGTATCAATGTCTTTGCTGGCCTTGCTCCGTGCTTTTGAAACAGCTCTATGAATTTTATTCTTATCAATAACAAGACTTAGATCTTCGGAAGATACCAATCCTACGTCAGCTAAGACCGCCGAAGCGACCGCAGCCGCAGATCGCGTTGATAGTCCATACCGATCACATACCTTAGCTACTGTTGGCAGCGCCAGAGTGTTCCGATTCAACGAAGTAGATGGAGTCTCATTTACAGGCACGTCACTATTCGCAGAAAGCTCTGTTACAGGCGACTGCGGTCGAGGCGGTAACTCGCGCACCGGAACAGGATTGGTTTTTAGTGATGCACTGGGAAAACATGCGTGCTGACTCTTTCCGATTCAAATTTTCTTGTCTCTGATGTTTCTTTAAAAGTCTTGCTGTTTCTTTTGTGTCTATACCGCTTATTGCCATTTTTCTATCACTTCTTTGATCCAGTAAAAAGTCTCTTTCAGAAATAGGAACTTTCTTAGGTTTTGTGCAGGAACAAATGTCAAACGAAGTGCACTTACAAGCAGCAATATCGAAGAGCTTGTTCGACGATTCCAAAAAGCACTTCACTTTGCTTTCGTAACTATCATTTCTTTTATTTTTGGGATATCTTATCAATGACAGGTATTTGTCGAAATATGATTTCAGCAATTGGGTAACTCGAACGTTGGAAACGATAGGAATCGAAGCTTTGGTCCAAATCGTATCAAGTTTTCCAGAAACGATTGAAAAAACTTCTGTGTTAGAAGGATCTTTCCCATTCTTCTGTAGTTTTAGTTCATTTTTAGTAAACAAAATGAATTTGATAACGTCACTTATCACTGGTAACTGGCGATCGTCAAGTTCTTTATATGATCCCAAAATAGCACAAGTAGAGACTACTTGTGCTATTTTGTCTTCGTCTTGAACCCATTATTATATATAACAAAAACACGTATTTTATCACAAGGAAGTGCAGAGCGACACCTTACAGCAATAAAACCGCAATAGAAATGAGACGAACTGCCTCACAGAAGAAGTAGAGAATTTAAGAAAAACAAGTCAAAACATGAATTTGGCGAGTTGGTTCCAAACCAATTCCTAACAGAAAAAATCCTGTCGTTGCCTGCAAATCATAACTTAGGGTTTCACTATCAATGAAATAAAAAATAAAATGGGAATAATGTACATACAATAGAATAGACGACATTGACTGGAGGGTTATTTAAGTGACAAAAAAATATAAAAAAATGCCGGTAGAACCCTCAAGATATATTTTTATTATTTTTACGGTAATCTAAAACTAATAATGCAACTTTTGAGGGGGCTTGAGTAGCGAAAAGCGAAAAAAAAATTTTTCGGGACACCCTAATGTATAGTCCTAATAGTTTCAGAATAAAATGACTGTGACATACGGCCCGATGGACGGACAGACAGACAGACAGACGGACAGACATGACGAAACTATAAGGGTTCAGCTTTTTGCCATTCGGCTACGGAACACTAAAAATGAATGATCCACCATTCCGGCACTATTGCAATAGCAGACTTGGCCCCCTGGTCTAGATTACTTATTTTGTATTTTGTAATTTGTATTTCAATTAAAAATAGCTAAAATACTGTATTTTGTATTTTATATTTCAAATGCCCTACTTAAATATATTTTGTATTTCGTATTTTAATTACTTGCGATACAGTATTTTGTAATTTGTATTTCAATTAAAGCAAAGCATGTATTTTGCCCAGCCCTGCATATATGAATGCCGAGTTGTTCTGTGGTATCTTTTAAAAACTGAAGCCAAAATCAAATCTATGTGAATCATGGAATCACTTACCATATGTAAGTACAAGTATTTTACAATATTTGTCTTTAAAATCATGAAAAACAATAAATCGTAAAATATTTCTTGGTTTTACTATGTTATTTTTGTTTTCAAATATCAGAGCGACTGTACTACTTGTGCTATAAATACATTGCTCCTTAACCACTACCTGAGTTCGTCACTAAGTAACTGGACAAGCAATGTAATAATAACATACGAAACTGTATTACGCGGATTCATCGCGTAGTGAGGCCGCCACTTCTTGCGCCGAATTAGTGATGTGCTTGTGCAGATCCACTAACGTAGGCTATCGACAGCAATGTCGATTGACGAATGAAATATTGCTATTATAGTTTAGGGTTTTTTCAACCGACGACAAGAAAAGGAGGAGGTTATGAATTCGACGCGTATATTATTATTATTTTTTATGTATGATCACCGATTACTCGGAGACGACTGAACCGATTTGGAAAATTCTTTTTTGTTTGAAAGGGTATACTTTGAAATTGGTCCCATTGTCACCAGGTCAGGATCTGATGATGGGATCCTGGAGAAATCGAGGGAACTCTTCAAATATTATAGGCACACCTATAGTGATTTGAGTATTTTTTATAGTAATTTGTGTAGTTGCATTCGAAAAGCACCATTTTGAAGTAGACCTGATGATGAAGACCACCGATGGCCACTGGAACTACTCAATATATAAGTAGGAATAATAAGTAGTTCATGTGTTCCGCTTCGATTACTTGAATGTGGTTATTACAACTGATTTTCGCAGAAGTGGGTTAAATTTTATTTTATTACTGAAAGCTATTCTCATGTTTTAGGGCATTCATAAAATCAGTCATTCAACTTTTCAGGATTCTATACAACCTATACGGCTGGTATGTTCCGATCAAGAGCGTAATGTAAGTTAACATCAACTTCTATTTGACCTATCACTATGATAATTAAATATTAAGATTTAAGTCGAAAGCGCCAGGGTAGCCCTTAATACTTAGTAGGTAGTACTTAATAATAATTATGTAATGTTATGTTCTTGATAATATGTTTATTGTTATTATAATATTTTCTGGACACGTTTTTTTTATGTGGTTCATTTTCAGGTGCCCAAAAAAAATTGTACAATAATAAATGGAAGAATCGATAACTTTCCGATTTAGTCAATCACTAGCGTATATGTAAAATAAATTGCTTTTGCACAGCACAACGATAGCGATCGATGTTTTTGTGTGGGTAAGTTCTACGGTGCATGGTAAATACACGCTGTGTTTGACGGAATAAGGTTTATTATTGATTGTATAGTACGTTCTGATTTAAGAAATGCGGGTGTGTGTGCGAGTGCGTATCTATTGATTTTATTAAACTGCATGTGTAGTTGTTGCCCCGCCCAGCGCCTAACTGGAGACACACGGTTCCGATATAATTTCGTCTGTTGACCACATCTACTTATTTATTTTATCTATGGTTGAAACCCATCCTCCCGGTTGAAATTGTCGTATTTGGTAATCTCAATCGCTTCCCTTACCAGTCTTGGTATATAGTGGTGTTCTGTCGAGATGACTTGAGGGTTATGTAACTCAATCCAGTGGTTCGATCCTGCGTTTAAAAGATGTTGTGCTATTGCCGACTTTTGAACATAATTATTTTTTCACCGCCCTAATGTGTTCCGAGATTCTGCAAGCTACGGTACGCTTTGTCTGACCGATGTACGACTTTCCACAGCTGCAGTCCACTTTATAGACACCGGGTTTTTCCAGAGGGAAGTTGTCCTTTGGTGAACGCAGCATCTGAGAGACTTTCTTGAACGGAGTGACGATGGTTTTTACGGCATATTTCCGTAGAATGTTTGCAACCTTAACTGTCACTCCTTTCTTGTACGGCAAGAATGCTGGCTGCCTCTCAAACTCGCACTTTCGGTGTCTAGAACTAGGTTTTTGCCTACGCTGTGCGATATTCACTGCATATCCATTTCTCTGTAGCACCTTCTGAACATGTGTTAGCTCATCATGTAAATGTTCCTCGTCACATAAATCTCGGAACACATTAGGGCGGTGAAAAATAATGATGTTCAAAAATCGGCAATAGCACAACATCTTTTAAACGCAGGATCGAACCGTTGGATTGAGTTACATAACCCTCAAGTCATCTCGACAGAACGCCCCTATACCTATACCAAGACTGGTAAGGGAACCGATTGAGATTACCAAATACGACAATTTCAACCGGGAGGATGGGTTTCAACTGTCGAGGGCCTGAAATCCAGTGGTTCAAATGTGTAAAAACCGAAAAAGTTCCGTTGAAAGTTCGCGAGTCGACACGGAGAGTTTTGTGTGTCGGGAACAGAATCGAGTGTCTAGTGATAAATGTGACAGTGGTAGCGGTGTCGCTAACAGAAAACGAACGAGAAAGAGAGTAGACCGATTTGTCTGCTCATAAACTTCCACCCGAAATTACTTCAGTTCATCTGTGATCATGGCGCTTGCAACAGTGCCGAAATATCGGAAACTCGAAACAAAAAATACACATGGTAAATATCCCGTTTTAAGTTCTAATAATACACTTGTGTTTACTTGTCTAACATGTGGTAATGTAAACTTTATGCACTTAGTTTTTTTCTCGTTAAGCATAAGATTATTGACATTAAACCAATTCACTACAGTAGCAAGGGCACTATTTACATCATCAGTATGCACTGCTGATATTTAAATAAAAGTGAAGTGTCATCAGCAAACAACACTATATCATGATTATCCTTTATGAGGAATGGCAAATCATTGATATGATATAAATAAGAAATAGAAAAGGAGCTAAAATTGAGCCCTGGGTGACCCCCATCTTGACTATAGATCCGGGAGATCTTTTACCGTTCACATCAACTCTTCTTCTTCTTCTTCTGTAGTTTGGTTTCCGCACTTAGTCTCTGCACGAGACCATTGTGCGTGAGCCATGTCGGCCGTCACTCCATCCAGCCAACCTCCCTCCAGAAGCAGATCAGGTCTTTCGGTCTATTCAGGATATCTGTAAGGGAATTTAATGACCCGAGGGTTCGTTTCCGTATTTCGGTGATTTCCGTGCACTCTAGGAGCACATGTCCTACCGTTTCCTCCGTCCCCATACATGCCCTGCACAGGGGACTGTCCGTTATACCTATTGTGTGATAGTGTTTGTTCAGTGAGCAGTGCCCGGTGATGGTCCCCGCCACCATTCGCAGGCTTCTTCTGTCCAGGTGTAGGAGGCGCCTGGTTAGTTTATTATCTAAGTTTGGCATCGCCTCTTTGGACTGCCTGCAGCCTGGTGCCGAGGACCACCATTTTCGGGCTTGGTCGTGTGTGTGTTCTTTAAGCCATGTGCGCAGCTGGGTGAAGGGGAGCGGCACGATGGGCTCGGGTCCGAAAACCATCGCGCCGGACCCCCTCCTGGCCAGTTCGTCCGCCGCATCATTGCCGAGTGATCCGCTGTGCCCCTTTATCCATTGCAGTGTCACAGTATTGCGGTTCTCGACCGCTGAGCGTTGCAGCGCATTGTGACATTCTAGTATGAGCTTGGACGTGATGTAATTTTTCTCTAGGGATTGAAGTACTGAGGCACTGTCGGAAAGTATGCGGATGTGACTATCCGTGACTTTCCTGGCTTCTATGGCATGGATCGCCTGAATAATGCCCACACATTCCGCCTGGTAGACGGTGTTGAGCTTCCCCAGCGGTCTGGATATCACACATCTTATACATCAACTCTTTGAATCCTATCACTTTTAAATATGAAGTAAGAAGATCCAGAGAGGCATCCCAGATTCCGTAGTAGCGTAGTTTCCAGATCAATGGAGAACACAATCGAATGCCTTCGACAAATCGCAAAACCCAACGCATCGCACTTATCTTCCCATGCACTGTAAATATGAGATAAAAGTTCAACTCTGGCATCAGTTGTTGAACGACCCCTTGTAAAACTAAATTATTTATGATGCAGTAACTTGTCCTTATTAAAATACGTCTGCATTTGATTTAACATAGGTTTTTCAAAAAATTACTAAAAGTAGGTAGCACTGATATAGGTCTATAATTTCTGGGGTCTAAAGTACTACCTGGCAATATCAATATACTACTAATGGCATTATTTTACTATATATCATTAGATCAGGAAACTCACCATGATCATGATCATTTATTAAAAATAACAGCTAATGTACCTAGGTGCTACAGTGTTTATAATTCGCTCCGTGCAGAAACTATAGATGGCGTTATAATCCCGACAGTAGAGACACCGTGCGAGTAAAAACAGAAACTTTCCAGACCCATTGGTTGCCACTGTCGTCTGTAAATCATTGTAAATTGTAATGTAATTGGCATATTAATTTGAACAGTTGATTTTGAGGGTCAAATAATGTTTTTTTTTTAAACAGAGGGTAACAAAAACAAGTAGGTTTCAAATATTCTATGTACGGTTGTTCTGTGTATTTGAAATATAACACTCAATGCTGAAAAACGTAATCCTGTTTTTAGTTTCATCAGTGTAATAAGTAACTTTGTTTTTTATCTATAAACTTGGTTTCGATATCAGGAAGTAAATTCAAGAGTAGATTAAACACTAAAAATGAAACCCCTGTTGTGTTAATTAAATTTTGCATTCGTTTTTATTGAACTTATCCCATGAAATCCAGGGCAAATCAGAATTTGTGAATGTTAGTCAATAGGGTCACAACTAAAATCCTTCATAACTTTGTTAAATATAACAATATTTGCTTCACAACTTTTGTGTGTCAATATTTTTGATACAATCTTATACTGGACCTCAGCAGTGCAAACGCCATTGGAATTAGGTAAATAAATTACGTAAAAAGAATGGAGTATAAATCTCATTTTCACATGATATAATTTTGACATCCAACACTTCGACTGGATGGTTTTTGAGGTTCAAGTTCAATACTATTAAAAGGTTTAAATTTCTGACTGGACTTATTTATTTATTTACACGTTATGCACATAGGTACAAAGTCGGATTCAGCTCGTTGCATTCGACGTTGGTGTCTTTCAAATCTTTAAATTCAATTCCAAGTTTTTTATATTAACATCACCAGGAAAATTGTAGGTACATACGACGGGTGTAGAGGATTCCCTGATTTTTTGTTGCCCATAAAATGGGCGCTGCAGATGGCGGTATTTTTAGACGGGAGCCAGTTATTTGGACGTCTACTGAAAGAAAACGGTTATAAGTTAGGTTCAATGATCATCGAAAATATTAAAAACAGATAAATAAAAAATAACCCACAAAATTGGTAGTTTTTTATATAAATAAAATCAATAATAATAATAATAAATAAATTAAATATTTGAATGCATAGTTGCGTGTGAAAAATTCAGATTTTTTTTTCCGTGGTTCGACAGTAAAAATTTTGACACTTGAGATAAAAGTTTCGGATACGAGTCACCAGATGGCGGAGTCATCGCTACGCACGGTGCCTATAGACTTGGTAATGTCAATTGAATTACCCCATTGGTCTGCAGTCTTTTTAAGATCAATGAATTAAAAGTTTTTATTATATCATTACAAATAACATATTGAAATTTAAATTCGGAACCACAAACTGACACATTTTCTTTAAGTAAAGTTTCTGCAGCAATAGATGACGCTGACGCGTTCAGAGATCTGGTTCTCGATATGGGAATCTCAGCAAAGAACGATTCAAAAGCCGCGGCATCTTGCAAATCTTCTTTAATTATTTTATTATCAATAGTGTTACGAGCTGCGGTTCGGGATAGAAACAATTAACGCCAATCAGACCAAAATGAACACTTTAATAAATACGCGCAAAATAAAAATTAACACAGTTATTCGCACTACAATACTTATCACTTAACACTTAAATTGCACTGAAATTCACTTGTATAGCTTCGATTATATCGCCTCGTATCTTCTAATAACATCCATCTGCGTTCCTTTGCGATCTTTTTTGAACATTCTTGTACAATCGACTCACTGCCTATACTGTCAAGAATGTTCCAGAAGCTACTCGAGATACTTAGTACTGCTACTCGCCGCCAGGTGGCATTAGTGTCTCGAACGTTCTATAAGTCGAAGTTTCTCGACATACTCAGTCAGTACTGCTATTAGCCGCTAGGTGGCGTTAGTGTATCGAACATTCTAGATGTCGGTCGAAGTTTCTCGACGTACTAAGCTAAGCGACTGGCGTAACAATAGCAATACTATTACCTTTAAGAAATAATTCTACTTCCAAATCCTTGCTTATGAATCCTTGAATCATTAAGATTTAAATGTTTTAGGTAACTGTTGAAAAACTAAAAGATGTCTTTGGAGAAAAGGGTGAAGTAACTGATGTACAGTTAAAATACACTAAAGATGGAAAGTTCAGGAACTTTGGGTTCATTGGATACCGGACTGAGGAACAAGCAGCACAAGCAAGGGAGTATTTTGATGGCACATGCATAAATTCTATGCAAATACAAGTGCAAATATGTGCAAACTTAGGTGACGAGAAGAAACCTAAAGCATGGAGTAAATATGCACCGGATAGTAGTGCTTACAAGAAACTTCATAAAGATGAATTAGAAGACAAAAGGAAATCAGAAAAGAAAGAGAACAAAATTGAGAAAAATAAAAATAAAATTAAAGAGCTGCTGAAAAAGGTAAATTTTCACTACTATAATTGGAAAGACTTAGGCCACTAGTGCCTGCGAGCAAAGACTATTTCACAAGCAATACATGCTAAAAATGTATTGTGTTTGTTGCAGACAAGACTTACTTATAGGAATATGTACATGCTCAGATTATTTTTCAAGTAGTGATGAGCATGTTTGTGTAGTGAGTTGTTTATTTTAACACTTTACAAAAAATTTGTTCCACAATACGAGTTGTCCTTCTACTACACTTATAAGTAACTCTGACTCAGTCATAATTTGAACCATAACACAAAGAGGCAAGCAACTTAAATCACCACACTGCAGCAACTTCGTACCTACTTCATGTCTACGTCAGTAGTGGCCATCACAGCTCATGTGTAATAATACAAATTTTCATAGCCCATCCCTTGCAACTTTCTTTAACCTGGACAAGCAAACGTACTTTCCAAAGATCAAAAGTAATCTCATTAATAATTAATTTTCATCACATTTAAATATTATTTAATTACAGCATAAAGATGACCCACTATTCGCTGAATTCATTGAAGCCCATGTCAATGATAACACAGCATGGATTAGAGAAGCTCTAGAATCAGCAAATAAAAGTGATGATGATGATGATGTTGATGAAGAAACAAAAGATCACAGTGAAAATAAAGAGAAAGATGAATCACCTGTAGCAAAAGACCAAAATACTGAAAAAGATAAAAATGACAAAGTAAAGGAGAACAAAAATAAAAAGGTTGCCAATAAACCTATCAGCGATTTAGAGGTATTTTGTTAAAATCATGGTATTTTTTACTATTGCTTTAGAGAGAACTGCTCTTATAGATATTAAATGGCTTATGTTTGGCCACTATCTTATCTGATGGCAGATGGTAAGCAATAAAGTGTTCAAATGCTCTAACGATTAATGTAGATTTATTTATGAAACCTTCAAAATAAAGTAGAAAGGCATTGACCATCCATGCAATTTTACTTTAGTTACGAGTTTAGTTAGAATATAATACTCGGCACGGATCTTGAACGCTGATCTTCATTTTGGGTATTTCATTGTATTTTGCCTTAGTGTATGATGCTCAAAGCGATCCCCACCATACTGCCGAGCGCTCAAGATCCATGCCGGTATCTATAGGTACACATTATGAATGTGTTGTAGTTATTAAAATATTTTTTATACTTATTCTAGTACATGAAGTTACTAATGAAAAAAGTAGGAGATCCTTCAAGTCAAAACAAAACGGAAGAAACGAAAAGTGAAATTGTTGAAGAAGAACAACAGCCAAAGAAGATTAGGAATAGACCTTTATTTCATGTAAAAGTAAGTATATCTTTATCAAATTGAATAAACAAAAACTCCATTGTGCTAGTGGTAATGCATGAGCTTATATGACACAATCTTGAGGTCATGTCATGAAGTCCATGTCAGCATATACATAAATGTTACTGGCAACTTGAGACGTCAAATCAATATGAATACTGGTGGCTGGTATGTATACATAATGCCCGTATTAAGTGGGTAATTAAAGTAAACCTGCATGAGGAATATTTTTTCTGGTCAGTTGCATATTTATTTGTTTTTTACCTAATTCGTTAAATGACACCCGAATCTTAAATGCTAGTAAAAAGTCCAACATGTGCAATCGTCATGAATGTGAAATACATACAAGTAAACGATCCAGGGGGTGTGTACAAGTAAACATGTATTTCCTTTTATGAATATGATTACTTAGTCTTTTTAAGAATTTACTATTTATTTATTTAAACTTTATGTACAATAGTGGTACATGGGTGGACTTAATTAATGCAAAAAGGCATTCTCTACCAGTCATCCTTTGGGATAAAAAGACCACAATGTGGTAAGTGTACAAGTAAAATAAATGTCATTATCGAAAGAATATATGTATAAATATATACATATAATAATAAAACACGTATATATATATATATGCTAAAATAATAGACTATAGTTAGTTCACGTTAAGAAAATAGTGACGTCATTAGTGCAACTGCAGGGTAAAGGTGTTTTCACAACGGAGTAAAAATTCGAAATAGGGTATTTGCCTGTAGAAGTAAAAAAGACGATGTTTTGCATATACATAGTTTAGATGGCAGGAAATTTAACATTTTTATTTCTAAAAATAATTCCACGTTTATTATATAAAAATTGAAATTTTTAATCTGTGTGTCACGTGACCGCAAACGCCAATCACGAAGTGTGTCGTCATTTTTCTCAAAACTGTCAAACGTGTCGACTTGTCATATAATGAGATATTAATTTTGTGTTGAAAAACATAGTTCGACGGCTCACCTCACCTCACAGCCGTCAACACTTGATGCTGGCATAATAGTCGACAACGGCTCAGTTGCCAAAGAGAGGAAAAAAAACGTTCGTAGGTGTTATTTTTGTGTTATTTTCACAAAAAGGTACTACACAATATTGGTAATATAATTTTAAACTTATAATGAAAGATAGACGACAATCCTAACCTTAAAAACACTGTTGTTTGAGAAATATGACGTCATATGACTTCGTGACAACGATGGGTTTTTGGGCGGGAAAATATTTAATTTGAATTTAATTTTGAAGTTTCACCAATTGTAGCCAGTTATTTTTTACGAAAAACATTTTTTTGTAGCTTATAATTGATCAATAATTAAATCTAAACAATTTTTTAAAAATAGGCAAATACCCTATCAAAATTTATATTTCAAATGATTAAGTTTAATGGATAAAAAGAAGAATGTCTTAAATTAGTAATATTTTTAATCAGTGTCACTAGAATCTTCATTTGTATTTATTATGAAAGAATTTTGTTCTGCGTTCTCTATGACGTCATCCAAATTTCACATAAGATTTTCTTGTATCACGTGGTCGCAGCATTTCTTCCATCGATTAGCATCGATCTATTCAAGTTATTGCGTCACAAAATATTTTTTACATCACTCATATTGAATGTTGAGCTATTGGCACTAACATATTTTTTTATTTGGGCCCACACCAATTCAATAGGATTAAATTAAATCAAATTATTTTATGTAGGTAACGCATAAAAGATAACCGTTCTGCCAAAAGATATGCAGTCTACTGTTCACTGTGAGCTTAGCTTTCAAATTTGTTGCGACATGATTGGTCGAGAGGCGCGGACAACGATGACCTCACTATTTTCTCAACATGAACCAGCTATAATAAATACTGTGCTTTATAATAATCTTTCTGAATAAGAGAACTCACTATAATTATATCTATTGCGAAAACCAAACTAAGAATGACAAGCTTTTAAGTAGCGGTTTCTCATTTTACGCTTAAAAGAGAATTTAGACTCCATACTTATTCCTTTGCACAAGATGTGGTGGTTATAAGTGGTACTTGTTTAGTCATACTCGTATTCCTCCTTATTCGCAAAATGGCACGCAAGTCTTAAAAGGGCTAATTTGCGAATAGACTAGTTATCGAAAGGACTTCTTGTTGGCGAAATGGCTACATCGTCTTTTATGGCGAGGATTATCGAAAAGGCTACAAAGCCTTTTCACCAATAAGTCCTTTAGTTTAATTCCAATGACGTAGTATAATATAGACGCATCATATTCCCACAAAGCACCTCTCAAAAACGGCACGAAACACAGACTTTGAAAATTACTATCTAATACGTGTAAAGAAAGGGTAAGAAAATAAATGCCTCCTTTAGGTACACCTGATGTTAGAGAGAGATGAATATACATCTTTAGTTACGTTCCGATGAAACACTGCATGCTTATTGGTCAAGCGTATGTGTGACAGCAATGAGAGGCGTGTGGGAAAAGAAGGCAACTTGATTTTTATATAAAATAGTATTTTTAATTTATAAATAATAATAATAATAAGTTTCTTCGCATTTTTTAAGAAAATTCAATACATTTTTAACATAGTTTATTTACATTTAACTAAAGTATGCAGGTACCATTTTGTTGGATAACTTTTTGCCATCTTATAGGTAGGGACTTGATCCCATTGCTATAGAAATTTTGGGGCTTCTGATCAAAATACCGCGACAAGTGGTTTTGGCAGTCCTCTCGTGATGTTAACCTGACACTGCCTAAAGAATTCTGAAGAGACCGAAACAGGTGGAAATCTGAAGGTGCAAGGTCAGGACTATACGGCGGATGCATTAATACCTCCCAGCCAAACTCTCTTAATTTTTGCTGAGTGGCTAAAGATGTGTGAGGTCTAGCGTTATCATGATGAAAAACCACACCCCTTCCGGCCGCTTTCTCTCAACTTCTTGCTGTAATCTCATCAGTTGTTCGCTGTAGAGTTCAGAATCGATGGTCCTGCCTGGTGGTAACAGTTCATAATGAATAATGCCCTTCCGATCCCACCACACACACAGCATCACCTTGTTACGAGTTAACCCGGGTTTCGCCACAGTCTGTGAAGCCTGACCGGCCGTGACGAAAACAGAACGTGCGAAAAAGGTCGTGGTCCTTTGTGACCTTTTTCGCACGTTCTTGTCGTACATGATCCACGTTTCATCACCAGTTATCAGCTTCTTCAAAAATGGTTCGGTTTCATTACGTCGTACTAAAGAATCGCAAATGAGTACACGGTTCAATAGGTTTTTTTCAGTGAGCTCGTGAGGTACCCAAATATCGAGCTTTATTGTGTACCCAGTTTTTTTCAAAAGCGCCAAAACTGTTTTGTGGTCAATTCCCAGTTCTTCAGCTACGTTGTAACTACTGATATGCCGATATTGCTCCACTTTTTCAAAAATGGCATCCATTTTATCCGTAATAGGGCGACCAGAGCGACGTGCATCTTTGACATCAAAATTTCCGGATTGAAAACGCTTAAACCGTGCTACTCTCACAAATACTGCACTAGGTTCATAAATATCGCAAATTTTTTTCGCGGCTTGCGTCACATTTTTACCTTTTTTTGTAGTAAAATTTTAAAATGTATCGAATTTCTTCATTAGATTCACTCATCTTGACTTTCAGTACGAAAAACAAATGAAAATCACACATTTTCCTAATTTGAATTTGGAATTATGTTCTTTAAAATTTAAACTTTCAATGATACCAAAACCAGCAAGATACAAATAGTATAGCCAAAGATATTTTATTACAAGTTCATACATACTATAATGCGAAAAGACTTTTTTCCCAACCTTATATTAATGTAATATTTCACAACAGTAGTTATTGTTAAGGTGCAGTTATATTATGTATATTATACAGGGTTATTGGAAATATGTTCCGCCGTCAAAATAGATTAGTGATTTTTAGGAGAAACAAAAAAAATTAAAATTATAAAAATATAATAAGTATTGGATCTCTTTTTTCAAAAGTACGGAGGTTTTTAATTGTTTTATGTTTTTTTATTATGCGCAACTTAATTCTTTAGCTATTTAATAAATAAGAATGCTAAAACGTGTTTTCGTTTTTTTTTTTATAAATTTTTAAAAGATATAACGTCCTATTTTATTTTAATATTAAAAAAAAAATTCTCGGTAATGGTATACTTTAGGCCTAGAAACTTAGTGTTGATTTGTTAGTTAATGACCTCATCTACACGCCCTTAACAGGATCGGGACGTATTTCCAATAACCCTGTATAACTGCTGCTTGGAAATTTTTAATAAATTGTAACAAAAGTTATGTTTTTAGGTTATACTTAACATGTTGTAGCAAAATGTTACAAACTGTTATGAAATGTTATCGTGTTATAAACCATTATATAATTGCTGTGTGGGAGCACTTTTAAGCAATTATTATAAAACAAATATTAAAAACCTTAATCTTAACAAAGGTGGATCCAGGACCTAGGTGGTCTAGGTGGACCACTAATTAAAATTGTTAAACATATATTTTTGTCACAATATAGATTTTATTTAAGTACTTTCACTTTTCAGTACTAACATTTATTAATAAAATACCTACTATTTACATCTATCTATTATTATCAAAATTAAATTATAACTTCTTGTGACTTGACCACGGCTATGTGACCCCTTCCCCCCCCCCCCCCCCCTGGCGCCAAAGCTGGATCCGCCCTTGATCTTAAATTATAGATAAATTAAAAGATGGGGTGGCCTGTGTCAGCAACTGTAAATAAACACTATAGTTAGTATAAATAACATGGAATATATAAAAAAATATTATATTCATTCAATATAATAATTAACAACAAAAAAACTGGTATAATAGTTCGCCTACCTCCCCTAACGTCACGTGACTGATTTCATCCATACACTAGCCGCCATTAGCCGTGTTGAATAAAAAAATGTATTTCTGTTCATATTTATTTACCTATGAAATGACACATTTTGGCCTCTCACGGAAGCGGTATAATTAGTGCAGCGTCTGAAAACACACAAAGTCATGTTCCTAATTTTCTATTAAAACACATTTTTTCTTAAGATGTGTAGTGTAACACGGGTTCGTGCGTAACTAAACAGATACGAAGCACTTACCTTGATTTCAACTTGACATTTCAAAGCGCGGACAACGCATCTATAGCTTATTATATCTTTGTTTAATACTGACTGGTTAATCAAGTTACCCATAACATAATGAACGAAACAATGTATAAATAGAATGGCTTCTTAAAATAATAATTTAATAGTTAAGTCAGCGATTACACTATACATTTTCTTTTACAGATAATGGGCCTACCTTACAAATGTAAGAAGAAGGATATAAAAGAGTTCTTCAGACCATTGGTTCCCTTCTCAATACGACTGCCTTTCGGAAAGGGAAAAAAAGTCACAGGCTTTTGTTATGTTGGATTTAGAACTGAAAAAGAGCTAAAGAAGGCATTAGGAAAAGACAAATTATTTTTAGGTAATTTTAATGTTTTTTTTTTCATCTATTGTCTCCTCGTCCTCGTGTCAGACTTCTACTGACAAAAAACCCAATCTTACTTGCCCGTATGCTCCGGGGCCACTGTATCTCGTTAAAACATTCCCGCAACACCGGAGGTAATTGTATTATTTGGATATACTTTAAGGTTTATCCTTTTATTACGTAAGACGATTGGAGATGTGGAATAGGGTGGAAAGTCCAGCAATCTCCATTGAAAACGGACGATTCTCCGACAAGACAGGCATTTTTGCCTGGTGGGCAACTGCCCGATGATGTAATCGGGTGTTTCGTATGCAGACTAGTCGAGTCACGCGATACTGGATTTCTATCTGCAGGTCGTATGTTGTGAGAGAAATATCTTATTTGGGGAGCCTTGGGAGCCTTGGTAGTTCTTATGTAAGATTACAAGAATTCGCAAATATACTTTGAAATAGTATATGTGTGTGCGAAGGCCTTCCTCCTGAGCTCCCTGGACTGATCAAATTCCAATGTAATAAAGTTGAATAATAAAGAAGAACTTTAGAATAAAACCAAAATTGACCAAAACAATAATAATGAAAACCATCTTACGTAATAAATAGATGTATCCCTTTACACATCACCAATATTCCCTTCACAAACATTGTTCATAATCCTGCCCGAAAAACTGTCTTTGGAT
This sequence comes from Tholera decimalis, assembly GCA_943138885.2. NCBI lineage: Eukaryota > Metazoa > Arthropoda > Insecta > Lepidoptera > Noctuidae > Tholera > Tholera decimalis. The sequence goes on from OW964558.2 coordinate 16,556,199, forward strand.
CCTGAGCTCGGCAGCAAAAAGAGTATGCTATAATAAACATTTTTATCTATAGGCAATCATCGAGTGCACATACACAAGTATGAGGATAAATCAAAGATGGCTGCAGATGAGGAGGAACAGACTAGTAAAAAAAGGAGGGAAGAGGTAAATATAAATTATGTCACATTGTTAGAGCTAAACCAGGCGTCCGTCACTCGCTCAAGGCCACGCGTTATATGCCTACAGCTTCACGTATCGTCGTCGGTACATCCAACAGTAGGCTGCCGCACGCCTGCCTGAGCCTTTTTAAATAATTTTGACAACGTCATAATGGATCGACCTAAAAACAATTGATTTTCCTCCGCTTTGCTCCTGTTTCCCTTTTGATTATTTATTTGCGCGGAATTTTATTAAAATTAAAATTATTTACGCGGTTTCGGATATTTTCGACACTAAAATTTAATAATCGGGTATTCAGGCAAGGAAAAAATGCGTCTATCATTTCATTTCATTTATTTATTCCTTAACAATTTACATTGTGTTGAATATACATTTAATAATAAGTTATACACAAAGAAAATACAAAATACAACTATGAAGATAACATTTGTGTTAATCAGCATTAAACTGAAACATATTTGATCAACAAATAAAAAATAATTGTTTTTCTATATTCGTTTTATTACCAATATCATCATATACAACCCTAGGACATTCGCTCGATGACGTGGGTCGCGCGGCGGGCAAAACAATCTCAACTCTCAGTGTGCGTACTTATGGTACATTTCTTCTCGCTGCAAACAGCTGGTATTATTATTAAGATTTTGTAGGCTATTATAGCGTAGGAATTTTCGCTTTTGTATGAGAGTGATGTATCTGTTACGAAGTAACTATTTAGTAATCTGTGGCTAAACTGAGTCAACTTAATGTAGGGTTCGATCCCGGATCCGAGATATTTCTCAGTAGTAGCCCGGACTTTGGTAGTTGGCGGTGTGATTCCCCCGTGCCTCTGAAAACATGTTAAGCCGTTGGTCCTGAGCCTGATCTTGGACTATGAGAGTAAAGAAACAGAGTAAGAGACAGAAATATTTACAAAATGTACAAAGTAATGTGGTTAAGAATCCAAAATATTTCTGGTCATACATTAAAAATAAACGCGATAACAAAAGCGTTATACCGAGAAATATGAGGCTCAATGACAATACTGCAACCGACGGCGTGAGCATAGCAAACTTATTTGCAAAAAATTTTGCATCGGTATATAGCCCTATTTCTGGCAGTGATCCAGATCCTACGCATATTTATAAATCCTGCAATAGTAATACCCTGTATCAAGTAACACTATCTGAACCTAGCGTACAGAGAACACTTAAGAACTTAGATGTTGCTAAAGGCCCGGGCTCTGACGGAATACCCCCGCTGTTTATTAGGGAGTGTGCTGATGTGTTATCTAAGCCATTGAGTGTAATTTACAACCGTTCGTTATCTGAAGGGGTTTTCCCGGAGATCTGGAAGGAGGCTATTGTAATTCCAATTCCAAAAGCGGGGGATAAGACTGATGTAAGCAATTACAGGCCTATTAGTATACTGTCTACTTTCGCAAAGGTATTTGAATCTCTTTTGTGTCCCATCATAAACTGGCACATCAAATGCTCTATTACGGAACATCAACACGGCTTCTTTAAAAACAGGTCTACAGCCACAAATCTGGCCAACTTTGTCGAACGAACTTTAGCTCACATGAGTAGAGGTAACGAAGTCGACGCCATCTATAGCGACTTCAGCAAAGCTTTTGACAAAGTTGATCATAGAATTTTGCTGCAAAAGCTTAAAATCACATTCGGTGTTCATGGGTCACTTCTAAAATGGTTCCAGTCTTACTTGGTTGGCCGTACAGCAAGAGTAGTAGTAAATGGACACTCATCTAACACTTTCATGCCCACATCTGGTGTACCTCAAGGGTCTCATTTAGGACCAATATTGTTTATAATGTTTATTGATGACATAAAATTTTCCATACAAAACTCTCATTTTGAAATGTATGCCGATGATTTAAAATTTTATAGAGTTGTAATGACAAAAAATGATGAAACTCTTCTACAAAAGGATATTGACCGGCTTTGTGTGTGGTGTGAAAACAACGGCATGCATGTTAATGTAGATAAATGCTATCATATTAAGTTTTCTCGTAAAAAACATAAATTTAATTCCTCCTACAAAATGAGGAACCAAGTCTTAAGTAATGTTACTGAAGTTAGAGATCTGGGCATCGTTATAGATTCTGAAATGAAATTTCTAACACAAACTGAAGTAATAAAAAACTTGAGAGGTGTCAAGGGACACCCGGATGGAACGAAGTTCCTTTCGATTAATTAGTGAAGGAATTGTAATAAAATTATATTTTTTTAAGTTATAATAATATTTTTTTATTATAAACAAATATAATGTAATATAAACTTAATCAGTAGGCTCAATTTTAGTAATAATTGGCTTGTTTTAACTGAAGTAGGAAACATATGTTTGGGATTCTATTTTATTTAAATATCTTGAAAAAACTGCATCAATGGTGGTATTATATTTTGTTGTTGATTCTGCTGGATTATTGTTTATTCTTAAATCAAATTCTTCCTCTAGAAACTGTAGCAATGGTTTTGATTTTTCATTACTGAAGTTGATGTTAAAATCACCGGCTAAAATGAGTGGAAGTTTATCTAAATTTTTGTTGTATCTGCTAAGCGTGTGACAATGGCGGATTGGCGGTGGCTAGCGGCTTCTACAAAGGCATAGATAATACGAATAGAAAAATAAAACGTTTCTTCCGTCGAAATAGGAGTTCATTTTTAACCGACTTCAAAAAAAGGAGGTTTACAATTCGTCTTGAACTTTTTTTTTTTTTATGTATGTTACCTCATAACTCGGAGACGGCTGGACCGATTTGAAAAATTCTTTTTGCGTTTGAATGGGTATAGTTTCTAGTTGGTCCCATTGCTACGAAATCAGGATCTGATGATGGGATCCTGGAGAAATCGAGTGAACTCTTCAAATATTATAGGCACACCTATAGCGTTTTGGGTATTTCTTATAGTAACTTGTGCAGTTGCTCTTGAAAAGGACCATTTGAGGAAGTGGAACTGATGATGAAGACCCCAGATGGCTACCGAAAGTACTCAATAATAAGTATTTCGTTGATTGCGATTAGATTACATGGATATGGATGTTAAGCACTTTATGCTCGTCAGAATGCATATGGTGAAGTAGAGCTGATGGTGATGTACCAGGAGAACTCCTCAAAAATTAACGGCTCTACACCGGGAAAAGCAATATTTTGTTAAAGGTGATAAGTAGTTGACATTTTGGCTTTTGTAACTAGATAAATTACAAACCGACCCACTAAAAAGAGTGAAAAAAAACTTTTTAGCAAAAAATAGAACCGACTTCCATATAAAAACACTACAAAGTCAAAAATAACTTTAATTTCGGAAGGCGGTGTCTTTGGTTTTGTATATATTTTCGTTTTTGACACCGCCTTCCAAAATTAAAGTTATTTTTGACTTTGTAGTGTTTTTATATGGAAGTCGGTTCTATTTTTTGCTAAAAAGTTTTTTTAGTTGCGAGGTGCCCTTTTCTATGAAAATATGGGACCGAAATAATACCTTATTTTTATAAAATTAACCGTGTAATTCGATTGTGCATCGGATTCTCAGAATAATTTTAGCAAACTGCGTACTTACCTAGTTTTCAACGATTATGGTTAAGTATTATATATAGACCTAATTCGCTTTTCGTATTAGTTTATGTTATATACAAAATTAGTAGGTATACGGTACAGACCCTCTGTACCGTATACCTACTAATTTTGTGTATACCTACTTTAAAAGTTATTGCAATTATATAAGTATGGTATCAACTAAGTTTTGAAAGATAGTGCATTTTTAGGGTTCCGTAGCCGAATGGCGAAAACGGAACCCTTATAGTTTCGTCATGTCTGTCCGTCTGTCTGTCTGTCCGTCCGTATGTCACAGTCATTTTATTCCGAAACTCTTAGGACTATGTATCATCTATGCTTAGGACTATACATGTAAAACTTGGTAGGTAGATGTATTCTGTGAACCGCTTTCCGAATTTAAGAAAAAAAATAAATAAAAAATTAAAATTAAGGGGGCTCCCCATACATGGAACTAAAACTGAAATATTTTTTTTCATGAAACCTAAGCGTGTGTGTTATTTATAGACAGGTCTTTAAAAATGACATTGAGGTTTCTAAGACCACTTTCTCATAAAGTTAATCGTTTAAAAGATATACGATTCCAAAGTGGTAAAATGTGCCGCCCCCCCTCTAACTTCTATAATAATGGAGTGAAAAATCTACAAAAAATATATGTCTATAGATCTTAATGTAATCTTTCAACCAAGACTCGGTTTGAACGACATCGAGTCAGCAGTTTTTGAGATACAGCATATTTCCTAAAACCGCAAATATAACTTTGTAATTCATAGAAACACTATGAAAAACAAAGTTATTGGGCGTAGTTGTAAAAAAATGTAAATAAGCTAGTTTTAAGAAATTTGTAAGATTTTTTTTGTCACATTAATATACATATTATATTATATTATTATAGTTACTGCGGAACCCTTCATGGGCGAGTCTGACTCGCACTTGGCCATTTTTTTCATTACCTAACAAGTACATAAAATATTAAGTAGGTACTTACAGTTTTATTCTTTGGAACTTCCTCTTGTATGCTATTTTCAAATTACGCTTCTTGCGTCTTTTTTGTCACCCATTTTAATATAATATAAGAATTTACGACAAGTAGTAATTATTATTTACAACGTTATACCTAATTACACACTAAAATAACCTAATATTTACACACACTATACATAAAACAAAGAAAAATCTAATTGGTTGGGCTATCGACAATAATTTTGTTTGCGGAGAAAAGTGTCACAGGGCCGTCCAGCACTGCGTCTCGTCCCGCACTGATTTACTGGGCGCCCGGAGGGGTGGATACGCGATTTGCGAGTAGCGATTACATAAAAAAATCCTTATAAATAATTAAGAAAGTTATTGGCAAAAATAAGCACATGGTCCCATCGGCATTACTTAATATAATATATTGGTGGCAATTAAAAGATCCTGTGATTGATAGTTTAGGAGAAAAATGGTAGTAAGTCACAAAAATTTTAATTCTATGTATGTATATATTTATTAAATATATCATTTTAGTTTAATTTTATAGCTAAGTATGTTTTATATCGTAATTAGTATTTATACACACTGTGTCTATCATCTCCTCTTCAACTCTTCTGTCGCAGGTCTGCTGGAAGAAATTTCTTAGGAAATAAGCAGCACCTTTGTGCTCTTTTGTCTGTATTTAATTTTTTCCATTATAAGTGTCATGTGTGTACATAAATAAATAAATAAATAAATAAATAAAAACAGAGGCCACTTTGCGTATTTATTTATGATATTTCAAATATATTTTTATTTTTTCTGAAGCCAAGAGGACACGCTTTACATTGTGTAGATTAATATATATTGTTTACAACGAAACCGGAACGCACTAATGCTCGCGAACCGAGCATCACCACAAAAAGATGGAACGCGACGCGATGACAAGATCCTGTGGCGGCCATCTTCTCTTCCCTTTTTTCTCTACGGCTGATCGCGCGTACGCATTATGTCTAAAGATGTGATAAACGACTTAAAACTTTTAACGAACTTATTCGTATATTTTTTTTCAAAAGTCACTTACGGAAACTGCTTAATACGCTTATTTACTTTCTTACATTAAAAATAATGAAATTATGTTGTTTGCTTTTTAGTTGGTTAAGTTTAAGTGTTGGTTTTTAAACGAAATCAATGAATTTTCTTTCGTACTTGGCAGGCTTAGGACTGACTGAATGAATAATATTATATAATTATGAAACGTTACTAAGTAGGTTAGTATTATTCTAAGATCTGTATTTATTAATAACTTGTCAAATAATAAACTACATTTTATTAAATTCAGGCGTACTTAAAAGTTCATTGATCTATTATATGTACATTTTAATTATTTACAAAATTTCCATTATTTCCTCAAACCATCAAGTCATTTATTCACATTCAGAAACATAATTTTTTCTAGGTACTTTGCTCGTCAACAACCGGGTCCTCCATTCCGATATTATGTTAAAATCGGAATACGATAAAGTTTTATTACAAAAATTACACACAGCTGTTTTAGTCGCATGATTTCTCAAAAAAAAGTTCCAAATTATGTTATTCGAACTTCTACTCGTCATTTTGATACAGTAGTTATTCGAATTTACAGTTTAATTAGCTCACCAATTTGTTTTTGTAGAAAAAGTAGTCAAAATTAACACAATTACTTACACTATAAACTATTTACACTATTATTAACACAATTACCTATTAAACACAATTAACTACACCTAAAAACTATATTATATACAAGTCCAAAACTCACAGAATTATTTCCTTGGTAAGAAACAATTCACCAAATGAAATAATGTTTTACACTATTTATGTTTACGTAAACAATTCCGAGTCACAACTTTTAATCAAATTGTTTCGGAAATTCACAAAACATGACGCTATTCACCGGGCGGAGGAAACGCTACTAAACGTAAAAAGCAAAATAAGTGATAAGCAACCCGTTTAAATTAAATTGGCGCTTTTAAAAGTGAACAACGGAAAGCATATTTAATTTGCTAGGTTTACCAATTTTGAGTAAGTCAACGCGATTCAGCACATAAACAAAAGATGTAAATATTTTAAACCTTAAAGTATTGGAATTAAGGTCGATTTTCGCATAATCATTGTTTACTATCGATTAAAATTGAATCAGGCGCCATCTATCAGTTGTTACATAATTCATTTGAGCACGTTCTTACTTACGTGGTTATGAAAAGAAATTATCAAAACGCGGTTGCGTTTTAATTTTAACAAAAAGCGGAATAAACAGATAACTTTAAATGCTTTTATAAACAAGTCTGCTTATTCGTTTATTTTAAATAATATGTTATATTATATGCTTTTCGTTTAAACGCCCACCTCTGATTATGTCGCGCACCCTTTTGTAAAACTAAATATAACTTGTAACGAATAAACGAATGTAAAACTAGACGCCGTCGACTTTACTTGATCGCCATTAACATTTGGAGACCTCGACGTGATCAAACGTACTTATTTGAAGATCAAGACTGGTGGCATGGCGGCGACGAAACCGCGAGGCGGCCAACTATTATCTCCAACAATTCTTCCACTACGCCTGCAATCTGATGCCTGATGTTTGGTACATGACTGAACAATAAAAAGAAGAAAAGATGACCTGCTCAAAATAACGGATTCATGTAGTGAGTGATTTGGTTTGGCCACAGGGAAGTACGCCCAATTTAGTCATATTTCTACTAACTGCAAAATGAAAATATAGCCTGCAGTATCTACTTTTATGTTTTGCCTATATTACTTGGAGTCAGATTAACGATGAATAATAGGGAGGTACCTAAAATATGACATGCATACCTTCCTAACTTACTTTCTAAGTTTTGCTTGTTCTTTGGAGTCAGATTAATGATACAGATAAACTAATAGTTAGGCACCTACTTATTTAAATGACAATTATGCCTTCCTAACTGTCTAATTTCTTATTTACTGAATTTGCATTCTATGGACTCAGATTAATGATAATTTCTTAGTAGGTTGGTACCTATTTAATGACATTTATACCTCCTACCTTCTTTCTACTTGCACCTCGCTTACGGGAACACCCTGGCATTTTCCAGATTCTCCGTGTGCACCTGCTTCTTGGGTCCCGCTGGAATGCGCTGCTATACATCTATCTACTTGCTACAGCAACTGCTTGCTGGTTCTTGAGCTGTGTGACCTGCTTGCTCGTGTGTGTCGCTGACTGAAGAGTTGTTGTCGTAGCTAATGCGCGACTTGCACGGTTTGGCTTTGTTTGTTAACTTCTACTCGTGGTATCTTATACCGGAATAACTTATTTCTTGACGGTCTGTTCAGTTCTTATAAGCTTTCACTATGTCGGCTGAATTGAAAGCTCTTATTCAGCAACGTGGTACGATAAAGGCTAGAATAACTTTATTTTCAAAATACTTAAATACTATAAAACTGATAGAAACTGACAGCATTCCTAAGCAAATACTTGTCGAAACTGAGATAAAGTTATCTAGATTTAAAGAATTGTTCTTACAGTTTGATGATTTAAAAACTAAAATTGAAAGTTTAGATCCTGATCAGTTGGAAGAAAATGACATGATAGAAAGTGAATTTTGTTCTAACATTGCTAAAGCTCAATTGTTGATTGAAAATCTTGGTCCTACTGAAAATACTAACTGCAATTCTATAACTAGCTGTCAGAATAATAAACAAGATTGCCGTAACTATAATATTAAATTGCCTACCATTCAGCTGCCTTCCTTTGATGGTAACTATTTGAAGTGGATGGAATTTCGAGACACTTTCGATTCTTTAATAAATAATAATGATAGTATTCCAGAAATAAATAAGTTCCATTACCTCCGTTCTTCATTAGAGTCAGGAGCGTCTGATATAATCAAGTCAATAGACTTCACTGCTACCAATTATAAATTAGCTTGGAATTTACTTACTGAACGCTTTGATAACAAGAGGATACTTACAAATAATCATTTAAAGGCTATTTTGAATTATGACACTATAAATAAAGAAAATTACAAATCTCTGCGTTCCATGATAGATTACTATTCTAAAAATATTCGAGCCCTATCTACTTTAAATGATCCTGAATCCCGCTGGGATACTTTACTTGTATACATTATGGTGTCAAAACTAGATGGCGCCACGGGTCGCCAATGGGAGGAGCATAGGAATACTATTGCTGCTGCTCCAACAATTGAGGATTTCTATACTTTTTTAAGAAATCGAGCTGATGTTTTAGAAACCTTGCAATACAATACTACTACTAGTAAATCTGAAAAACATTCTTATTCTAAAGATATTAAACAAACTAAATCATTTGTTTCTTCTAACACAAATTATGATAAAAACTGTGTTGTATGTTCACAAGATCATTTACTATATAAATGTAAAAAATTCAAGGATATGTCTGTAGACGCTAGATACAGTGAAGTTTCCAGGCACAAGCTCTGTTATAATTGTCTGCGTCCTGGTCATTTCTCTGCTCACTGCAAACATAACTCTTGCAAATTCTGCAACAGAAAGCACAATTTACTGCTACATAAATCACAGTCCAATAATGACAAGACAAACTCATCTGCTGATAAGACTTCTGCAATATCACTTCCTCAAGAGGCAAGTTCTTCCCAGGCAACTTCTACAATTGCTATGTTCAATCCTGTGTCACTCTCTGCGGCAATGCCTGGGCAGATCCTGCTATGCACTGCTCAAGTGAAAATAATTGACAATCAATCCTCTGAAACATACATTGTTAAGGCACTCTTAGATAATGGCAGCCAGTCCTCATTTATAACTGAAAGAATGCAGAGAAAAGTGAATTTGTCTTGTTCTAATACAGACATATCAATTGCTGGCATAAATAATAAAGTGACTCATACTAGTAAAATGTGTAAGATAAAACTTAAATCGCGGATTAACTTATTCCAGACAAATGTAACATGTCTTGTAGTGCCTGAGATTACTGGCATGTTGCCTAGCTCCGTGATTAACTCTTCTGATTTAAACCTTCCTAAATCTATAGACCTAGCAGATCCTACCTACTATATACCCTCTGAAATAGATTTACTGCTAGGTGCTGATGTTTACTGGGAAATTGTGGAAACTAGACAAATTAAATTAGGGAAAAATAAACCTACACTACAAAATTCTAAACTGGGTTGGCTCGTGTCAGGCCCTACCGGTGTGAGGCCTACTACTACTACTACTTGTTCTAACTTTTCTCAAGAGATTAGGGACTCTCTGGCTAAATTCTGGGAAGTTGAAAGTATTCCTACTCTGGCAAATAAAATTGTTAAGTTTTCCAATGAGGAAACATATTGTGAAAACCACTTTATCGAGAACACTGTCCGTCTGAATGATGGAAGGTTTTGTGTAAAAATTCCTTTGCGTGAAGTACCTAATGAGGCTTTAGGAGACTCTTATCTTACTGCTGAAAGGCGTTTCTTGAATTTGGAAAAGAAACTGAATAAATCTAGAATGAAAAATGACTATGCTAAATTTATTAATGAGTATCAACAATTAGGACATTTAATTGAAGTAACACGTCCGAACTTCGGATACTATATTCCTCATCATGCAGTGATTCGCGAAAGTAGTGAAACCACTCGCTTAAGAGTAGTATTTGATGCATCTTGTAAAACTTCCTCAAACAAATCGCTAAATGATATCCAATTTGTTGGACCCGTAGTTCAGGACGATTTAATGGAAATTTTACTCAGGTTTCGTCAGTATACCTATGTAGTGACAGGTGATATTGAAAAAATGTATAGACAAGTTATGGTAAATGAACCACAGCGTCATTTACAGCTGATACTCTGGAGGGAAGACGAAAGTCAACCACTGAAAATCTTACAGCTGAATACTGTCACTTATGGAACATCTTCAGCTCCGTATCTGAGTACTAGGTGTCTTGTTCAACTCGCAGCGGAGTGTACTAATGAAGCTGTTGCCAATATTATTAGACATGACTTTTTTGTTGACGATTTGAATACTGGATCGGACTCAAAATCGCAGTTAAAAGCTAACATTTCAGGAGTAATCGACAAACTTGCTGAAGCCCGTTTCCCTTTGCGTAAATTTAGATCAAATTCACCTGATATTTTTGATGACATACCTACTACTGACCAATCTCAGGATTTCAGTAAACAAGCCTCTGTCTTGGGATTGGGATGGACACCTAGCTCTGATACTTTGCACTATTCAGTCGAAATTAAATCTATTCCTAAAATAACGAAACGCTCTATATTGTCAAACTCGTGTCGAATATTTGATCCTTTAGGTCTCTTATCTGCTTGCACTATTTTTCATAAAATCTTACTACAGAAACTTTGGTTACTTAAAATCGACTGGGATGATGAAATTCCAAAGGATATTGAAAACTCATGGATAGAATTCTATAATGAAACTCAATGTTTCACTCAGATTCAGATACCTAGATACATTTTCTGTAGTTCTCCTATTTATATAGAGGCACATTGCTTTTCTGATGCCTCACAAGATGCATATGGTGCATGCATTTATCTAAAATCAACGAATAGTTTAGTTGAGATTAAATGTAACTTGTTATGTGCTAAAACTAAAGTTTCTCCTTTGAAAACTGAAACGATTCCCCGTCTGGAATTGTTAGGTGCTTTACTTAGTGCAAAACTATACTATAAAGTACTTCAATCTTTAAGAATTAAGATTTCACGCTCAGTATTTTGGACAGATTCAACTATAGTTTTAGGGTGGTTACACACTCCACCCAAAACTCTTAAAACTTATGTAAGCAACCGGATTGAACAAATTCGGGAATTAACTGATATAACTACTTGGCGTCATGTACCATCTGAGCATAATCCTGCTGATATGGCGTCCAGGGGCATTCAACCACGTCTTCTCTATAATAATGCTCTTTGGTGGCATGGCCCTTCATTTCTGGCCAAGTCTGAAAATGATTGGCCTCAATTTAAATCTACTTCTTCTACTTTACCTGAAATAAAAATAAGTTTAAATGTTCAAACTATGCCCACTAATATTGTTCCATTTCAAAAATACTCTAAACTATATAAACTGCAAAGGATATTTGCTTATGTACTAAGATTTATAAATAACATAAAAAATATGCATACTAAATTTAATGGTGAACTTACCTGTTCTGAATTGAACAACTCACTGGTACTAATAGCTAAGGCGTCACAGAAAGAATGCTTTTCAAAAGAAATTCACTCACTTGAAACTTTACATAAATTAAATTCTAAATCGAGAGTTCTCTCTTTGAATCCATTTTTGGATGAACACGGTGTGTTGCGTGTCGGTGGACGAATCGATAATGCATCTCACTGTCCTTATGGGAAAAGACATCCTATACTACTGGACTCCAAACACACTTTCTCGAAACTTCTATTTGAGCAAGAACATCTTCGTCTTCTACACTGTGGCCCTCAGCAACTTTTAAATACTATTCGTGAGCAATTCTGGCCTACAAGTGGAAAGGTATTAGCTGTAACTACTGTTAGAAAGTGTGTTCGTTGTCAAAGATTTAGAGCTAAGCCTTTAAACCCCATAATGGGTAACTTACCGCAACCTCGTGTAACTCCTGCTCCACCATTTGCGACTTGTGGCACTGACTTTGCAGGACCCTTTTTAATCTTAAATAGAAAGGGCCGCGGTGCCAAAACCTCTAAGTGCTACTTATGCATATTTGTTTGTTTCAGCACCAAGGCTGTTCACTTAGAAGTCGTAAGCGACTTAAGTAGCGATGCCTTTATTTTATGCTTGCGTAGATTTGTTTCACGACGAGGCAAACCTCACACTATATACTGTGATAACGGTAAAAATTTTGTAGGTGCGAATAATGAACTGAACAGACTGCTTAAGGAAAGTGAACGTTTAGTTAGCGACTACGCGAGCAAGGAAGGTATAACGTTTAAATTCTCTCCCGCATATGCACCGCATTTCGGCGGTATCTGGGAAGCCGGAGTCAAAACGGCCAAATATCACTTAAAAAGAATAGCGGGTAACTCAAGTTTAACTTTCGAGGAATTATATACACTCTTTGCACAGATCGAGGCTATCATGAACTCGCGTCCGATTACTTCAATGTCTGTTGATCCATCTGATCTGTCCGCACTTACACCTGGGCACTTTCTTGTGGGTAGACCATTGACCTCGCTACCTTCACCCGTTACTGAACGAATCGGTATCAATAGATACCAACTGATTGAGCGCTTAAGACAGCACTTCTGGTCTCGATGGACAAAGGACTACCTAGTCACTCTGCAGCAACGCGTCAAATGGCAGCAAGCACAGCACGAAGTTCGTGTCGACGACCTGGTCTTAATATTGGATGACCAGCTGCCACCTATGAAGTGGCTCATGGGCCGCATTTTGAAGCTGTATCCAGGAACTGACGGTGTATGCAGGGTAGTCGACGTCAAGACAGAGAATGGCGTCATTCATAGGCCCGTCTCTCGACTAGCCCTACTAAATTCCCAAGAGCTCCTTGGGGAACATGTCCCCAAGGGGGGGGAGGATGTTTACAACGAAACCGGAACGCACTAATGCTCGCGAACCGAGCATCACCACAAAAAGATGGAACGCGACGCGATGACAAGATCCTGTGGCGGCCATCTTCTCTTCCCTTTTTTCTCTACGGCTGATCGCGCGTACGCATTATGTCGCGCACCCTTTTGTAAAACTAAATATAACTTGTAACGAATAAACGAATGTAAAACTAGACGCCGTCGACTTTACTTGATCGCCATCAACAATATTATTTTGAAAAAAAATCTTGTAAGGGTTACGGAAAAAAAGGTTCTAATGTAGCCTGATTCACGAATATCCACACCCCTTAAAAAGTGTCGTTACAACTTTTCGTATGAATTTTTTCCGGCTAGCCCCCTTTCGTAACGCGCGATAAGGAACTTCGTTCCAATAAATAAAAGCAACAGAATGCTCGCATTTTTAAACCGTAACACAAGAAACTTTAGTAATTTGGCAGCATTAAAAATCTTGTTTACAGCATTAGTTCGTAGTCATATAGAATACTGCTCCATTGTCTGGTACCCGGTACATAATATCCACATTCAGCGCATCGAAAGAGTTCAAATAAAGTTTATAAAAAGACTCTCCTATAGAGCAGGTATAAGGAATACAGTTAAAACGTATGAAGATAGACTGAATTATTTTAAAATGAAATCTTTACATTGGCGTCGAGATTTTGCAGGTCTAACATTCCTATTTAAGGTATTAAATCAAGGTGTGGATTGCTCGCAACTTCTGTCATCAATCAATATTAATGTACCCCGGTCATCAGCTAACTTCATAATTATAAGCCTTTTGCTCCTGGTGGGCGGAGAACCAAGTACGGAAAAAATGCCCCCCTTTCCTATATTCTCAGAAAGTGCAATGACATTTTTCACGATTGTGACTTAGACATATTTTCAGGCAGCATTACCAAGTTTAAAAGAGCTGTGCTCAATATTATGTAATTTTGTTCAATAATGTTTAATTTTTTATTCTTTGTTTGATGTTGTCATTACTTATTCTTTGTTTATAAATGCTTAATTCAATCTCATTTAATAAAACTAGTAATTTTCTTCAATTTTTATTAAAAATTCATATTTCATTGCATTTAATTCAATTTAATTTAAGTTATTTCATGTTTAATATTACCCACATTGTTATTTTATTGTTATTTTATTCTAACTTTATGTATATTTTAATTGTACTGAGATAAATATTAAATGCTGTGCTAACCTTTAATTTAGATGCATGCAATACTAACGAATCTGAACTTAATCGTATGTTAAATGTCTTTGTGTGCATTTAGTTGGTTTGCCTAAATAAATAAATAAATATCTTAACATAATATAAAGCAAAGTCGCTTCCCTGTGTCTGTCCCTATGTATGCTTAAATCTTTAAAACTACGCAACGGATTTTGATGCAGTTTCTTTCAATAGAAAGAGTGATTCAACAGGAAGGTTTTTAAGTATATAACATGCATAATATAGTCGAGGAACACTGATAATTTTTGAGGTTTCTAATGTGATGTCGCAAATAAACACATTTTTTTGCGCTTGCTTTGCAAACGCTAGCTGAACCCTACGAGATAGATCAAAATAATGTACTACAGTATTGTACACCTTAAAAAGGTCAACAAAAAAGTCCTCGATGGCATCTGTCTATCTCTTATAGATAACCCACAACAACCATTTTTTATCCTTTACTTTTTACGAGAAATACGAGAATATTTTACGAAGCGATTTTAAGCAATACAGCATTAATCCTTATCCAATTAAGTACCATAAATACATTGTGCATTTAATATAAATCAATATTGCCCTTTACAGAATATAATTTAAATAAATAGTTTCGAAGATATTACAGATTTAAAATGCAAGGACATAGCGGTTGCGGCGCGGTGCCGGCGGAGGCACGGCGCGCGTGCCCTATGTTGCTTAGATTTGAGCGTTGAATGTTTTTCCCATGATAAATTATGTATCGCATTTTCAAAAGTAATTACTAAAGAGAACATGTATGTCGAATGACAAAAAGGCTGTCAACGATGTATATAAAGACATTCTATAGTATATTTAATATAAACATTGCACCCGTGCGAAGCCGGGGCGGGTCGCTAATAATAAATTAAATAAAGAAAAAAATGTTTATTTGTGTTGCAGTATCATAATTATACACGTATTTTAAACAAAGGTGTCATTTTAACTGCTTATCTGCCACTATTCGTATTTTTAGCTATTCATTGTGAGTGCGGCTATCTGTTCCACTTTTCTGTTGTTAACAACGCTCATTTGTACTTTGTATATGGAACTTGACCATTGCATTACTACAACATCAACATTTAATTTAAATGTCTATGACAGTGCTTATTTGCTTCTTCGTATATTTAAATTCAAGTTGGTTTTTTAAACGTGGGTTCCCTTGGTATGAATCACGAAGATTTTATAGCAGCTGTGCAAGGGCATTCTTTCGATGTAATGACAGTCAACGAGACTTGCGAGCCGGCGAGGAAGGGCACGCACCTACTGTGCCAGGTTACCGCCTGCGCCTCACACCACGGCCGCTGTCTGTTCACGGGGGTCATGGGGGCGCGGGCGGTGTGGGGTTTTATCTTAAGCGGGGCCTGATTGTTCGTACCTTTTTTTTACGGGGGGAAATCCTCATGGACTACCTCCGCCTGGGGAATGGTGGGGGGCGTGCCGGATTCTTACCGGCTAAAACCACCCCGGTGTTTCCTCACACGTGCGCGGGGGGCCGCGGGAAACCTAATTCTTCCACAGCCCCACACTAGTGCTGTCCGGGTCTGTCCCCGCCTCGCCTCCTGCACGGGGTAGTGAGCTGACCCTAGATAAAATACCGTCGAACAAATGTGGATAACGCTAACACTAAACGGGAATAAAATAGCAATTTTATACAGGTATTTTATATAGGTTTTATTAGGTACAGCGTATCGCCCTCCTCGCTTCGTCTTGGACCTCTTTCTCGATGCGATAACCGAAGCTATTAGCTCCATAGTGAGATGTGACCATTACATACTACTCGGGGATTTCAATGTAAAGTTAAGTGATAACGGGCCAGCTAAAAAAGTACGTGAGTTTTTGAATAGCCTAAGTCTTACACAGCTTGTAAGTTCACCCACCCATTTCACGAACCATAGTGAAAGATTAATAGACCTTATCTGTACTACTCTCAACCACAAAGGGTTGTCTGTTGAGCCCTATGCGTCATTAAATAGTTAGTCTCTTATTGTCTGTGAATTTAATGTAAAGCGTAGTAATTATAAACCTCACACTACGTACAGACCATTTAAGCAAATCTATACTTATAATAAATCTGTAGAGAGGTCAATTCTGTACATGAAATATATTTCCAAAATAACTATCAGGGGGTGATTAAGGATCGATACTCATGCCAAAAATGCAATCAGTTAAATTTTTGTCTGTCTGTCTGTCTGTCTGTCTGTCTGTCTGTCTGTCTGTATAACCGTTATAGAAACAAAAACTACTCGACGAATTTTAACGAAACTTGGTACAATTATTTTTCATACTCCTGAGCGGGTTATAGTATACTTTTCATCACGCTACAATCAATAGGAGCAGAGCAGTGAAGGGAAATGTTGGGAAAACGGGAGAAGTTACTCCATTTTTAAGCTTCCGTCGCATGTGCAACCTTAATGGTTAAAGCTACACAAATCATTTCATGACGGAAATGTTCTCCTTAAAATTATATAAAAAATATCCCACGACAGCATATGTCTAACTTTTATGGTTGACTCACAATAACACGTGTAACTCCCGATAGCTTAGCAGTTCGAAGCTTTCTGATTATAATATTTGTCTACTCTTACGTTTATAACACTCTCAGTCACCCCTAATTGAAAAAGTTAACATTATTAACTATTCCATAAAAAAATTGGCCAAGTGCGAGTCAGACTCGCCCATGAAGGGTTCCGTAGTAACTATAATATAATATGCAAATTTATTTGACGAAAAAAAAACCATACAAATTTCTTAAAACTAGCTTATTTACATTTTTTACAACTGCGCCAAATAAATTTCTTTTGAAAAATAAACCTTACAAATTTCTTAAAACTGGCTTTTTTACATTTTTTACAACTGCGCCGAATAAATTTGTTTTTCATAGTGTTTGTATGAATTACAAAGTTATATTTGCGGTTTTAGAAAATATGCTGTATCTCAAAAACTGCTGAACTGATTTCGTTCAAACTAATTTTGGTTGAAAGTTTATATTAAGATCTACAGACATATATTTTTTTTAGATTTTTCACTCCATTATTATAGAAGTTAGAGGTTGTGTCCGCCACACACACATTTTACCACTTTGGAAGCTTATATCTTTTAAACGATTGACTTTATGGAAAAGTGGTTTTAGAAACCCCGATGTCGTTTTTAAAGAACTGTCTATAGATACCACACATGCATCGATTTCATGAAAAAAAATATTTTCAGGTTTAGTTCCATGTATGGGGAGCCCCCCTTTATTTTAAATATTTTTTAATTTTTTTCTCTAAATCGAAAAGCGGTTCACAGAATACATCTACCTATCAAGTTTCACATGTATAGTCCTAATAGTTTCGGAATAAAATTACTGTGACAGACGGACGGACGGACAGACAGACAGACAGACGGACAGACACGTCGAAACTATAAAGATTCCGTTTTTTGCCATTCGGCTACGAAACTGTAAAAAGAATCATATAAATCGGTATAGAAACACCAAAGTTATACATGAAATACGCTTAATAATAATAAGCCATCGCGCGTGAATACTGAATCATGCTATAAGGATTATTTTTGAGAATCGGTCGCCGCGCTCGACGCGTCTCGCGGTCGAAGCGTTCTCTAGGTACCTACTTAAGTCTCATGTGAACGTGATCTAAACAATATTACCAATACATTAACTTACGCTGACGGAGTCGCGGGCACAGCTATATTGTATCATTACGCTAAGGCCAATAGGAGCGGAGCGCCAATGAAGAATGCTTCAAAATCGGGGTTAAATTTAACGTTAGCCCAAAGTAACTATTCCACGCGGACGAAGTCGCGGGCAAAAGCTAGTAAATAATAAAACTCTGGACTTATCGTGTATAGACTGGTACAACATTTGTTGCTTGAGTGATGTAAACGACATGGTTGAGAAATTAAATGACCATATTTTAACAATTTTCAATGTTCACGCCCCGGTTAAGACATGTTTCAAAGAACCGTCATGCCCCTGGATCACTGATACCGTAAAACTTATGATGCACTTGCGTAATGATGCTCTGTCCAAATATCGTAAAACGAAGTCAGATTCAAAAAGGTTATATATGTATTACAAATAATTAAGATATCTAGTGTTGAGCTCCATATTTAGGGAAAACGTTGCATACTTCAAATTTAATCATTATTAATAACAACATTAAAAACCCTGAAGTGTTATGGAATAATTTAAAGAACATCGTACTGCCAAATAAAGAAATTGATGACCTTCCTACTCACCTTAGAGATCCGGACCGTATAAATAGTCATTTTTTGAATGTTCCTGGCAGCCCTATCTGCAATGATGCACAACGTAATTTCTTCGAATCTCATTGATTCAGAACTGATAGCTCTACGTTCGCATTACAATCAGTAACGGAAAGTCAAATTATGAGATACTTTCGCGAGCTTAAATCGATGCAGAAGGCTGTGATAGTGTTACTTTGAATATGCTTTTATTAACTCTCCCACATACACTAAAAGCGATCACCGATATTGTGAACAGTTCGATAGACTCGGCGACGTTCTCTGACATCTGGAAAATTGCACTTGTTAAACCTTTGCCCAAGATTACGAATCCAATAGACCTAAAGGATCTCAGGCCCATTAGCATTAGCATTTTTGCTTTACTTATCCAAAATTGCTGAAAAGGCCGCGTGCCAGCAGTTGTCCCAATAGTACTAGGAAATAAATAAAATACTGCCTGAACTACAGTCAGGCTTTCGCAAACAGCGTGGTACTACTACGGCACTTTTAGATGTTACGGATAATATTTTGGCAACCTAAGGATAAGGGCCTGTTTACACTTCTTGTTCTGCTTGATGTTTCGCGGGATTTCGACTGTATCAATGTTGATTTGTTTCTTTCAAAACTGTACTATGTATGTAACCGTCAGCAATGAGTGGTAATCCGATTAAGCGATGAGTCATCCTGTGCTTCATTACTTACCCCCATTAGAAGAGACCCCATTAGACATTTTTATGCTGATGATGTGCAAGTTTACATTTCTTTTAAACCGAGTGACTATGACAACATCTCAACCATGATCTCAACAATATAGCAGGTTGGGCTAAGGCTATTTATTTTCAGATTCATTTTTTTTACTAAAACACCTTGTAACATGTTAGTAAAAATTTAAAATCATGAACTAAAAACTATTTGTGTGATGAGCACGATCATTTGTTCTTTGTCTGGGTGTAATTTATCTATAATATGTATGTATTTAGAAATATATATGTATGTTTATCAGTTGTCTAGTACTCATAGCACAAGCTGTGCTTAGTTTGGGACTAGATGGCGTTGTGTGAAAGTTGTGGAATATTATTATTATATCAATTCTAATATATTTTCCCGCAGCATCAGTTTAATGCCAGTATCGGAAATGCTGCCTCTGTATAAAAAAAAAATAGTTTGATAATATTATGTGAATAAGTATAATAAGTATTACATAAATATTAAAAAAAAGATAACATTTATTGCAGGTATGACCCATATAAAATTAAATTAAAATAATCATGTTACTATTACTTACAATCATAAATTCCAAATGTCAAAATAACATAACTATACGAGTAAACAGAGTTAAAAGAAAAATACATGGTGATTAAGTGAGAACAACTTGTCCTGTTATAAAATTTCAAACTATTAAATTAAATGTCAATTTAAAAATAAAAACATTAAAAAAATTGTCAAATGAATTGTAATTTATATGTCAGAGTATTAAATTAGACGTCAAACAACAGCAACATGCCGACCTCAACAGTGCCTTATGTAGAGACAATCAACTCTACCCGCAATCATTACCTGGACTGCATTGGAGCTGGTTTACACCTTGCGCACCAAGGACGCGCACCGCTTGCGCATGGTGGCGTGGAAACAGTCGTTGCGCGCTTCTGCAAACATGCCCGAGGCGCTGCAGAAACGAAGCAGCCCCAACACTGCTCTGAACGCATTGTTATACTGGACGCGGAGGGCATTGTAGCTAGCTTGTGTGTAGCGAGCCCACAGGCTGCACGTGTATATTACACAAACAATTCCAGGACACTAGCTTTACTCTCATGTTAATTTTATTATCTTATTGTACGCCACCTGCTCGACGTCCTTAAGTACGGCTACTGGGATCCAGCAGAATACC
This sequence comes from Tholera decimalis, assembly GCA_943138885.2. Lineage (NCBI taxonomy): Eukaryota > Metazoa > Arthropoda > Insecta > Lepidoptera > Noctuidae > Tholera > Tholera decimalis. Next base: position 16,576,781 of record OW964558.2, read on the forward strand.
AGCGTCAGGCATATTTGCCTGGCACATGCTGAGCTGGACTCCCATTTGGTGCAATTCGGAGACACACACCACACCAATTTTCCATGTTACATTTTTAAGTTTGTTTTCTTTTTTTAATCGACTTCAAAAAAAGAAGGAGGTTCTCAGCTCATCTTGAATCATCTTTTCTTTTTTTTTTATGTATGTTACCTCATATCTCGAAGACGACTGGACCGATCTGGAAAATTCTTTTTTAGTTTGTAAGGGTATACTTTCTAGTTGGTCCCATTGCATCACGTTAGGATCTGATGATGGAATCATGAAGAAATCGAGGGAACTCTTCAAATATTATAGGTACACCTATAGCGTTTTGGGTATTTCTTCACTTGTGCTCTCTATATTCACTTGTGCAGTTGCTTTCGAAAAGCACCATTTGGGGAAGTGGAACTGATGATAAAGACCACATGAATATGGATGTTAAGCACTTTATGCTAGTCACAATGCATATGGTGAAGTAGAGCTGATGGTGAAGTACCAGGAGAACTCCTCAAAAATTAACGGCTCTGCATCGGGAAAAGCAATATTTTGTAAAAGGTGATAAGTAGTTGACATTTTGGCTTTTGTAACTAGATAAGTTACAAGCCGACCCACTAAAAAGCGTGAAAAAGGAAACTATTTACATGCCCTTCTTCATGCACCATCAGAGGGCCTCGCGAAATGTACCTTGCCCACATTAAGTTTAGGTCTTGCGCCGCCACTACTACGGAACCTTACACTGCGTGTGGCCAGACACACACTTGGCCGGTTTTTTCAATAAACATTCTTTCATTCATCTTTAAGGCACACCCAATACTGTCTCATCCATTGACTTGACATATAAAAGTGTTATTAGTATAGTTCCATATTTACAAAACAAATTCCTATCATTTGTCAAGTACAGCACTATGTGTATTCTCGGAATTTATAGATATGTATCTATATCAGAGATTGAAATCTGTTGTGTAACTAATAAAACTACTTAAATTGAAGTTGCATAAGCAGGCTTGCTTATCATTCGTCGTTAATGGTTTCAGTTAAAGAAAATTGATAACAAACAAAAATAAACTTGTAAATATCAGCTAAGCAATATTACACTAAACTTATAAAATACTAGTAGAGGCGCGGGGCTTCGCTCCTGTGGGCTTTATCACGATAATAACATAACCCTTCTATTTTGCAGTCGAATAAAAAGTACCCTATAACCGTCCAAAAAACCACCACCAAAAACCAAAATTACCAAAACCAAAATTATTCATCTGACTCCACCTAGTACTTTCGAAGATTAGCGCGTTCAAACAAACTTTTTCGATTTATAAAAGTAGCATAGATTAAGAAATGTTTTCTTTTCATGTATTTACTATTATTTAACCCATTTACGCCCAAATTTAAACGAATAGTATTTATTTAGGTATTTCTTTATTAAAGGATTACTTAGGTCTATAATAAAGGCATTAATAAATAAAAATGAAATAAAAAAAATTTGAAGTTAAGTTTTTACGGTGTACTTTTTATAGTACACTGGGCACTTACGCGTGAAAAATCGAAGAACAACCTTTGTCGTTGCACAGAGTTTTTTGGCACTTTACGCACTGCTATTTTATGCGAGTATGGCACAACACACATCTCAACTGTTTGTGTAGCTTCCCTGGATTGTGGCTGTTATTGCTGGGACTTGGGCCTGCTACTACAGAACTAGATGGGCGGCCTTTGTTCTTGCTATTGCGGAGGTACTGGCGTGCTATATGTCTTCTAAAATCCAATTGATCGAAGCGCTCATTGTTAGTCAACATATGTAGTCGCCAAGCATTAGATATACACATATGAAACATGTAGGTGAAAAAGAACCACCACAATTTTTTACCTTGAATACTCTCGCGGTATAATGGTATAGAACCATCCATCTCATCTACACCACCTATGCTTTTATTATAGCTCTGGAATAAGTGTGGAATGCTCACGTCTACCTTCTGTTTCCTTTGCGAGCACCAGCGTATTACTTTACCAATAGGCTCGATTGTATCAAAGTTTGTTGCCATAGTACATATGTTATTGTCCTTACATCTAACAAGCAATAATTCGTTATTTTTGTCGAACCTATGATCATATTCAACTCGTGCCGACTTTTTCATGACTTTTACAGAACGTCGCGGATAATTTTAGTTCTATTGCCACATATTGTCCCAGTTGCCTTGTACCCAAACTGCTTCAAATCTTTCAGTCAATCACAACTGGTGAATAAGTTTTCAAAGTATACTGTGTGCTCTTGTGGTACTGCTGGAATTTTTGCTAACAACAATTTCACAACTCGAGTTACGTAAATCGTCTATGTCCATATCAAAGCTCTGGCTATTATTCTGTCCTGCATATAGTAAAGTATTCCGTAGAATCAGTTCGTGAACCTCATCCTCAAACATTTTTTCGAAGATCTCTACAGGTGAAAGGTTTCGAAGTTGCTATATGACGCTGCTTTTCCTTGACAAACATGAATCATTTGGTAACTCTGAAGAAAAAGAGTAAGTTGGTGACCATTGCCTTCATTTCGGGATTGTGTCCTGTGGGTCTTGGCATTGTCTTTTGTTAGACAAAGGTTCCTCATCACTGTCTTCCCATTCGGATGTTGATTTTCATGAAGAATGACCTCTAACGTCCCTGGTACATCTCGCGGTATTTCTGAAGTTTGCAAATTATCTTCACCTTCTTCTTCATCAGTAACAACGGCTGGATCAGGTGGTATAATCACTACATCATATTCATTGTCACTATCCTCTTCCACTATAGCATTGACAGCTACTTCAAGGCCAACGAAGTTGTTTACAGCTCTAAAACATGCCATTGTTTGTAAGCCTGCATAAAGTAAAAAAATACATTACTTGTGCCCATTGTACTAAAAAAACGACAGTCAAATAAATCAACTAAAAAGTTTTACAGATTCTAAAAGATTGCATAGTATTTCGTTATTTAGGTTACGTTTACATGTTATCTAGCCATTTCGTCGAGATTTATTAGTAAATATATATAAAATACATGAAATAATGCAACACAAATGCACTTACCTCCAAACGTGAAAAATTCCCAAACAGAAATGTCAAAACATGGCGCCAATTTCACTGACAACTTCTTTTTTGTTTTTGTATCAGCTATTAATGACATCTATCCACTATTTGCGAAATTAATTAATTAAATATAATTATGCAGTAGCTGTTTAAATAGGGTTGCAAATGGTGTCGTTTATTTAGTACAGAGGGCGCTAATGGGTTAAACAATTTTATCTCATACGAAAATAATAACAGTTTCATCTCTATGTGTATTCTTATATAATAACGCACTCAGATCGCGCACTCTTATTTAGACAGGCGTTTAGGTTGTGTAATATTGTACAAGCTTTAAATATGTCATTTTTTCCCCAGACATCCCAAAATGAAGAAAGTATAGGTGAAAGTGGAAGCATATTCATACGTAATTTAGCGTATGTCGTTTCTGAGGAAGAAATAACGTCCTTATTCGAAAAGTATGGTAAGTAGTATGAGTTTTAGAATTATGAATCAACTTCGTCATTCCACTACATGTAGAACATTATGTCCCTTGCTAGAAATATCGCACTCTCAGAATGAAAGGGACCTAATTCAAAGAATAGTATTTTTTGGATTTGAGCATTAATAACTAATAAAGCAGCATTGAATAAATTATATTCATATATCTCAAGTGGCAAATGTATAAGTTGTCTCTTTATAACTCGTAATTCAGATTCCTGTTTCTACGGCAATTCAGAGTAATGTTTCAGGCCAGTTTACATCAAAATCTGAAATTACACGAATTTAGAGTTAGGTCACTTTCATTCTAAGAGTGCAATATGTAGAATAAACTTTTCCTTAACACTTCAGTCAAGCTCACGGCGTGTTAATATTTATGCAAAGGACGCCTAAGTCACAACAATTCACAGATTTTAGGGTTCCATAGTAAAGCAGGAACGAAGTTTCGCTATTTACATCCGTCCGTCTGCGGTTTTACTCCGAGAATATTAGTGCTGCAAAATTATTATTTGACAACTGGAAAGTTTGAAAATCTTTTTATTTAAGGTATCTCACATTCAGGTAAAAATGGATGATTCTTGCTAGTCCTGAGGTTTCCCTTGTTATTGGTTGTAACTAATTATTAAGCTGGCTTAAACCATATCATAACCAATAGGCAAGGTAATGTGTAGGTAATAGGCGGCAAAATTACGATATGTGAATTGAACATTAAATATCGTACTTATTCATTCCATAGAAATTTACTTAAAAACATTTGTAACTTGGTAATGCTTTATTTGTCATAGCTTACAGGATGGGTAACTGCGGAATCCTATACTGTGCGTTATCCAACCCGCACTTGCCAGTTTATTATTCCATGCCTTTTTAATACTTAATTAAAGAAGGTAGTTTTATATCTTATAACTTTAACAGGACCACTGGCTGAAGTAAACATGCCAATAGACCCGATATCGCGCCTACCAAAGGGATTTGCCACTGTAACGTTCGTGATGCCCGAACATGCTGTGAAAGCGTATACTGAGCTCGATGGCACCGCTTTCTGTGGCAGAATGCTCCACCTGTTACCCGCCAAAACTGAGAAGATTGAAAACGATGACGACGATGGTATGTATGAATTGATAAAAACCTATTTTTTTATTGATAATAGGTTCGCGATCACCATCTCACCTGATGGTAAGTGATGATGTGGTCGAAGATGAAGCACGCTTACATAGAAGTAACCTATTCACTCTTGACTTAAAGACTCCAGGTAATAGCTTTCAGGGTACTCAGAACATTTTATTGGAAGTACACTGAATAGAAGAAAGTCATAAAATAAAAATTAGGTAGGTACATAAATACTGATACAAACAGCGGTCTTATCACTAAATGCAATTTTATATACCAAACTATTTTGTCTGCATATAGTGTGGCCAAGACTTTTACGATAGCACGATGTTTTCACTTCAAGTTGTATTAAAATCATTGTGTATTTTGATCGTATGCAAGCGGACGACGCCATATGCTAGCAGCTATGCTACGTAGGCGACGACTTATACAAAATGCATTTAACATATAAAAGGTGTGTTTAAGAGGTGTTAAAGTGTTTTTCATATTCAAAATGAAATAAAACAGAAGAATGTCTTGTCAGGGGCATCTTGGCTTTAATTTATAGATATAGTATGCAATTTGTGTTTGAATATGGTTTCGGTATATAGTAACCATATCTTGTCAGGGGTCATGTGCCGAACAATATCTGAATATGAGCTGTATTTGTTATCAATACGACATGGTTGGCGCAGTGGCAGTGGTGGTGATTTCCGCAGTGTAATATGACCTAGAAATAGTTTTCCGAGTCTGGGCGTTTGTAAAAACACTTACGATACTGGAGAAGTTCCTAGTATGGGGCAGTGTTTAAAGTTCAGCTGCGAAAATCTTAAGGTTAATCTAAGTACTAGTATTCGAATTAATGATAGGATAGGTTTCAATTATCATAATTTGAATAACTACAGCTAGGCTTGAATTCAGAAATGGTAGGTACCTAATATATATGTGTATACTTGCAACACGGCCCGGCATCGCACGGTCTCATTCTGCTAATTAACACAAAACCTTAATAAATTATACATAGAAACCATCCTCATTAACCATTCTAACCATTGGTAAAAACCGCATGAAAATCTGTTAATTCGTTTTTGAGATACCGCGAACACACACATATATGATACGCGACAGACAGACGTTGCAGGAGACTGTTTTATAATATGTAAGTTTGTTCGTCGGTGAGTGCTACTAAAGGGTCTTTCAAGTAGGGCGGGTCGTTGTTGACAGTTTGTGGCGGCCATGTTGTTTTGGCGGCATCTGTCAAATGCGTTATTATTTCTTCAGTTACTGATGCCAAATCACCATGGCATGTTACACGATTGACCAGCACGTCCAAATGATAAAACTTTATCAAAATGAATGTTCGTTAGTGCAAACGTTGCACGCATTACGTCCATTTTACAGCAGACGTGGTGGCCCTTCAAAGTCGACTCTCCAACGTTTGGTGACCAAATTCGAGACGACTGGTTCGGTAAACAACCAACCAACACCTTTACGTCAAAGGAACGCCAGATCGGCCGAGAACATCGCTGCTGTCCGTGAGAGTGTGCAGGACAGTCTCTCTCCTGCACTGACTCTGAGGCAGTCAATTTCTCGCCGTGCACAAAAAACAAGCCTTTCGTAGACTTCAACTTGGCGAATTTTGCGTCGGAACTTGGGCCTGCACCCGTACAAGATCCAACTGACCCAGGAGCTCAAAGTGAATGACCATAGACAACGCCGATTGTTCGCTGACTGGGCTACAGAACGTTTGGAAGAGGACCCCGATTTTGGCTGAAAAATCATCTTTAGCGATGAGGCGCATTTTTGGATTAATGGTTTTGTTAATAAGCAAAATTGCCGTATATGAGATGACCACAACTCACATGAGGTTCACCAGGTGGTAATTCATCCACAAAAAGTTACTGTTTGGTGCGGATTTTGGTCCGGCGGCGTCATTGGTCCGTACTTCTTCGAAAACGATGATGACGAGGTCATTACTGTCAACGGCGACCGCTAAAGATCAATGTGATCAATTAACAATTTCTTTTGGCCTGAATTGAACGATATGAACGTGGACAACGTGTGGTGGAGTCAACAAGACGGCGATACGTGCCAAACAGCGAGCGACACAATGTACATTCTATATGATCGGTTCGAGGGTAGGGTTATCTCTCGCAAAGTTGACGTGAATTTGCCACCAAGATCATGCGATTTGACCCCGCTAGACTTTTTCTTGTGGGTTTTACTCAAGTCGCAGGTCTATGCCAATAATCCGCAATCAACCGATACCCTGAAAGTCAACATAACGCAGGCCATCGCTCAGATTCAGCCAGATCTATGCAGTAGAGTAATTGAAAATTGGATCTCTCGGATCCGTGCCACCGTTCGAAGCCTCGGTGGACATTTAAACGATGGCATATTTCATAAATAATGGCATAAATGGGCTTTTCAAATAAAAAAATAATTTCTTTAATATCTCACATACAGCTTGTTTTATTTAATTTCAACATCACCACACCACCATCACACCCGTTCTTGTTGGAAAACCCTTTAGATGAACGATGTTACCTACATAAAAATAAGTAAATGAGTCCAATGATAACATCATCTGATCTTTAAGTGGAAACTGACATGATAATTTCATTGCAGAGGGTCTTACGTTCAAAGAGAAGAAAGTAAAGAAATTAAAAGCGCAAGCAAAGTCGTCGCACAATTGGAACGTGCTATTCCTGGGTACCAACGCAGTAGCTGACGTCATCGCGTCCACATATAACACCACGAAGGAGCAACTACTCAATGATAATAATAAAAGTGAGTTGAGTCTAGATGCTTCCCGCATAACATCAAGTGGTCTGGCTTGTTTAACAATGCTTAAGAAAATAGTATCGACCTGTCTCTAATGAAGCTAAAACTTTTTGTATCTTCATTTTATATTCGTATTTGTAAGTTTTTCTGGTTCATTATTTAATACATATGCAATTGAACAGATACAAGTGCTGCTGTCAGGTTAGCACTCGGTGAGACTCAACTAGTTGCCGAAACAAGAAGTTTCCTAGAAGGCAACGGTGTCTATTTGGATGCATTCAACAAAGTGAGTTAACAAAATACACAGTATTTTATAAAATTGTCCTCTTGTTAAGCATCCTACTATCATATCCTGCTAATATTGTATATGCGAAAGTTTGTGAGGATGGATGTTTGTTAATCTTTCACGCAAAAGCTACTAATTTTTTTTGGAAACTACAGTAATATACTTATACATCAGAATAACACATTTATAAAGATTTTATGTAATTTCGCTTTTTCATGCGAGGTAAGCCGCGGGAAGGAGCTAGTATAATTGATAAGATCCTGATTACCAAAATTCATATGTCTTCTACCATAATATACATGTAACCATTATCTTTATTGCTAATTTATCTTACAGCCTGCAAAGAAACGATCAAAGACCTGTATACTCGTAAAAAATTTGCCTGCAAACACTGAAAAAGAAGAAATAAAGAGTTTGTTTGCAAAACATGGTCAAATAGCGAGATTATTAATGCCACAACATGGCATAACGGCTCTTGTTGACTTTATTGAACCATTCGAAGCCAAAAAAGCATTTACCAAGTTGGCATATTCACAATTCAAGAGTGCGCCACTATATTTAGAATGGGCACCGGAAAACGTATTTGTAAAATCTGCCGAAAGAGCGGAATCCGACAAAATAGCTGTTACAGAAGTTGAATCTGATGAAATAATAAATAAAGTTCAACCGAAAACGCCTGATGCATCATCCCGTGAACCTGAGAACAGCAAGAAAGATGAAGATGATGAAGCGGACCTTGCCGAACCCGAAAACGATACGACATTATTCGTAAAAAATCTTAACTTCAGAACAACTGAAGAGAGTCTTAAAACGGTTCGTGAATGCATTATAAACTTTCACTTAAGTACTTATCATACTAATCTAATAACATTCGTTGCAGCATTTCTCTGCGGCTGGGAAAGTACACAGTGTATCCATAGCAAGAAAAAAAGACCCAAAAAATCCTGGACAACTACTTTCAATGGGTTACGGCTTTGTCCAATATTATAAAAAGGAACATGCTAACGAAGCCCTTAAGAATCTACAAGTCACTACTCTTGATGGGAAGTCGTTAGAATTGAAAAGATCGGAAAGAGGAAATACGTTAGTAATGATAATAAAATTGTTTTTTTTTTTTTCGTTTTCTTTGCGCTTTTTTTGTTAATATACTTACACAATTCTTTAATTTACAGAAATGAAGTACGAACATCCAAGAAATCTAGTAAAGAAACGACGCAAAACGGCACCAAAATTCTCATTCGGAATGTGCCATTCCAAGCGAACAGAAACGAATTACATGAAATATTTAGGTAAAGTATCTTAGTCATCGTAACTTTGGTGACTTTTGGTATTCTTTTACCTACTTCTTTTTAAATTACTAGATTTTCCATTTTACATTTAGTCCTAACTGTAAATGAGATCCTTTACGCGTTCTTCAGAAAACATACAACGGTTTTGTCCATTGAAGTTACTGTAGTGGTTTAATTTTTACCTATAGGTAACATTGATGGCATCTCTCATTCCGTAAAATACGATATCGAGCCCCTGTACCTACATACAAATGCGTTTGCAACTTGTGACCTACCCGTAGATACTCCCAACTTGTACAGACGCCAGCACATCAAGCTACAACAATCTGTCAAATTCCTTTAATAGATTTTCAACTTTATTGTTAACGAAATTAGGTTCAAGGTTGATTGGGAAAATTTGACAGTTTCGGGTAGCTTCATGTGCTGGCGTCTGTACTTGGACATCAATTCACCAAAACATTTTTATTGCTAGGTGACTAATAAGCAGAAAATTTACATAATGCGAACACGAAAGCCTGAACTTTATAGTTAGTCGTTGTAATGTTAATGAACTGATATGGAGTCATAGGTAATTAATGCGCTATCGTAGCAAATTTTAGATTAAACACAACTTAATTTTCTTATCTGTGAATACAATGGTTTAAATAACAATGTTTAAAGTGTATGTATTACTATTTTTCAGGGCTTTTGGTGAAATTAAGACTTTAAGATTACCAAAAAAGCTATCTCCTGGTACAGATCAACATCGTGGTTTTGCGTTTGTAGACTACCACTCGAAAGCAGACGCAAAGGTTGGTTACATGTCAATTGTTAGCAGTATCTTGACAAAAAACGAGAGTAAAATAATAATGTTTCATTCTTATTTCAGTCTGCATTTGAAGCCCTGTGTCAATCTACCCATCTTTACGGAAGGAGATTAGTGTTAGAATGGGCAGAACAAGGTGACGATTCAGAAGACGTTAGTATATTAAGAAAAAGGACTGCTCAAGCATTTAATGCTCAAACTCCGGTCGGCAAAAAATCTAGAAAAGGTGCGATTGACGCCGAGAAGTTTGTTGAAGGCGACAATGATGCAATGATGTGAATAAAGATATTATTTGAACCTAAGTGTTTTTTTTTTAATTTTGTACAGGGTACATACCAACTGTGGAGCTTACTATTAAGCTTATATATAACTATAGATTAAATTATTAAAAAAAACAATGGACATAATTATCTGCCTTTATTTTTATGCCAAAATAGTTACAAGAGTGATGGATGGCATACATTATTATAAATTTATCTGTGTCACAAAATTATGAGAAACCAAAGTGATCTATAATCTCAAAATGTAATGTCTCTGAACTTGCTCATATTATATTAATGCCCTAGTATTTACAAAGTTTCAGATAGTAATAAGGTCTCGACATAAAAAAGACATTGCAAGAGTCCAGTTTAAAAAAGTGACCTTTATTTTTATGTTCCATTAACAATAAAGAATATAATAAATTATATTCCACACTTAAACATACACAACTTTTAATAATACAATGATTTATAAAAAGCCACAGTCATTGCACTATCAGTGAAGTTTCTTAGCCAGCCACAAAAGTATTTTTTGTATTTTTATTATTTCATGTATGATACTAATTATTGCTTTAAAATAATCCTTCTACTTCAAAAATATATGTTAGAAATCTAGTTATAATCAAGCAAGCACTTAATTTACAAAACTTTTCTGAATCTTTAGACAGTTTTCTTCTTACTTTTGTTGCTGACTGTACTGTTAAATCTAAAGGTATTACATTAATTAAAACTAGAAAGACTGGGAAAATATTTACATACCATTAGAATAGCATGAAAGTAAGTTAGGGATATATTAATTACATATGTGACCAACAATAATAATAATAAAAAAACATTGTATAACAAACAGATTGACCAGGAGTTCTACAAAATTGTGTTTATATCAGCATATAACGAAAACTGACACCACAATACATACTCCAAATACATCATGCACCTTTTTTCAGAACTCTTAGTTAATACTTCCAGCATATTTTAATTAGCATTGTTATCAAACTACATGACTTTCATTCATTTAAGCTTTTTTTTATTATACATTAAATTTTACTGCTACAGTTTAACACTACCAATACGATTCTGCCAATAATAATGAAGTAAAAGTAAAATACATACTCAGATATTTTGACTTTGAAATGATGTCAAGAACATAATGTATACATATGGCAGTGCTAAATTATAGGTTTGAGAGTGAGATCTACAATTTTCAAAGTATAACATGAATTCTTATTTTAATTAATATACACTCATTTGTAAACAGTAAAAGGTTAGTGCCTAATAATTACGTCATCATAATGCTGTGTAGCACATACTTTATTTTTTTAAGGAATGTTTTATTCACTTTTATGAAGTATGTTTAACTTTGATTTTTACTTAGATTTAGACATGTTTGAACCAATAATAAATGCTGTTTTAATAAATCTGATTGCTTTATCATTAAATTCTGAATAAATTAAAACTATGCAATCATTCTACCAAACTCATCAGTAACAGAATTCAAAACATTTCAATCAATCTTCACAGTTGAATAAATTTTCCTGACAAATATACTAGTACCAATATATCCCACAGTTCCACAAATAATACCCAGAGCTAAGCTAAACAAAGCCATGTAGCCGAAATAAAAGGTAGTCTGGAACAGGCCATACATTTTCGTTTTGAAAATGAAGTAATAGAAAGAGTACAAGTACACATAGATAGCAGTGCTGCCCGCAGAAAGAAAACTAGTCCATTGCCAACGGTAGTCTTCAGCATTCAGCAAGAAATAAGTGCAAACAATTGTCACACAGATTGTTACAATCATCAAGATTAGAAATACTAGTAGCATAAATCCATACACATAGTAGATTTTGTATGCCCAAAAAGAAGTAAAGATGAAGTACATTTCAATAAATATAGAGCCAAATGGTAATATTCCTCCCACTATTATAATAATAAAAGGTTCCATAAACCATTTCTTTTCTGGAATAGGTCTAGGAACTGCATTGATGCGGCAAGGGTAATCAGGTTGTCCTGCTAAATTACGACCTAGAACTGTTCCTACTAAAGTTAAGGGCAATATCACAAAAGTGCAAATGGACATGACAGCTATCATACTACCAAAGGGGATAGCTCTTGAGGCATGGTAATACATAGCAATAAAGTTGATAAAGAAGGCTGTACCACAAACTAGTACAGGCAGCAAAAATGCTGAAAGTAACATCTGTTTTATCCAAAGCTTACCACCCATCCTGGCATAAAGAGAACCACCGAAATACCCATTAACAGGGGATGTGGCAGCATAGATAAATATTGCTGTGGACAGTAATGATCCTCTTTCAGTGTATAGTTCACCAAAGATTGTAAATATTATAACTGCCAATGTAACTACAGTGAGCTGGTACCCAGCTCCAATCAGTGCTGAGAATACTGGCAAATGAGGAACTGGCCTGAAAACATCACCATGAACTTGTTTCCACCCATATTCATCTCCCAAGTCTTTTTCTAAATCGTCAAGATCATCATCCTTTGAATATCTTGCATAGTCTTTGCGGAGAGTTCTCATAAGAATCATAGAAACAAGTCCGACTAAAAATATCACCATCATGAAACTGTTAAAAATACTGAACCAATGAATCCGATGCTGGAAGAAATTTGGGTCCAAATATTTATCAAATCGATCTTCAAAGTGGATATCGCTTTTCTTCCAATTTACTTCATAAGTGAATGGAATTTTGGCGTCGGCTGTCAGTCGCTCCTTATTCTCAGCTGTTAGATTTACTTCCACAATTCTGTTCCCATTGTATCCAATGTCGAATTTCTTGTGAGTCCAAATATAATAATGATCCCCGTCGATTTCGCCTACTGTTCCCCAGATCGGTAGGTCATCTATGTACATTTGATACCAGTAGTGATTCTTCACGGCATACACAAGTGCTTTGTAGGATTGGTCATTAAGTTCGATAGCACAAAATTGCTGCGCCGGTACATTATCCCGGTAGGTAATATCGAGACCACTGAATTCCAACTCGACTCCCTGGAGCGCTTCCGACAAAGTTTCATGATAATGTCCAATGGTCACTTTTGTACCTACGCAGAAAGGTAGTGAAAAATATGCATACGTTTCTTGGCGATTGTGATACGGACCTACTGTATTCATCCATAGCACAACTTGTTCTCCATCTTTATATGTATGGGTATGTTCATCACAGTTAACTGTAGTCCAAAAAATAAACAATAAATACAAATATTTCATTTTCAAGCAGCAATTCACTTTCTAACACCAATTTAGAGTACAAATAAAATAAACATAACACGTATGTGAAATGCCGATGTCGGACATCTATGGTATAATATTGCCATCACACAAAATATTTTTTCCTAGGAGAAGTAAACGTCACACGCCAAATTGTAGGTAAAATAAATGAAGTGAACTTCTCTGGTTACGAAGCAAAATGAAATATAAATTATTACAATAAGTATTTATGGGCTCAATGTAAAATATTAACATATGCTCGCAGCTGCACCAGTTTGAAAATTTGTTTTATTAGTTATTACAGCAAAGTTATATTTTATATACCTACGTAAAAATTATAAGTAAAAATATTTAAAAAATCTATAATCTAATTCAGGTTATAGTCTAGCTATGTACCAAGTTTCATCCAAATTGACCATCACACTTGGCCACCTCTTTTTGTTATGAGAAGGGAGAACCCTCCGTTTGGGCTTCACCTTGTACCCCATGTGTTTTTTTAGATTTTCCCAAGGCATTTGATTACCTACCGTCTGTATGAGACAATCATCAAATAACAGCACTAATACGCACGATTTTGCATCATTACAATAGCGAGTTACGGAGATAATATTAGTGCCTAGTCTAGTCAAGGCAATATTTTCTGATAGGTTGCAAAATCAATAAACAGCAGAAATAATGGTGGGTGATCTGCCTTAAATCGTCTTAGATCCCACGACAAATCTAAAATTGATGAAGCCAATATGCTTTGTCCTATTATAATAATAAGAAAATTACATTGATAAGTTTTTTTGGCTCGCCTTTGACTAACATCTCACCTGCAAGGGCTGTAAGGCCGTGCACGCACTGCCTTGCGGTGGCCGCAATTGCGGTAGTTCTACCGCACCGGTAGAATGACCGGGGCCACCGGTGACTCTACCGCACGCGTTTATTCCACCGCAGTGCGCGCACTTCTATGACACTCCATACTTCACAGATTTTGCGTTTCCAAAACGCAACGCAGTGTGCGCACGGCCTAAGTCTCAGTAATGATGTGGTCGAAGATGACGCACGCTTACCTAGAAGTAACCTACTCTTACTCGTACTCTTGACTTAAATACCCCTTTTTTCCGAAAAATAAAAGGAAAAATTTCCAAGTTTTGAAAAATTTACGAAAATTACCCATCACTCAGCCTACAATTTTTTTAAATTTGTATCTTCTGTAACTAATTATTTATAGCTACCCCAATACATGTTATGCCGAATTTGTTTCAATTTTATAAAAAATACAATAATAATTACAAAACAAATGATTCACTCAGTTTCAATTCCTCTGTCGGAGTCTGCTTTGACTGACAGCTGTAACCTAGGGGTATTTAAGTCAAGAGTAATTAGGTATATCTAGTCTCCTCATTTGGCGTCGCTTGGATATGACCTATGGAAGTGATCATTATCCCATCATAATTGGATTCCCTTCCAAAAATGCTCCCATGAAAGTTTTCCCTCCCCTTTTAAAACATCAACTAAATGAAGCAGATTGGGATCTATATTCGAAAATATTGGATTTGAGAATATCAACTCTGCCAAAAGTGAATAACGATAATGTACACGAATGTTTTTCATCCTTTTATTCTACTGTCTCCTCCTCAGCAGATGATTGCCTCCCCTCCAAAAAAACACACTCCGGTAGACTCCCTCCCCCCCATGGTGGGATAGGGTATGCACTAACATGATCAAAGCCAGGAATGAGGCTGAAAAGACATTTAACAACGATATGCACCTGGACAACCTCATTGTCTTCAAGCTGGTATTAGCTAAGTCCAGAAAATTCCTTAAAAGAAAGAAACGCGAAGGTTGGACAAAATACTGTAGTACATTGAGTCCATCCACTCCTCTCTCAGTAGTGTGGCGGAAGGTAAAACACTTTAGGAGCAGTTTAGCACCTGCAGCCTCCAACAATATCACAGAGGAACTGGGATACCGGTTTTTCTGCAAAATCGCTCCAGACCTTGTTCCAAGTAAAGAGGACATTAGTGTTGGCATTGACGATGTAGACGATGTGAACAAACCATTTGGCTTGGACGAATTAAAACTGTACTATCCCATGTAAGAGACTCTGCCCCAGGAGTGGATGGATTCCCTTACTCCTTTATTTCCAAAGCGGCTCCAAGAACTCAGAAATACTACCTGGATTTGGCTAATTTCTGTTTTACCTCCGGCCACATTCCCACAGAATGGTAGGTTCAAGTTGTCATTCCATTACTAAAACCAGGCAAAGATCCTAATGATCATTCCTCATACAGACCCATTGCCTTATCATCCATACTCATAAACATTTTGGATCATTTGATTAAAAATCGCTTAGTGTGGTTGGTTGAGAATATATCAGCAGCATGGTTCTCCTCCCCATACTCAGGCACAATTTGTACGAGCTGAGAATCCCGGGTAGGATTTCTCGCATGATTGGTAACATACTTTCCAATTGCACCATTAATTTAAGAATCCCTGGGGCTGACTCCGAACAAAGAACTACCTGGAGAGGATTACCTCAAGGATCTGTTCTTAGTCCCCCATTATATGCCTTATATGCATTATATGACTGCAAAATCCTTCAGTATGCTGATGATATTGCTTTGTTGGTCTGTGACAGTTCCATTCAGGAAGCCGCTTTATCAATGAATGTCTCTCTGTCCTCACTAAACCAATGGCTTCTTTATCATGGTCTGTCTCTAAGTGCGCCGAAGAGTACAGCGGTCATCTTTACCCGCAAGCGTTCTGTACCCCCAATCGATATAAATATTGATGGGCAAACCATCCTAGTTGAGAATAAGGCTAGGTTTCTGGGAGTAACTTTGTACTTAAGATTGACTGGAGTCGGTCACATTAACAATGTAGTTAAAAAATGTGAAAAGTCTATATCGGTTCTCAAGGCTTTGGCTGGGGTATGGTGGGGAGCTCACCCCTATACCCTTAAACTGATATATAATGCACTAACCAGAAATGCTATGGACTACTGCAGCTTTCTTTTGGAGCCCTGCAATAAAGAAGCACTTAAAAAATTGATCAACATCCAGTCCAAATGTTTGAGAATTGTCATTGGGGCCATGAAATCCAATCCCATAAATGCACTCCAAGTTGAATGCGCAGAACCTCCTCTTCACCTTAGGAGACAATACCTGGCAGATCGCTTCCTGACTAAAGTTTTTCGCTTTCATCCCATCCTTTGCTCCCAATTTTACAACAAATCGACCTCTCATTTAGTAATTCTCCCTACTGGAAACATAAAGCAGTTCCTCTATTGATAAATAGGTACAGAGGGCTTATACAGCTTTCCTCGCCAATTTGTCAATACTCTTCTCTCCCGGTCTTTGCCGTCGCATATGAAACTATTAATTTCGAACCAAAAGCCGTTTTGGGACTTGGTATATCAAAGAATTCCCAAAACCCAAGAGATGACTTTGAGTCATCGGTCAAGCGGTATTGGGAAGGATGGAATTTATTTTTCACTGATGCTTCAAAACTACTATCCGATACCGAATGCACAGGGGTTGCAGTTTATTTTCAAAATTCAAAAATAGCCTTATTATTTCAATGTCCACCAGAAGCATCAGTATTTACAGCTCTCCTGTATAGGTATTTTAGAAGCTATACAGTATATAAAATCACATCAAATAACAAGATCAGTAATTGATTCAGATTCCCGTAGTAGTATTCAGGTCTTAAAACAATAGTTAAATCATCTTTACAGTAAAAACTGTAAAGATGATTTAACTATGGTTAATACTACTATGATATAACTATAATGATTTGACTATGGATTTTTCCATAGTCAAATCATTATAGATATTAAGAACTTGTTATTTGATTGCTCCCAAATAGGGCTTTCAAATACCAGATTTTTTCAATACCGGTATCAATACCGGTATTGGAAAAGTCAATACCGTGATCCCGGTATCAATACCGGTAGTCCGGTATTAAACGTAAGTTCAATTAGGACTAATGTCCTGTCCGTCCAATGTATGTCCAATGTCCTGTCCAAATAAAAAACACGTATTTTCAAATCAATCTATATTGTTCTTATTTATTGAAAATAATAATAATTGATACGTTTTATCCATAGCTCTCTTATATAACAATTTGGTAATGGTTGATTATTTAAGTAGGGCTAGGAATTAGGAACATAATGAAAACTTAAACTTAATCTATTATTTTTGCAGGAAGGCAATTCACATAGACTTTGTATAGTACAATATAAAAAAGTATACAAATAACACAATAATACAAAAAGTTTTAATTCAAATTTCTGAATTTCAAACGCCAAGAACGTTTTGGGTAAGACACGAAGAGGCAGCAACGACGGCAAACTAATTAAACTAGCAAAAATACGCGCTATTATATCACAACTTCACAGTCACAAGTTAACACAATAACCACTTGCTTACCAGGCCTGGGCCCGCAGTTGCGGCAGCGCTAGTGTTGGTGTTCACGCATTGAAGACAGCATTTAACTCTACCGCTAAGGCCTGCAAACGGGTGTTACGGAAAGCTCGGTTTGACAATGTTGGACGAATTGGGGCCAAATTGGCAACCTACCCTTCGGGCAGTAAGCAGTTTTGGTCCCTCGCCAAATCGGTCGAGTCGAACTTCTGTCGTCCTTCGCTGCCTCCCATGGTACAACCGTATGGAACACTGGCTCATACCGCGCAAGAGAAAGCAAATTTATTTGTCTTCCTCTTCACGGAAAATTCGCATCTAGACACAGGGTCTAACTTACCACCTAACGTACCTCACTGCGACTCCGTAATGCTGGAAATCGCAATTCACGTTAAAGAGGTCCGTAAAGCCCTTTGTAGTCTGGACGTGAACAAGGCCAGTGGGCCAGACGGAATACCTGCCAAAGTCCTAAAAAGTTGTGCTCCAGAGTTGTCACCTGTACTGACTCGCCTGTATCGTCTTTCCTTAAGCCTTTCATGTAAGCTTGCTAATGTGCAACCTGTACCCAAAAAGGGTAGTCGTGCCGATCCTGCCAATTATAGACCAATCGCCTTAACCTCCAACTATGTAAAGCAATGGAAAGGGTACTCAACAACAAGTTGCTGGCATACCTTGAAGACAATGAGCTCCTCAGTGACCACCAGTATGGCTTTCACCGTGGTCGGTCCACCGGAGATCTTGTGTATGTCACGCACTGTTGGGGCGAGGCCATTGAGAAACACGGTGAAGCCCTTGCGGTATCCCTTGACATCTCAAAGGCCTTTGACAGGGTCTGGCACGCTAGTCTGCTGAGCAAGCATCCCGCATTCGGTGTCCCTGCTGGCTTATGCAACTGGATTGCTGACTTCTTGAGCCTTGAGTGAGCGTTTGATCCGAGTGGTCATCGATGGCTGCTCATCGGATCTTATGGCAATTAACGCAGGTGTTCCTCAAGGGTATGGTCTTTCTGCGACTCTTTTTCTGCTTTAAGTCATAAGTCATAAGTCATTTATTCATTTGTTAACATAGGTAGGTACAATTTATAGATGTTATGAAAAAAAAATTACAAGCGCTCTATGTTATACCAAAAAGGTGTACAAATGTCATTAGATTTCATTACATACATTAAAGCAAAAAAAAATATAAACATTGCAGACAAAAATTGAAATAAAACATGTCAGAAAAGAATATAAGAATAATGTCAATAAAAATAATTTAAAAAATAATGTCAAGAAATATAACACAAAAAAAAAAATTCTATATTAAAAAAATATTAATTATTAAAAATATATATAAAATTATTATATCAATGATCTACTTCAGCTGGGAGCAGTTGGGTACGCGGATGACAGCACAGTCTCAGAGAGATACTTATCCAGTTCTAGAGCTAACAAGGACGAAATTACCACTCTCAGAAAGGCCATGGTAGAGCGCATGAATTTGACCTTAAATCTCGTTTCCCAATGGGGTGACGACAATCTGCTCAAATTCAACGCTCTGAAAACACAGGCTTGTCTTTTCAGCGCTAAAAGGAGCCCTTTTGAATTGACCCCTACTTTCCGAAGTACATCTTTGCCAGTTACCAATCGCCTGGAGCTTTTGGGCACGGATTTGACGTCAGACCTCAACTTCGACTCAACCATCAAGTCCAGAGCTCAGACTGCAGCAAAAAGCTGGGAATGATACACAAGGTGAGGCGGTACTTCACGCCTGGACAGCTTCTAAATCTGTATAAAGCACAGGTCCGTTCCTGCGTGGAGTATTGCAGCCACTTGTGGGATGGCTCTGCAAAGTACCAACTTGCTGCATTGGACTCGATCAAGCGCAGAGCTAAAAGGCTTATAGGCGACGAGGTGCTGGTGGACAAGCTTCATAGCCTGGCTTATCGGCGAACCGTAGCTTGCCTGTCGGTTTTCTACAGACTGTACTTCGGGGAGTGTGCGCAGGAGCTCCATGACCTGATTCCTCCATCTCCCTTTCACTACCGGTCTACCAGACGCACGGCTAGCTACCATCCACACTTGGTTGATATACCGTCTTGTGGTACCAAGCGCTTCTCCTCCACATTTATTGTGCGCACAGCTAAGCTGTGGAATTCTCTGCCGGCTTCTGTGTTACCTGCCACTTATGACCTTTCAGCCTTTAAAGCACGAGTAAATAGGCATCTTCTGGGCTCGCTCGTCCCATCTTAGACCTCATCTATCGCTTACCATCAGGCGAGATCGAGATCAAGAGTGGGCCCATCAGTAATAATAAAAAAAAATAACTAAGTCTATATACGCGTTATCCCGTCGCCTTTGCGAAACTGACTGACAATATCAAAAACGACATAAGTACAGCTCAATTTCGGCTTAAGACTACAGCAAGACGCTTGCGCTGGTGAAAACTAGTATGAGAATAAGATCACATACATTTTCAGATCTAATGTTTGTAATACCGTAATCACGGTATTGGGGCATCAATACCGGTATTGTAAAAGACCAATATAAAATCCGTGATCACGGTATTACGGGATCCCGGAATACCGGTATTGAAAGCCCTACTCCCAAAGCGGCTTGGACATCGAGATAGCCTGGATCTCCGGCCACTCGGGTATTGTTGGCAATGAGTGCGCTGACTCGTTAGCAAAGTATGCCACATCGAATCCGGTTGATCGTAAGCACTACGTAGCTCACAACTACGATTTGCGGAATGGTGCCAGACCCAAGTTATTTAACTTGTGGACGGAAACATGGAAGTCGACCTCGAAAACCAAGGGCATCTACTATGCAGCTATACAGCCCAGAATCCAGAAAAAAAACCTTGTTTTTTAAATTTCCAAAACTGTCGAAGAGGACTGTTTCATCACTCTGCAGACTTAGACTCGGACATTATTGTAGACGGTGGCCGGAGATCAGCTCGCGATCCCCGATATCCGGGGCGTCTCCCGCGGGTGTGAGGAAGAGCATTGTCTTTCACTCACGTGTCCAGCCTCCTCCTTCACTAGCATAACAGCTTCGCAGAAGGAGGCAACCGTATCCTATTCCTGCTCGCCCTGCACCATGGTTTGAACCAGGGACGGGCGCGAGAGGCTGCCGCCGCCAATCGCCTCCATGAGGACACGGCGGTACTCTGAACAAGTGGGGTACACCTCCACCATATGCTCCACCGTGTCCGCTGGGTGCTCCTCACAATGATGACACCCGGGCGTATCCTCCCGCTGTATTCGAAACAGGTACCTCCCGACACACCCGTGTCCGGTAAGCACCAGCATCAGGCAAAAAGTGAGGACGCCGCGCGCCGTGGCGTATAAGTCAAAGAGGGGACTTATCGCCGCGATTGCGGTGTGCCTAGCCCTTGGTTGCGATAGTCACTCTTTCCAACTTAATAATTTTTATTGACATAAAATTTTGAATCATATCATATTTTCGAAAGTATTTATTTGTTTCATTTAGGCTGAGATTCAGAGACAAGAACATAAGACGGGCGAAGACCGCTCTAAGCCAAGTCGTGGCTAAGCGCATCTTAGAAATTCGTATTCAGAGACACAGTCCCTGTCAAACTTACGTCGGTCTTAGCAAGGTCTTAGCTAAGCTTACACTCTCTTCTCTATGGCCATTTTTAAAAGCAAAATGTTCATCGGTGAGTTTACAACCGTAATTTTACAATCTAAAAGAGAAAAGAATACCACGCGCTCGAATAAATGTCAACTTTTTCATTGTCGAAATTAGTTACACCTTAGCCCACTTGGTGGCGCTAGTTCCGTCTTAAGTAGTCGATATTGACTACTTGGCTTATCTTAGTTCACGCATGGTTCACGCCACAGACTACATAGATGTTCACGCTAAGTTTAAGACGTGTTCCGAACGTCTCTGAATACAAATTTAAGGGTAAGTCGTTGATTTTGACAGATGGAAGTGTAAGTTCAAGCTTAGACTCGTCTCTGAATCTCAGCCTTAGTGTACAGGAAAATTTTAATCTGCATTAAATATCGAAGTAGATAAACGTATTTATTTACATATGAATTTATTTATTTATTTATTTGGTTTACTAACAATTGTTACATCAATGCTTAATTAAAATACGACACATAATATTTAAACTAGATGTACAATATTAAGCAGTAAACACTACATGCTACACAATAAATACATGAACATATCTAAATAAAAGATTTAGGTACGAAGGAAAACAAAACTAAACAAAACATTATCGTTATTCACTTTTGGCAGAGTTGATATTCTCAAATCCAATATTTTCGAATATAGATCCCAATCTGCTTCATTTAGTTGATGTTCTACAAGGGGAGGGAAAACTTTCATGGGAGCATTTTTGGAAGGGAATCCAATTATGATGGGATAATGATCACTTCCATAGGTCATATCCAAGCGACGCCAAATGAGGAGACTAGATATATTGGGTGAACAGAACGTCAAGTCAATACAACTATTATTCTGTCCAGGTGCAGATCTGCGTGTGGCACTGCCATGGTTAATGACACAGAGGTTCAAGTTATCCAATATATCAAGTAAGCCTATGCCAAAATTATCACAAGTATCTGATCAGATACTTGTGATAATTTTAATTGTCACCATTATCGTTGGGGGATCCCCAACGATAATGGTGACAATTAAAATCTCCCATGACCAATATTGGACCGCTTACACTGCTTAATAAATTTTTAATGACAGAAAGATATTCGAGTTGTGGGTGCGTAATATAGAATGAAAAAATATTTATATCCTCAGCCTTAACAGCAACAACATTTATGCTATTGCCAACAAAGGTTAGAGGAATCTGGGAGAATGGTACCTTGCTATTGATGAGTAAGGCACATCCTCCATATCCATCAGGTCTATCATTACGGACACTGCCAAAACATGGTAGCCTGAAATTACTTTCAGGCAAAAGCCATGTCTCACCTAGGCCGCAAACTGATGGTTTAAATTTATTGATTAAAAAAGACAGATCAGATTTTCCTGGATTAATACTTCTGACATTCCATTGCAGGAATTTCAGGGGCTGGAACATCCTGAATATAATTTAAAATCGAAGTTAGTTTCAAGGCAACGTGGTCATTGTGTGGGACTTGCTAGTATGGACATTAGCATACTGGTAATTAAGTCTAAAATATTTTTTGGGTTGTACGAGTGTTTGTAAATTGGCATTAGTTGCGTAACTTCAGTTGGATAGCCCCAGCCATTCCTAGTTGGGGAGAAGGAATAGTTATGTGTGAGTTCATGGTGGGCTAGTCTATCATAGCCTGGTGAAAGCAAGGGCGGATCCAGGGGGGGGGGGGTCATGGGGTCATGACCCCCCCCCCTGGGCTGGGTCCAGGACCTAGGTGGACTACTAATTAAATTTTTTAAACATTGTTACTAGATAACACTCCAGTTTCTGTCGTTGTAAAAGAATATCGGCAGTGGATGGCCAAGTGGCAGCGGAGTCAGGAAATACAAATTATAACTTCTTGTGACTTGACTACGATTATGTGACCCTCCCTTGGCACCAAAGCGGGGTTTAGGATTTTGAAAGACCGTTTGACGGTGTGATTTTGGTGTAGAATGAATGGGACTTGTTGGCGTGGTTAGGGATTTGCTGGCTTTTATACTTTTGTGAGTAGGAAATTTAGAGACATCAATATATGATCTAGACACAGGTGGGAAATACACGGCATGCCTCCACATATGATATTGATTTCTCCGCCATCAGAGCTTTGATACTCTTTTGTCGGCCCAATTCAGGACAAGCACTGTAATTTAGAGATGGGTAACTCAGGAGAGATAGATACAAAAGATATGAATCACTCTGTTTCCATCAATCACTCTTTATATCCGTTCACATCCGAATGTATCACTGTATCAGTGTATCTTTTCAACTCATTCACTCACGGCAGCCACTAAGGAAGATTTTGGAAAGTTCAGACGTCTCTTTCGCACCTCCCTATTTAGAATGTTCTGACGCGCTTTCGCAAGACAGAGTCGTTTGACCATTATAAGCTGACATACGTCGGCACAAAAAGATAAATTGATAACTCTATTACTGGTACGTAAGGCTCAAAGTCGTTAAACGGTACGTGTACATTTAAGTATTATACTGGTTTTACCTACACGTGTACTTTACTTTGCCTTTAAAAAGTTTTAGTAAACTATGCAAACTAATTTCAGTCATAAAACCATCGTTTTAAGGATCAGGATAAAAAATAAATAAAAAGAAATTTGCGATTTACAAAATTAAACCAAATATCAGTTCAATCGGTACCTAGACTATAGAATATATTTTTTCTACAAATAAGTAAAAACAATACCTACCTTAAGTACCAATGCTATATTCGGTAATCATTAATTTAATTATTTATTGTTTTAAAAAAATTACAGTTAATTTTTCAAATACCTATTTAATACTTATCAATCAAAACAGATACCTAGAAAGAAACAGCAGCCCACAGGCAGCCCAATAAATTAGAAAGATACCTAATGTAACGACCTAGCAAAGTGCAAACAGATATACTTATCTATCGCTCACTGTATTCTAAGATCGCTCATAATGATTAATTGGATCGAGTTGAGCGAAGCAAGCCACGCTGAGCAGCGAGTTGCGTGCGCGAGTGTGAGCTACTGATACATATGGATACAAAGATATGAAAGAGTGATACATATCCCTGTGATCGAAAGATACATTTCAATCTTTTCTTTTTAGTGATACATTTTGCCCATGTCTACTGTAATTCGCAAAATGGTTGCCAGTACACGAAACACAGAAACTCCCTTCAGGGGTAACTTCACATCCATCACCAGGATGATCTGCACCACATTTAAAACATCTAGGTTTTGAACGACAGATAGTGCGGGTATAGCCATATCGATAACAATGGTAGCACATTATAGTAGGATATGTGTATCTCTCAACTGGTAGGGCTGAGTAAAAGCTGTACACACGTTTGGGGAGCACTTGTCCATCAAATGTCAGTACGACAGTTTGTGTGGGCTTCCACTCAGTCACACCAGAAGAGGACACTCTACGGCTCATCCTTCTGGTCTTGATGACGGCACCACACCTTTCTGGAACCTGGATGTTTTTGATAATTTCGTCCTCTGACCATTCTACTCGTATATCTGTAACAATACCAATTCTAGAAATGTTATACTGTGGAATGGTAGCAATACAGTTGTGTTGGGTTAAAATTTTATGATTGAGAAAACTGTTTGCATCCTGATGTGACTTAAACTAAACTGAGACACGATTTCTGCCTAAACGTTTGATCCCATCAAGACGTATGTATTCACGTTATTCATCGTCAAAAACATACCAAACTTCACGGGTTGTAGCACAGTGCCTGATGTCTATTCGTTTTTCAGAGATACATTGACAATAAACGGTGAATTATCTCTTAGTTTTTTTGGCTATCTTTGGACACAGTAGGAGGTGAACCAGCGGTACTTTTATGATTTGCGGTCTCCATATCCATACAAGGATCTTGCGTGGCTATTTCGTTACCATGAGGGAGGGTAATAGTTAGACCCGGTAAAAGATGAAATAGTTCATCAGGAGGGTCAGAATCAGGGGGCTTGTTGGAGCTCATTCTGGATAATTATAGATAACAAAAATTAACAAAATAGTAAACAAAAAGGACAAATACAGCTAACTACAAACCTCAAACCCTTAAAAACACACACAAAATCAGTTTCGATATGGATTCACACTAAAAAGGCACCAAAACCGAAAAAAATCTTAGCACTGACAAAAGCACGTGTTAAGCCTTCACCACTACCACAGAGTCTCCTACAAAATGTTGATTGTCAAGATACAAGGCCGTCAATTGTTGAAGAGTTCTCCTGGTACTTCACCATCAGCTCCACTTCACCATATGCATTGTGATGATAAAGAGCAACAACCGTATTCAAGTAATCGAATCGCAACCTATGAATGAAATACTTATTATTGAGTAGTTTCGGTGGCTATCTGTGGTCTTCATCATCAGTTCCACTTCCCCAAATGGTGCTTTTCGAGAGCAACTGCACAGGTTACTATAAAAAATACCTAAATCGCTATAGGTGTGCCTATTTAATTCATTTAATTCATTAAATAGAATGGCCGAAACCAATTACACTATTTAATATACTTTATATGTAATTTATTTAGCACATTCACACATTCTTCTCACAAAACTTCAAACATTCTGACAATATTATCTTCCATTCATCCACAAACATATCTAAATCTGTGTTTGAGTCCAAGAGAGCGTTAATAGCGGCTAGAGTTCGAGGAATAGGCGACTTGGAGTGTGCAACTGTGCGACGAGTGGGAACAGCCAGTAGGCGGTGTTTTCTATGAGCACTGTACTTGTCCGGGACAAACAGATTGCAGACCTCATTATGCAGGTCAGGTGCATCAATCATTCCCCTGATAATCTTAAATATCACAGTCATCTGATCACGCGACCGTCTCACTTCCAACGAATTGAAAGACAAGCAACCCAACAGAAATTTAGTGGGATACAGGAATGGATAATACCCATACAAGTGTTTGTAAAGGTATCTTAGGAATGCTTTTTGTACTTTTTCTAGAACTAGCGCATACTGTTTTTCAAAAGGATTCCATACGCACGCACTAGACTCAAGCTTGCTATGGACTAATGCCCCAAAAACAAGCTTGATTACGTGAGGGTTTTGGAAATCACGACAGTTTCTTAAAACAAAGCCAAGGCGCCTGGAGGACTCCTTCGCGGTAGATGTGATGTGGTCGTGGAAAGTAAGCTTACGGTCGAATATGACACCCAGGTCTTTCATGGAATCAGTTCTTGCTATTGTATCTCCATTCAATGTGTAAAGAAAGTTGACTGGGCGCCGCACTCGACCGAAAGACATTACGTAGCATTTTGATTGATTAAATTCCATTTTATTTTCTAAACTCCACTTATATACTGAATCAATGTCTGATTGCAAAGCTTGGCAATCGAGCTCAGACTTTATTTCATAAAATAGCTTTAGGTCATCAGCATATAAGAGGCATCTGGCATTTACAACCACATCAGGGAGGTCGTTAATCATCAAAATGTAAAGGAGAGGGCCGACTACCGAACCTTGACTCACACCCGAGCGAGTGTGGTATGGGAGTGACTCGTACAAACCTAATCTAACAAATTGTTGTCGGTCCCGCAAATAGTCTGCAAGAAGCCGTAGGAATCCTGGAGCAACACCTATCGCACTGAGCTTTGAGAGCAAGACGTCATTATTGACTCTGTCAAACGCTTTTTGGAAATCAAAGTATAGAACGTCAACCTGGCGTCTGCGATCAAGACTAGTAGATATATAATTAACTAGTGTAAGTAAGTTAGTGTTGACGGATCTTTTTTCACGAAAGCCATGTTGCTCATTGCACAAGTACTGATTCACTTGCTTGTAAATTCCTTGATGTAGGACGTTCTCGAAAACTTTCGCGGGTAAAGATAGTATTGCTATTGGACGGTATTCATCGACTGAAGATCTATTTGAAGATTTTGGTATGGGAGTCACTCGTGATATCTTCCACGGTGGTGGATACACTCCAGATTTTAGCGACAAATTAAAAATGTGCATCAGGGGCCGAACAAGAATTTCCTTTCCGTCTTTTAGGAACCACGGAGGAATATTATCAGGCCCAATAGAACTGTTGAGTTTTAATTTATTTATTCCATTGATTACGTCACTTTCAGAAAAGTTTAGTATATTAATGTAATTACTAATATTACAACTGCTTGGACTGGCTATATTTCCGAGGTCTAACTTTGGTACTTCAGTGTGGAAAACGCTCGCAAAATAGTCTGCGAACGCTTCAGCTGCTGCTACACCACTGTGAACTTTACCTTGGTGCGTTATGTTAGGCTCAAACCCGCCTTTTGACTTTAGGTTCGAAATATGCTGCCAGAATTCTTTGGGGTTTTTTTAATGTTCCCTTCGATGCGCCTAACGTAAGTATTATAGGCATTCGTAATACGAGACTTTAGGCTAGATCTACTGTCAGAGAATTGTTTATATAGTAGTTCACATTTAGTCTTTTTCCATTTGGAATGCAATTTAACTTTTTTCTGAATATCTAGAATAATATCCGACGTAAACCAAGTGGGATATCTTCTAGTTATGTTTCTGCGTTTTTTCGGGGTACAAGTGTCAAATAAGCTGTAAATAATATCGTAAAAAGCCTGAGTGCTAGTGCGAACGTCTTTGGATGATATAACTGCATCCCAAGATACCTCAGAAAGAAGTTCATAAAGCTGATTGCGATTACACTTTTTGAAATTCCAGTCCCTTCTACGATCGACATTACTAGGTTCTAGTCTTTCACCTCTATCAGATGACTGTAACTTTACCTGGATGTCCAACGGCGGATGGTACGCATCGGGGGGTACCAAACCTTCAACTGCTGTTACCGAAACGTTATGCAAGCTAACGCTCTCCTGAACCAAAACAACATCTAACATTCCTCCATGCATATTCTCAACATTATTTCTTTCACACAAGTTACAAAATGTTACAAAATAACAATAATAGTTACGAACATTTAAGGAAGCACTATTTAAATTAAGATCTCCTAAAATGATAACTGTTCCCTTTAAGTCATTTATAAAACTTTCCACTTTTGTAAACCAGGTCATATAATCGCTGTCAGTGGCACTTGGTTTTATATACACGACACACACGAAAATAAGGTGACCATGCCACGTGAAACTCGACCAAAGGTCCTCACCACAGTCTGTCTCAAGTTCACGTAGTCGGCGCGGGATTATAGGGGCGCGTGCCATAACGAGCACGCCACCACACGGCGTGCCTCTGTCGCGTCTTAACACGTTCCACTCACCATTTCTGAGTTCAGTATCTTCAACCGAGGTATCCAAAAAAGTCTCTGTGGCCACTATTAAATCTTGTTCAACTATGTGCAGATTGTTTCGCCACATCTGGAGTTTTGATTTAATTCCACGAACATTCTGGTACATACAATTAATATTTGTAGTCCGGGTACTTGCTCTGAAAGCTGCTGTTGGGATGGACACACTGCTGGCACTATGCTGCCTTGTCCCTCTATGTAAGCTGTTCATGAAAGGGCTGGGGGGCAACTATACGCTGGCTATTAGACTGGGCGGAGGCCGGCTTCCTATAGTTGATCCAAGCCTTGATTCTTGCATTCACTGGCCACACATCTGCGGAATAGCAGCGCTCATAGCATGCAATGGGAACGCCAATTTTATATGACTTGTAGTTTCCTTTAGGAGTGAGCTCATCAATGGTACAAGTATCAGTGCCACATAAAGTGCGAAGGTAGTCGCTAATTTCACCGGCTGTTGACTCCATGTTCCACAAGTGTAAGTACTTACGTGCTTCTACGGCTCTTAGTGTTGTTACACTAGGGCCAGCAGCTCCTTGGATTGACATTGGGCGACGATTTTTTGATTTCTTTGTTACTCGCGTCCATTCCTGAGAGTATGATGCTTGTGAATTTAAAAAAGAAGTCTGCGGGACAATTTCAGCCAGCGCAGAATTGCAACTGGGTTGACTTGAGCTGGCACGAGAGGGGGCTGGTTCAGGGAGGGACTTAATTGGGATGTCCTGCCTTATACTGCTTGCTGATGCCAGTGGCTTACTGTTCAAGTTCTGTTCCAGAAGATGTATTCTATTGTTCAGTTCTGTGATGGCTTGCTGCATAGAAGAGTTCTGAGCCTTCAAGTTTTCCATGACTAATTGACCCTCTACGTGTTCAGTGATTATATTTCCAATTTGGGTTTTTACAGTATTCATGGAATCTTTTACACTCTTGAGTTCCTGTTTTACTGACCGAAGTTCCTCACTCATTAATAGACTTATACTATCATTGATTTTTGAAAGCATACTGGTAAGCTGTTCTTGGAGTACGTCTTGTACAACATTACGGATGTCATCAGTTGTCAAGGTATTACAGGAATTTGGGGGCGAATGCAGTGCTTGTCTCTTAGCGCCTCTCACGGTAACATTCGCATTGAACCGAATTGGGGTATTATCATCCCTGGGCACTTTAGGATTTTTACTTGAACAGGACGGGCAACTCCAAGCTGTGGAGGCAAGGAGCTTTTCGTCGTAATTTGATAAGCAAGCAAGGTGAAATGCTTTTTCGCAAGTCGTGCAATTATGATAACTTCCTTCATCTAATCCACCATCACAGCATCCCCAACTCATTAATTCATCAGCCGATGTGGACATTTTATTTCGGTTTTGCTCGTATCACGATTTTAGAAACACAGAGCTCGCTTCGACACAGTTCACGAGTCAAACGTATGTTCTACTCCCTCTTAAGGACTTATGCACTCCTTGCGGCGCGCGGGAAAAAAGGAATTGTGATGCTCCTTCCAAAAGAGTGTTGGCAATAAGTTGCAGCGACGAGTGGCTAATAACGTCTAGCTGATTTTAGTAGCAATACAAACTACTACAGTTTGCTCGTACAATTGCACCAGGCGTTTTTGATTTATGTTCGATAAGGTGAGGGTAAGCGGAATGTTTGAAACACAAGCTATTCACTGGGCCGATTGTTTTCTAAGATTTATCACATGAATCACTGCACAAACGATGCGAATTATATCTCCATACAGGCCCACTACTACTTAGTTCAACCACACAACCTTTTATTGCACTTTTAGCAAGTTTTACTCGAAATTATATTATTTACCGAGAGTGAAAATAAAAACGGTTTACTACGATAAACGTCAAACTTTATTATAGTTTATTTATTATAATATTTAAAGAGTTCCCTCGCTTCCTCCAGGATTCCATCATCAGATCCTGACTTGATGACAATGGGCTGGACCCATTGACATTTCAGACATTGACAGAAGTTTCCAAATCAGTTCAGCCGTCTTTGAGTAATCGGGGAATATCAAGGATCTTCTTAGGTACAAGTTTTTTTTTTTTTTTTTTTTTTCTTTTGGTGTGGCACTAGTTAAACTTTGTGCCATTTTCAGGTAAAAAATTTGGGAAACAGGGAAATAAAGAACGGAACGCAAACGATTACAAAGATAGAAAAATGGCGATCAGGTAAGTCATTAAAAAATATAGGAACAATATAATAAATAAACTAAAGTTTAATATCATTTTTATACAGAAAAGAGGCAATTACATCATAATAAATTATTGGATTATGTAATAAACAAATCATACGAGTGGGAAAAGGGGTTTTTAAACTAATAAGTGAATCAAGGAAATCAGAATGGTCATGACGAGAACATGAAAAAAATATATGATCCAAAGTACCAACATCTTCCCCACATTCACACATGCTATCCTCCACAATACGGAGCTTCGCCAGATGGTAAGGAGTACATACATGACCCAGACGCATACGCATGATTTGACTAGCAATCAATTTGGAACACTTAACCTTGAAAAACCACGGTTTAATAGGAACATGAGGTTGTATGAAGTAATAATATTTTCCTTTTGTTTGTGCACTATCTACCCATGAAATACTCCAATCAACACGAAGGTATGACTTGGGTAAATTCATAATATCATGTGAAAAATTTATATAAGGGAAAGTGTCTCCATCATTGACAGCCTCTTTGGCCAAGCCATCCGCTTTATCATTTCCTTTGATGCCACAGTGGCTAGGAACCCAAACAAAATGAACAGATTGCCCCCTCAACTTTAGTTCATATAGTAAATTTTTAATATCAAATACAACTGGATAAAAAGCCTTCATTTTAAATGGGAACTTCTCAATAGCCTGCAACGCACTCTTTGAGTCGGAAAATATAACAGTATTTTTTAACTTAGCTATCAAAACATATTCCAATGCCTTAAATAGGCCAAAGCACTCCCCTGTAAAAACAGAAGACTCAGGAGAAAGTTTAATTTTTTGAATGATTTTATACTGTGTATGATAAACTCCTACACCTACTATATTAGGTGCCAGTCTTTCCATTTATCATCAATATTACTGTTAAATTTAGAATTCGCTCCAGAATCAGTTTTGGCGATACCCATGTCATATGTTATTTCAGGCGCTAAAAGTAAAGAGTCAAAAGTGTTATCTATACTAATATTATAAAGCGGAAAAGTTTGTTAGTTTGTTTGTTTGTTTGTTTGTTTGTTTGTTTGTTTGTTTGCTTGAACGCGCTAATCTTCGAAAGTACTGGGTGGATTTGGATGAAATTTGGTATGGAAGTAGCTTGAAGCTTGAGGAAGGTTATAGGCTACTTTTTACCCGACTGCAAAAAAGGAGAGTTATGTTTTTACCGTGATAGAATCCACGGGAGCGAAGCCCCGCGAGAGTACTAGTCATTAAATATTGCTAGCTTTGGTGCATTATGTACAGGTGATTCAAGTGACTTAAACTTCCTGTAACTAGTAATTAAACAAGGAACAGATTTGCATCTCCAATAGTTGGAGCTTTCAATCAAAGAATTTAGATTATCTAGCTTAGTGATCAATGGATGATTGGAGAATTGCATGATTTTAAATACAAACCTATCAGTTAAGAATTGTCTTCTTAAATATAAAGGGGGTTCACCACACTCTACTTGTAACGCATTTAAAGGACTCGAACGCATTGCACCCGAAATGATTATGAGAGCTTTAGATTGAATATTATCTAACTTTTTGAATCCTTTTTTACTACCACCTACTAATAAAAAGGTACCATAATCCAAAATACTACGAATTACAGTATTGTATAACAATTTTTGGTTAAAAGGATGAGCACCCCACCACACACCCGAGAGGCATCTCATAATGTTCAACTGCTTTTCACATCTATCCACTACATAACTTAAATGGGATTTACCTGTTATTTTCTTATCCAAAATTAAACCCAAGAATTTAGCTTCCTCCCCAACAGTTAAAGTATGATTGTCATAGGAAACTTTAGGTGGCGGAAAATCCCGTTTTCTAGAGAAAACGACTACAGAACTTTTGTTAGCTGATAAATCCAGCCCATTATTATCAAGCCAAACCTTTAATAACGTGAGGGATTCTGTTAATGAATTACATGCAGTTGGGATAGACTTGTTTATTGAATAGATAAGTAGGTCGTCAGCGTATTGTAAGACACTAACGGTATCATTTAAAAACGCTTCAAGATCATGTGTATAAATATTGTAAAGTAACGGGCTAAGTACAGACCCCTGAGGCAATCCCTTATATACAGTTCGTGAAAGTCTTGAACCTTGATTTGTTACTACAAATATAAAGCGAACAGATAAGATATTAATAATAAAATTAACTAAAATTGACGGCACCTGCAATTTCATTAGTTTATTTTTGAGTACTTCTATGATTACATTGTCATAAGCTGCGGAAACATCTAAAAATGCAGCAACTACTGATAAATTATTAGAAAAGGCCAAATTGATATCTGTGGTAAAGATACTTAAACTGTCTATGGTACTTTTAGATTTACGAAAGCCATATTGAGAAATCGAAAGCAAATTATTTCTTTCAATATACCATTCAAGACGGTTCTTAACCAGGTGTTCTGCAATTTTAGCAATAACCAAATATAAGGTTATGGGACGATAAGCTGCAGGATCATCTGGAGATTTTTTAGATTTTAGTATAGGGACTATTTCTTGAGTTCGCCAAGAAGTAGGAATGTTCCCAGAAATCATTATGGAATTAATTATTTCTAAATAATATACCAGTGAGGAATCGCCCATATTTGAAAAAAAAGCGTAAGATATTCCATCTTCTCCAGGACTAGAATCTTTAACACTAGACAGTACCCCTTTTAGCTCGTATAAAGAAAAAGGAAAACTTAAACTATTCGATTCTTTTATTCCAGGATATAATGCGTAACAAGGCATCAAAGCATTTTTTTCAGGAGCCGTTGCAGGCGCCAATCTATCAAGAAAAACATCAGCTAAAGCAGGAGACAACTGAACACCACTACGGTATTGATGAAAAGCATTCCTAAAACGCTTAATATTACTCCAGATCTCTGAAGGGCAAGTTCTAGGACAAAGGGAGGCACAAAATGATCTCCATCCCTCAAATTTCCTTTCTTTCAAAAATTCTCTAGTCTCATTAATTGTAACAGTAAGTTTATTTAAATTTTCTTCCGACATGTCCTCACCATACTCTCTTTCCGCTTCCTTTCTTCTTCGTACTGCATCTGAACATTCAGTATTCCACCAAGGTGGCATAGGTAAATAGTTTGTGCGGGAACTTTTAACAGGGAAAATCTCATCCGCTACTTCAAGCATGCAAAGAGCTAAGGCTCGAGAGCAATCATCTTCTCCTCCATGAAGTATTTCGGGTAACTGTAACACTTTTGCATCAAGGGTTTGTTTAAATTTTTCCCAATCAGCTCTACCTAATCTGTACATTAATCGAGGGGGACGCTTTTCACTAATAGGATATTTGTCAGGGAATGCTATTAATAGGGGAAAATGATCACTGCCTAGTGTAGAAGAAGAAAAGACGGACCAATTGAGTGATAAGGCCAAGCTAGGGGAACAAACCGACAAGTCCACAGCACTCGGCAATTCATTAGGCTTGGTACGTCTAGTCGGTGTACCAGTATTTAATACACATAAATTATTGTCATCTAATATTTGCATCAAACGTACACCATCACTTTTATTTTCACCGCATCCCCAAGTCTGATGATGACAATTAAAATCTCCCATTACCAAGACAGGGCTTTGCAATGAACAAAAAATATCACTCATCTCTTGTAGAGCAGCGGAGGAAGGCTTTGGAACATATACAGAGGCATAAGATACATTATTTATACGTACAGCAACGAAATCAACTAAAGAATACTGATTGGGTAATATAATTTGGGAAAAAGCGACATTATTTTTGACTAGAATGGCAACACCACCATAGCCATCAGTTCTGTCATTACGAATGCAAACATAACCTGGAATACCAAATATTCGACCGTGTTGCCAAGTTTCACTCAATGAAACAATAAGTGGTTTATATTTGTTAACTAAATAGAAAAGATCAGTTTTTTTATTAGTCACTGACCTGACGTTCCATTGAATAATCAAATCCATAATTGTTATTGTCTGTCAATAATTTACAAATTAGATCAGCGTTGTTCGGTTTTAAGTATTTTTTATTTTGTAGCAGCTTAATAAGACTATTAATTATATCCATAATCTGTTCATGATCTTCTTTTTGTTCTGATTTATTCTGTAATGCACACCCATTGCTGGGACTTGGTGGACTGAACTCATTTATTATTGCATTGTGTGCTGCTCTGTCATATCCAGACGCAGATTTAGGAGGCGAACGTGGTTTTTTAAATATTGTTTTTTTATATGAAGTTGTCCTAGGACTATTATTGACATTATCATTAGTGTGGAAGTATGCAGATTTGGAATCTGATTTAGAAATTTTACTACCTGAAACAACTTTGTCTGCATATGACATGGAGGAAGATGAATGCAACTTACTAGCCTCCAAATAAGAAATACATGAATGAGCCATAGTGTTTTTGATGTCTCTTTGCCTCTTAAGCTTTGGTTTCCTAGGATAGCGGTGCCGTCAAATAGCGGCCGTAATACAGCGGTGAATGACGTCACTAGAACGTTGTCTATGTAAACAAAATGGCGCGGTTTCCTAGAGAGCGGTAACTGACACCGTAACGTCAAAAAGCGGTGCCGCCATTTGCATGACGGCCGTCCCGTGTCGGTGTCAGATGGTTTCGTGAACGTTTCTAAAGAGAATGTAATACACTAGATAGCGATGAAGCAGACAATGTGTTAAAACGGCCGTGGAACTTTCCACATGTCGTCACCGTAAAGACGGCCGCCTTTTTGCGTCCGTAATATTACGGTCGCTATATGACGGCACCGCTTTCCTAGGAAAACAAAGCTTTAAACTCAGGGCATGCTTTATTTATAGCATAGTGAAAACCAGAACAATTTATACAAGAGGCACAGTTCTCCTCAATGCTACAAGATTCAGCTGAATGATTTTGTCCACATTTAAAACATCTCGGCTCTGCAGCCCTACATTGTAATTTTGTATGTCCGTACCTACAGCATCTGAAACACTGAATGGTGGGGTACACATATGTGTCAACATTTAATGCATTATAGCACATGAATATTCTCTTTGGTAGAATTTGTCCATCAAAAGTTATAACAATGGACTCTGAAGGTTTCCAAACTGGACTACCGTTACTCTGCACTTTATAATTTAACCTCCGAAGTTTAATGACCTTTCCACACCCAACTGGTGTAGAAATATTTGCTTCAATTTCTTCCAGTGACCATTCTGAAGGAACACCACGCACAATACCCATTCTAGTGACATTGAATGTCGGAATAAAGGCTTTAAACCTGTTACTACTTAATAAGTTAGAATTTAGAAAATCATTAGCATCGGTGAATGTAGAGAAAGCAACTGTACACTTGTTACGGCCATTCCGGTAATTATATTTTTAAATCCAACCCGTTTCATGAAATTACCAAATGAAATAGGATGCAATACAGTTCCATTATTTGGAGAGTCAGTAATACGTTGTACATGAATTATATATGGAGATACATCCGTATGCATGTACTCCTTCCTACCAACCGGTTCAAAAGTTAGTTGACTAGGCTTTGACTGTGTCATCTGTGAATCAGACTGAAGAAGGGATGTTTCTTGGCGATCATGAATGTGAATATTTTCAAGTACAATCTCTTGGGGATTACAACTACAATCTATAATACTAGATTCATTCTGGGCATGACCTTTTTTGCTTCTCTTACGAATTCTGCAGCTTCTACAAATTCTCCTGCGTTTGCGAGAAGATTTTTCGCTGCTATCAGTGGCAACTGAGCCGTCAGTGTCCATACCACTTCTATCTACATTCTCATTTCGTGACATTACAGTCACATAATTAGCGACATCCTCGGGGGGATTTAGGCCGCCGCCTAAATCCCCCTGCAAGTTATTAGGGGGGTCGTTCATGCGACCCGGACTTAGGGGCTAAGCATACAAAATATATACAGAACTTACCAAAAAATCAGCTACAAACACTACAATACAAATATATACAATTATTATACAAAATTATATACAAAGATAAGACTCAACTGATCAGTTTTACAATAAAAATTAAATCTCAAAAATTTTAAACACCCGCGCGCAACCGAAGTTTCCCGCCTTTTTTCTAGGTACAAGTTCCTTGGGGAATATACACACATCAAAAGTGTCTAGGGATCAACATATATTTTTGCAATAACTTTTCTCCTGATTGATATTGATTAAAATTTTCTTTAAGGATTCATCAAATAAAGTGTTTTCGTTTGTCACAGTAACGATAAACCAAGTCACCTTTGCATTAATAAAGAAATTTGCCATTTTCCTAATAAAGGGATTTTTGACATTTGAACCACTAACATTAAAGTTCGAAAAAAAGACTGAAATAACAGTTTTCTTTAAAATTTTATTGGGTAACTTAAACAATTAATAATCCGTGTTTCTACCGCGAACACTAACAACACAAGAACATCGGTTTGGCATACTCAAAATGAGTTCATCCAAATCACGCTGTGGAATGGCCGCCCATGTTCGTTGCAACAACAAAAAAAGGTCTTCTTGCGACTGGATACCCTCCATATTCGGCAGAGCTCTTCTCTGTAGCATATCCCATGCATGCTCAATCGGGTTCAAGTCTGGCGACTGAGCAAGCCAGAGCAGGACATTGATGTTAGCTGCGGCGAGAGTCTGTCTTACAACTCTTGCGGTGTGCGGTCGTGCATTATCATGCATTAACTGAAATAAGGGACCGATTTGCACTTGTAGAGGAACGATGACGTCAGATACAATCGTCTCAGCATAAATTTGAGCGTTGAGGTTGCCTCTGATCCAAATCAACTCAGTTCTTCCGCCGATCCAAATACCCGCCCATACCATGATGGTTCCACCACTATAAGGATGGACTTCCTGGCAGGATTTTAATCGCTGTTGGCGTCCAGGGGTTCTACAGTGTCGTATACGTTTTGTATCCGGTCTCATGCCAAAACGAGACTCATCAGAAAAGCACACGAAACGCCATTGTTCTTCTGCCCAATTTCTGTGTTCAAGAGCCCATTGATATCGAATCCTACGATTGTGCATTGCTATAGGTGGTACCCGTAGCGGTCTTCGGGAATGAAGATTCACTTCATGCAAGCGGTTTCTGACTGTTTGGTCGCTAATTAAGTTCCCTGAAGAGTGATGAAGCCTCACGGCTAACATCATGGCGGTTATTGTTGGAGCTCTTCGAGTTAAGATTTGAATGTATCGGTCTTGTCTCCGTGTGGTGCAGCGATACCGTCCTCCATGGCGCTCAGCCACGGTACCAGTGCTTCGGTAACGTGTCCAAAGTCGACTGATAACACTCTGACTTGTATTCAGAGCTAAAGCCACATTACGTTGCCGGGAACCAGCTTCTATCATTCCCACGGCTCTGAGCATTTCTTCCCTGCTTAAATGACGTCGCCGCTCCATAATAACGTTGGTTTTAATCAGTAGTAGGGAAACAGTAGCACTAATAATGTCTTCAACACATAGTGTATTACATACTCTTTGTGTCTTCAATGCGTTGTATGTTTTTATCAAAGAGTATGTAATACACTATGTTTAGTTTTTATAGGGAAAATATTGACAGCTTTTACTCGAATTTGATTAACAGTTCCTGTTTCAAATTATGAAATGCACCAAAAAGGATCCATATAAATTTATAAAATCATAAATTTATTACAAAGCCACATCTCAATCTCAAGAAATCCGCAATGAATCCGCATAAAAATGCTTGATCCCTAGACAAGTAGACACTTTTGATGTGTGTACTTTCAAACAGTGTTGCCAATTTAGTGACTTTGTCGCTAGAAATAACGACTTTTGCTTAGCGATAAGGAAAAAGATTTGACGACAAAAATGATCTAGCGACTTAGCTGACGACTTTCAAACTACAAGAAAACAAAGCATATATATGCCCAACATCTTTTTTAAAAATGCTCACGCTCAATTACATTATCTTTACCAGTGGTAATATTAGAGCAATGTGTAATCCCCGCAAAAGGGGAATCCCCGTATTTTATTATGTTCCGTAGTTTTCGTACTTTTCCTACCTAAGTACTTACGCAAGTCACTACTAGTTTGAGTGAAGTTCTATTCGGATTCTAAATTCTTTATACGCTGTACCAGGGATGTTGCGGATGCCGATTTTTTCACATCTGCGGATGTGAATGCGGATGCGGAGTGCAGAAAGCTCGCATCCGCGGATGCGGATGCGGATGCGGGTGTTTGACCCCATATAAAAGTATATGAATGAAGAATTAAAATAACGATATAGTAATCATATTTTTTTATTAATTAGAATTAGTATGTGAAGTTAAAGATAGGAGCATTATACTTAATAAAAAGAAATATTGCCGCTTTCTCTGATTCAAGCCGATTATGCAGAGGTTCGTAAATTAAACCCGCGCTACTAAATAATTTTTCGCTAGGAACACTGCCTGGTGGAGTGGATAAAAATCTTCGTGCTATCGGTGATAATATGTTAAATTCCTCTCGATGAACACTCCACCATTTAAGAGGATTCTCATCCACATTGACTCTTTTTTTAGTGCGATAAGAAAGTAATTCCTTTTTGAGTACAGCTTCAGTGCTACCATTTTTCTGGTATTTCTTGACTCTCATCTTCACTTGAGGAATCTAACATCATGGCAAGATCGTTTTTTAAGCATGGCTTTCTGAGGGAACCTGACGTCCCTGGTCCTAGTTGTCCCATATCCTTTTCCGTGGAATCTGTCATTCTCATTCTTTTAGCCCCTTCGTAATTGGCATTAGGAGAATCGGAAACGTCACTTTTGTAAACACTGTAATAGTAGTGTTTACAAAAGTTTAACAGTGGTCATTGTTTGAGCGCGCTCTCAAGGCACGCGTGTCGTATGTCTGTTTACATTATATTTAATTTATAGTATTTATAATAATATTCCTTTGTGCATTGTATGTACGGTTCTAAGTGCGCGTGTCTCAGACGTTGTTTATGATCGGCATCTTCTCAAAAGCGAAGGGTAGATAGGCTACATATCTATACGATAAGTATCCCACAGCGTAAACAAACACGTAATGATTAATTTACAAGAAACAAATGATGCACCACAACAAACGCATCGGATCTTGTGGGGCCGGCGAACAGCACGTGCCATTCGCCGCTCAATTTCTTTCTGGTTGCAACTTGTCTTACATCCGCATCCGCATGAAAATCCGCATTGATTATTGCGGATGCGGATGCGGATGCAGATGTCCAAATCCATACGGAAGCTCCGCATTTGCGGATGCGGATGCGAATATTCGCAACATCCCTGCGCTGTACCTAGCCTGATTTTTAATTCGTTACCCATCATAGTAATTACAAAGTGTATGGACCGTTTTGTGGACTTGTGGTGAACAAAATTATGGATTTACCTCCGAAAAAGAAGCAGTACATTCAAAAATATCGAGAAACGTCAGAGACCGAGGCCGAATTCAAGGGATGGCTGAAACCAGTCTTTGGAGATTCGTCTAAGGCAATAATTTTGATGCTGACTATACATAAAGCGTGTGTGTTGATTTATTTTTTAATTATAAAGATTGTATTGCTTATACAGTATATTCTTCTTCACTTGCCTCCTTCCATCCCCTTTCCAGGCTGCTAATGGCCTCCAGTAACCGGGAAGTAAGTAAATCCGGAATCCGTCTCTAGTTGAATCAGTTTTAGCGACTTCTAGCGACTTTAGATAATAAATCTAGGGAGAAGATTTTGCTGGAGTTGGCAACACTGCTTTAAAAAAGAGTTTACGGCGAACTAAGTCAACACTGCAGCACATAGATCCATCAGTGTTGCCAATTTAGCGATTTTGTCGCTAGAAATGACGACTTTTGCTTGAGCCTTAACGACAAGGAAAAGATTTGACGACAAAAATGATCTAGCGACTTAGCTGACGACTTTTCAAACTACAAGAAAACAAAACATATTAGCT
Organism: Tholera decimalis; assembly: GCA_943138885.2. Classification (NCBI taxonomy): domain Eukaryota; kingdom Metazoa; phylum Arthropoda; class Insecta; order Lepidoptera; family Noctuidae; genus Tholera; species Tholera decimalis. The sequence continues at coordinate 16,617,452 of OW964558.2, forward strand.
CAACACCTTTTTAAAAAATTCTCACTCGCAATTAAATTATCTTTACCAGTGGTAACATTAAAGCAATGTGTTCGGGGAATCCCTGTATTTTATTATGTTCCGTAGTTTTCGTACTTTTCCTACCTACGTACTTATGCAAGTCACTACTAGTTTGAGTGAAGTTCAATTCGGATTCTAAATTCTTTATACGCTGTACCTAGCCTGATTTTTAATTCGTTACCCATCATAGTAATTACAAAGTGTATGAACTGTTTTGTGGATTTGTGGTGAACAAAATAATGGATTTACCTCCGAAAAAGAAGCAGTACATTCAAAAATATCGAGAAACATCAGAGACCGAGGCCGAATTCAAGGGATGGCTGAAACCAGTCTTTGTGGATTCGTCTAAAGCAATAATTTTGATGCTGACTACAAAAGGCATGTGTGTTGATGTGTTGATTTATTTTTTAATTACTTATAAAGATTGCATTGCTTATGTAGTACATTCTTCTTCACTTGCTCATGCCCTTTCCAGGCTGCTAATGGCCTACAGTAACCGGAAAGTAAGTAAATCCGGGATCCGTCTCTAGTTGAATCACATTTAGCTATTTCTAGCTACTTTAGATGATAAATCTAGCGAGACGATTTTGCTGGAGTTGGCAACACTGAGGTCCATAGATCATAGGTCATAGCAAAGAGTAAAGTAATATTGAAAAAAAAAGCGCGGGAACCTTCAAGATTGTTAGGCGCCTTTTTTTTTTTCAAAAAAAAAACTTAATTTGTAATAAATAAGAAGCAACTCATTTTTGAACAAATTTATTAGACAACGTGGTAGAGATGGCCCGGAGCCGTAAAAAACGTAAAAAGGAACATTCGGCTGAAGACGGAGAGGCGGAGTCGGTTGATGAGGGCTCAGCGTCTGACGTCGGCTCTGTAATATCCGAAGAGGATACTGATAAGTATACTCCTTTTAGAATCCCAGATTACGTCCGATATTACCCCGAAGATGGTGGTAATTTTGAATATATCGTGTTTCTAGAAAGTATAGAAGAAGATAAACCCATTGGCTTGAGGGATATGATGTCCCTTGCAAATGCAATTAAGCGTTACAACAAAGGTGTCAAACAACTGCAGCGGATTAACAAGAGTAAGGTAGGTGTCATATATGAAAGACCAGCACTGGCCAATGCTGCTTTAAGTAATAAAAAGTTTCTTGACGGTCACAAATTAAAAGCGTCAATCCCGGCTGCCGCTACGGAGGTTACTGGAGTCATCACACATGTCCCCATTGAACTCTCAAATAAACAAATTTATTCCGCACTAACAAGCACCAAGAACATCGTCTCTATAAGACGTTTTATGAGAAAATTAGTGGAGAATAAAACTGTAAAATATACACCAACAAAAACAGTATCAATTACTTTCTCATGTCCAGTTTTGCCAGAGAGTGTCGACCTCAACAGTTGGCGTTTTGAGGTAAGACCATATATTCCTCCAGTGAAGCAATGCCTTAAGTGCTTGAGATATGATCATATTGCCAAATTCTGTAAAAACTCTGAGAGATGTTCAATTTGTGGAGAAGCACATAATTACAAAGCATGTATAGTTCCCGCCTCGGGTGCAAAATGCTGTCACTGCTCGGGCAATCACATTGCTATATCTTCTTTATGCCCTGTAAAAAAAGAAAAGATTCTGCTACATAAACAAAAATATGAGAAAAAAAGAAGTTATGTTGAAACTCTTAATGACACAAACTTTCCGAAACTAAACAAAACTGATCAATTTCTGTCACTCTTAAATTCAGAACTGATTTTAAAAACTATTTCAGAATCAATAGTTAAATTAATAACACAAAATAAAATGAATGAAAAATCAATTTGTAGTACTAGCATTAAAGATGTCCTGCAAGAATCCTTTAAAAATATTAGATAGGTATTAAAAAATATATATTTTAATGGATTATTTAAATATAGTCCAATGGAACGCTCAGAGCTTATTACACAATCAACATATTTTCTATCACTTTTTGTTGGACAATTCTATTCATATAGCTTTAGTTTGTGAAACTTGGCTTAAGCCCCGTCACACTATCAAATTTCGTGGTTATGATGTAGTCAGACTTGATTCAGGGAATGCTCATAATGGTGTCGCCATTATTTTACATAAATCTATTATGTATACTAAAATAAACACAATCTATGATGATTCCTTACAAAATATAGCAGTTCGTATTAATTATGCTAATAATAAAGAACTTACTATTGTAAGTTTTTACAGTCCAACTAATTGCAACCCTCCTTTTTCTAAAACAAAATTAGATAGACTAATTCAATCTTTTCCTCGTCCAATTTTTTTAGCTGGCGATTTTAATGGTTTGCATACAACCTGGGGATGTTCAGCTTCTAACTGCAGAGGTAGGGATATTTTGGATTCCATTAATAAAAACAATCTTGTTCTTTTAAATGATGGTCAAACGACTACTGTTGGTTCCCACACTTGGAGGCGAAATGCTCTTGATTTGACCATTGTCTCTCCTTTGCTAGCCCTGGAGTGTGAATGGTCAGTTCATGATGATCCTTTAGGCAGTTACCACCTTCCTGTAATTACAAAATTCTTAGTGAATAACAATAATTCTTCTAGCTTTCATATACCTGACAGTATTCCTCTTCCATTTTCTTATAATTTCAATACTGTTGATTGGAAAACATATTCATCCGGCATTGATGCTCTTTTGTGTAACTTTTCTATAGACAGACACAATCCTTTGCTTAGCTATAATAAATTTATTAAACTCTTACATTTGGCACTAGTAGACTCAATTCCATCTCCAAGGCGCTACTCCTCTGATGGGGGGCAGGCTCAGCCCCTTTCAACCTCCAACAGAAAGAAAAGAACTCCACTCCCCTGGTGGAATGCTAACTGCAGCAAAGCTGTGGAAGATAGTAAAAATGCTTACTTAACTTTCAAACACAATCCCTCTGAAGCAAATTACCTAGCTTTTAAGAAACTCCAAGCAAAGAAAAAGTTCATTATCAAGTATGAAAGAAAGATGAGTTGGTTGAAGTTGTGTGAATCTTTCAACAGAACTACACCTATGTCTGTGGTCTGGTCATATATGCGTAGATTTAATAAAAGTTATGCATCCACATCTCAAAATAATAACATATATTCTTGGATCCCCGAATTCCTTAAAAAATTTACACCAGATACAGTAGAGCCAGCTTTTATTTTCAACCCTTCTCATCCTGTTTCTCCTAGTAACTTTCACTTAATTAAACCTTTTACATTTGTTGAATTTACTACAGCAATCCATTCTCGTAGGGATACTGCAGCTGGCCTCGACCATATCTCTTATAAAATGCTAAAAAATCTACCTGATCAATCTAAATTAGTTTTGCTTGAAATCTTCAATCTTCTTTGGCAGCATTCTCTAATTCCTGAAGATTGGAAAACTGATTGTCTTGTTCCCATTCTCAAACCCAACAAAGATAAAAATAGTTTTGACTCTTACAGACCTATAGCTTTAACTTCATGTATGGGTAAAATCTTCGAGCAACTTATCAAACAGAGGTTAGAACATTTTATTGAGAAGAACCATATACTACCTTCGAATCAATTTGGGTTTAGGAGGGGTAAGTCTTCAAGGGAAAGCATTGCTAATTTACATCTCGATATCTTTGAAGCCTTCAAATCAAGGAATGCTCTTGTCAGTGTTTTCTTTGATGTGGTAGGTGCATTTAATAATGTTAATCATCATATACTCTCTTCAGAATTGGCTGCTGCTGGTTTGCCTGCAAAGGTGATAGAATGGATATATAACTTTTTGAATGGTAGAAAAGTATTTGTTAAGTGTAAAAATAGGCTTATAGGCCCTAGGTATTCTTACAAGGGCACTTGTCAGGGCAGTATATTGAGTCCTTTAATATTTATTTTATACATCCACAAACTTAATATTATCCTAGGCACTGAAGTATCCAATCTCCAGTTTGCGGATGACCTGGTAGTGTACTGTGTTGGTAATAATACCAGTACAGTATGCTCCAAGCTTAACATTGCCTTGTATAAACTAAATTGTTACTTTAATTATCTTGCATTAGACATTAGTATAGATAAATCCAAGGTTGTAGTTTTTAGCAATATTGGGCCTTTTATAGTCAATATTAAATATGACAACACTGATTTGCCTGTGGAGAATAGTGCAAGATTTTTGGGTGTTATTTTTACAAGCAACCTCTCTTGGAGAAAATATGTTGATTGTATATGTGACAGAGCTCAAAAAGCCCTAAATGTCCTGAGGTCTCTTGCAGGGACATACTGGGGTTCAGACCCTAAAATTCTTTTAAAATTATACAAATCCCTTGTACGAAGCCACTTTGAATATGGTTACCTCTGTTTTTCCTCAGATAGTCAATTGGTAAATAAACTAGATATCCTTCAAAATCATAATCTTAGACTTATTACAGGTGCCATGAGAACTACTCCCATTAATTCTTTACAAGTAGAATGTAATACTCCCCCCTTAATCTTACGCTTTCAGTATCTCAAATTCTGTTATTTACTTAAACTTTTCTCTGTAAATCATCATCCTCTGATTAAAAAGTTATTTTCACTTCACACTAAGTATCCTGTTAACACTCATCTGACCAAAAATATTCCATTTATGCTTTTTGATTTTTCATTCATGATCAAGTTAGATGGTCAGTTTAAATTTCACAAATCTAATGAATGGGTGTGTTATGAGAAAGAGTTTGAATGTCTATTTCATGAGCTGGATATAGTAATTGACAACAAATTAAGAGATCGGCAAGAAGTCTATAACCTCTTAGATCAATACCCAAACTATCACCACATTTATACAGATGGCTCTAAAAGTAATGAAAGGGTTTCTATGGCTTATGTCATTCCTCATAAGGAATTTGGACTGGGAGTAAAACTGAAGAAAGAATCAAGCATATTTTCCGCCGAAGCTTATGCCATTCTTGCTGCACTTAAATACATTCAAGACCAATCTGAAAATCGTTGGCTCATTATCACTGATAGCATGAGCGTATTGCATGCTTTGAAAAACTATCAAATCAATGCTCACACAAACTGCATTATAATAGAAATCAGGCACATACTTCATAATCTTTCAACAAGAAACTATAGTATTACATTTTTATGGACTCCATCACATATCGGAGTTTCGGGTAACGAGCAAGCTGATTTTCTAGCACGTGCGATTGCTGACATTGTTGACAGTGACAGCGGCAGCCCCGTCGACGATGTCGCTATTCCTTATAGCGATTTAATACCTATAATCAAGTCCAAACTTTTAAAAGATTGGCAGGACACATGGACAGAATCTCTTACTAGAAAAGGTACTTGGTATGCTCAAATTAATCAGAATATTGGTAAAAGCCCTTGGTTCACCAATTGCCGTTACTTCAGAAGCAGACAATATTATACTATTCTTTGCCGTTTGAGATTTGGACATTGCCGTTTCAACGCTCATTTACATCGCATGCGCATAATTCAATCGCCTTCTTGCACCTATTGCTCAACAAATGATGAACAGACCCTTGATCATATTTTCTTTCAATGCTCAAGTTTTAATATTCAAAGACTGTCTTTAGTAGCCAATTTATTGAATTTATATGAAAAACAAGAGAATATACCGCGCTGCATTGAAGACATTTTGAAAAATAAAGACACCTATGTATTTATTTACGATTTTATTAAAAACACGATCAAGGACATATGAAACAAGGATTTTAACAAATATCGGACTCGACTTAGAAATAAATTCTATGAGATAATATCTGGGTAAATAACTAACAATTGAATATGGAATATGCATCGGATGTAACATTGAAGACTTGGCTCCGGCCTTATTACACACTTGGAACAGAAACAAATATTACCAATATTACAGACCTGGCTGTATGGGCTTGACTCTTTGCCTGTCCTAACGGACGAAGGGAATAAAAAAAAAAAAAAAAGTAAAGTAATATACACATAGAGATTTCCATTTTGAGGTTATGTGTGACATATGTGCATGTTTATCTTTTTGAATGTGTATGAATTAAAAGTTCAATTTACCAAAAATGGATGTGGACGAACCTAGTTGTGTCCAAGCTAGACTAAAGTCAGACACGGGAGAAGAGACAGGAAGCCCTTTAGACCTACCTTTAAACATAACCAGAGATCAACTTCAGCTTATTTGCAATGCTCTGTTACAAGAAGTAAGTCGATTATTTATAGTATTTATTTGTTTATTATGTAGTATTATTTGAATTTCTATTAATGGTATAATAGAAATGTATTTACCTGTCAGTACTTTATTATGCAGGCCATGAACAAGTTTAACATTTTATGAACAACTGGCCATTATTTACTGACACAGTCTGTTTACCTCTGAAAAACTTTTACCGCTAAACGTTTCATCTATCTATGCATAAAATATTTGAGTTGTGTGTAGAAAATATTAATTATTATGTAGGGAAGGGATAGATGTTATTTTTCTGAAAATAATGCTTTTCTTATTTCTAAATTATTGTATGTATGTTATGAAATTATTGATAATATTATTTCAGGAAGACAAGCCATTTCTATTTTTTGTTAAAGATGTTGAAATAACAAACAGCCTAAAAGATGCCCTTGATATAAAAAGCCTCAACTCGGAAGAAGTTGTTGAAATCATTTACCAACAACAAGCTGTCTTTAGAGTACGACCAGTTACCAGGTGTACCAGGTTAGTATGAAACATCTGTAGTGTTCTCGTCAAATAACTTGGCAAGAGTCGTTCAATCAAGAAGTTGATTTTTAGGTGTCAGCGGCACGCGGAGTATAACGTAGCGCCGCTCCGAGCGCGCGATTGGTGCGTCAGTAGTTCTCGTTCAATTTGCTCCCAAATACACTTGCGTACACGAAAGTTTTACCCTTTGTTTTTGTTATGAGTTGTTGTTTTAAATTTAGTTTTTGTTATGTTGATTACAATGACAGGCCAATTACCCTTTTACGCAGATTATTAAAACATCAGAAAGAACATTTAAACACTATAGTTAAGGAAGGTTGAAATTCCAAATTCGTCACTGTCTTTAGGACACTGGGAAAAAGAAGAATAAAAGGGGTAGCAGTTTTATTAACTAATTGTGACGACGAGAACATATTATTTTTAATGTTTTTTTTTTAAATACATTTTTTTTCTTTTAAATGTATGTATGTACTATATCTATTTTATTTATAATACCGAATTAACAAATGAATTCCTCATCTTTCTTTAACATTCTTCTGAACAGACATGATTAAAAGTAAATGATGGCAATAACTATAGAATAATGCCAAGCAGTAAAAGTGTCCACTTTTTTCTTCCACTAAGTGCATGATGCGCGAACTTACCCCCACTACGCCAAAACCTTGCCAACTTACGTGACGAGGACTAAACCAATGTAGAATATTATATTTATATACTTGTCAAAATATACCTGGTGTTCTAATCTTTCAATAATTTTTAGTTCAATACCAGGACATGCGGAAGCAGTAATATCAACATCCTTTAGTCCTTCTGGAAAACAGTTGGCTAGTGGATCAGGAGACACCACCGTCAGGTTTTGGGATCTAAGTACACAAACACCATTACATGTATGTAAAGGTAACACAATTCCCTTTCCATCATTTAAAATAAAATATTATTTATGGCTCTGACAAACACTGTCCTGCCTGAAATTTGAATTTCTGTTGAAAAGTCGAAACACTCATTGAAATCTCCTCAAAATTGATCCAGTTGTTTAAGATGAGTTAAGTGACACAAATGCAGATAAATCTTAGAGCATGTAGTATTTAAGCGTCAATAGCCCAATGGTTTAGGTGTCGAATTTGTAACTGAGAGCTTGAACCTCACCCGTTATGTTATTGCCGTGACCCCACTCCAGAAACAAGCATATTTAGCTCAGTTAGAGGGGTTAACAAGATTGCTAGCTATCTTAAAAAAAAATTAAGGGAGATATATCTCTTTTTTTTTTCAGGTCATGCTAATTGGGTTCTTTGTATAAGCTGGTCCCCAGATGGATTAAAGTTGGCATCAGCATGCAAACAAGGCAGAGTGATGATATGGGACCCAAGCACAGGGAACCAAATTGGAAAAACAATGATAGGACACAAGCAATGGGTCACAGCACTTGCTTGGGAACCCTATCACAGGTATGTTATACTCTAGTTCTGTCTCATGCTGTTTCTACACTTGGCATTCTTGTCAACACACTATCATTATGAGACGCCGTTTACGTGCGCACTCTGTGTCCTCAACAGTATAACTGAAGACAGATTTTTTTTTGTACTCTAGGTGAGTTCATAGTGAGAGCTCTCTTTGATATATGTTATGGTCCTGTTGTGACATAGACATGGTGATTGTAGTAGCCATAAGTACTAGGATCGAAAGTTGTTCGTTTTTAATTGTTTAGCTGTAGTTTTTAATAATAATATTGACTACATTATCACATTAGGTGGTAAACCTAAAAAGATAATCATATGATGATAAATAAATAATAAAAATCAATGCTAAATGAATGGCTAAATTACACAAGATTATTTTCCTAATATGGATACTTAATTTCTTTAACATTTCAGGAATCCAGAGTGTAGAAAGCTTGCCAGTTCATCTAAAGATGGTGATGTCAGAATATGGGACACAGTCACATGCCTTACAATTTTGAGTCTAACAGGACATGCAAAAGCAGTAACATCTGTGAAGTGGGGTGGCAATGGACTCATCTATACATCTTCACAAGATAGAACAATAAAGGTATGAGATGTGGCTATATGTTTCATAATATTATGACACAAATAGGCATGGAGTGTAAATAAAATAAAAATTATTATTGAAAAAAAAAAAAAAACAGTTTTCGTACAACATAGCATAGTGATTGGAGCCTCCTTTTAGACAAATAATGTCTGTATTAGGAGACTCGGCTCTTCCATAACTAAAACTAAACATTATAGGTACTGCTTAGATACAATTAAGAATAATACTATTAAACAATGTAAAAGGAACTTAAAAGAAAATTAAAAAAAAATGTGAAAATTTGTGAATGTGTGTGTTTAAGTTGTGATGTGGTGATGTGTGTCTGTGTGTTTTTGAGTAGTGATGTAGCGTTGTCTGTATATGTCGTGTGTGTGTGTGTGCATGTTTGTATGTGTGAGAGAGGGGAGGGGTGAGGGTGTTTGTGTATACATGCAATTGGTAGTGTTAGTGTGAATGTTGGAGAAGTTTCTCAGTCTCACTGTAGGTAAGAGTTTCACCCATTCCGTTAACATTTTTTTACCATCGTAATTATTTCTTGGGTATATATAAATGTGTTTGTTGATTATATTATATAGGTGAGCCGACCTTTTACGGAGTTGCATACTGGCAAACATGGTCCTTGTTTTTTAGGCGTAAAGATATAATCCTGAAAATATTCAGGATCTTTATGCCTTTTTAATTATATACTAGGATCATAAGTCCGTGATTTATGTTGTCTTAATACTATTTGAGTAATATATAGCTTTCTGACCGACAGCAAGTCACTTATTTGGTATAGCTTCTTAGTACAGTACCTTTTCGGTTTAAAGTATATGCATTTGATAAGGGCGCGTTGAGAACGCTCTGCCACCAACATCCTTGTTTTTGTTGCACCCTCCTAGACTGAGATGCAATAAATTATCACTGACTGGGCAAGCGCAACATATGTTAAGTTAAGGAGATTTTTACAGCGGCCAGCAGGACTAGAAACTTTCTTAGGGATCGCATGTCTGAGGGTCCGAAATATCCAAGATAATTTCCTAATTCTATTTGCGATTTGATCAAGGTGAGGATGCCAAGATAGCCTCTGATCAACTATAACACCCAAGTATTTAGTGTGGGGTATTTAGCTATCGTCAACGTTACACAAATACGCTGAAGCATATGTAGTTGGTTTTTGAAATGTTCAGCGTAAGCAAGTTTTGTCTCAGCCAAGTTGAAACCTGAGTTAAACCAGATTCTGCATTTAATTTAACATCATACCAAGAGTCACCAGTGAAGGCGATAGCTGTGTCATCGGCGTAAGAAAATATGTGTGCATTAGGGATGTTGCACAATTCATTTATGTAAATGAGAAACATAGTCGGCCCTAAGACACTTCCCTGAGGGACTCCGTATGACATATCGGCGTCTCCAATGACGTATTGATCAACTCTCACCCTTTGCTTCCTGTTAGTCAAATAGTCTTTAAACAGGTTGAGAGGTAATCCACTTAGACCAATAGTCTCCAATTGACCTATAAGGACGGGGACAGAAACAGTATCAAAGGCTTTTTTTAGGTCTAAGAATACAGTTACGCATTTTTTGCCACTATCAAATTGTTCTGTTATTAGTGTACTTAGTCTAGTAACCGCATCCTCAGTAGAAATACCTTACCGCAAACCAAATTGTGAGTCAGAAAGTATATTAAAATCATTAAGAAATTTTATTAGTTAATAAGCTTTTATTTATTAATTTTTCTATTATTTTTGAGATTGAAGGTAGAACGGATATAGGCCTATAATTATCGACATCCTTTCTGTCCGGACTTGTATGTTGGAGTAATAATCGATTTTTTTAAAGCAACCGGGAAAATGCCTTGATTATCAGTGTTTCAGATAACCAGTGGAAATATTATCCCAACCGGAAGCACTATCTGACTAAGCTCATAAGGATATGTTTCACTTCAGCTTCATCTGTGTCTAACAGCACGAAAGAATTAGATTGTGCTGTAGAAAAACAATTGTGGTTGTGTTTTATATTTAAATTTTAATGGCGGCTGGATTTGCTGTGCAAGGTTTTTACCAATATTCGCAAAATAGTCATTTATAAAATTTACTGATTCTAATGGGGATGACTTAATACTTAACAATTCGGTACTGTAATTATTAGAATTATTTCCGTAGCTTTTATGTTTTTCCAAATCAATTCTCTTTCATGTTTTCTTTTTAATTTTTTTAAGAGATTATTGCAATAATTTACTAACTACTAACTAAACTTTTTAAATACTATTTTATGTAACTTATTGCGGTTTTTAATACAACGTAATAAACCCGGCGTTATCCAAGGTTTTATAATACGTTTACTATTTGGAATTTTTATATGAATAGTGCTTTTATTTACGGATTCTGATAGTTTGTAAACGAGAAGATTTGTAAGTGTTTCAGCATCATCACAGAGAAGTAAGTCTGCTAAATTGTTATTAAGTAAAAACTGATGTGCTTGTTCGAAATCTATAATAGAACTAGTTTTGTTAGGCCTTGCGATATGTTTTGATTTAGCGAGGGATAGAAGAGTGATGTAGTGATCAGTTATGCTTGTGTGTAAGATAGCAATAGATTCTGAATTTTTTTGCTTATTTATCTTAAGCATAAAATGGTCTAAACAGTTTTCGTTTCTGGTAGGCAAAGTGTGCCCAGGCAGTATTCCGTAAAGAGACAGAGAGTTGAGATAATTGGTTCTGTTTTTTTGCTCATAGGATGATTCTGTATCCCTATATTTAGTATTTATATTTATGTCACCCGCGATAATATTTTTCTGAGTATGTATAGTATCAAGATATCTCATAGAGAGTTTATAAAATTCTCTGTATTTGGATTAGCCGGAGACCGATATATACAAAATATAACATTATTGAGGAAATCCAGTTGTAGACAAGATGCATGAGTTAATTTAATTTCTACAGCTTTCGATTTTAAAGTATTTCTTTTTTGTAAACAATTAATCCATCATTTTGATTTAGGTAGTTTGTGGTAGCATAAGATGAATAGTTATTAAGATGTGGAATATATACGCCAGGATTTAGTCTACACTCTGTCAAAATAATAACATCTGTTTCGAAATTGAATGTCGAAAGTGTGAGTGAAGCCGGGTCCGCTGCGCCAATTTTCTAACAAAACATGTTATCAAAACATGTTAGTAAACCCGCCCGTCCGCTGCGCCTATTGTTGTAATGGTTTTGTTTAGTTTTAGATGTTCAGAAAGTGATTATCAAGAGCTGTTATCATTAATTTTACCAGATATAGAGAAGAAAACAACTTGGAGGAACGATGTGATTGCTCCTGACATGAGATTAGGTGTGGCAATCCTGTCTGAGATTAAAAAAGAAGGATAGTGAGCGCGAACACAAAATGCGTCACTTTCCCCCTCCCCGCAGGCGAACGCGGGGGATGTTTATCCATTCGTCTCGGCAAACATGTTATTGTGTTTTTGCTAACAAAACTGTTAGGCCACGCCTATATTCTATATTCTGTTAGCAAACAATTTTATACTGTTTGCAAACACGAAAACACGGCGCAGCGGACCCGGCTTAATAAGTCGTCAAAGTTACATGAAATACTTCGTATATTCTGTGATATAATAGTTAAATCATTTCTTTTTATAGTCATCCATTTTGCTAAGTCCGAACCATTACATTCAAAGTTACGCGCAATCTGTATGCCATCGATATCATTAAGCGTTTGAAGTCGGTCATACTCATTATACTACGAGTATATAAAGCTAAATTACCACTGACTCACTCATTGACATAATTGTTCTCCCAGATGGTGGATGGGGAGGTGGGTATATCTATACTAATATTATAAAGCGGAAAAGTTTGTTAGTTTGTTTGTTTGTTTGTTTGTTTGCTTGAACGCGCTAATCTTCGAAAGTGCTGGGTGGATTTGGATGAAATTTGGTATGGAAGTAGCTTGAAGCTTGAGGAAGGTTATAGGCTACTTTTTACCCGACTGCAAAAAAGGAGAGTTATGTTTTTACCGTGATAGAATCCACGGGAGCGAAGCCCCGCGAGAGTACTAGTTTTGACAGATTCGTAAACAAGTAACTCTCAAACCTACGGGAAAAGTGCCAAACCTCCCCTTTTCACCCCCCTTCTTCCCCCTCCCTATCGTATCTCGGAAACTACGAGACCCGTATTTTTTTCTTTTTACGGATTCGTATAGAGGGGGCTCGGTAAAGTAAAAACCATTTTTCAAAGTCGCCCCCCTTGCCCCCCTTCTCACCCCCTTTAGGCGGATCTCGGAAATTAAGAGACTTGGAACATTTTTTTTTTTAGATTCGTTTAGAGGGGCAATGCTTTAGTCGAAATAATTGTGCAACCCCCCCATCACACCCCCCCCCCATTTTTTTTTTAAGTGAACACGCGAGGTGCTTGCACCTCGCGCAACACGCAAATACTAAAACCCCCATCTCCCCCCATCACCCCCCCCATATTTTTTTTTTTCACAAGCACGCGAGGTGCTTGCACCTCGCGCAACACGCAAATACTAAACCCCCCCATCACCCCCCCCCACTTTTTTTTTTTTTGGTTTTTTTCACGAACACGCGAGGTGCTTGCACCTCGCGCAACACGCAAATACTAGTTATACTATATAAAGCTAGATTACCACTGACTGACTGACTGACTCACTCACTCACTCACTCACTCACTCACTCACTCATTGACATAATTGTTCTCCCAGATGGTGGATGGGGAGGTGGGTATATTTTGACAGATTCGTAAACAAGTAACTCTCAAACCTACGGGAAAAGTGCCAAACCTCCCCATTCCCCCCCCCCCCTTCTCCCCCCTCCCTATCGTATCTCGGAAACTACGAGACCCGTATTTTTTTTTTACGGATTCGTATAGAGGAGGCTCGGTAAAGTAAAAACCATTTATCAAAGTCGCCCCCACCACCCCCTTCTCACCCCCTTTAGGTGGATCTCGGAAATTAAGAGACTTGGAACATTTTTTTTTCAGATTCATTTAGAGGGGCAATGCTTTAGTCAAAATACTTCTGCAACCCCCCCCCCATCAACACCCCCTTTTTTTTTTTTATTATTCTTTCACAAGCACGCGAGGTTCTTGCACCTCGCGCAACACGCAAATACTAAACCCCCCATCACCCCCCCCACTTTTTTTTTGGTGTTTTTCACGAGCACGCGAGGTGCTTGCACCTCGCGCAACACGCAAATACTAACCCCCCCCCCCATCTCCCCCCATCACCCCCCCATTTCTTTTTTCACAAGTACGCGAGGTGCTTGCACCTCGCGCAACACGCAAATACTAAACCCCCCCATCTCCCCTCATCACCGCCCCCCCCTTTTTTTTTTTTTCACAAGCACGCGAGGTGCTTTCACCTCGCGCAACACGCATATACTAGTTATACTATATAAAGCTAAATTACCACTGACTCACTCACTCACTCACTGACATAATTATTCTCCCAGATGGTGGATGGGGAGGTGGGTATATTTTGACAGATTGGTAAACAAGTAACTCTCAAACCTACGGGAAAAGTGCCAAACCTCCCCTTTTCACCCCCTCCCTATCGTATCTCGGAAACTACGAGACCCGTATTTTTTTTTTTACGGATTCGTATAGAGGAGGCTCGGTAAAGTAAAAACCATCTTTCAAAGTCGCCCCCCTTGCCTCCCTTCTCACCCCCTTTAGGCGGATCTCGGAAATTAAGAGACTTGGAACATTTTTTTTTTCAGATTCATTTAGAGGGGCAATGCTTTAGTCCAAATAATTGTGCAACCCACCCCCCATTTTTTTTTTAAACTGAACCGCGAGGTGCTTGCACCTCGCGCAACACGCAAATACTAAACCCCCCATCACACCCCCATTTCTTTTTTTCACAAGTACGCAAGGTGCTTGCACCTCGCGCAACACGCAAATACTAAACCCCCCCCATCTCCCCCCATCACCCCACCCTTTTTTTTTTTTTTCTTTCACAAGCACGCGAGGTGCTTGCACCTCGCGCAACACGCAAATACTAGTTCATTATATATAACTAAAAAAGAAAATAACATGAGTATTAGTGATTTTTTGGAGAAATAATGATTATTATTTTTTTGTATAATTTCAGACGGAATTATAGACTTCAATCTTGCAATACAGATGCACCCAGAGTGAGCGCATACTAAGTGTGTTTGACTAGTATATAAGTGAGTATAGATCTTGTGTAAATGTGAATACCTGTAGAGTGTATGAGACATGAGTAACTGGTTTGGATTATTAAAGGAATGCTTTGAATTGTAAGTGTAATTATAGTTGTTTGTGAGATCAGTGTATAAGTACAACATTTTTATGTAGTGATGACTACTAGGAATTAATAATAATAGGTGACTATAGTAATGTAAGAAAGTTGACCTTGGCACATAGATAAAATCTTTGTAAAACAGTAACAATATTAGAACAGAACTATGTTTTGACTAATCTTTATAAAGCATAAAATTGTAATTGTTGTTGAAAATACAGCTATTAGTCATTTGTTAATTTGGAGTTGATGACTTTGATTTTCATTTGTAATAGTTATGGTCGGCGATTGCTCGTCCTTTTTAAGTAAAACTTTGCCATATGAGGTCAGTCAGAGTCAGCAGAATTTATACTTTCCTGACTTAGTTACGTCGAGTGTCAGGAAGTGCAGGCGCGAACCCTTGAGAGTCAGATGTGTGGAAAGATAAAAACATTTTTTGCAAAAAAATAAAACCGACTTCCATATCAAAACACAACAAAGCCAAAAATAATTTTAATTTCTGTAGTCGGTGTTATGGGTTTTGTATTTTCTTTTTTTTCACACCACCTTCCGAAATTAAAATTATTTTTGGCTTTGTAGTGTTTGATATGGAAGTCGGTTTTATGTTTTTGCAAAAAAGTTTTTATTTCCGCGCTTTTTAGTGGGTCAATTTGTAATTAATCTAGTTATAAAAGCCAAATTGTCAACTACAAAAAACTAAAAACGCGCGAACAAAAAACACGTAAACGAAAAGATCATCAATGTAAATATTTGTTTTAGGTTTTTGTTGATTTTTCAGAAACGGCTTGTTCGATTTCGATAAAAATTTTATGGGACCATTTGGGAAGTATGCCCTTTCCAACAAAAAAAGAATTTTTCAAATCGGTTGGCGAGCGACGGAGCTATGCCCGAACAAATATAAAAAAAAAACAAACAAACATCCGAATTGAGAACCTCCTCCTTTTTCAGAAGTCGGTTAAAAAATGGGTGTATCCTCTTGCGATTTAAAGCCCAAGTGCTTACAACATAGTTTAGATTTATATTTAAAGGTAAAAGCCTTACCCATTTTCATTATATCTGTTTTGATTACAGTGGAACCAGTTTCCACAATTATTGGTGTGTTCGGCTTCTCATTGTTTCTCACACGAACTCTGTAAATGGTTGTTGCTGTAAATTATATCATGCTTGGTAAAATAACAATCTAAATTTTTTGAGAGACACAAGGCCATTTCTAACAAGTCTTCTTTACTTTCGTTTACTCTTCTAGGTACGTTCTTTATTACAAAATTGGGTTTCTGATTACTGATTTGAATTGATAATTCCTATCTTCTATGGCCTGGTTTTCTAAAACATCAATCTTTTTTTTGAGGTCCGTATTTTGAGAAGTGAGAAACTTCAATAGTGCTTTCTATATTGCTGTTAGATAACTGGATTTCCTTCAATGTAGATGCAATCTGTTGAATATCCCTTCCTTATTTATCAGAAAATTGATTAAGCATTTTTCTCATCTCTTTGAACTCCCGCAGTTGCTTATCATATGAGTCATCCATGTTGTCTCTGCTTAATAAATAGATAATGATTTGTTCATTGTTGACTCCATAGGTTATGTGTAGCTTCGGCGTAGCAGACTAACTCGTAGCGGAAACCGGTTTAATCGCGTAGCAAACGCGCTATGACGAAGATTAATTTAAAGGACTATTCAATGTTACAGTATGTCCCTAATCATCGAATGTTGATGAGGTAGCCTTATCTACAGCACTAATTAATTATACACAATTTGCATTGTGCCTGTCCCCGCGACTGTCACTGGTACCGCCTCGACATTTTTTGGTCCTTAGAGCCGTATTATAGTTTTTTGAAACACTCATATCCATACAATATAATGATTTTATCAAGGTGTGGAGAGCAGATGATGGCATCCTCTGCAGGACTTTAGAAGGACATGCACATTGGGTCAACACATTGGCACTAAGCACGGATTATGTGCTCAGAACTGGACCATTTCATCCCATCACTGAACAGCAAACCAACATGAGTGACAGTGAGTTCTTTTTAGCCAACTATGATCTTTAATACGACTTTAACCATTAATTACTGAACATTCACCTGCTGGACTACAGATCCTGCTAACCTAAGATCTTAGTTCTTTCCTTGCCTTCCTTTAGACGATATACAACGTGTAACGGAGGGGTTATATACATACCAAGGGCACGGCTTCTTTGGATGATATCAAACGAAATTGGAAGGGTTTCAACTCAAAATAAAATACTCTAAAAATTGATACCAAATTTTCGGTTTCGTATGTTTCTTAAATTGAAATCATAACAAACGTGTCACCGCACTACGTAGGTCAATAACTTTCCACGTCACTTGCAAATATCACGATAAATCTCTTCCGTAATTCTGTTCGCCTAGTAGCCTACTGTAGAGGCGGTGTTCTTTTGTCGGCGCGAACTGACGAAATAAAAGACGCCGCCGCCGCGCCGCGCCGCCAAAGCGATGACGCGCGCGCGAATTAACCTTACCTACCTACTTTGTTTACCGTGATGTAAAAATTAATGCGTAATTATTGATTTACAGTTTACTTGTTAAAATATCAAGCCAGAAATTGCACGTAAACACTGAGAACAAAACTTACGTAAAAAATCGAAACAAAGTTCAGGTAGGTTAACTAGTTTCATCCTTTATTATTACTTATTACCGAGTAAACAGTAAAATCTTAAAGCTTTGCTTAATTTAGTAAACTGACTTACATTTTTAAAGATGGGGTTTGCTGTGGTGACTTTGGTATTGTATGTACAAGGCCGCTCGCTCGTTAATAGATACCTGAACATTGCGTAGCGTTGCGTTATTGTCCTGAAAGCGGCCTCAATCCGCACTTTCATTAAGTCCATCGTATCACACTGCACTGCATACACTACACTAAATTACCATTTTCGGCTTCGACACACACCCCTAAGACGACTCACTGACTCGACATTTTGCAAACACAACAAAAAAAAATCAATTAGGTGTAGCCGTACTGATCTGATACGCGTATTACAGGGATAAACACGAGTGCAATAGCTAAACGCGGAATGTCGACTGACTAGCAAACCAATAATGCTAAATAAATAAAGCTCTGCTATCCTGGTACCTAAATATTATTTCGTTGTAGGGTAGCTGTCCCAGTAACTGTCCATCCACTACTATTAAAAAATATTGTTCAAGAATTCAAGATTATTTTACATAATAACAGTAATTTCAACTAAACTCCGTTAAACTGTTAAGTAAATCTAACACACCAGAGCAAACAGACAAAAATCATGCGTGCTTGCTATTATTTTGTAATAAAAAAAACTATTAACTTGTTGTTAATAATTTTCGTCATAATTATTAAAAAAAATAACTTTATTTTAAAAATTACGAACGGAACCCACTGTAATTTTATTTGTACTAGGAGAGGAATAAGTTCCGAAGAGGTGTATTGAAATGATGTTTTGGGTTCAGTTGAACATTAATTGTTACTAAATCCTTCTTCTATTCTAAGTTCTAATGGCAAATAATAATGTTTATTTAAGCAATTCGTGGTAGGATGCACGTAAGGATTCCATTTTTATTATCAATTCAATGGTACGAGCTGACGATTTTTCGAAACAATAAGCAACTCGATTCAATAGTAAGGTGAATCGAATCTCCTGGATCGTATGTGTAATAATTATTATGATAAGGGCATATAAATAAGTTCATATTTGCCCAAAGTATTGTGCTGACAATCATAAACAGCGAATAGGTAGGTTTATTTATTTCAAACAAGATTAATTACATAATATGCCGACACTTTTTAACTTGTCCGCATTGTTTATGTTAGCACTAAGCAAAGATTGAAACATTTTACGGTTTGATAGAAGTTCTTATTTCGAATGACATAGCTGTATTTTATAAATTAATCGCTCGGCGTCGGTCGTATTCTGTATTAGTTTAGTTAGTATTGTTATGTTAACTGACTACATCTGTAGCTGTACCATCTGTATGAAAGTCATTAAATTACGCCGGAAAGGTTATCAATTATTATTTATTAAAAGTTTAGACGTACCTACCTCGGACACTCCGTCCGCATACCGGCCTATTGTGCTGCTCGACGAGGTGGGCAAAATCTTTGAAAGACTTATTTATTGCAAACCGCCTCGTCGGGCACCTGGAGAGGGTGGGGCCGGATCTTGAGGATAGCCAATTTGGTTTCCGCAAGGGGCGCTCGACGGTGGATGCCATCATGCGTGTGAGAGCTCTCTCGACAGAGGCTGCGTTGTCCCGGGGTGGGGTCGTCTTGGCGGTGTCTCTCGACATCGCTAATGCCTTTAATACCCTGCCCTGGAGTTGCATACGGGAGGCACTCCGGTATCACCGGATGCCGACCTACCTCTGTCGTGTGGTTGAGGCCTACCTGACGGACAGAGCCGTCATTTACCCTGGTCACCAGGGAGAGTGGAATCGGCGAGAGATGTCGTGCGGTGTCCCACAGGGATCAGTTCTGGGACCACCCCTGTGGAACATCGGTTACGACTGGGTGTTGCGCGCCGACCTCCCTACAGGCGTCAGCGTAGTCTGCTACGCTGACGACACGCTGGTCTTGGCGCATGGGAGGTCGCACCAGGCGGCGGCTGAACTGGCGATGCGAGGGGTTGCGACAGTCGTGGAAAGGATCCGGCAACTGGGACTCGAGGTGGCTTTGCACAAGGCCATGTGTTTTCATGGCCGTCGGAACGCGCCACCTTCGGGTTCCCAAGTAACGGTGGGAGGGGTTCACATCGGCGTCGGAACGACGATGAAGTACCTGGGACTTGTCCTCGACAGCCGGTGGAACTTCGTCGAACATTTCCGACGTTTGGCTCCAAGACTGGACCGGGCGGGGGCTGCACTCAAGCGGCTCCTACCAAATCTAGGGGGGCCAAACGCCTCCTGCCGGAGGCTATACGCGATATATACGCAATATATATATACACTTCTGGACACATCTATTGGCCCACCTTGTATTTTCAGTTTCGTTTGGTCCTAGCTAAAATTTTATATTAGGTCGAGCAAAAAGTTTTTATGCAGTTTTGAACCTGGCACATTCACAATTTCATTCAATAGTCTTTTTTTGAATTTCGAACACAGAATTTAAAGAAACAAAAGACAATTTGGAGCCTGTTTGTTGATATCAAACAATCGAATACTAAGAAAACTTGGTTTTATTGGTTTATTTGGATTTAATTCTTGAAAAAGTGATTGATATCTTTGCTTTTGCAACAAACATTACTTATTCTTAACATTAAGGTGAGGTTCTATCAATAATCTATGGATACTTCACCTGAAGTCGCCGCCCAAGCTGTGGCACTTATTCAGGCCGGACACAGCCAAAGAAACGTGAGTGCTCAACTTAATTTAAGTCGATCTGCGGTCCGAAATGTTTATCGGAGGTACCTAGAGACTGGCGGCTTTGTTCGTCGCCAAGGAAGGCCACGATCTCGGGTCACAACTGAAAGGCAGGATCGATTCATCGTGACGACCAGCTTGAGAAATCGTCACCTTACCTCCATTGAGATACAAAACCAACTTCGCGACTTCCACGGAGTATCTGTGAGCACTCGAACTGTTCGGAGAAGGTTAAAAGAACGCGATATGGTACCACACAAGCCAGCTAATGGGCCCAAACTAAAGCGAGCCCACCGAACAGCGCGCCTTCATTTCGCACGCAGTCATTTAAATTGGACACAGCAAGATTGGAGCCGTGTACTCTTTTCTGATGAGTCTAAAATTGTGTTACATGGCAATGATGGAAGGAAGAAGGTCTACCGGCGTAAGGGAGAGCGTTTCGCACAATGCTGCTTTGAAGAGAGGGTTGCTTATGGCGGTGGCTCATGGACTGTCTGGGGCGGTATATCCGCGAGCGGCAAAACTCAACTTGAGGTTGTTACAGGACCACGGCTGCCAACATTAAATGCTGAAAGATACATTCGTGAGTGCTTAGAACCTCACGTGATACCATACGCGGACTATGTGGGCCCAAATTTCCTTTTTATGCATGATAATGCAAGAGCCCATGCGGCCGGCATCGTCAGGGAATATCTTCGGGATGTGAACATCACAGTTATGGACTGGCCAGCCAGAAGCCCAGACATGAACCCCATTGAGCACATGTGGGACGAGCTAAAAAGGCGTGTTAGGGCTCGTCAGCCAGTTGCCCAGACGATGCAGGAGTTGAAAACTGCCATAGAAGAGGAATGGGAGATGATCCCTCAAAATTTCATAGAGCGGTTGATAAACTCTATGCCTAATCGTATGAGAGCTGTGGTAGATGCCCATGGAGGCAACACGCGTT
Source organism: Tholera decimalis (assembly GCA_943138885.2). Classification (NCBI taxonomy): domain Eukaryota; kingdom Metazoa; phylum Arthropoda; class Insecta; order Lepidoptera; family Noctuidae; genus Tholera; species Tholera decimalis. The sequence continues at coordinate 16,638,792 of OW964558.2, forward strand.
ATTAAATTAAACCTTTATTTGATAAAACATGTTTTTTATTCAAAAATTAATTGCCTTTAACAAGGCGCATATCCGACTTGTTAGGCGTAGGTCCATGTCGTATGGTATTCTGAATTCAAATTTAAAACTATACGATCGAAAAAGATGGTAAAATGTATCAGGTTTAAAACTGCATCAACAGTTTTTGTTCAATCTAGCAATCATATTTCGGTAGGGGCCATCGAAACCTAAACTCTAAGGTGGGCCAATAGATGTGTCCAGAAGTGTATATTGTGCGGTCCATGGCCCTCTATGGGGCCCCTGTGTGGGCGCTGAATCTGCAGCGGCGACCAGCTCGCCAGCTGGTCGCGTCTCAGAGAGGGTCATGGCGTTCCGGGGATACCGCACGATCTCTGGGGAGGCGGCGAACCTCCTTGCCGGATTGCTGCCGTGGGATCTGGAGGCGGTAGCCCTCGCGCGCGTGCATAATTGGCGCGCGGAGGTGCTAAGCCGGGGTGAAACTCCGCTGCCGCGGCAAGTCGCGGCTCAGCGGATAGAACTCCGGCGCGATCTCACGGCAGCATGGAAAGAGCGGCTGTCGCAACCGAAGGCTGGGCAAGCCGCAATCGCGGCGATAAGTACCCTCTTTGAGGAGTGGCTGGAGAGAGGCCACGGCGTCCTCACCTTTCGCCTGACGCAGGTGCTGACCGGACATGGTTGTTTCGGTAGGTACCTGTTTCGGATTCAGCGGGAGGACACGCCCGGGTGTCGTCATTATGAGGACCACCTGGAGGACACGGTGGAGCATACGGTCGAGGTATGCCCTGCTTGGGCGGAGCACCGCCGTGTCCTCGTAGAGGCGGTCGGCGGCGGCGACACCTCGCGCCCTGCTCTGGTTCAGACCATGGCGCGGAGCGAGAGGGAATGGGATGCGGTCGCCTCCTTCTGCGAAGCAGTCATGCTGCGAAGTAGGAGGCCGAACACGCGAGGGAGAGGCAACTCTCTTCCTTGCGCCCCAGCCGTCGTAGTAGACGCCCCGGGCGTCGGGGATCGCGAACCGATTTCCGGCCACCGTAGGCGCGGGCTTGCGGACGGCGAGCAGGGGTAGCTCACCGTCCGGCAAAGACCAGGCCCGGGTCGGCGGCGCGTCGTGTTCCACGCGCGCCTCAAGGAGCCGTCAGCATTAATGACGGGGCCTCATAAAGCCATAGCCTGCCGGGGTCGCGGAAATGTAGTAAAAAGATACCGCGGCTCCGGAACTTAAGGGCAGCTGAAGGGACAGGGTGGGTGTTTAGTCAGTAGAAGTCTGAGACTCCCTTCCGCTTAACCCAGAGCGGGAGAAGTTATTCGATGACTTACCCATCCAGAAAAAAAAAAAAAGACGTACCTACCTACCTGACTGGCAACTGTAAATATGTCATAAAATAAAGGTGTGATAAATGTTATTTAAAATTTTGATTACGATTTTTAATGAATTTTTAGAAGATCGATTCAAGAGCACGGGATTCGATCTGTGAATTGAATAAATAGGGGGGGGGGGGGGGGGGTGGAAGATTACTTTGTAAATAATAATTATCTACAAAGTAATCTTCTACAAAAGACAACTACGTAAAAAACCAACAAGTGTGTAAATGATACACGTGACAATGCAAGCAGGTTTATTTAGATAAATTTGATACCTAGTCTAATTAATTGTATTGTAACTAGTTCCCAAAAATAATCAAAGTTTAGGAAAAGTCAGTAATAATATTTTGTAAACAAAAAGTAAAACATGCGGAACCTTTTATTCAGAAATACCAGGAGTAAGAGGTTTATTTTTATTTACAAATAGTTCACTGACACCGATCAGCTGACTTAGTGCTAGTAATGTGCTTATTTCAATTTGAAAAGTTCGGTTTCTGGTATCAATGTATTAAAAATTCTCATTACTTCCAAACATCTAGAGATAGGATTAAAAAAAAGAAGTAATTTTTTTTGTTGCTATGGTTTCTCTACCAGCTATAGCTATATATATCATTGCACGGACGCGCGCGGTACAGCACGGACGCGGTATGGCTTTGTCTAGTGAGTTAGTACGAAGGTCAATGACCTGTATTAAAGTTATAAAGTGTGCGAACTGTAACGTTGTAATAAATGAAGTGTTGGCTTTCCTACATAATGTCTTGGGATTCATGGATGAACAGAGCATACACCAGTTGTGCACGTCGTCGTTTTCGGCTGAAGAAATCAGTGATGCAAAGTTACTATTATTTGAGTCGCTACCTAGTGCGAAGAAGATGCCACTTCGAAGAAAAGACGGCAAAAAAAGAATGATAAGGGATCTGGAAGATATTATTTGCCTCATGAAGAAAACAGACCCCGAGTTGTTCCCAATTTTTGTGGCTAAGGAGTTACACAGATTGCCTCCGGTCACTTTCGATCATGTGGATGTCACCCGACTATTAAAGGACATATTAAAGTTGCAAAACCAAATCAGTGCACTAGAAGAAAAAGCTGTTACAACGGAAAAATTTGATTTACTTAAGATGGAGGTAGACAATATGAAGCATGCATCTTTAATAGATTTTACACCAAATATAAATGTAAACAAAAGGAGAGGTGCATATTTACATAGCAGTCCACCTAATAGCGGTCCTATAGGCTTACAATATGTTCCTATAAAAGCGTCGCAATTAACAGCTGATAGTGAGGTCAACGACCGCCCTACCTCGGCTAGTCATTCATCGTTGCCATCTACATGCGAAGATGATGGTGTCTCTTTTATACATAAACAAAAACATGCGACAGAAGCTCAGGGACACGTGGAGGCGAACACTGCGGTTTCAAAAACTGTGAGAGCGAGTAGCGTCGAACATACTCAGGGACGTCACGGCAGTCTAGGGCAGAGCGAGACGGCGCAAAAAGTGAAGGGCGTTGAGGCCACAGCGTGCACCGCGCTTTCGAACAAACCAGTTTGCAGACCGTCTCCATGCGCAGGCGCAGGCACGTCAGCGCAGACACCGGCTAGCGGCGATCGAGCGACAGTGTCACCTGGGATCTTGAATGACTCTGTAGGTGTAAATGGTATGTGTCAGCGTGATTTGAACCAGGGATGTTGCGGATGCCGATTTTTTCACATCCGCGGATGTGAATGCGGATGCGGATTTCTGAAAGCTCGCATCCGCGGATGCGGATGCGGATGCGGATGTTTGAGCCCATATAAAAAAAGTATATGAATGAAGAATTAAAATAACGATATAGTAATTATATTATTTTTATTAATTAGAATTAGTATGTGAAGTTAAAGATAGGAGCATTATACTTAACCCTCTGCGACTGATGTGGTAGTCCAACAGACACCGCGAAATATGAAATTCTGATTATTTCCGTTAATTTTCAAACTTGAGCGCCGGTGCTTTTAGTACCTTACTGTAGTGAGGTCACGCGTCGGTCAGTGCGGAGTGGGCGGTCGCAGTAAGTGCGCGTGTGCGAAGCGGAAGGAAGGTGTCCAGGAGACTACTACGTCAGCGTTAAGGTAAGTGTCTTCTATACTACCACCTCAGTAAAATGGTTATGTTATCATAGGGTCTCCTAAACAACCACATCAGTAAATAAGTTTTAAAATTCCAAGTTCTAATACTATTCAATTAATACTTAGCCGATTTTAAAAAGTATTTCACATGTAGATTTCTGTGTTATGACTGAATAACAAAGGCAAAGTACAAAGTATCTAAAGTCCACGCGGGTGAACTCGCGGCGCAAACTGTATATCATTTAAAATATATATATCTTATTTTTCTTATTTTTAGATGGCTGAATCAAGTAACAACACTAGGCCAGGTACTTCTACTTGTAAGAGAACGTCGGGAATTTTTATAGGTCATGAAGACCAAATATTACAGTGGCTGGAAGAGGAAAGTAAACATCAGTTTACTGATATTGATGATGAAGTTGAAAATCCTGCTTTTGAGCCAGAAACCCAACATTTCGAAGATGATATCATTTCATATGAAGAAGATCCACAGCCAAATGTAGAAACACAACAGGAACCTGCCACATTGGTCGAACGCCAATGATTTTCAGACGAGTCACAACAGTGTCAAAACTAAATAAAGTCATGTTGTTGATTTCTTCATCTCATCACATTCAATAAATAGATAATGATACAGGAAAACCAGTTATGATTACAGACTATAATCATACAAAAGGTGGAGTGGATGAGGTGGATAAGAAATGCTCTATTTATTGTTGCAGCCGTAAAACTCGTCGGTGGCCTATGGCAATCTTTCAAAGGATTCTGGACAGGGCAGGCATAAATAGCTTTGTACTGTATTAAAATTGTTCTGACAGTGATGGCAAAATGAGGATAGGAACTTTTTTTATTAAATATGATTTAGTGCTGAATCATATGAAAACCCGAGTATACAACGAAAGATTACCAAGGGAGCTGCGAATGACTGTTTTAGGCAAGAATCTCCCCCCTCCACCACCACTAGTTTGGTCTGTTCCACCAAGTGGTAGAAAACTTTGTTCTATTTGTCCAATAAAAATAAAAAGGCAGACGAAATACTGTTGCTGTGATTTTTTGAAGCCAGTTTGCCTTCAGTACTCCAAGGCACTATGTGATAATTGTCAAACAAAGCTGTGATTTCGAGACTGACTAATTTTGTAGTCAACCAACGAATCTATCTCATATTTCCTAGACTGATTCCTCGAATTGTTAGTTTTAAAAATGTATGATGTTAAATTTTAAAAAACGTTGATTTTGTCATTTTTCTATATCATTAATGTTTAAGTTGTGATTCAAAGACTGATTTATGTGAAGTCAATAAACACAATTTAATTTAAAAAGTACACATTGTTTTATTTATTTAAGGTAAAATTAACATAAAAAATATGCTATTAATTGAATACAAACCAATAAAATAGCTGCAGAATTTAATTCAATAAAAATATTTGCTATTGAAATGGTGTCTGGTATACTACCACGTCAGTAAAATAGTAAAAATTGAGCCACGTCAGTCGCAGAGGGTTAATAAAAAGAAATATTGCCGCTTTCTCTGATTCAAGCCGATTATGCAGAGGTTCGTAAATTAAACCCGCGCTACTAAATAATTGTTCGCTAGGAACACTGCCTGGTGGAGTGGATAAAAATCTTCGTGCTATCGGTGATAATATGTTAAATTCCTCTCGATGAACACTCCACCATTTAAGAGGATTCTCATCCACATTGACTCTTTTTTTAGTGCGATAAGAAAGTAATTCCTTTTTGAGTACAGCTTCAGTGCTACCATTTCCTGGTATTTCTTGGCTCTCATGTTCACTTGAGGAATCTAACATCATGGCAAGATCGTTTTTTAAGCATGGCTTTCTGAGGGAACCTGACGTCCCTGGTCCTAGTTGTCCCATATCCTTTTCCGTGGAATCTGTCATTCTCATTCTTTTAGCCCCTTCGTAATTAGCATTAAGAGAATCGGAAACGTCACTTTTGTAAACACTGTAATAGTAGTATTTACAAAAGTTTAACAGTGGTCATTGTTTGAGCGCGCTCTCAAGGCACGCGTGTCGTATGTCTGTTTACATTATATTTAATTTATAGTATTTATAATAATATTCCTTTGTGCATTGTATGTACGGTTCTAAGTGCGCGTGTCTCAGACGTTGTTTATGATCGGCATCTTCTCAAAAGCGAAGGGTAGATAGGCTACATATCTATACGATAAGTATCCCACAGCGTAAACAAACACGTAATGATTTATTTACAAGAAACAAATGATGCACCACAACAAACGCATCGGATCTTGTGGGGCCGGCGAACAGCACGTGCCATTCGCCGCTCAATTTCTTTCTGGTTGCAACTTGTCTTACATCCGCATCCGCATGAAAATCCGCATTGATTATTGCGGATGCGGATGCGGATGCAGATGTCCAAATCCATACGGAAGCTCCGCACTTGCGGATGCGGATGCGAATATTCGCAACATCCCTGATTTGAACACAAAATGCGACAGTGTGTTAGGTAATGATAGTACGGAATGGACAGTAGTGCAAAGAAAATCGCCTAAACGATATAAATTGATAGGTCAAAAAGGTCGTGCTGCTATTGTGCCGGATAGCAAATTTAAGGCCGCGGATGTTAATGTGCCGTTGTTTATCTCTAATGTTAGCACAGATACGAGTGAACAGGACATTGTGAGCTATATTAAAGATAAAACGAATCAAATTGTCACGTTAAAAAAGATCAATATGAAAGAAACAAAAAAATATAGTGCATATAAGTTGTTTGTTTCGAAAAATAAGCTAGAAATGTTTTTAAATGATCAACTGTGGCCAGATGGCATAACTTTTAGGCGTTTCGTGCATTTCATGTATCGTAAATAATCTAGCTACCTACATGTTAAAGTCATAAATGTATACTCATTATGGACAAGTACCAAAATTGTAAATTTATTTCTTTTAATTGTAAATCTGTAAAAAGCTCAATTGATAGTGTAAGAGATTTGTGTGAGATATCGGATATAGTGGCCCTTCAGGAGACATGGCTTCTTCCCCATGAAATTCCTTTCCTGGGAACCATAAGTGACAATTTTGAATACACGGGTAAATCAGCTGTTGATACGTCTACTGGTTTATTGATAGGAAGACCTCATGGTGGGGTGGCCATTCTGTGGAGAAAGGGCATTTTTGAATCGGTTTCTGTAATAGAATGCACAAGTTCTCGCTTGGCTGCAATTAAAGCTACCGTCGACTCACGCTCGATTATTGTAATCTCGGTCTATATGCCAACAAATTCGCAGGACAACTTGCCGTTGTTTACTGAGGTTTTAGCTGAAATCAGTGCAATCTCTGCGAGCGGGAATGTTGAGAGTTTATATATATTAGGCGATTTTAATGCGCATCCACACGAGTTATTTTTTAGGGAACTATATAATTTTTGTACTGATCAGTCATGGATATGTGCCGATGTAGATAAATTGGGGTTAGAGGCAGATAACTACACTTTTATTAGCGAAGCTCACGGTTGCAAAAGGTGGTTAGATCACTGTGTTGTGTCGTTAGCAGCTTGGCAGACAGTTACTAAGTTAAGTGTACTAGAAGATGTATATGTTTCAGATCATCTACCGTTGTATATTGAGTGTGACCTAACTGTAGTGAAGCCTAAATTGGGGATGCCGAGTACTAAACACTCTAAAGTGATCTGGGGTGAGAGAGACGAGGCACAAATTAGTAAATACCGAGAATTATGCCATAACGAATTACGAAACGTTGATTTTCCTCCCGAGTTTGTAAGCTGTAGTTATGGGTCATGCTCCTTAGTCGAACATAGACGGATACTGGATAAGTTATATAACAAGATTGTGTCCATCTTATGTGGTGCTGCGGAGCAATCTTGTATAGGAGAAATGTGCAGGCCGGGTAGGCAGGGTCGGTCAGGTAGGAGGAAAGTATTATGCGGCTGGAACAATCACGTTCGAGACGCGCACCGGGACGCCAGACTTACTTTTAAAGCGTGGGTGTTGCATAATCGACCGGACTCTGGACCAATACACGAACAGATGTGTGAAGCTCGTAAAATATTTAAGAGTCGCTTAAAATGGTGCCAAAAAAATCAGGAACAGATCAGGATGGATTTACTAGCTAAGCATAGGGCGTCTAATAACTTTAGTAAATTCTGGAAGTCAACTAGTAAACTAGATACCAAGCCTGGTCTGCCCGTAACCGTTGGCGGGGTAAGTGGTCCGGGAGATATAGCAAATATGTTCATGGAACATTTCAAGGTGCAGTCTCCTCTTGGACCGTCAGTTTCTATGATCGATTCTGGGTCTCACTATCAGGGAGAAGAACCACTTGTGAGTTTTTCACCAAAACAAGTGAGAACTGTAATAAAAAATATGAGTACAGGTAAATCTCCCGGGTACGATGGACTCAGTATCGAGCATTTTAAAAACGCGGGAATACACCTACCGAGAGTACTGTCACTGTTTTACACTATGTGCATGAGTCACTCATACTTACCAGCGGAACTCATGAAAACAATTGTTGTGCCGATAGTTAAAAACAGGACTGGAGATATATCTGATAAAGCTAACTATCGGCCAATCTCTCTTGCGACTACCGCTGCAAAAATTATGGATAGTATGATTGATTCATGCTTGAAAAAATACCTTTGCTTGCACGACGCGCAGTTTGGGTTCCAACCTGGGCTATCGACGGAGACAGCTATCGTTACCCTCAAAAACACTGTCCAGTACTACACAGATCGAAAAACGCCGGTGTATGCCTGTTTCCTTGATCTTTCTAGGGCTTTTGACCTTGTCTCATATGACGTACTCTGGAGAAAGCTGGGAGACAGGCATATACCGACGGATGTCCTGAAACTTTTGCAGTACTGGTATGCGAACCAAACGAATCACGTTAAATGGGCTAAAACGCTGTCTATTTCATACGGGTTGGAGTGCGGTGTGAGGCAGGGGGGGCTAACATCTCCACTGCTCTTCAACTTGTATGTTAATGACCTTATAGTGGAGCTCAGCAGCATGCGTGTAGGATGTCGGGTGGGTGGCGTCAGTATTAATAATATCAGCTACGCAGACGACATGGTGCTGCTGGGCCCCACTGCGGGATCTATTGCGGAAATGCTTAGGGTGTGTGAGAGATATGCGGCTGAGCATGGACTTGTGTACAACGTACGTAAAAGTGAATACATGGTCTTTAAGGTCGTCGGTAAATGCCTAGATTATACACCTAGTTTTACCCTAAATGGCTTGCACATAAAGAAAGTAAATAATTTTAAATATCTCGGGCACATAATTACCGACGATCTTAAGGACAATGTAGACATTGAGAGGGAGCGTAGGGCTCTAGCGGTCAGAGGTAATATGTTGACGCGCAGATTCGCTCGCTGTACGGACCAGGTCAAAATAACCCTATTTAAGGCTTATTGTCAGGGCCTGTACACGGGTGGTCTGTGGGTCGGCTACACCAAAAGATCTCTAGATGCCCTACGTGTCCAGTACAACAATATTTTTAGAATGCTGTTAGGACTGCCCCGCTACTGTAGTGCGTCTGAGATGTTTGCGCAGTACCAAACCGATGGGTTTCAAGCCCTCTTACGCAAAAAAACGGCATCTCTCGTGACCAGGTTGCGGGTCAGTAATAATAGCATTCTGAAAACTGTTGCGGAGAATTTTTACTCCCCTGTTTTGAGACATTTTGTATGGGTGATGAACAATTAAATACTTGCCTGTTCATCCCTCATGCAAGATGTACTCGACTTATTAATTATTTCATTTTATTATTATTTTTTATTTGTACTTGTAATTGATTTTTCATACTAACATTAGTTTTAAGCGTGTATATTTACTAACATCATGGATTTATGTTGTCCGAATGCAATAAATAAATTAAATTAAATTAAATTAAATTATAGGCAGGGGCGTGCACAGGATTATGACAGGGTATGCGGCGGAGTAATTGGTCACAAAAACTTTGCCTTTTATAGATTTTTAGCATAGCCACAGCCACGCATCGTAGCATGGTGGCGATGCGTGGCTGTGGCTATGCTAAAAATCTATAAAAGGCAAAGTTTTTGTGACCAATTACTCCGCCGCATACCCTGTCATAATCCTGTGCACGCGCATGGCTATAGGTATATCCCTTAAAATATTTCGTGTATGAATAGATACACCTTATATATACATACTAGCTTCTGCCCGCGACTTGGTTCGCGTGAGCGGGTCGTCCTGCGTAAGTTCCGATCCCGTAGGAATTCCGGGATAAAAAGTAGCCTATGTATTATTCCAAGATGTCAACTATCTACTCACCAAAGGGGTTCGAACCTTTTTGTATAGAAGCTGGCATATCGACCCGCCGCCATTTTGTTTTTTTTTCGAAAGCACGGCGCTCGATGTAAAGATTGAAAGAGTTACAAAAATCCATACATCTATACATCCACCGTCACAAACTTTCGCATTTCTGATATTAGTAAGGAAGATATCCTACCTTTTCTTAATTATATGAAAAAGCCTCAGAGATATTTTGACAATTATATTACAAAGAAATATTATATACTTATACCAAAATTCTCTCTCTTAATGTTTTCAAATTATATGGATACTTTTTAGAGTTATAGAATCGTCATGTCTGTCTGTCCGTACGTTTGTCACAGCCATTTTATTCAGAAATTATTGGGACTACAGAGTTGAAACTTGGTAGGTAGATGTATTCTGTGAACAACTTTACGAATTTTATACAAAAAAACTTCTCAAAGTCAATCGTTTGAAAGATAAACACTTCCAAATTGTTAAAAAGTGTGTGTCCCCTTTTTAACTTTAAAAGAATCTTAATGAAAACTGTCAGCGAAAATTGGTTTATGTTATTAACAATTACTTTGTGTCTTGTGATAAATTTTAAAATAGGTATTTATCAGATTTGAATTTTAAGACTTATTCTACTCACCAAATGTTTAGTTAAGTACTTACTCTAGAATATAGTTTGGTTATCTACGATAACATACCTTGCTTGTAAAAGATGATTAATGTACCATTATTTTCAGAAAATGCTCTACAAGAGCGGGCCCTAGAGAGATATGAATCAGTGTGCGGAAAAAGTGAAGAGCGTCTTGTATCGGGATCTGATGATTTCACATTGTTTCTTTGGCTGCCTGAGAAGGAGAAGCGTCCTTTAGCACGAATGACAGGCCATCAGCAGCTCATAAATGATGTTAAATTTTCACCAGACACGAGGTATTGTCTCTGCTTACGTATTTAACAAGTTTTTATACCTACTAACAGTATTTGCATGTTTGCCCAATAGTGACACCACTACGCTAGCGAAAAACATTACGGGGGTTACTAACTAGTTTTCTTTAGTCTTGTCAGTTACTCCGGTTTTAATAAAATAATTTAGCTACTTATAAGTGATCTTTGGCTGATGATTGTTGATATACTCTGTGTAGTAGTGAGTGTGACTGTAGTACACTAACAAAAACAACAAACAGAAGTGATTTAAAACATTATTGGAAACAAGTGCAAATCACGGTCGACATAGCGTCATAACGGCCGCTGCGTCAAGTGCACGGGAGTATCGCGGTTGTGCGGACTGCGTAAGAGCGAAAACGGCGTGTGACGGAAGTCAGTGACGTATCGCTGTCTAGTTACTGCGAACGCCCGGTGTGTTTATGAAGAACGCGGCGAGAGCTTTATGTCAGTTACGTGTACATTAACGAATCACTTGTAGTTTTTGCTCATTCATCATCATGTTCCATTGTCATCGTTGCCAGGCCGAAGTCAGGGATGGAGTGCAATGTACACTTTGCCTCAAAAGCTTTGATTACCCTTGTGCCGGGATTACCGAGGCAGGCTATCGCAAACTTGGGGACAGGAAAACTACTTGGAAGTGCAGTACCTGTAAAGCTGCGTTGGCGAGTCCTTCTAACCCACCCCCTGGAAAAGCTACACAAGGTGATTTGGATAACATCTATCAGGAGCTCCGAAAACTCACGGAACAGTTAGCATCGTTACCTATTTTAGTAGAAAAGGTAAAGACGATTCAAGCGGATATTTCTGACCTCAAAAACATGAAAGATGAGATAGTTGGAGTTCAAAAATCCCTAGACTACGTCCATGTTGCGGTTGATGAGCTCACGGTCAAATTAGAGGATGTTGACAAACAAATCGAGTCCCTACAAAAAACGAAGGATGTCACACGCTTCGAGTTACGATTTGGGCGGTTGGAATCAAGCATGCGCGAGAGTGAGCAGAGATCGCGGCTAAATAATATAGAGATTAAGGGAGTCCCGGTCACAGAGTCGGAAAATCTCTTTGCTATTGTTGCTAAGATTGGTGTCATAATCAAGTGCGAAATCTCGAAGGATCAAATCAATTATGTTGCCCGAGTTCCCCAACGAAATAATAAGGATGCTAAAAACATTATTATATCCATGCACAATCGATACTTGAGGGACGATTACATTGCGGCGGCTAAAAAACACAAGTCATTAACAGCATCTGACTTGGGTATTAATGGTGTCAGCAAGATTTTTGTTAATGATCATCTGACATTTGAAAATAAGCAGCTACTCAACAAGGCGAAGATTTTATCCAAGGAGAAGGATTTTTCTTACATTTGGGTAATAAACTGCATAATTCTAGTAAAAAAAAATTCTACTTCGCCCACATACGCAATTATGTCAGAATTGGATTTGAAAAAGATTTGTCTAATGTACTCGGATGTCATGCTTTCATCAGTTTATATTCGTTTGTAGTTCAAGTCTGAGAGGCACTGGTATGTATGTCTTAATCACCTCATTAGCGGCTTTAATGCGTCTTACTTTTGTTACATCGTGTTTGTTTACCTGCACTAATCGTTTACTTTTTTTTGCCGATCGTTTGTATTATACGCCTTATCCATTTTATTTTATGGTCGCTTTTTGCTTATTCTGTTCTATAATTTTTATATTTGAATTGAAAAACCTTTTAAAAAGTATTTTCTTCGCAGATTGTTTCAACGTTTGCGTAAATTACACCGTTTATTTAATGAATCACTATAATCTTCGCTTGTATATTATTTCATCAGCGAGTCAGAGTAGGGAATCTAGTTTAGTTTCCGTGGTGACTGGTGACATTTGCATAACATTCCATATTAGCTTATACCAAATTATGACACCGCACTGTGTTTACTACATACTTATTCTAGTTCCGCCGCACTGTATTTATCAGACGCTTTTTCTGGTACCAGTATTCTTTGTCTTACTCTTAATTCTAATTATTTTCCCGTTTAAATATGCTAATTAATATTTATCACCAAAATGTACGTGGCTTGCGGACTAAAACGTCAAGTTTCCTTAGGAATGTATGCTTAAATAACTATGATGTTATATGTTTAACGGAGACGTGGCTAAAAGAGGGCTTTAACAATAGCGAATTATTTGATGACCGCTATATTGTTTGGAGACGTGACAGGGATTATTTAGATAGAAATCAGACACTTGGTGGTGGTGTTCTTATTGCTGTTCGACGTGAGCTCATTGCGGAGGAGCGCATTGACTGGCGCTCGTCCGCGGAGGACCTATGGGTAACTCTAACTCTGAAGCGTTCCAGACCCACAGTATCATATAAATTGCATATTTGCACAATTTATCTTTGCAAGCAAAACAGAGGGTATTCATTGACTGCACAGCTTACATATTTTTATACTAAGCTAAATGATATTATATTGAATAACTTAACGGACACTTTTATTATCTTAGGAGATTTCCATTTGCCAAACTTATCGTGGCAACTGACTGATCATGGATGCTCTTATCGCCCGGTAAATATTTGCGGTAATGTTCAGACGGAATTTTTTGATATTTTAAATACATTCGATCTGGCCCAACGGACATACGAATCTTAATGAACGGGTGCTGGACTTAATTTTTTGTAACAATCACCTAATCGTTGATAAATGCTCTGACTCTCTTGTTCCAGAAGACCCCCACCATATGGCTCTTAGTATTTTTGCAGATTTTGTTGAGTATCATGCGCTCTCATCACAGCAAAGAAAAAAGTTTGTTTATCAGTCAGCCGATTTTCCTTCAATAATGAAAGAACTTGATGAGTTCGACTGGCGCTGTGATCTCGCCAAAGGGTCAGTGGAGGATGCCTTGTCTTTGTTGTACGTCAGGCTAAATAAATTGTGTGAAACTTTTATACCAACTAAAATCATTAAATCTATGTCTAATTATCCCCCTTGGTATAAAACCCCTCTAATCAAAATACTTAAAGAAAAATTTAAATATCACTCCAAGTTTAAGAAATACGGCAACTTATCAGATTATGATTCATTTCTAATTTTGCGTAGTCGTGCTAAATTATTAGAAAAAGAAATGTATGACGCTTACGTCGAAGTAATTGAAAATAGTATTAATAAATCGCCTAAAGCTTTTTGGTCTTTCGTCAAAAGCAAGCAACGGTCTTCATATACATTTCCATCGGTTATGAAGTATGGACATAGTTCGTCGGGACAGGGGGATGAAATATGCAACATGTTCAGTGAAGTTTTTAAGTTTAATTTTCTCCAGAACACTGTCCCCGGTGTAACTCAGTTGGACAGTAACATGCATTGTCTTTATCAAACGTCTGCCTCTGACATAAGCTCTATTGAAGTCTCCGAAACTGAGGTACTGAAACTACTAAAGGCTATTGACGTAAATAAGTCGGCGGGGCCTGATGGTATTCCTGCTATACTCATAATTCTGTGCGCAGAAAGCTTAACTTTACCACTTACCCTAATATTTCGACGTTCTCTTAGTGAGGGAGTTGTGCCGCATGTTTGGAAGACAGCTTTTATTACCCCCGTGCATAAAAAAGGTCCTAAAGACAATGTCGAAAACTACAGGCCCATATCTAAGCTTTGCTTGTTTTCAAAGGTTTTAGAAAAAAATGTTTACTCCTCAGTTTATAGTGCTATTAAACAATCACTTAATAACTATCAACATGGCTTGTTAAAAAACAGGTCTATTGTGTCGAATCTGCTCGTCTGTTCCGACTTCTTGTCCTCCACCATGTCTGAACCATCACAAGTGGATGTGGTCTACACTGATTACAGCAAGGCATTTGACCGTATAGACCACGGTGTCCTTTTACGTAAGCTGCTGGCAGTGGGTATCAGAGGCGATTTAGTCAGATGGTTTACATCTTATATTGAGAATCGATGTCAAACAGTTGTACTGAATGGTTACAGTTCTGTAACCGTTAAAATACCCTCGGGAATACCACAAGGATCCCTTCTGGGTCCTTTACTTTTTATTATTTTTTTAAATGACATTGGTTCATACTTTACCCATTCCAAAATACTTCTGTACGCCGACGATATGAAAATTTTATGCCCTGTATCGGAACTTTCTGACTGTTTTGGTTTACAGCGGGACTTGGACGGACTTCAAAATTATTGTCTCCTTAACAAACTTGTACTGAATGTTTCTAAATGTTTTGTTAGTACCTACACTCGTAAACCACGTGCAATCGAGTTTCAGTATAAGTTACATAATACTGTTATAAACAGGATAAGCGTTATTAGGGACCTGGGTGTAACGTTTGATTCTAAGTTGCTTTTTGATGCACACATCGATAACGTTGTTAATAAAGCTTCCAAAGCACTTGGATTTATACTTAGGTAATCAGCAGATTTTAAAAACGTATAAAATTCTTTATTGTGCTTTTGTCCGTAGCCATTTGGAATACGCCTCCCAAGTGTGGAATCCTAGTTACAATATTTATATTGACAGAATTGAGGGGATTCAAAAGCGCTTCCTACGTTTCTTGCAGTACAAGACTAGGAAATATACTCCCAATTATATAGCGCGATGTAAGAGGTTTCACATCTTACCACTACATGAGCGAAGACGCATTGCGGATATGGCGTACTTATTTAAGATTGCGATTGGTACTGTAGATTGCCCTGAGCTGTTAAGCTGTTTAGGATTAGTTACACATTGCAAAATGTTTCGTAATCCTACCTTGTTACATGTCCCTCATTCCAAGTCAGCGTACAGGCAGAATTCTTATTTAATCCGTGCGAGTAGAAGTTTTAATAAACTATCTGGTGAACATGATTTGGATATATTCAATACCAGTGCTTCTCGACTTAAGCAATTGTTGGTGAAAAGCTTTTTTATGGAAAAGTAATGATTTGCGTCTAAATGATTTTCTGTTTGTATATATTTGTCGATCGTGTTCTATTTACTTCCTAATTTATGTTATAGGTATTTTGTAATTACCTTTCTTTTAAATATTTTTTTTTCTCTTCTTTTTTTTGTTTTTAGTGTTTATCAGTGGAAACTTGTAAATGGCCTTCAATTGTATATTGCTTATTAACATTGTATAAGTTAGCTGTAAGTTTCCCGAATAGAATAAAATAAAATAAATAAAATAAAATAAAATATGAGACTAAAAAAAATACCTGTCACCAGCTATACCCAATATTAATTTTGTTTTTAAGCTAAAATGATCACTAGCAGTACCATTAGAACTTAAACCGGGATATTAACCAAATGTATTTATTGAATACAAATAAATATTGTAATATGTGTATTATCCCATATAAATATCCCATTTTAAATTCTAATAATAATGTATTATAACTGATGGTGGACTATGGTCTTCTTTTACAGGATAATAGCGTCAGCTTCATTTGACAAATCGGTGAAACTGTGGGATGCAGCTACTGGCAAATTTATTACAACTCTCAGAGGACATGTGCAAGCAGTATACATGGTAGCTTGGTCAGCTGACTCCAGGCTACTATTGAGCTCCAGTGCAGACTCTACCTTGAAAGGTTAATTGTTTTTTAGACTATCTTCTGCCCGCGACTTCGGTCGCGTTGGAGGATTTTTCCGCGTAAATCCCGATCTCGTGGGAATTCCGGGATAAAAAGTAGCCTATGTGTAATTCCAGGATGTCAACTATCAACCTATTTTCCAAATTTCATTCAGACCCGTTCAGTAGTTTTTGCGTGAAAAAGTAAAAAACATCTACATGTGTGCGTTACGCCAGCGGAATGTTGTCGCTTTTCAGGGTTTCGGCTTAAAAGATAATTAGTACCCCATCTCGTGTAAATGTGCCCGAAATTTTGAATTTGTGTGTCCAGCCGATCCAAAGATATTCACAACAAAACAGATTCCGCTGGAGTAACGTTACCCCAGCGGCATGTTTTTTACCCGGTGGTTGTAGCTGAGTACAAACTAGCTACTTAGATAGATCACATTTGTACTTAAATGTGCCCAAGAAATTTTTGTGCGTCTTGAAGTTTCAGAGTTATTCAAGATGCCGCTGGGGTAACGTTTAGCAAATTGCTGTACCTCTCAAACGGCATGACATACAACTACGATTTTTTTTACTACGGTGGGTCTTAATTTGTGTTTATGCTGTGCAATTTTATTTTTTCTATAATCGACACCGTTGGAAAATAAGAAATTGATTTTCAAAAACACTAAAATCGATCTTTGCACTTCAATGAGAAACCCTAGAAACTTACCAATTATGGTGGTTTGTACCTTTTATGAACACAAAGCATCATGCGAAATTAGATGTTTCTATTCCAACTCCTCAGAGAGCTATTCCATTTTAATTAAAATTTGGCTACGCTTAAATGTATCACTCCAATACCTCATGTATTGGAATATCTCGCAAGAGACCATAAACAAATTAATTGCTCGCATGCCAAGGTTGGTTAAACAGGTCATAAAATGTAAAGGAGGCTATTTTGATAAAAAATGTGCAATAAAAAAAATACACAAAAGATTCCATAAAAATTCTTGTGATTTTTTTTTAAACATTGTAGTCTTCAAGACTTCAACAAAATCATGTACTACAAATTTAGAATAGAATAGAATATACTTTATTGTACACCAAAATTTAAACACACCTATTTAACATTATTTCTTAAATCTATGGTTACAATGATCTTACAGACAACCTTTGGAAGGACTATCAAAACTTTAATTAAATTGGGGAGGGCTAAAATATTTTATTCCTCCTATTTTAGCCCTCCCCAATTTAATTAAAGTTTTTTATATATAAATATACATACAAATATATAAATACAATACAATACATAAGTAATTATATATAAATATAATGTGTTCTTTAACACCATGTGGAGAGGAAACAAAAGAATAATTATAAATTAGAAGAAAATGATGAGCAACCGAGCTTTTAAAAAAATTAAACCGACTCCCAAAAAACACTGAATAGTGAAAAATAACTTTATTTTCGGTAGTCGGTGTCTTTAGTTTTGTTTTTTCGTTTTTGGCACCGACTTCCGAAATTAAAATTATTTTTCACTTTTCAGTGTTTTTTGGGAGTCGGTTTAATTTTTTGTTAAAAAGTTTTTATTTCACTCTTTTTAGTTGGATAATTTTTAATTTACCTAGTTACAAGAGCCTAAATGTCAACTACTTATAACCTTTTACAAAATATTGCTTTTCCCAATGCTGGGCCGTTAATTGTTGAGGAGTTCTCCTAGTACTTCACCATCAGCTCAACATCACCATATGCATTGTGACGAGCATAAAGTGCTTAACATCCATATTCAAGTAATCGAATCGCAATCCACGAAATACTTATTATTGAGTAGTTTCGGCGGCCATCTGTGGTCTTCATCATCAGTTCCACTTCCCCAAATGGTACTTTTTGAGAGCAACTGCACAAGTTACTATAAGAAATACCCAAAACGCCATAGGTGTGCCTATAATATTTGAAGAGTTCCCTCGATTTCTCCAGGATCCCATCATCAGATCCTGACTTGGTGACAATGGGACCAATTTCGAAGTATATCCATTCGAACAAAAAATAATTTTTCAAATCGGTTCAGGCGTCTTCGAGTACTCGGTGATCATCAGTGATCGGTGTAGGTAGATTGAAATGGGGTCATTGATCCGAAACGTATATATTAATATGGACATTCCTCCGGAATTGGTGATTTATAAAAAAAAACCGGAACTTATGTAGGAATTTTATTCTGCCAGAGTGGAAGGAGTCATTTGATGATTTGCCATCCTCAAAAAAAAAGGTAGGAATTGTAATAAAATGCTAAAAATAAAAAAATAAAAATTAAAGCTTCGATCGGAATTAGATTGTTTTTATTATTCAACAGATAAATAATGAATTAATTTAGTTTTTATACCTTCCTTTAAATTTTGAAGTGAGTAGGAATAATATCACTACCAACATTAACAATGTTTAATTGAATCCGGAAATACCGGAATTACTTTCCGGGAAAATGGCTTATCCATGTTATTCTTTCTGTGTGCATTTATGATACAAGTACCAAAAATCAATCTACCTACTCCGATCACTGGTGATCATACATAAAAAAAAACATATACGCGTCGAATTGATAACCTCCTCTTTTTGTCGTCGGTTGAAAAGCAGCGAGTGACTGTGCTTGTCTTACTGATACCGGCAATGCATTCCACAAACGAACAGCTTGCACCGTAAACGATGAGCCATAGAATTTAGAGGAATGTGCAGGCATTGAAAGTCTCAAATTCTCCGATGATCTCAAATTCTCCGATGATCTCAAATTTCTAACATGTGTGTCATGAAGGAAATTAAAACGTTCTTTGAGATAAAACGGAGTTGTTGGATTGAAGAGAATACTGTAGAGTAATGACAAAATATGAGCATTCCGGCGAAGGCGAATAGGCAGCCACTTGAGTTTAATGCGAAACTCAGAAACATGATCATATTTGCGCAAACCAAATATGAATCTGATACAAACATTTTGGAGTCGTTCAAGCTTATCTAGCTGCACTTCAGTAAGATCTAGATAACTTGCATCAGCATAGTCGAGAATAGGGAGAAGAATGGATTGGGCAAGCGCAGTTTTAGTGGCAGTCGGCAGGAAATTGCGCAATCTGCGTAAAGACCCCGCAGAGGCAAACAGTTTGCGGCTCACTTACTGCAACTGGGGACCCCAAGACAAATCCTTATCAATGTAAATACCAAGATCCTTTACTGAGTCACAGTAAGGTATAGCAACTCCATCAAAAAGGATTTGGGGAAGAGTCGTCCAGTCAATTTTGGAACGTAGCCTTGGGCTGCCAACAATAATGACTTGCGTCTTCGCAGGATTAACCCTCAAACCATGATTCAAACTCCAATCAGAAATACGCGCTAAGTCTTTATTCACTATCTTCACCGCCTCAGACAATTCCTCAACGGGAGCTTGTGAATAAATTTGTAGATCGTCAGCATAAAGGTGGTAGGATGAGAGAAGTTCATTAGAAATGGAATTTATAAAAATGGCGAAAAGAAGAGGAGAGAGAACCCTGTGGTACGCCAGCAGTAGTATTACACCATGAAGATGATACACCTTCAATGCAGATACGTTGCCGGCGGCCACACAGGTAACTACGAAACCAATCAATTGCTGTTGGAGATATTTTAAGACAGCAGAGTAATCCAAGCAGTACATCAAAATCGACAGTGTTAAAAGCAATACTGAAATCAAGTAAGCAAAGGACCGTCAGTTTCCCACTGTCCATACCTGATCTTATATCGTCCGTAACGTTTACAAGAGCTGTGGTAGTGCTATGGCCTGGACGAAATCCAGATTGGTAAAAATTAAGGAGCCTGTTTCTACAGAGGAAAGCACTAAGCTGATTATCGATAAGGCGTTCTATAACTTTGGATAGGAACGGTAAAATGGAGATAGGACGGAAATCAGAAAAAGAAACAGGTATAATTTTTTTGGAAGAGGGGTTATTTGAGCTTCTTTCCATAAAGATGGAAAGACGCCAGAGGATACAGAATAATTAAGGATATGACAAATGACAGGAAGGATTTCGTCCAAAATAGGTAGTATCATCTTGCGACTCACACAGTCACTACCAACAGCATTCGACGTGATTGATAAAATACTCTTCTTAACATCACAACTATCAAATTGATTAAAAATAAAATGAGAATAATCGGGAGTGGGAAGAGACGAAAGATTATCTAGAGTTTTGCTTTTAACAGCCCCATTGAAGCTATAAGAGGTGGAAAAACGTTGACTGAGCAATTCAAGGTCTACATCTTTAGGCCGTGCGCGCACTGCCTTGCGGTGGCCGCAATTCCGGTAGTTCTACCGCACCGGTAGACTGACCGCAGTGCGCGCACTTCTATGACACTCCATACTTCACAAATTTTGCGTTTCCAAAACGCAACGCAGTGCGCGCACGGCCTTAGGAATAGACTCTTGACGTGACTTCCCTATTCCCATTGATCTAAGAAATTTCCAGACTTTAGCTGGATAACCGTTTTCAACGGACTTATGAATGTGGCGGCGTTGGGCATCCCTACAAACCAAGTTGCTGCGATTGCGGATAGCGACGTATTTTTCTCAACTTTCACGACTGGGTTTGAAGAAGTTTGGCCAGGTGTCCTTCACTCGCTCAAGGCCACCCGTTATATGCCTACCGCTTTGCGTATCGGCGTCGGTCAGTGCTTCCAGATTCCAAAAGTAAAATTACAGTGTTGCCAGCTAAAAAATACAGGAGTTTCTGAAAACAAAACAGTAGATTTAAAAATCGATTACAATAAAATTACAGACAAACTTTGTTTAAATAATGATAGAAAAATAAGCTGCTTTGTGACTTTGTTTGTCAATACAAATTGCTATATGTTATTAAATAAGTAAAAACATTAAAACATAAATATTTACATTAAAAAAAAAAACATTTATTATTTACTTGTTTTTTGAATTGTTGCCGATATTTTTTTTGGCACTTGACGGACCAACATCGCCACGACACGCACATCACTTTCCTCACTGCTTGAGCTCATTTTTTATAGTAATAACGCCATAAGTTTTTAGTTTAGACTTTATTTCACACTCACATCACTCAAAACAAAAAGTTTAACCGACTTGCGGTTGCTAGGGAATTCCCCACACCTTTATGATCTGTAACTAACACTTTACATTGTCTATGGATAAAGGTCAGTGGGTGTAGGCATGAAGACCGTACAGATGTAGGTTAACAACGTTTCGTTACACGTATTAGATTAGATGAAGTTTTAAGAATGAAAATTAAATACAGTATATTCATACACTGTATTTTATCATTACAGTATACAGTAGAAAAGTCTAAAATACAGTAAATCTACTGTAATTACAGTGCATCTGGAAGCACTGGCGTCGGTACATCCGACAGCGGGCTGCCGTACGCCTGCCTGAGCCTTTTAAAATAATTTTGACAACGTCATAATGGATCGACCTAAAAACAATTGATTTTCCTTCGCTTTGCTTCTGTTTCCCTGTTGATTATTTAATTGCGCGGAATTTTATTAAAATTATTTACGCGGTTTCGGATATTTCCGACACAAAAATTTAATAATTGGGAATCCAGGGAAGGAAAAAAAAATGCATCTATCATTTTATTAAACTGAAACATATTTGATCAACAATTAAAAAATAATTGTTTTTCTATATTCGTTTTATTACCAATATCATCATATACAACCCTAGGACATTCGCTCGGTGACGTGGGTCGCGCGGCGGGCAAAACAATCTCAACTCTCGTACTTATGGTACATTTCTTCTCGCTGCAAACATCTGGTATTATTATTAAGATTTTGTAGGCTATTATAGCGTAGGTATTTTCGCTTTTGTATGAGAGTGATGTATCTGTTACGAAGTAACTATTTAGTAATCTGTGGTTTGGCACAATGTACTGCGCGGCCGCTTTTATAGTCATTCGAATTTGTTCGGTTAAGGTAAGACCGCACTAGGCGGAACTGCACTGCAGTGGAACTGAGCGACACGACGCGTCAAAATATTCTTTATATGAAATTATACGAGACAACACGCGCTAAGCGGCAACGGAACTGCACTGCAACCGAACTGCGCGGCAAAGTTGAGCAACTGACCAAAAGTGTCGCGACGTGTAGTTCCGCTGCCGCGGAGTGCGGTTTGACAAACTTCATTAACGGACTTCAAAAAAAGGAGGTTCTCAATTCGTCTTGAACTTTTTTTTTATGTATGTTACCTCATAACTCAGAGACGGCTGGACCGATTTGAAAAATTCTTGTTGCATTTGAAAGGGTATACTTTCTAGTTGGTCCCATTGTCGTCACGTTTGGATTTGATGATGGGATCCTGGAGATATCGAGGAAACTCTTCAAATATTATAGGCACACCTATAGCGTTTTGGGTATTTCTTATAGTACCTTGAGCAGTTGCTTTTGAAAAGTACCATTTGGGGAAGTTGAACTGATGATGAAGACCACAGATGGCCACTGAAACTACTCAATAATAAGTATTTCGTGGATTGCGATTCGATTACTTAAGTACGGATGTTAAAAACTTTATGCTCGTCACAATACATATGGTGATGTAGAGCTGATGGTCAAGTACCAGGAGAACTCCTCAAAAATTCAAAATTTAAGTTACTCAAAAGTAAAGTTCAAAATTTCGGTAGTCGGTGTTATTGGTTTTGGATTTTCTTTTTTTTCACACCGCCTACCGAAATTAAAGTTATTTTTGGATTTGTAGTGTTTTGATATGGAAGTCGGTTCGATTTTTTGCAAAAAAAAATTTTTTCAGGCTTTCTAGTGGGTCGGTTTGTAATTTATCTAGTTACAAAAGCCATAATGTCAACAACTTATCACCTTTTACAAAATATTGCTTTTTATTGAAAAAAGTCAAGAAAAAAACATTGAGGTAATATGTAGTACATACATATTACCTCAATGCTTTTTCTTGCTCGATCCTTTCCTCTTCCTCGCACAACAAGGAAATAATAATCATATTATCCATTTCGTCGTTCATCTTGCTCAGAGGTTGCCGAGCTACTGAATATATTTTTGTAGCGCCGCTGCAGTTCAAGTGCGGCATACCAAAAAATTACGTGTCGAGTCGCTCAGTTCCGCTGCGGTGCAGTTCCGCCTAGTGCGGTCCTACCTTTAATCGTGAAATTTCTTTTCATATGGTTTTCTTCTTATAGCTGTGTAGTTACAAGGATTTTTCAGCTGAAACTTTAAGGATAAGCAATTGAATAAAGGTACTTATTATTTGTCGAATCATAATTACCGTCACTTAATAATAACTCATGTATTGGAGTGTTACATTTAAGCATAGCCAGATTTTAATTAAAATGGAATATCTCTCTGAGGAGTTGGAATAGAAACATCTAATTTTGCATGATGCTTTGTGTTCATAAAAGATACAAACCACCATAATTGGTAAGTTTCTAGGGTTTCTCATTGAAGTGCAAAGATCGATTTTAGGGTTTTTGAAAATCAATTTCTTATTTTCCAACGGTGTCCATTATAGAAAAAATAAAATTGCACGGCATAAGCACAAATTAGGACCCACCGTAGTAAAAAAAATCGTAGTTGTATGTCATGCTGTTTGAGAGATACAGCAATTTGCTAAACATTACCCCAGCGGCATCTTGAATAACTCTGAAACCTCAATAAGCACAAATTTAATTTCTTGGGCACATTTAGCCTTTTAACCGCCTACGTCGGATTTTTACGACAAATAGTTTCGGGCCCATTTCGCCAGAGTCGTATATATACGAAAAAATATCACAGCTCGTTTAATGTACTTTTTTGTTTAATTACGCTGTATTTTATCAAAACGATGTTTATATTGGGTAAATAGTTAATTAAGTAATCATTTAACAGTTTAATAAACTTTAATCTCTTAATCAGAAGTCCTAATTATATTGCACTGGTGTTTTTGTTGTAGGTATTTATTTTTCGATTCACTGTGCCGGGCGCTGGGGGGCCGACAAACGATTTGAAGTCGGGCGGTTAAAAGGTTAAGCACAAATGTGATCTATCTAAGTAGCTAATTTGTACTCAGCTACGACCACCGGTTAAAAAGCATGCCGCTGGGGTAACATTACTCTAGCGGAATCTGTTTTTCGTGAATATCTTTGGATCGGCTGGACACACAAATTCTAAATTTCGGGCGAATTTACACGAAATGGGGTACTAATTATCTTTTAAGCCGAAATTCTGAAAAGCGACAACATTCCGTTGGCGTAACGCACACTCTGTACGGTCGGCCAAGAAAGTGGTGTACCAGTTTTGATTTAGTTTCCCGGTCATCGAAAATTACAACAAGGTTCGTTACAAAAAGATATTACTGAAAGAGACAACATTATCATGACGTAAACCTATGTATTTAGTATTCATACGTCATATGTCACATGACATTTTAACCTTTAGTATAAATGAAAAGGACATTAGTTTCTACAAAGCAATTGAAATGTTTCCAAACAAAAGTAATAAAAACTATTTAGACAACCGAATTCCATTTGAAAAAGAAAACTGACAATTGACATTTTGTCAAATATATGCAAAAAATCGATATATTTTCCGTGTTATTTTTCAATCAACTGCATATAAAATCATCTCAATGCCTGCCAACTTGACCATTGCCGAAAGAGCACAAATAATTGCCCAATTTAATGAGGGAAGCAGTATCAGTGCGATATCCCGGAATTTGAATATATCGAGGCGTTCTGTCCGCTTTTGGATTCGTCGTGAAGGAGAGGAGGGAAGTTTGTTGGATCACAGAAGAAGTGGTCGCCGGCCTGCACTCTCCAATAACGATAGAGAATTCATGAGACGGGAATATGAAATCAATGGTTTTAAGCCCACAAAACATTTTGCGGAGATGTTCGATGTGAGTGCCCAAACAATAAGGAATCATCTACATTACATGGGGTTGCACCACAGGCATTACGCCAAGAAAATATATTTGACGGATGCTCACAGACTTGCTCGTCTGAACTTCGCCAGAGAGCACTTAGAGTTTGATTGGTCTAATACAGTGTTTTGTGATGAAAAAACGTTTAAATCCAGTCAGCATGGACGTCTTCACCTTTGGCGATATAATTCAACACGGTATAAAGATGATCATGTAATCCCAAATAGAGAATCAGGTCGAATTTCCGTAAATATTTGGGGCTGGATGAGTACGGATGGTGTAGGAGAATTATGTTCTCTACCTCCTCGAGCGACGGCTGTAAATTATATCGACGTGCTTCAGAATGCAATGCTACCGACAGTCCGTAATGTTTACCCGGAGAACGAAGTGCCACAATTTGATTTTGTTCAATTCATAATGCGAGGATCGTAAGAGCCTGGTTTCGTTCACACACTGACGTAAGGGTAATTCAGTGGCCCTCAAGATCGCCGGACCTCAACCCGATAGAAAATCTTTGGGGCCTTATGGTCCAACGATGGACGCATCAAAATGAAAGAACCAAACAAGCTCTTATTAGTCACTGTAATTATATCTGGGAGGAAATGCGGGGAACCGATATTTGCTCACGGCTTGTTGGTTCAATGAGGTCTCGTCTTTTAGAGGTTATAGAGGCCAACGGCGGTTACACCCGTTTCTAATTTTTAAAAATTTTCAATATCTTCTAAATATTACTATATATGCTATGTTTTTGTTTGTTATAAGTATTTTAAAATTGATTGTAGAAATTTAATAAAAGGATAAATCTATTTTTAGCTTGTTTTTTATTGATATTGTAATTACAAGTTTACAGAAATTGTAGGTTTGTGGACTCGCCTTGTGCCTTTACAATTTTATGTAACTTGTTGATTACAATTCTGAATTTGTAGATACAATTTTGTCATCAAAATCTACAGCCCCCCGCCGTTGATTTTACGACGTCATTGGTTCCATCAAGTTCAAACTAAGAACAGCTGTCACGTTACAAACAGTAATAGTCGTTATCAATAATCATATAAAGACAGCAATAGAAGTTGTCAGATCGATCTGCAAGCGAAACTAATCTTTATCACCTATGAATCTGCAAGCGATATTCAACCTTAGGGTGGTACACCACTTTCTTGGCCGACTGTACATGCATCCGCATAAACTCTCACATCTATAATTTACATAAAAGTAAGATTCAGCATTAATTGATACTTATTGTTTTACAGTTTGGAATATGAAAATAAAAAAGCTAGAACTAGATTTACCAGGACATGCAGATGAAGTGTATGCTGTAGATTGGTCACCAGATGGAGCTTATGTAGCTTCAGGGGGAAAAGACAAAGTTTTGAAATTGTAAGTTTAAATGTGTTCAAACAACCAAGAATCAGTATAATATGTATTACTGTTAAACTAAACTATACAAATTGTTTTTTCAGGTGGCAACATTAAGTGATGACAGCTCCTTCAGTGAAATACAACTTTATTACAGAATAACTGTTACAATATTATTTTTATAAATAAATAAACATGTTTCACTTAATTTTAATGCTTTTCTTGACATTTGCCTTTATTCCTGACGCTTCTCCAGCATATCTAGTCATCTCAGTTCTAGGTTCACGGATAGCTCCCTTCCTCCTGATCTTAGCCTTCCTGTACTTGAGCTTATGTTTCACTCTTGGATTTCTTTGATCCTTCTTTCTGTGAGGAGTCAAGCCCTTGTTTTTGGCAATTTGGTAAGTAATCTCACGTTTTTCACCAACCTCAGCTGAAACAATATCCTGTGATGAGGTAGAAGGTTTATTGTCTTCAGTCTCAATATCATTAGGAGCAGTATCATTGTCAGAGAATCCACTTTCTTCAGATTCATCATTGTTCCTTTGAACATTAGCCCCACTTTCTGGCTTGAAGAAGTCATCCCCTTCATATTCATCTTCATCGTCAGATACACCAGTATCTTCGCCTTCATCTTTCTCCATTGCATTTATAAGTTTCAACTTTTTAGGTATTGATTCAGGTGTCTGTCTTCCTGATTTGCGTTTTTTATTTTTCTTTAATTGTTTGATTTCTGTTACATGTAGATCCAAATTATTACTCACTGCTAGTAATATTTTTTCTATTTGAGGTTTCACAACTTCTAAGTAGATTGGCTCCATTTTGTTTAACATTTGTCTGTACTGGTACAACCTTTTTATAACTGGATGATTCTGAATGTTGATTCTTTGACTTTTGAGAAGTACATAAAAACTAATATTCGTACAATAATTCAAAATAAGATCATAATTTGTTTTAACAAATTTCGAGGCAGGACATGTTGGCAGTTTTCCATCTTTCACGAGCTCTAGGACAGGATGTAAATCATCTTTTGCAACTGTTAATTTTGTTTTAAAGTCATCAATGAGGCCCACAAATTCAGGACTTTCTTTCTCAAGTAGTTGTAACTTTTGCCTTTTTGACATCTGACTTAAGTCACTTTTTATCACAGTTTCTTTTTCTTCAACATCTGCAACCTGTTTTGACAAAAAATCTAGTGCAAAATCTTCTTCTCCAAGCTGTTCTAGTAGCCTTTTCTGTATGTCTTTTGCTTCTTTTTCTTCCATAAGTGCAATTTCCTCATCATTACCAAAGCCGCCATAGTCTTCATCTACATAATCTGTTGCATAATAAGATCTTTTCTTTTTACCCCAAGCCTTAGAATCGGGTAAATCATCATCGCACTGTTCTTGACCTTCTACATCACTGTCCGCAATGCCTAAATCTTCTTTTTCATTTTCCGAGTCACCTGATTCGGAGAAAGCATACATTTCTTCTTCACTCTCTGAATCATTGTGTTTTCTCTTCCATACCTTCTCCAGTAATCTTTTTTCTTTGGGTGTGTATTCCTCTTCTGAGTCTGAAGGTTCGTAGTTGCCTTTCTTATCAAAGTTGGACTTGACTCTGAAACAACAAAAAGGATCCATAAATACATACATGACATATTGCTGCATACATACACTAGCTTGAATGGTAGAGAATATCTTGAGGCATGTCTAGTTTTGTACCACCACAATAAAACACCTAAAACAAACACACTATTTTCAAGAGATATTGTCAAGAGAGTTTATTTAACAAACACAGCTGCTAGCTGCATCAATTTTTTGCATAGAACAGAATTAAAACATTGATTCAGTATATGATATTATATGAATGCATAGCTGGCGCGTAATACATTAGCAGAATTGAAAAAGAAAAGCATGAATATCGGGACGATTGCCATCTTTGATTTTGGCGATCGGTATGGTACACGCTTGTTCATGAAACATTTGCCGTTACCAAAGACCGAGTTTCAAATTAATTTATTGGATGAAGTCATGCAAACTTACTTTATTTTATCAGCCATTTTCAACGAGAATCGTGGTTCATAGAAGTCAATAGCAATGAATCTAAGGTTAGTCCATTTGTAACGATGTTGCACCTTTTCTGCTAAACTACTTGTGAACGATAAACTAAGTTGATTGGAGTTAAATTTGAAATAATTTCGCTGTTAATTCGTTTATTAAATTATTTAAACTAAAAATCCGTGCCTCGTTGTTACAATGCACCAGTCCTGTGAAACTCCGAACAAATCTTTTTTATATGGGATTTGTAACCTTCTTTAGCCAACATTCAGAAACAAACGTCAAAATCTGAGGATGACCAACATTAAACCACTAAAACTGTAGATTTTTTGTCTGTGCAGACAAACATGTCTGCCTTCGCGTCGTCCATGTTTAAGTTGTGATTGTTCTGTTTGTTTTTTCCTTTTTCTTTATGATTTCGGAATATAACATAACAGAATAATTTCCGTGATTGTATGTTAAACGTTGAATCGAGCATCCTCCTACGTTTAACCCTCACATAGTTTCATCGAGATATTGTCTCTTAGTGTAAGTGACTCTTGCGAGACTTGTTTGTTTTTACTATAATAATTGAGACAGTGACTCTGAACCATCATGGGTAAGGGTCACAGAAGATGTGAAGTTTGCGGTATCAAGGAGGCCTGGCATACTGGAAATAAGCTGCTTTTTTCCAAGTTTCTACTGGATCCAAACCGGTGAGTACCTATATGTTGTTTATTTCCATATTGCTAATTAGCTGACCCATGCATACTTCATTGGGTGGTAAACATTTATTTTTCGGGATAATATATGCCTATGACACTCACAAGTAACGTGGATTTCTATTGATAAAAGAATTTTCGAAATAAGTTCTGTAGATCCAGAGATTACCTCCCCTACAACCTCACGAACTTTACCTGTTTAATTTAAGTGTAAATAAATTATTGTAAATATCCTATTGTGAATAGATAGCATCATTCAAATTCTGTATTACTACCCTCTGGCCATCATTCAAGATTACAATATATTTTAGTATGTAGTTTAACTGCTAAATACCATGTTTTTAGCATGATTACAAGAAACTAGGTTCTATATACTACATAAAGAGAGTCTGAGACATTTCATTATCTGCCTGTGATATCATTATGTAAATATGGTTTAATTGGTGATTATTCTAGAATTTCATATCCCAAGAAACTATTCCATTTAGTAGCACTGACTGTTTAAATTAGGTGTTTTCATAACTGAATTGGTGACTTCAAAAACTCCACATGTTAAGATTATTTCAGACTATTCTATTATATAATAATAGCATATAATTCATAGCACAACAATATCACTCACCGTACATTTCACAGTTCGCACTGCTATAAATACTTTATCATATTATTAATGTTTTGTGAGTGATATTTCTTTGTATGCTATGAACTACTAATTTATGAATGGAGTGATTATTTCATACTTTAATAGTCGGTAGATAGGTCTATGTTTATAAAATATGATACTGGCACTAACTCACTTCTTGGAAAATGTAACATGTCGAGTTTTTTAAATCACACTTAATAAATTCATAGTTAATAATAACTTTTAATATTTTGTATCTTCCAGCTGTCGGGAGTGGCTAAAAGCAATTGGTAATGAAGAAATGGTGCATCTACCAAAAGAAAAACTGCATGAGCAGCGAAATGTATGTGCTAACCACTTTGGAAAAAAGGATTTCAGCAAAAAGGGAAGTCGTCTGAAAAGACATGCAATCCCGTCTTTGAATTTGATAGCCTTACCTCTCACTGACGGACAGAATGGCAGAATTTCCACAACATGTGTATCAGCATTCAGAGTCAAGAGGTAAATATAATACGATTAAGTATCCTGTATTGAATGAATTTTTCAAGTGTGAAATACCTGTGGAATATCAAAAAATGCTGAAACGAGTCTTGAGGCTGATTTTGAACCAAAAACACAAGTGAATATATTTGGCATTTAAAGGGATTAATAGTTACTTATAGATATACATATTAATAACAATTTATCATCATCATAATGAATGTGGGATAATATCCGACCACCACCCAGGAGAAGCTTGTCATTTAAAATATTTGTCAAATCCATTAAAGAGTTAAAAATTAAGATGCTAATTCTATTTCAAATTAAAAAAAAAAAAACTAGTGAACCTTGAATATCTGGTAGATCCCAAAACTAGTTTCAAATTATAATGTATCATTTCAGATCTTTTGCCTGAAGCAGTGCCGTCCACAAGCCAGCAATCCAGACATATCCTTAAGGAGCTGTCTCAAAATGGTAAATTATTCATAATCATCATCGTAATTAGCCTATAATGTACTCAATGCTGGGAGACAGGGCACAGGTCTCTGCGAGAGGGACAGACATAATGTATTTAAGTCAAGACAAATACACAGTGAGCTGTTGAAGTGGTCTGAGAGGATACAAGGAATGTGGGATGTTTTCCGACCTCCACCTAGGCGAAGCTTATTCTATATCTCATTTAAAATATTTGTCAAATTCATTAAAGAGGCCAAAATTAGGATACTACTTCTATTTCAAATTAAAAAAATAGTGAACCTTGAATATCTGATGGTTTCCAAACTAGTTTCAAATTAAAATGTATCATTTCAGATCTTTTGCCTGAAGCAGTGCCATCCACAAGCCAGCAATTGAGACATATCCTCAAGGGGCTGGCCCAAAATGGTAAATATTTTGAATAAAATCACCAAATTCTTTTAATATTACATTCTCAACAAATTATACATAAAAAAAAAACGTTGCTATTCCTTTACTAATTACTATTTGCATTTCTTATTTTTTTTCATAATTGGTATGCCTTGGCCTCGGACAGTCTGTCCCACCGCCTCATTAAATCAAGAAATTCTCGAAATAGTGCTCTATTGTTCATTTTACTTAGAAAAGATCCTTGCATTTTATATGCAGGGAAATATTTACAAATTTTATCAAATATTTTGCTTATACATATTTAAAAACCTGTCTACAGATTTAACACCAAGGGAAAAGCAGTTGATGGAGCAATTAGAAAAAACGAAATGCAGCCTGCTACTTCCATGTTTATAAACTCGTACAACACATGTCCACACCTGTTGATTTTTGCTTATAAACAAAATGTTTTGATGTTTAAGAAACAATGTTTCATCACCTTTGTTTATAAACTGTTGATAAACTGTTTTCAAAGATGATCATACATAGTGAAACCGGCTTTATACTATAATTTCTACTTAATATTACTTCTGTAATATTGTTCTTATAACATAAGTAATATTTGTTATTTTCCAATGCCTTGTTTTTAGTCTTTATATTAAATTATTGAATATTTTTACTACTTGTTATAACCCCTTGTTAGAACCGCGCGATTAGTTTAACGGGGACAGCAATTATTTTTATAAAGTGACTAAAAATACCGTGACTATGACGGAGAAGACAGGACTACACCTTTTATATATATGAAGAGCTATTGTAATTATTATTTCTGTTCTACCCTTATTCCAATTAAAAATAGATTATAAAGTAATATAGGTCGTTAGTAATATAATTATATCAATAAATAAATGCTGAAATAATATGAAAGTGTTTTATTTTACACAGTTTTTTCAAAATAATTAGTTTTAACTAGAACCCAATTGCATAGAATGCATTTCATCGATATCGATAAATTTTAAACATATCGATAAGTTTATTGAGTTTTCTATACATTGCGCATCCCTATCAATAACAGTTCTTCCCGTCAAGGTCGTGATTGTCATAGACAGTGCTAGTTGAAATTTTAATGTTGGTAGCTATGTTTTTTTTTGGGGGTTGGCTAAAGAAGGTTAACAATTTCTCACAGACTGAATGTTCTAAGTTCCGTCTCTTATATTATATTCTCTTTGCAATGCACAAATGACACTTTTTTTTTATTATTTCTTCTTCATAATAAGAAATTTTTTTTGCTTGAATAACAGGTTTTTGAGTCAACCATAGACAGGAGTTAGGTTGTACCCAAGGATCTTATGTTTATAAGTTCCTTGGTTGTACCGGGTACAACCAAAGAACTTAGAGGCTTAACTTACAGGCTGGATCTAGGGATGTGTTTTCACCCGGGTTAAAACCCACAAGTGGGTTAAAACCCAATAATAACCCATTTCAACCCAATAGTAACCCATTCCATCGGGTGATAACAAATTATTTCAACATTTTTGTTTTAAAGTAAGCAGACGTTACAACCGGGTCGAGGGGTGGCTGCGATAATGTTAGATAGTTGGTCAAATTGTAGAAATTAAGGGATTATAAATATAATAATAGCAAAACCAGAACCAGTCTTTATTAAACGTACTGGAACGGCAGAAAATCAACACACGAGTAATTATATATCTTTACACCCTTACACATTATAAAAAGATGTCCCCCTGTCGAGTCTGTCTGTCTGTATGAACGCGATACGCTCTAAACCTATCGGACAGATTTTGGTACGGTTTTCTCCAATAGATAATGTGATTCCTGAGGAAAGTTTAGGTATAATTTATTATGGTTTTATGTAAAATGACTGAAATATAACGATTGTTGCTAAAGACATCGCAAAAATATTGCTGGGAGCTCTACTCGCGTGCGCCGCGTATACCAGCAGAGTAACATTGAAGTAATACGTGTAAGGACTTTAATAAATCTGATTTTGTAATTATATTAGCAGGTTCAAATGACAAAAATCCAATGGGCATTCAAACATATTTGCACCATACGTTATGCCAACTTAAATTCACCAATGTATTAGTCGGGCAAAATTACAAAAATAAGACCCTAAATGAAAGAAATGTTAATAAATTACTAAGGTTTGTGTGTTCTAATTGTAAGAATTCATCTTTTGTACATTTACATAATGATTTTAATATGTCAGCAAAATATACCACAAAGTTGAATGTTTGTAAGCTAATTCACAGGCAAATCTTGCATGTAAATTATAAAAGTAATTTTCAAAAATATACCGAAAATTTAAATATTCAGAATATACAAAAATGCACCAAGGACGTTGCTGTACAGACTTGTAGTTTAAACGATGTTAGTGTACAGACAGATAATATTAATATAGTTACTCAAAATTTAAATGACTTTTTTCGTGACAAAAACTGAGCCACGCTTGACAATTCTACATCAAAATATAGCCGGAGCCTTAAACAAACGTGATGAAATCTCCTTTGCTTTATTAGATTTGTTAAATAACGAGGTCAGTGTAGATGTATTGTGTTTTACTGAAACGTTCTTGCTTGAAGGTACCGAAAAAAACTTTCGACTAAAAGGCTTTACGACTGCAGCTTACTATTCGAGAAAAACTTCGAAAAGAGGGGGCGTTATTATTCTCATAAAAAACGAAATTGAATTTAAAGTAATACAAGAAATACAAAAGATAAGCGAATCATGTGTATTTGAATGTTGTGGTTTAGAGCTAACGAAATACGGAATATTATTACTAAGTGTATATAGAACCCCTTCGTCGAATGTAACGGTCTTTCTTAATAAACTCGAAATTCTATTGAGGACGTTGTGTCGTACTACTAGAAGGAAAATTATTATATGTGGGGATACAAATATAGACATTTTAAAACAGTCAAAGGAAAGTAGGGAGTATAATTACTTGTTAAATAGTTACAACATAAAACATGTTATCTTGACACCTACTAGAGTAACAGAAAAGACACAAACTTGCATTGATCACATCACAACCAACATAGAAAAAGGATGTGCAAAAGTACATCATCTGGGTTTATCAGATCACTCAGCCCAATCATATTCTTGGGCTGTTACAAAAAAACATCAACCATTTTTGAAATGGTGGTATGAATTTAAACGAGACTATAGTAATAACAATAAAAAAAAGTTTTTAAAAGCAATCTCTCATTTGTCTTTTAGTGACGTATTTGAAGAAAACTCGACAAACGAAGCATTTCACAAATTTTACGATACATATCTGCTATTTTATAATCTATGTTTTCCTCTAATTCGCGTAAAAGTTACAAATAAAGCCTTAAATAAATCAAACTGGCTTTCGAAAGGTATAAAAATAAGCTGTAAGAATAAAAGTATACTACACTATAAATTAAAGTATAAAAGTAATGAATCTCATAAAAACAAGTACAAAAGCTATTGCAATTTATTGAAAAAATGTATTTTAACGTCTCGGAAAAATAATAATACCAAATATATAAATAAAGCTCAAAATAAGTGTAAAGCAGCGTGGAATGTAATAAAAAAGCATACTGGAACAGACTTAAAACGCTCCTGTATTTCAAAAATTACTGTGGACAACAATGACTGTATAAATCCCGAATCTATAGCAAATTATTTCAATAATTATTTCATTAACACGGGTACCAATAATAGCCTTGATAGTAAAAAAGATTCAAGATTTAAAAAAATGGATCATATTGAATCAATCGGTAATTCAATGTTTTTGTATCCACTGGATGGTTGCGACCTTAAAAACATTGTGATGTCTCTTAAGGATTCCAAAGCAAGTGGTTATGACAATATTCGCACTGATATCATAAAACTGTCGGTCAATATAATTCTAGAGCCACTTCTACATATTGTTAACCTCTCTCTAGAACAAGGAATTTTTCCCGATTTATTAAAGAGATCAGTGGTAAAACCAATATTTAAAAAAGGGGATAACACTCAAATGGACAATTACAGGCCTGTAACTTTGATACCTATTTTTTCTAAAATTTTTGAAAAAGCCTTTCATAACAAATTAGAAAACTTCATTGAAAAGCACAAGATTATTAAAGACGAACAAAATGGGTTTCGTAAAAATAGAAGTACATCGTTAGCAGCCTTTCAATTAATAAAAGAAATAACAGACTGTATTGATAAGAAAATACCTGTTACAGTTTTATTCATGGATATGAGCAAAGCTTTTGATCATGTCTCTCATGAACGATTATTAGAAAAGGTTTCGAGATACGGAATCAGAGGAACTGCATATAAATGGCTGGAATCTTACTTGTCCGACAGAGTACAATCAGTGGAGGTAACGAATTATAATGAACAAACAAAAACGTTAGAATCATCCCAATCTTCCTTTATGATTAATAGAAACGGCGTACCACAGGGCAGCATTTTAGGGCCGCCAATGTTTTTGCTTTACATAAATGATTTCCCAGAAGCTATAAATCATAAATGTGTACTCTTTGCCGACGATACCACAATTATAATTAAGGGACAAGATAAGAATTCGTACGAACAAGAAATAAACACTGCTCTTCAAACAACTATAGAGTGGCTAGAGGCTAATAATTTAAAAGTGAATATTAATAAAACAAAATTTATGCAATTTCATACCTGTCGTTCAAAACCACTGGCCCTAAATATATCGTATAATGGGGTCGCTCTGACAGAAACTGATTCTGTTAAGTTTCTTGGAATCAATTTAGACAAATATTGCTCATGGAAAAATCATATAAATGACATTTGCATTAAATTAAATAATTTTATATACCCTTTGAGACGTATTAGCTACGAGGTATCAAGAAATGCCGCATTAACCGCCTTCCATGGTTACATAACCTCCACTATAAGGTACGGTATTATCCTGTGGGGTCGTTGTGTGGAGATTGACCAAGTATTTGTAATGCAAAAAAAGTGTCTAAGAGCTATATTTGGGTTGAAGCAAATAGAGTCATGTCGTCCATTCTTTAGGAAATATAAAATACTAACTCTACCATCTATTTATATATTAGAATCCTGTATATTTGTTTTCAAACACAAGAGACTTTTCCAGCATGCGACTAGCTACTATGCCCCACGATCTATGTATACTAATAAGTTACTTCAACCGAGGACGAATCTCACACTGACTGGCAAAAACAGCTATATAATGTGCATAAAATTGTATAACAAAATACCAAATTGCATAAAGACGCTACCATTTCCTAGATTTAAAAATAACTTGAGGAGGTTTTTAATTGAAAAATGCTTTTATAGTGTACATGAATTTTTAGATTATAAATTATAAGATTTTATAAATTGCACGGTCACTTTTAATTATTATTGTATGGCAAATCGTCCCATTATTGACATAATTGTTTTTAATACTCAGGATTATTATTGACTAATATTGTGACATTTATATAATTGAATACTGTAATTTTAATCGGATTATTTGTTTAATGACTGTGTGGGTAAGACCAAGAATTATTCTTTTATATTATTATGTAAATGATCTAGTGGTTTTTTTTTTTTTTTTAGTGTTTTTTTATTGTGTGACAAATCTCTACCATTGTTGACGTGATTATTATTGAAACTTAGGATTAACTGATTACTTTTCATTATTATATTGACATTTATTTCGTTCAATGATACATTTCTAATTAGATTCTTTCTTTATGTATTTTTATATTTGCACGCCGAAATTAAAGGCAGAATAAGAGATCAATATTGTACGTTTTACCAACCTTCTGTACCTTATTTAAGCAAATAAATGAATTTGAATTTGAATGACCTATCGAAAACATAAAAATTGTCTTGTCCTTAGCTGTAACTCAAAAAGCTATGCTTCTACCTGCAGAAGAAAGATCTGCATTATTTCTCAGTATTTATATGTATCATCTATGGCATTATTGAATGAAAACTTTTGGAAAACTGTGCACGCTTACCGTTTCCCTTGACATCTCTAAGGCCTTTGACAGTGTGTGGCACGATAGCCTTATGACACATAGACATGACTTACGACTTGCTTACGACAGACAGACATGATGAATCTATAAGGGTTCCGTATTTTGCCATTCGGCTGCGGAACCTATAAACAACAGGAGAACAGCTGACACTGTCATTGTCATAATTCAGTTGACAGTTCAAACTTCAGATTTGAGTTTGATAGATATCCAGATATCGATTCTGTCTCTACTCAATAATAACACAGGTCGACAAAATTTTTGACCAGAAACCAGACTATATATTTCCAAAGGTTTTCGGTGCACTGAATCCAAATCTGGCCTCAGAATTGCTCGATCACGGCAGGTTTCTGAGCTATCCTAACTTAAAAGTGCAAAAAGTACCGTTTTCGCCCGATTTTGAGATTATGTGGACTAACCATTGATATACAAAAAACCCAAGATGCACACTCAACGTCTCAAAACCGTCCGCATAAAATGAGTGCTTAATTCTAAATTATGCGCTCATTTCAAATAGTAACGGCAAATTTCAATGGCCGCGTTTTCAGTGTCAAAACAATGTATTATGGCATCTTTTTTATTTTTTAGTCGCATAATAAAAATTACCCTGTTGAACAAATAATGGAGTCGATATTTTTTTCTTGTATTTATTTATTTTTTATTAATAAGTTTATGCTTTATTGTCCATATTGTTCATACTAATATTATATTTGCGAAAGTAACTCTGTCTGTCTGTTTGTTACCTTTTCACGCCTAAGCCGCTGAACCGATTTAGATGAAATTTGGCATGGCCCTTCCCACAGTCCTAAACTATTGTATAGGACCGTGGGAAGGACATGGGATAGTTTTTATCCCGAAATTCACGCGATCAGGATTTACGCGGGAAAAACCTCTACGCGAACGAAGACGCAGGCAAAAGCTAATATTTAGAATAGATTAAAATAAACTTTATTGTACACCAAAAGTTAAACACATCTATTTTACAATAATTAATACTAATTTAGTTTTTGGCAAATATGTATACAATATATAATATACTAAAGGAGAAGAGGTCGTCAATTTTACGGTTTTTTTAATGTTCATAAATAAAATAAATAAATAATTTATTGAACATATTACATATTTCAAGTGAAGCCCCTGACTCCTATGCTAAGCGAGCCTGTGTTACAGGAATCAGTGTCCTACGCTATACATTAAAACACATTTCAATTTTTATGTAATAAATTACAAACAAAAAGTAACATTAGAAGGTATTGAGAACAAAAGAAATAGAAGCGAAACGTGTATATGTGTGTAAGTTTGACAGTATGTGCGTAATTGCGTGTGACCGTGGGTGTGTGTGTGTCTGGAACTCTGGACGCGTGTGCGTTAACATGAGTGTGTGTTTTGAATAGCTTAATTTACTGTACTGACGAAATGATTTTTTTTAATATCGTCATAGCTCAAAGACTGAAGCCATGGTTTTAAAATTTGTTTGACCTTATGTCACATAAACTTCTAAATTGGGATAGTTTTATTTGCTCT
Source organism: Tholera decimalis (assembly GCA_943138885.2). Lineage (NCBI taxonomy): Eukaryota > Metazoa > Arthropoda > Insecta > Lepidoptera > Noctuidae > Tholera > Tholera decimalis. The sequence continues at coordinate 16,677,508 of OW964558.2, forward strand.
ATTGTAGATCCTAGAACTTAATGCCTAAAAGTATCTAGACGTAAGTTTAGTGTGACATTTGGGAACTTTACAAACGGGAAACCCAGTGCGTTTGCTTATTAAATCTGGGCTTACCATGCACATCGGCTGCGGATGAAGACCATGATATTAATATTTTATTTGATAATACTCGATTAAAACATAACATATACATATATATTTGTTAATGCTGAGTAAATAATATTTGAATTTAATTGACGTTTTAATAGAAAAATTTTAGCTTTATTTTTTGCTAAATTATACAGCCTTTAGCATAATTTTGGCAAAATTTTTAAGTTTTATGTAAGTCTTGTTGGCAACACTGATCAGGTTTGAGCAATGACCTTCTATAATATGGACCAGAAATACCTACAAAATACGCGTGCATACCTACTGTCAACTGGGGCCAAAAGATGGCAGCCATTGCTAGGGAAGCACATAAGTAATCAAAACCAAAAAGTATCGATATCGATACCAGAGTTTCTAACATTTCTTCGGGTACATTGGTTACTTATGTAACAATACTTTTAAACTTTGGATAATTATGGAATAACTGTAACAAGTCCTATAGTTCTATTCCTGAATTTTTAAAATTATAGTGTATTACATTCATATTAACATACAAGGGGTTAGAAGCACTGTTGGTTGGGCTATATTTTATGAGTGACTGACTGACTTTGATTTTTTCTTGTGAGTGACTTTCTTTAAGGACAACCATTGACATATATATTACTGCGTACTATTATATAAATCAGGTTTTTTTTTGCGATTTCAGGGTTTGTTCCACATTTAAAGTTGTTCATAAAGATCACTCTGACCCCCTTGCGGCTTAGTATCAAACTAACTATCATTTGTAAATCTTTGACAGTCGTTTTTAGTCAGTGGCCCGAGTCTGATTAATACGATACCCATGGTAACTGGTTGTCTTACCAAGGGTATCGTATTACCCAGTACCAGGCTACTGCAACTTCAAGGCGAAAAAAATTGTATGGACTTTGCTCTGACTAAGGAAAAAAAGAGGACATGGCATAAACATTCTATACGAACTGTAGTTATAGGAATATGATGCATTTCGACGGCATAGTTACTGATATATCGGCATCTCTTTTTAACTTGTGAGAGTAATCATATGTAAAAAAGGACAACATTAGTTTTATCATTGCCAAAAATAGCAACATAACTTTGGTAATGTCACAAAATACCTAACTGCGGCCGGCCGCCATGTTTTGTCACAGCCAACAACAAGTACATCAGTTGTCATCGCGACTTGCTTGTTTCAGTGTTTTAAGGAAAATTTGGTGATAATAGGCGAAAATTGTGCTTGTTTATAGTGTAAGAACTTGAATAATACTGCATTTATCATGGGTAGGTGCAGTGTGTTAGGCTGCCGCATGAAAAGCAACAAAAACATCCCAATAAAACGTTGCACAGGTAAGTAACCGAATTCATTCAAAATATCTTGTTTTTTTCTATTATTTTGAAAGATTTTGCTATTTTTGGGAAAGTTTATAAAGATACACTTGCTTTTCTGTAATTATTTACTGTTTTACTGTTGATATTATATATATCTCATTTTATATATATATATCTGTTGATATGTTGATATTTGTGATTTTTAAGCAAATCATTTGTTAGTAAACAGAGAGTTAGAGTTACGGTTCGGAATTTTCAATTTATCGATAAAACATATCGACAGGTGAATATTATTTAACTCGATTTCTTTTTATGATTTTAGATTGCCATCATGTAAAGAAAGAAAAGAACAGTGGCTGTATATACTTGGGATTGAAAATTTGAATACTACAACCAAGCATATTTTTATTTGTTCCCTGCATTTTGAAGATAAATGTTTTAACCGAACTTTAAATATAACAAGACTGCGCGATGATGCTTTGCCTTCAAGTGAATTATTGGTAAGTTTTGATAATAGACAAGTTTATTGTGTTTACCTACTTACTGACAAGTAACCAATCCAAACCAGTTGATGGAGAGAGAGGAGGGACGAGAAGCATGTCAGCAACAGCAGTTCTATATTGCTGAAATACTGATATAAATAAAGTTTCAGGTTTAAATACACATCAGTCAGAATAAATAGATAACTTTTTTCTGAAAATTATAAAACATCCTTAAAATTCTCGTACGGACTGAATCAAAACCTAATATAAGTTATATGATTTTAATTATCCACCTCCTCACACAGATTAAGACACATATACCTGCACTATTTTTACTCCTGATATAGTCATAGCAAAAGGAGATGGATAATGATTAATTTTTGAAAATGATACATACATATATCAGGTTATAAAATGTTGTGTCTATGTTAAAATGCAAGCTTAGCTTGCATTTTAACAAATTTGAGCGTGAGTTAGTGATATAAATTCGCAATGTAAATATTATTAAACATTTATGGTTATTCTTTGTATAGTTACCAGCACAATTTGACGAGTGTGAGGAACAACGATCTGTTCCTCGCAGGGTGTTGGAAGAGAAACCTGTTTGCAGCACTTCTAACAATGCAGATGTAAGTGTAATATTCCATAATAATTATGTTCCTTATGGTAATTACCATGCTATCTTGACTTTTAAATACAAACTCACTCAATATAAAAAATTGTTGTTATTTATTTACAGTTACCAGCCCAATTTAATGAATGTGAGGCACAACATTTTTTTTCTCACAAAGCACTGGAAGAGGAGCCTGTCTGCAGCACTTCTAGCTATGCAGATGTAAGTGTTCTATTCTATAATATGTTACTGTATGTACTGTGGGCAGCGTAACTGGTAATTTCAAATTAATTTACGGCAAAAACTTGAACAAAGTTGCAGAAAACTAGAAGTTAATGCGTTTTTTTTTGTTTCAGGATAAAGCGCTTGAAATTATTCAAAAATTAAAATCAAAATGTGAATATCGGAAGAAAAAAATTAAAACATTAAATGAAAAAGTGAGAAGACAGAGTAAGAAAATCCAGACTATAATCTACATCTGTGCCAAATTTCATAAAAATCCGTTCAGCCGTGATTGAGTAACAAACATCCATCAAACAAACTTACGCACTTATAATAATATTAATAAGTAAGGATTGTGTGGTTTGTATTATTTTTTTGTTTTTTGTTTGTTCAACATGCTCATGTTTTATTAATGTGTATATTTGTATAAAATTTGCGCAACGTGCTCTTATTTGATTATTGTGTATACATATTTGTATTTTAGAACTTAAGTATGACTGGGATAAACGGCTTTTATAGTTTTCAATAAATCTGTGTCAAATGATAATTTTTGTTTTATTATGAATGATCGAGCCATGTAGTAGTACTTGAATTAAAAAAAAAAAGTTAAGTTATATTATTAGTTAATAAAAATAAGTATAGTCTGACAAACGATGAAAACAAACCGTATTTTGTATTTATTTATTCTTTTCATTGGTAATTATAGACCTTAGGTACAGGTACTGCAGTCGTGGTATGCTAATCAGTAATAGTGATACTCTAATAAGGCTCCTACACATATGCCCCGGCACAAGTCGCAGAAACTAGAAGTCCGCACGAAACTCAATCTTAATTCCAAGCGCTAAGTAACCCTGAGCCGCGCGCGGCATCCTCCCCAGCCGGCGGCACTGTGTAGGAGGTTTTTTACTCGCACCCACTATGTTGAGCGTGGTCGCCACAGTTGTTCTGGCCGCAATTTCGGTCGCATACTACGCTCACAGGAAAAAGCGTGCAATGAACACAGCGATCACAAGGCTACAGTTTTTTATTCGTGATCGCCGCGGTGGCAACTGGGAATAAATGGGATAGACATACCACACCATAGTAAAATTTGTTTTATTATGAACATACCTGTACAAGTACAGAATACAGATAGTTAATTTATTTATTTATTTAAGGGACAATAAACAGCTACAATATAAAGTAAAATCATAAGAATAAATCATTCAGTGTGTAAACAATATTGCAGCCCACTGCATTATCCGCGTATTATCAATATAATATAAACAATATATGCCGCTAGATAAGCAATTCAAATATTCATTAATATTATAACATTAAAATTCAAACATTATAAATTAAAATTATTAAAAACAAAAGGTAGAATACAAAATAAATCATTAAAACAAAAATAGAATAAAAATTGATAACAAACTAATCTAAGTTTAAGAAGAGGACTCAAATTATTATTAATATTACACATTCATAAATCAGATAGGATTAAAATATGAATTTACAATAATATGTACCAAACATCATTACAATATCAAGTGATACATTGCGCAGCTAAAACAGTTAGTACGTGAGATTTAAATTTAGATTTAGAAAACATAAAAATATCAATGCTTTGTGGCATCTATAGTGCATGGCACGAAGGAACTTCCGCTGGACGTTCTCGATCTCATCTACATATTTTTGATAAAAAGGATTCCAAATTGGCACCGCGTATTCAACCTGTGAACGTATTAACGTTTTATATAAATACAGGTATAAGAACTCGGTGGATGCTCTCATTACAAAACCATACATTTTGAATGAGTTATTGACAATTTTTTCAACATGTTGATTAAGAGAAATTTTATTATCAAAGATCACACCAAGATCCCGTACGATTGAGGTGTTACTCAATACTATACCATCCAACCTGTACTCAGTACCAATGACAGATTTATTTCTTGTAAAATTTATACAATGACATTTAGAGATGCTAAGTTGTAGTTTGTTGTCGTGACAGAATGCTGAGAGTCTTTTAAGATCCTCTTGAAATTTTAGACAATCCTCGATGGTTTTGATAGTCTTAAAAACTTTTAGATCATCAGCATACATGAGAAACTTTGTGTTTTTGAAGCATTTCTTAATGTCATTTATATAAAGAATAAATAAAAGCGGTCCCAGGATGGAACCCTGTGGAACACCGGATGTTATCACCACAGAACGACTCTGGTATCCATTAACGACAACCCTCTGAGCTCTATTCTCAATATAAGAAGAGAACCAGCGAAGCAAATTTCCCCGAATGCCATTAAATGCAATTTTACTAAGTAAAATTTCGTGATCTACCTTGTCAAAGGCCTTCTTGAAATCAGTGTAAACTGCATCAACCTGCAGGCGCGTGTCAAGATTTTCAAAAAGAAAGTTTGTGAAAATCAATAGATTTGATAGAGTCGATCTCTGTTTAACAAAGCCATGCTGTTCAGGGATGATAAGGTTATGCAAGATAGGGTAAACTTCATTATGCACAAGTCTTTCAAAAACCTTTGACAAGGTCGACAAAATGGAGATGGGTCGATATTGTTCAACATCATGTTTAGAGCCACCTTTGTGCACAGGCGTAATGTTAGCAATTTTCCATATTTCAGGAAATACACCCTCGCTCAGACACTTGTTGTAAATTATATATAATGGTTTATAGATACTACCAGCAGTGGAGTTAAAAAAGATGGCAGGATAGCCATCTGGGCCAGCTCCCTTCGAAGGATCGAGTTGTTTCAACTCTGAGAGTATTTTAGATTCCTCAATATGTAGGTCACCAACAAAATCGGCCTTCGGGTCACAGTGTGTTGGCGGGGTCCACGATGACAGAGAGGGAGATTTGGGTTCAAAAACCGATAAAAAGAAATCTGAAAACATGTTGCAAATCTCTTCCGGAGCACTTGACTTTAGATTTTGGTATTGCATCGTAGAGGGCAAACCTGATTTGTTTTTGCGATTTGATATATAAGTCCAAAAATATTTTATATTACAAGTAATATTACCCTCCACAGTTTTCATATAAGTAGCATAACACCTCTTACATGCCTCTTTAAACTTTGAACGATATTCTGAATACAGGTCTATAGATAATCTTTGATATTCATAAATTTTTTCCATTTTATCCAAAAGCGCTGTTTCTTTTTGAAGATCTTAATAATATGGGGAGAAAACCAAATAGGAAAATCAGGTGCCCGAGATCTAACCTGAGGGATATTAGGCGTAATTATGTCATGTAACATCTCATAAAAAGTTTTCACAGCTTCCTCAGCTGGGAGAGGGTCAAGCAAATTTTGACCAATCAACTTCATCAATACACTTATTAATGATATCGTACTTAGCTTTACGAAAAATAGGTTTCTTCAAAGGTTTCCTTTCCAGGTTATGCGTGGATATATATATAGGTGATATCAATAGCAATTTAATTGCAGTAGCATCTATTCAGTATCCACGTGCCCTGCCTGCCATGTAAAGTGACACTCTTCGAGCGTGTGCGTTTTTATAGCTCACATTACCACGTAGATAAAACTGAAGAAAGCTAAAAAAAAAACGTGTGCATCTGGATTGGGGGCCTATTTTTTTAATCCTTGCGAAACGAAATAAGACTTATAGGGAAATTAGTTAAAAATAGTAAAAACTTACAGCAAAGGGCCATGAATTTCTTAAACGTTAAACTCATTTCGACAATTTTGAATTCTGTAAGCACCGTGCAATTCAACTATCGATGTTATAATGCGCGCAGCTCTACGGCAAGCCGCCATCTGTGTGCCAGACTCACAATAGGTATGCACGCTTTTTTCGTAGGTATTTCATGTCTATTCATTTTTCCTTAGTCTGAGGTATTTCTCGTCCATATTATAGAAGGTCATTGAAATTTACAAACATACAGATGTCAAGTAAACGTCAGACGGCAACGTAGTAATTGCCATGTATAGATATAATATATCACTACTAATTGTTACAAATTCCATTTTTTTTTTGTTAAACATCTTGTGTTTGCATGGTAAAATAACTATAATTTTCATTAATATGCATACAGTAATAATGGTAATTCATTTTAAAGATATAATTCCAAAGAACTTTAAAACTAGGTGTTATTACAACAACAGCCAGGTCGAAAAAATTACCATTGAAATAAACATTTTTAATCTGACACACAGAAGAAAGGGACACAGTCTACATTAGGTTCAACGACAAACGAAACAGCGCCATCTTCATTTCTTAACCGTGAAACCATTACATAGTTTTCTCTAGGTCGCAATAGATGTCTCTGTAATATCATTTATAAACATTTTTAATTTTAACATTTTAGGTTAATATCAATATAATCAACTTTAAATATAACAATATTGTCATGATTATCAATAAAATCTATTTTATATATAATGGCAATATTATTGCAACACTGCCATTATGTCTATTTGTCTCAACATCTGACAACACAGCACAAATATGAAAAATGGTCGCCGTCATTTTAAGTGTAAATCCTAGATTATGAGATTATTTATTCGATAAAAACGTTGAGTTAAAATTACTCCTCCGTTTCGTTACGAAGATAATTATCCAGAAACTTGTTTTGTTTACTTACTACGCGATATAGACGCTATTTTGTGTTGTGTCTGAGTGAATGTTCCGTTGCATATTCGGATGTGAAGGCAATGGTAAGTATTTTATAAATTATTATACTATTTTAAATTTACAAGCTATAAAAGTACAAACCCGCCCTCCTTGCTCCTTTTATGTACTTTTATAATTAATTTGACAATGGAACTTGGGGACTAAGTTAAAACAAATAAGTTTCATATTACTCGATTATAAAGTCCTATATCTCAAAAGGAAAAAAAAAAACATTTAGTTGTGGTCTGTTAGTCGTCTGTTATAATTATACTTCTTATTGCGATACTTTTTTGTAATGTACCAAAGTTTTAAGGTATGTACTACTCATATATGGATCAGCATGAGCCACAAAAAATCGCACTTTTCGCTAATATTTCATTAACATTATACTTTTGAAGGATGTATAGATGTTTGTTACTCAATCATTACAGAACACATGATTGGATCTGGGTGAAATTGTGTACCAGAATACTTTATAATAATTAATAATAATTCAGCATATTCCATTCCCACTGCACGGACACAGGCCTCCTCTCTATTAGAGGGATACTTTATAGTCTAGAATAACATACAGGCTACTTTTTATCCTGGTATAAAATTCTCGTGGAATATTTTTTTTTAATTCGACAGTCCTGTTGGTCTAGTGGTCAGTGGCCCTGACTGCTATGCGCAAGGTCGTGAGTTCGATTCCCACCCAGGACAAATTTTTGTGTGATGAGCACAATCATTTGTTCTTTGTCTGGGTGTAATTTAACTATAAATTGTATGTATTTAGAAATATATATGTATGTTTATCAGTTGTCTAGTACTCATAGCACAAGCTCTGCTTAGTTTGGAATATTATGTTATATATTATTATTATTAAAATTCCATGCAGGTAAAGCCTCTGGCAAAAGTTAGTTTTTCAATAAAATAATCATAGATTTTGTTTCTTTCAGACTCACTGCATAACAAATTTCCTGACCGTTATAAAACTTGGGTTGGTATTGTTGGTGGAAAGCCTGAGACTATCTGACTTGGACTTTTTTTATGAAGATGTGGATATGTCATAAGCATTTTACTGACGATAAAAAAATCGCTGTAATCGCCTAAATGCATTTGCCCGGTAAGTTTAACTCTTTCCAACTACGTAGATAAAAATATTAGGTACATATAAACCATATTAATTAAAATTACATTTTCATTATATTCTTGTTTGTATAATGGTGCCTTGTTTATGTTTATTTAGTACTAGCTTTTTGCTCCACTGTTTCATCCGCTTTCCTGTGGAACACTACTGATCTGTATTTGTAGCTGTGTGATGTTTTATAGCCTATCTTACTTTCTGATAAAATAGATTAATGTTAGTGACAGATTTATAAAATTGGGTCAGTTGTTTTTGAGTTTACATTACTGAAAAATCTTTCTTCATAATAATTATCAGCATACATTAATCCACATTTTTATTCCATTATAGGCACATCCAGAGTTCAGCAGCCTGTTGGTACCAGTGATAGTCAACCTGCTGCTTGCCTTACTGTTGGTTTAGGTAAATATTAAATTTTGATAATCTTACTTTTCTATGTTACACCACAGCTCCAGAATGCAAAGACAAAAGTAGGAACGGGATGACCTAAATAGATTTTATAGTATTATTTTGTTATATTTCAGAGGAATCTGGATATCTCCTGTTGAAGACTACAGTTGTTGCTCGGCCTACTGCTTTTCAACCACCTTCACCTTCTACTGATGTATTAGGTTTGTAATTTAATTTAATTAGTTGTACATAAACTGCTTGGTAACAAATGAATGGATATATGACGTGATTTTTGGAACAATTGTATTAACTATTATGTATTTATATGTACAATTTTATATTTTTCAGGAGATATAGATGTGAATAACAGTGATGCTGTACGTCATGTTTTAGTGGAACATAACTACTGTGCAAACCCTAAACACACAAAAAGAGCTTTTAATGGTAAGCTTGCAATTCATAAGTTTATAACACTTAATACTACAAGCTGGTCTGTCCATTGGTTTGGCTATAAAAAATTGCAATTTGTTTTTTTTAATATAAGAATAGAGAGCAGTGATGGCGAAAACAATGATGGCCCTGTGGTAACAGCCTCGACTTACGAGTTGTATGTCGTGGTTTCGAACCCAGCCAGGCGCATTACTTTTTGTCATTTATTTCATCACCACAGCTCTCAAAAATGGTGAAGGAAAACATCGTGAGGAAACTGGCATGATCTAGAACTAAAAATTCGAAGACATGCGACATCTACCAACCCACACTGAGCCAGCGTGGTGGATTGTAGCCTATTCCCTCTCACAGAGAGGAGACCCGTATCTCAGACATGGGACATTAAAAGGCTGATTATGATGATGAAATAGTTTTGAATCATTTATTCTAAAATAAATAAATAATTCAAAAAATAAATCATTAATTCTAAATTAAAAAAGACATAACAAGCCACTTACATGAGAACATAAAATAAAATGTAAATTTAAATTAATAAAGTATAGCCGTTATTTTGTTATATGTTCCCGCTAAAAATATTTTATCGAAAAACACGTAGTATCAGATGTCTCTTTCCTTTCAATCCAGTGTCAAAATGTTTTAACCCTGCACTTATCTGTATATTTCCTAAAATGTTACGATTCACTTTGTCTTTAACATAATAAGACTTTCGTGTCTGTACGATATAATAATAACCATATAGGTAATTGTGTTTGTTTCTGCATTTTCAGTTACTTCTGGAACATCCTTCCACAGCATATTGAATGCTTTACGACCATTCCAGAAGAAAGTCAACTATCTGCAAAGGGAGATCAGTATTTGCGCAAAAGGGGCCAATTCTGTGCCTCCGGTGAAAACTGATTCAACTTAAGTTATATCAAAATTGATTTTTAAATGCACTTACTTGTATCAGAAAAAAAAATCTCTACATTTCTGTTTAATCGACATTTTAATACGATTCATATTTCCAGAGATAGTATGATACAAGTAGGCCAAAAAAATATATATTAATAGTTAATGACGTGTAAAATAATTTAACTCCACATAAATCGTTGAGTATATTTAAATAGTTAGATATGTTCATCAATACGTTTATAAACTTTACCTTCAATAAATGTGATTAGATATAAATTCAGTTAAATTGTTTTACACAAATATATTGTTCGTATTTTACTAGTACAGTCGGCCAAGAAAGTGGTGTACCACCCTAAGGTTGAATATCGCTTGCAGATTCATAGGTGATAAAGATTAGTTTCGCTTGCAGATCGATCTGACAACTTCTATTGCTGTCTTTATCTGATTATTGATAACGACTATTACTGTTTGTAACGTGACAGCTGTTCTTAGTTTGAACTTGATGGAACCAATGACGTCGTAAAATCAACGGCGGGGGGCTGTAGATTTTGATGACAAAATTGTATCTACAAATTCAGAATTGTAATCAACAAGTTACATAAAATTGTAAAGGCACAAGGCGAGTCCACAAACCTACAATTTCTGTTAACTTGTAATTACAATATCAATAAAAAACAAGCTAAAAATAGATTTATCCTTTTATTAAATTTCTACAATCAATTTTAAAATACTTATAACAAACAAAAACATAGCATATATAGTAATATTTAGAAGATATTGAAAATTTTTAAAAATTAGAAACGGGTGTAACCGCCGTTGGCCTCTATAACCTCTAAAAGACGAGACCTCATTGAACCAACAAGCCGTGAGCAAATATCGGTTCCCCGCATTTCCTCCCAGATATAATTACAGTGACTAATAAGAGCTTGTTTGGTTCTTTCATTTTGATGCGACCATCGTTGGACCATAAGGCCCCAAAGATTTTCTATCGGGTTGAGGTCCGGCGATCTTGAGGGCCACTGAATTACCCTTACGTCAGTGTGTGAACGAAACCAGGCTCTTACGATCCTCGCATTATGAATTGAACAATTATCTTGAACAAAATCAAATTGTGGCACTTCGTTCTCCGGGTAAACATTACGGACTGTCGGTAGCATTGCATTCTGAAGCACGTCGATATAATTTACAGCCGTCGCTCGAGGAGGTAGAGAACACAATTCTCCTACACCATCCGTACTCATCCAGCCCCAAATATTTACGGAAATTCGACCTGATTCTCTATTTGGGATTACATGATCATCTTTATACCGTGTTGAATTATATCGCCAAAGGTGAAGACGTCCATGCTGACTGGATTTAAACGTTTTTTCATCACAAAACACTGTATTAGACCAATCAAACTCTAAGTGCTCTCTGGCGAAGTTCAGACGAGCAAGTCTGTGAGCATCCGTCAAATATATTTTCTTGGCGTAATGCCTGTGGTGCAACCCCATGTAATGTAGATGATTCCTTATTGTTTGGGCAGTCACATCGAACATCTCCGCAAAATGTTTTGTGGGCTTAAAACCATTGATTTCATATTCCCGTCTCATGAATTCTCTATCGTTATTGGAGAGTGCAGGCCGGCGACCACTTCTTCTGTGATCCAACAAACTTCCCTCCTCTCCTTCATGACGAATCCAAAAGCGGACAGAACGCCTCGATATATTCAAATTCCGGGATATCGCACTGATACTGCTTCCCTCATTAAATTGGGCAATTATTTGTGCTCTTTCGGCAATGGTCAAGTTGGCAGGCATTGAGATGATTTTATATGCAGTTGATTGAAAAATAACACGGAAAATATATCGATTTTTTGCATATATTTGACAAAATGTCAATTGTTAGTTTTCTTTTTCAAATGGAATTCGGTTGTCTAAATAGTTTTTATTACTTTTGTTTGGAAACATTTCAATTGCTTTGTAGAAACTAATGTCCTTTTCATTTATACTAAAGGTTAAAATGTCATGTACTTATATGTGACATATGACGTATGAATACTAAATACATAGGTTTACGTCATGATAATGTTGTCTCTTTCAGTAATATCTTTTTATAACGAACCTTGTTGTAATTTTCGATGACCGGGAAACTAAATCAAAACTGGTACACCACTTTCTTGGCCGACCGTACAACTGCAGATATATCAGTCAATACAGAGACAAAAGTAAAAAAAATGTTTATGTAAAATGATACTGAAGTTGTAATATTATACACGTAGATAGTACTCGAAATACGGCATAAAAAATGTGTACAGTGATACTTTTTATAACTAGGGTGGTTGCGCGGGCATAGGGGGTGGCATTCGCGAGGGATATGCGAGCCGCGCGGGGTGACTAGTGGAAAAGCTTTTGGATGGAGAGCATGCACGCGCCTACGTAGTGGATAGCTATGGCTCACAACATACGTATTACATGTATCATTTTACACAAATTATAAGTTGTTATTGTAAATAATGTTTTATTAAGTTATTATATCATCAACACCAAACTACCGTTCTAGTTAAATCATTTTACACAATGCATTATAATAACTTTAAGGAATGTATCTGATAAAAAAACTAACTTAAATAGTTTTTAATATCTGATTTTGATCGTTACTATTTTATAGAACGTAGATATTTTTATTTTTTGATCGATTTTCGGAACGTATATATTATTTTATGGTGACTGGCTGATAATAATGAGGAAGTAGTGTGTCATAGCAAGCTTCTTTCACACAGTTCAATTCCCCAAAATGATGTAGTATTTTACCAAGAGACCATGAGAAATTTTGATAGTAGTGACTCTAGGACCTACTACCATAAGCAGAACAAGTTACCTACCCAAAACATGGGAGTCTTTAAGTCAAGAGTGAATAGGTTACTTCTAGGCAAGCGTGCTCCATCTTCGACCACATCATCACTTACCATCAGGTGAGATGGTGGTCAAACGCAAGTATATTATCAATAAAAAAAAACATCGCGATTTATTAAAAGTTGACTCAGCCTCCAACGTGTATTGAAATCAGTTTTACTAGATTCATCGAATGCAATCTAGTAAATCTGATTCTATAGCTGAAAATAATGTGCGTTGAGAAAATAATGATAAAGTTTTAGTACTATACCTACCTTCCTCTGAGGAATCAAACCAATATCCAGAGTTTATGTTTGGTTTGTGTTTTGGAATGCTGTCATACCAAAACACAAACTATGATTTTGACATTTCTAGAAAAGGTAGAGTTAAAAGAAATATCAGGTTTGCTAACTTAGAACGAAGAAGGAAGTATTAGCAGATCATTTGATTAAATAGAGTGGCCCATCTTTTATTTCAATTTAAAAGAAGAATGATCTGTTTTCAATATTACTATATTATGTTAATGTAATAATACTTAATATCATGAGTTTTATCAGAACTTGAAGACTAAGGCTGATATCAGAAACATTGATCCTGATTTCTATTCCTGTGACGAAGAAAATAATCTGTATACCTAGTACTTTTTATAGATTTTTATTTTTATTATTATATTTACTTCAACATGTTTTTCATTAGGAAACATTGTGTAACATTATAAAAAATGATGAATGACTACCTCATCTTGCTCAATATTCATTAGTTTTAAAAACGTTTACAAATTTTGATAAATTTTGATATAGGGACCTACCAGTAGGTAAGTCCCTATATCAAAATTAACGCTTTAATATCACAATACCAGTAGGTATTGTGATATTAAACATATCACAATACCGGTGGGTATTGTGATATTAAAGCGTGATGTCATTTAATTTCTAAAATTATTTAAAAAAAGTCGTGGGCCTTATTTTAAAAAGACGTCGTTTGAGACTGGTCTTTAGTTAAATGCTATTTCAGTAATATTTAAAAGTGGTACTTGTAAATGTATAACATTTCATTTCCTGAACACTGTAATGTCATTCACTGAATACTGTAATGCTAATTAAGAAGAGAAGCATTTTAAATGATTTTTTTTTTAATTTAAGTTATTTTTATCATAAATATGTGCGTTTTATTTTATAAATAGAGAGTTTAAAATAAAATTAGTTACAAATATCACTTTAAATGAAAATGTTAAATATATAACTTTAGTTATAGCATTATACATAAAAAATAATATCGTGATAAGTGATATTTCTCAATAAATATTAAATTAGGTAAACTTTAAACTGATTTCTGACAAAAAGTTATATTAGATTTGTTCAACAACATTTTTCTGGCATCCTAAATGTAGTGTAAACTAATACTAAAATAATATTAATACTAAAACATAGTTTATGATAGCAGTCTTCACGAGAACTGGATGTGTGGTGTAAGTTGATATAACTTAATATACATTAGTTTACACAGCCATATTATTGGTGCACTTTGATCAGAATCAGAATCATTTATTCGTAAACATATGTGATAATTATATACAAGATCTTAAAAAATTAGGTATTGCGCTATGTTTTGTCTATTGACATACAAATTATTATGAAAAAAGTATTATAATACTATTAAATTAAAATATAAATTCGTCACAATATTTCTATGCAAGCAAGTAAAATTTTAAAATCCTACTCCTACTAATATTATAAATGTGAAAGTTTGTGAGGATGGATGGATGTTTGTTACTCTTTCACGTAAAAACTACTGAACGGATCTCAATGAAATTTGGTGAGTAGATAGTAGGCATCCTGGAATAACACATAGGCTACTTTTTATCCCAGAATTCCCACGGGATCGGGAAAAACCTCCCACGCGAACGAAGTCGCGGGCAAAAGCTAGTTGATAATAAATTTCATTTCATGTCAAAACGTATAGTCAATTTAGAACATTAATATTAAAAATAAAATACGTAAAAAAAAGATATATTAAAAATGTCAAGTATAGGTAAAAATGTCAATATTGTAAAGTTACAGAGATTTGTCATTAAGAAATTCACCTAGAGTGTAATAACATTTTTCTAGTAGTAACCGATTAAGCGTTTTTTAAACTTCTGCACTGGCATACATTTTATTTCATCGGGTATTTTATTATATATTTGCGGTGCTTTACCAAAGAAGCTTTTCCTCATAAGAGAAGTTTTACATTTCACAAGGCATAAATCATTAGTATACTGAGCACGCATGGGTGTTTTCTTTACTGTACATAGTTTCTTGAATAAATGTGGATTCATTTTTACAAATAATGCAATTTCTAGGATGTATAAAACCGGTAGAGGTAATATTTTTAACTTTTTAAATAAGGAATGCAATTATCTGTTGTTTTTAAATGTTTTGATGTAGTTGACAGTTTTTCCATAATATTTTCTTGATTTTCTAATGAAATGTTACAAAATCCTGTAATAATAAAAAACGATGCAACTTGTATTTAACATTAAGTTTCCTGTAAAAGTATCGATAATAGTCTTTTTATATGCAATAGAAAATAAATAAAACTTTAAATTGCTCAACTGAAAAGTTGTCATTTTGAAGTTGTATCAGTTTTCACTGGAGGCACAGAATTGTACAAGGATCGACTGGCTAATGCAGAGAAGCTATCACAAAATATTGCGTTTAAGCGAGTAGTAGAACATGTGTCTAAACCAGCTAAATTATTCGTGTATATGCAAAACTAGAAAATAAAGAAAATTTAATTTCATTACATACAGTTGTTTTAATAAAAATCCAATTTTTAAATTAACCCTGTATTTATTTACCAGTGCCGAACAATTTTGTTTTAACTATCTTGTGAATATTCAATTGCCAAAATGTTAGTAATTATAAAAGATTCACAAGAAAGTTAGAACAAAATTGTTGGGTACTGGATAAGGCTCAATCTATACTGACTATAGATATGTATATAGCTATACGTGAATATATATGTATGTAGCTATACGTGTATATATATGTATGTAGCTATACGTGTATATATATGCATGTAGCTATACGTGTATATATATCATTAGTTCAGGGTTAAGAAATAGAGATGGCGCTTCAAATTTGGACTGACAGATTTCCCGAGAGTGGGCTCTCTATATCCGTAGTATTATAGTACTCTATGGACACAGTCCTCACACGCACTGTCTCGTTCGGAACGAATAGGTCCTTCAGTTTTATGCGTGCAAGTTTATACTCTATTGTTTAACAGCTAAGAAAGACTTTCTGTATTCTTTGAATCATTCGTAAGCAATCCAGTTAGTAAGTAGAAGATCCTTGGGATGTACCTATTAAAGGTCATAATTTGTTGTTTTGTTTCTAAATCAGTGTTGCCAACTTAGTGGATTTTCCACTAAAACTGGTGGTTTCGACCCCCCTTTTAGTGGCGAAATATTGCTTTTAGTGGCTGGTGGTTTTTTCTAGTGGTCAAGTAGAATTTAGTTTCAATTACTGAAAGTGTTATTACTCAACTACTAAGCCACTAAAACTTTACGAAATATATTATTTTTACTTCATTAATGTACTTAATTTACTTTTACTGCGTAGGCACAATAAAAGTGCAGAACTTATGGCAAGAGTTGATCTATGGCGACAAATTCATTTGCAGAAATGAAACGAGAGCGAAGATACAAAAAAAAAAATTGGAATGAACTATTGCATTTCAAAGATGCTCAAGGGGAATCTAGATTTGAGGAATTAGCGACTTTTGCGATTACTCTCTAAATACTACCTAATTCTAATGCCGATGTTGAGAGACTATTTAGCAGTATGAATGTAATAAAAAAACAAGCAGAAGAACAGAATGCAGTTGAATATTTTAACTGCAATATTAAAAACACTCTGTGGTTTAAGATTGGAAGAAAAATGCTGCAATGATTATGAAATTCCAATAAAAGTTATAAAACAAATTGGTAGCAAAGTATCATATAAATGTGAAACCGACGATGATGGTATAGACAAAAGTTCTTGTATGTTGATTTACTGACTTCGAGTATCGAATATATATTTAAACAATTAATTACAACAAATATACAAAATTATGTACTAAAATACAAACTACAATAAAGCATCAAAAAATTCATCCTCAACGCTGTCGGCTGGCAACGTACCCAAGATACTGGCGGCATTGCTTCGTTGTATGGCAAATATATATTTTACTGACTTAAAATATTTTATTACGTCATATTAAAGAACATTTTTTACTAATACAAGTAATAATAAATAAATACTGTTTCTTTCGTAAAAACTAAAAAAATAGTGTAAATTTTAGCGATTTTTAGAGTAGGGCCGATTTTTGTTAGTGGTTTTCTGGTGGTTTTATAAGTTGGATCTGGTGGAGAGCTAGTTGAACTGTTGGCAACACTGTTCTAAATAATGGCAGAAGCTCCGCTAGGAGTATATGTCTCCTTTAGGCAATGACCTTCTATAATATGGACGAGAAATACCTACAAAATACGCGTGCATACCTACTGTCAACTGCGGCCAAAAGATGGCTGCCATTGCTAGGGAAGCACATAAGTAATCAAAACCAAAAAGTATCGATATCGATACCAGAGTTTCTAACATTTCTTCGGGTTCATTGGTTACTTATGTAACAATACTTTTAAACTTTGGATAATTAGATTATACTTTTGGAATAACTGTAA
This sequence comes from Tholera decimalis, assembly GCA_943138885.2. Taxonomy (NCBI): domain Eukaryota; kingdom Metazoa; phylum Arthropoda; class Insecta; order Lepidoptera; family Noctuidae; genus Tholera; species Tholera decimalis. The sequence goes on from OW964558.2 coordinate 16,695,317, forward strand.
CAAGTCCTTTAGTTATTTTCCTGAATTTTTAAAATTATAGTGCATTACATTCATATTAACATACAAGGGGTTAGAAGCACTGTTGGTTGGGCTACATTTTATGAGTGACTGACTGACTTTGTTTTTTTCTTGTGAGTGACTTTCTTGAAGGACAACCATTGACATATATATTACTGCGTACTATTATATAAATCAATGAGGACTACTGAGGTTTTTTTGCGATTTCAGGGTTTGTTTCACATTTAAAGTTGTTCATAAAGATCACTCTGACCCGCTTTTGGCTTAGTATCGAACTAACTGTCATTTGTAAATCTTTGACAGTCGTTTTTAGTCAGTGGCCCGAGTCTGATTAATACGATACCCTTGGTAACTGGTTGCCTTACCAAGGGTATTACCCAGTACTATGGAGGTCAGATAGGCAGTCTCAGGCATTTAAAATATTGGTATTCAGCTGCATCAGTTGATAGACTGGAATCTTACCCTAATATATAGTTTGAAAAAGGTTAGGCAAATAATGATATTATAGGGCCGAAACTGCGTAAAGAGCGTGTGTCGTGTGTTTCGGAAACCGGATTATTACCTGCAAAGTGTCACTAGTTCAACTTTAACGGTGTACATGTCGTCGAGTCGAACGAAAACTTAATATTTATTACGTAGCAAAAAGGGGGCGCGGGGTCTGATTCGCCGCGACGTGCGGGTTCCCGCAACGGAGCACTTTTGTATGGGACCACGTGGGCGATCGCTTTACGTAGTTTCGGCCCATAGAGATATTTGTTTACAACAATAATAAATATTGTAGAAATATACTAAATCTGAGGTTATTACAAGAAATAAAACAACAAAGTATTTTGAAAAATGTACCTTTATTCACCATAATAAATCACCAGGTCAAAGTAAAATGCTGAATTTTATTTAGATAATTATTAGGCACTTTTGAAAGTCAAAACCGTTACTAATCATTGTAAACTGCCCATTCAAATTGAGCTTAATTTTATAGAAACTAAAAGTGGCCTTGAAATTTATTTATGACCCAGATGTGCTCGGTAACGCATTCTCAGAAGTAAACGATTCGGGTTAAATCTGAAAAAGCAAATTAAAAGAGAAGTTAAAGTTAAAGATATATGCAAATGTTAGTTGTATGTAACAACACTTTTCGAACGACAAATTAAAGTTTATTTTATTTACTTTTTACATATCTGATCTAGGTGTTTCACTGGTAAGGGTGGTTGAGTCATCATGGAGAACGCCTGTTCGACATTTATGATTTCACGCAGAACCATCCCGTGTGTTTTTTTTTAACACTGAAATTATTTTTTATATCTTGAATAATCTCATCTTTTTTATCACTAGCGCTAAACATAACAGTATGAACAGGTATTTAATAATATTAAAATTGAGAAACATTAATACTAAAGTATTGGATGAACCGACAGGTTCGTAGGGAAATTTAAACAATATGAAGTTAATTATTTGTTTTAACTTACTACGGGTGGATTGACGGTACTGCATCATCACGCTGTCACGCAGCCTTATTACATCAAGGGTTTTATTGAAGATTGATTCTGCAGTGTAATGAACAGACACGTGGTACTTTAAGTCCAGGTTTGATATTTTCCATCCCAATGACTTCAAGCCACTTCTGGCGCAGCACTTCATTTTTAGGGAACCTGTGCAAATAAAAAACATACAAAATGATTTCAGTTTGATGCAGTTCATGGAACATATCAGAGACTGAACTAAATAACCACCAACTACTGCATGACGAAGTGACATTGTTGTGTTTTAGTACTATCGCTATTTTTATTTCTATTGTTAGTTTTATTTTCAAAACCATCTCTTCAAGCTCTTCATTTTGAAACCCTACTCTACTGATCTCTACAATGTACAAACTAAAAAAAAATGTTAGTTTTTATCGATAGCTTATTAAATAAAAGACATCACTATTTTGAATTGTCATTTGTATTGTAAACAAAACATGATATAAATTTAGCAAATAGAGTTAAATATCAGATATAATTGGTATGTACATTTGGGAGCTTTTATTCTATAAATAAAACAAGCATACTTATACAAAAAAATAACAGCATGATAAAGTTTTTCTTAAAATACGGTTACTAACCTGTGCATGGTCAAATGAGGTTGATTGTGGTTTTTCCTTGCACCACACAGAATTATTGAACAAGTAGGCATATTCAATTTGCACCACTAGACACTCACAGCACAAAAAAATTTAGTAAGGAGCGTTTTTATTCCTAAAAATCACAATCCAAATCCAATGTTGTTGTTCATTTGACAGCTGATGTACCACAAAACCACGCGTCCAAAAGATGGCGGATGGCACGCGAGGTAGGTACTTTGACGGAAATGTTAAAATGTTGCCAGGCAGAGAATAAACAAATAGCATGACGTCTCTTTCTTCAAATGAGATTACTCATTGGTTAAAAAGAGACAAAGTGTAGTTTCATATTTCTGTATCGATTCAATAGATATTTGTATAAGCAAGTAAGATATAGACAATTACAGCGTCTCTATATTATTTCTATACTCTAAGCCTTTAGGAGTATATGTTCTGTGGTATATGTGTTCTGTGGGCAGAATAGTCGACCGCGGCTCAGTTGCCAAAGAAGAGTAGAAAAAATAAAAAAAATATAAATTAATATTCGAAGTCCATAATAACATAAAATATACTGTAAACACATTTTATTTCTAAAAGTTGTTCTATTATGGGGCTTTTTGAGATCCCACAGATATCTTTTCTATTATTAATTTTGTTTTGTGAATCCATAGGAAGTAAAAAAATAACTTCTCGCAATTTTAGTGGGGCCAATAAACTGACGGAATGTCGCCGCTGTAAGATACTAACGGATTCTTTTAATCACTGGCTTGACCAAACTTCCAGAGGAAAATATGAAGGTGGAGATGCAGCTTGGGAAGAAGCTAAATTAAAATCATATTCACGTAGCGAGATACGTTTAGTCGAAATACAAGAAGGTTTATGTTCAGAGCTGAGTGTACATCAAGATGCATGTTATTCCATTGCAGAAGAATCAGAGCAAGTTCTAGAAAAGTGGTGGTTCAATAAAGATTCAGTTTCTTTAGATTTGTATACATGGCTGTGCATTGAGACTCTTCAACATTGTTGTCCTGTTAATCAATATGGCGACACATGCACAGCTTGTCCTCAGGATGTCAACAGTAAAGTTTGTTCAGGACATGGCCAATGTGATGGTGCTGGCACACGCAAGGGAAATGGTACATGCATCTGTAAAAAAGGTTACATAGGAAGACTATGTGATGAATGTGCTAACGATTATTATAAAACAAGTGCTGGCTCCTGTAAAGTATGCCACAAGGCTTGCGATGGGTGTAGTGGTGATGGTGCAGATGCTTGCAAGGCTTGCAACTTTGGTTGGCAATTACAGTCTGGTATCTGTGTAGATATAGATGAATGTGTGTCAACTGTTTGTGGAGTTCATAAATTTTGTAGTAATACAGAAGGCTCCTACAGTTGTAATGAATGTGATATGTCATGCCTAACATGTATAGGAGATGGATCGTCTAACTGTACATCTTGCGACTCAACTAATGTGCTATGGTTTGGCATGTGCATTGACAATGAACTAAAACAAAATGTTTTAGCTAATACTTATAAAAGAATAGCATTGTATGTTGGTTTGCTTATTGTAACATTATACATTTACCATACCTCAAGATCAGTAGCTTCTATTGTAATACTAATTATTGCAGTACTGATGTATTTTTCTGAGAGAAACTTGAGAATGAGTACAATAGATGTTCTTTTACAAACATTACATGTAAACCTAAGTTAAATATAATTGTTTTGTATGTATCTGTGCTAACTTGTTCAGAATACATTGTTCAAAACTAGGTATGTATTATTCAAGTTTAACAAAACACTCACTTTTGATTTGACCTTTTTTTATATCTATTCATATTAACTGATGTATATTATGTAAATAACCTGATGATAAAAGAATGTGTGATAATGTGTAATTAAGATTAATTTATAGCTTAACTGATTCGTTGTGGATGGCACGTCTCCCATGCCATCATTCTTTTTTGCATGTGGCGTTAGGCATGGCAGCCGTGTCATCATGAAATCGAATATGAACGCTGTTTCAATATAGCTAGATTCAACCCTAATGCCACGACTGATAGTTGCAATCACTTCACACAACATTCCTGACCGTCCGTCCACGTTAGATTTCGAATGTAAACTAAAAACATTCAGGCCTAAAACATACATAAATATGGTCAAAATACTGTTTTACACATGGCTGAAAACACGGAAGGCGAGTCTTCTAATCGTATGGCGTTTGGCACGGCAGCCGTGTCACGTTATTTTTGTTCAGCGCCACAGCTATAAGATTGACAAATTGGACATTGCAACAAATCGGTTAATAACTAATCTATTTATAGGAGCTTCATGTTTCCTTGTAACTTTTGCTGTCTGAATTAAAGAGTGAATAATACAAAAATCTGCATAAAATAAACTGTTTCATAGTTATACAAGCACTTGACTTATATTTTTATTATAAAAATTATATTTTATTTATGAATGCCCGGAATGTCTCCATTATTAAGTGCATAAAATATCTTGAGATTACAAAATATTTTTTTTTATTATAATGCATGTCATAGCGGTGGAAATGTTAATACATTTCCACCGCTGGGACATACTGCAGAAATGATACCACTGACAAATGGATGTAATCAAAGATATATAATAAACTATAAATGTGTTGCCCGCGCTCTGAAATGGCAAGTTTAAATCGAGGCCTGTTTAGTTACGTACGAACCTGTGTCGCGAACGCGACACTATACATCTTAAGAAAAATGTGTTTTAAAAGAAAATTAGGAAAAAACATGCCATTGTGTGTTTTCAGACGTTGCACTAATTATACTGCTTCCGTGAGAGCCCATAATGTGTCATTTCATAGGTAAATATCAACAGAAATACATTTTATATTTTAATTTTTCAACACGGGTAATGCCGGCTAGCATATGAATGAAGTCAGTCACGTGTATAGTTTTTTTTTTTCGTGGTAAAATCATCAGATGAGTCCTCCCACCCCGGGCAGAGCCGGAGGGACTGTCAGACTTGTACTGACTAAAATCCACGGTGTTCCTTCAATAGCCCTTTACGTTCCGGGGTCACGGTAATGAGACAAGTCCCACGACCCCGGCAGGCTTCGGCCCTCTACAGGGGGGCCTCGTCATCTTGCTGACGCTCTTTGAGGCGCGCGTGGAACATAACGCGCCGTCGACCCGGGCATGGTCCATGGTCGGACAGCGAGTTGCCCTTTACTCGCTGTCCGCATGCCCGCACCTACGGTGGCCGGAGATCGTCGGCCGACGTCCGACGCCGTGGGCGTCTACCACTGCGGCTGGGCTAGAGGGAGGACGCTATCCTCTCCTTCACGCGGCCCGCCTCCTCCTTCGATAGTATGACTGCTTCGCAGAAGGAGGCGACCGCTTCCCACTCCGTCTCGCCCCGCAGCATGGCCTCGACCAATGCCGGGCGCGAGAGGTCTCCGCCTATCGCCGCCGTGAGGACACGTCAGTGCTCTGCCCAAGCGGGGCAGTCTTGCACCGTATGCTCTACTGTGTCCTCAGGGCGATCCTCGCAGTGGTGACACCCAGGCGTTTCTTCCTTCCCCATCAGACATAGGTACTTCCCGAAACTTCCGTGTCCGGTGAGGACCTGCGTCATGCGGTAGGTCAGGAGGCCGTGACGCCGATCTAGCCACTCCTCAAAGAGGGGTCTTACCGCCGCAATAGCGGCGTGCCCGGTCACGTGTATAGTTGCAAAACTTCTGAAAAATTCTGAACAATTCCGGAATACTTCTGGGAAAGTTTCTTTAAATCAGAATTATTCAAAATAAATTTAATTAAGATTTCAATTTTTTTTTGCTGAAAAACCGTATTTTGTATCGATCGTTGATCGCCGCCACAGTGGGTCGAAACGATGATTTTAGTGACTTAGGGATCAACTTTGTTTTTTTCCTTTTTTCTTTATGAGGATTGATAGAACTCATTAACCTCAATAATAATTGTTCTGATGCTTTTTTTCCTAAACTTGCTCCTTTAGGTGGAAAAATGCATTTGCAAAAATTCGGTCTCTGGTATCAGTGTATTGGTATTTGTAAAAAGTTCTACATACGTAGATTATATTTAGGATTAGAAAACCCTTGCCATATCGTTTGTTATCATCCAAAGAAGCCGTGCACTTGGTATGTGTATACCCTTTAAATTACACGTTGTATACACGAGTCATTTTTGTTGTGACCAAGTGTTAGACCTGTGTGCATTCTAAACAATTAAAAATTTTAAAATTTTGTATGCTGTTTATAGCGCATTAAAATGCCTTCATGCGCGTTGAAGTGGTGTGGAAAACATTCCCAGTATTCATCAGTAATGAAATACTAAGTACGAAAATTATTTATTATTTAATCAGATTATAAGCCACCGCAAAGGTTTATTTAAAATGGTGATTTGGGTGATCAAGGACACAAATAAATCGCACGTTGATGTCTTTTGGAAAAGTCTCTTTCTGTCATGAAGAAATTCTAATTTTTTTATCCCTTTCTTTCCCTTTGTATTTTTATCGTAAAAATCTGTGCTGTTACCTTTAACAGCTGAATACGATATCGATAATTATAAAATTAAACTTAAGTATTTCTTTTTTAATTCAATTCAGATGGTTGTCATAAAATACCTATCTACATTAACCGACTTAAAAAAAGAAGGAAGTCCTAATATTTTTTCTTCTGTGTGACATGCATGTTTTCATTTTAGATTTCCTTTTTTATTGATATAATGAGAAAAGGCAAATCGTGAATATAAGATACCTATATTCAATCTTAGGCTTCAAATAGTATGACGGACTCTAATATTAATTAACTTGGGCCTTCGCATTACATAATCGCTCTCGTAGTTACTTTGTTCTGGGGTTGCAGTAATGTTCTAACGAGATATCGCGGCCCCGGAACTTAAGGGCAGCTGAAGGAACAGGGTGGGTTTTTAGTCGGTAAAAGTCTGATTCTGATATTCCCTTCCGCTTTACCCAGAGTGGGAGAAGTCATTAGATAAATCATCTAATGACTCACCACCGAAAAAAATTATAATTACAGAGTGCCTGCTGAAGCTACAGTTGTTGATACACAACTGATTTTAATGAACATATTTTTATTATGGAATTTTTACTCAGAATTTTTGAACTTTTACAATGTAAAAATCAATTTTATCGATATCGACTACTTCCCCTTAATCAAGTAGACCAATCCCTAACCAGGCATATCTACGCAACTTGACCTTGAACTGACCAATTGCAGCTTAGCATTTCTCTGTCGTCCCCCGGCCCGGACTCCGGGCCCCGGAGTAGTGAGTCGTGTTCTTCCTCTCTAGTGGTAATATACTCTCTGGTTGAAAAGCACATTACGAAAACTGAAAATTTTGTTGTCGCCATATTGTATTACGATTTGAAGCATTTTTTACTTTTAAGGGCCACAAAAACCCGAATTTTACCGGTGTCATTTTGTATGTCTATTTCGAACCCATCATCTTTCATAACTACCTAACAACCCGATAAACTGAATGAGTTTGGTGGTGATAATTAAATGCTTAGAAAAGGTGTATTAAAAATACATTTTATTGCAAAATTTATGTAACTACATTTTAGTGTCATTTATATACAAAAATTAAATACAAAGTTTAGGTATTATAACCAAGTTGTGAAATACTATATAATACAGCTGCTGGTGCAGAGATTTTTTACACAAACTGGAAGGCAACAAGAGCAAAATATTAGAATAGGCCAGGTCGATTTTAATTAAGTGTCCTATACTACACTTAATTAAACAGGTATAACAGCATCATTGCCCCAGTGTTCCCTCAATTGCCTCAGATTACATGTAAAAAATCTCTAATCCATAAACATAAAGTAGGTCGGTAATAACTATAATAGTATAAAGTAATTAAATAGCAAACTTATAATTACTGTAAAACAGACTACAAGGTAACATGTATTTAAACTAAGGTATAAATTACATGTATAATATTAGCAGCGTACTAACATAGACTGCATTTTGTGAAGAAGGTTGAGTTATTATAACTGTCTGTATTCCAGACCAATTATATTAAATATCAACTGAGAGAATATTTAAACGTTACTCTATTATTATCAAGAATAAAAGTTGGCAACAGTTAATTTGGCAATAGCAAGCACAGGTATACATTCTCAGTCTGACAAAACGATATTTCTTAATAGTAATAAAATATAATGACGGGCTGACAAATTAATGTGCATAAGAGTTTATTTGTTCATATTTTAAACTGTGTTTTCCAACGATTTATGAATAATAACCGCTTGATGTTCTTGATATATTTTAAGTGTATGTCATTACTCATTATACAAGTGTAAAAAGACTAAACCCACTGACTAACATCAATCATAATTATTTTAAGTATCAACAAAAGATCTCAACTTAAAGAAATACTTCTAAAGGTAATACAATAACATTGGATGAGTAATGAGTATACTTCTCATTACTTTTCCAATAATATTTTAAATAAAATCATTAAGTTATTTTGTGTGCATCAAACTTATTTGTATCGCGATTGATAAACATTATAGAATGTGTTTAAATGTTCTTACAATACAAAGTAAAGATTTAATATTATAACAGTGTATGTATTTCGTGACAATCACTATAATAAACAAATGAGTATAAGCTACACCTTCAGTCCCAAGGAAAATAAAAAGAAAACATTTGTGAACTGTGATTTATGATGCTTGAAGAAATTATGTGATAAGCAGTGGTCTTTGGTGAAGAATAAACATTGTATTCCAAAATGACAATAATAAAACATGGAGTCACTTAACTAAGTTTCGAATATATTACTCAACAACATAAACTATAGTAAATTAAATGTTAATGTCTCTCAACAAAATAAACACAAATTAATATAAATGAAATTAATATTGTTCTAAGCATTTTTATTTTTGGTAAAATTTCCATTTAAGTACCTACTAATTATAACACCATTCATCTAAGCCTATTTGTGAAATATAACACCTACATTATTTTAACTAGTCATCATATCGATTTTGTGTGACACCTACTGCGGGAAACTTACAAATTACTAGAAAGTGGTGCTGACATAACATAAGCTTCTAAATAATAACATACACGATTACACACACACGACTAGCATGTAAAATGCTACAAGTGGACCGACTGTGTTAGAACGTCTAACGTTTACGTATGTTGTATTCAATATACCTATCAGTGACTCAGAAATAATACAACCCGAGGTAAATACATAAAATGTTTTGTACGTCAGGTCTAAAAGTGATGGTATATGCCAAAAAAAAATGTGATGTTGAGTTTAACTGTTAATCGTTATCCCACTATCCAACAATGGTTTTTTATTTTTCACTTGTCTTTCATTTTGTTCCAAAGTAAATATGCAAGTAATCAATACATGTATATTTTCAGTACCGCACAAAGTCATGAATTCCAATAGTATTAAATACAATAAAAAAAGTTAATACCAAAACGATATCAAAGCTAAAAATAAACACTACTGCTCACAATTTTATTAGTATCAGTCTGCCTCAATATATGCTAATGATTTTATTACCATAAATTATTACATTTATTTCGGTCCCTCTTCATAATACTTGCTTAAAATCAATAATATTCCTGAATAAATCATTACTTCAAGTTCATAAAGCTGAACAAGCCGTGCGGCTCCTGCGCCGGTGTCAGCTGCACACGTCACAACCGCGTTCTTATTTCAAATCAAATAACACCCGCACCTGATAAGGCCGTTATAAGTGTTACTTGCATACATCCACTTCATCATATCAAATACACGCTAATTTTTGTAAATGTTACACCTTCTATGATACACCTATGTATGATCAGTCTGTTGTCGTAATTAATGGAATGTATTCAGTTGAAACAATTGTGTTGATATAAATTATATAAGTAAATTGTTACAATGAAAACGTGATAACTGCATCAATAAGCTGCACTGCTAAGTTTTTAGAAACATATTTTCATTCATTTCATGCATTTCGGGATGTAAACTACTTCATGCATCTCAACAATCTGGAGTGCATTAAACCGGAATATGCATAATAATACTCACGATAACGGAACTCGTTTTTACTTACTATGATTCTTTTTGGAAGATTCAACTTTACTTTTATGTAATCAGTAGACACAGTTAATAAGATACATAAAATCGGGACAAAATATATAGACGGGCCACGAGGTAGTAGTAAGTTATATAGAAATAATAGTATCGAAGTATGTCCAGCAAATGTGCTTTAACTTCTAAAAGGTACAATCCTGAGTTGCAGTGTAATAAAGTTATAGAATCATCATCGCCCCATATGTCTAACCACATTCTTTGATAATTAATTATCTGGTTTTAGAAATGCACAATCAATATTATTGACACCAGAATTAATTTAGGATCTTTTTAATACTCAAAAATGAGTGTCTAGTGACTAGCTCGTGACGGATATGTGAATATGAGCGGTAAAGTTTGCCAGAAAGTTTTCACATATATTGTGTGTTGAGGTTGTCGGCTGCTTAACCGGACTTGCCTGTGGCGGTCTTAATTATAATAATGAAAGCCTCCAGCCAGGGCTTATATTTAACTTACAAATTAGGCGACTACATGCTAAGCACCCCCTGTGGGGTACGGACCTCGGCTTAGGGCTTTGCTTAGGGAGGGCAACTAGGGACATGCTGAATCGGATAATTCTGTGTTGTGTCGCATCGTGACGCCTACTTATGCTGTGTTAGCCACTCAAGAATCGTTAGGATATGATACGTCATATCCTAACGATTCTTGAGTTAGCCACTCATTTCATCACGCATTTGTTCCTGGAACTTGAACTGGAACAAATGCGTTTGGTTGCGTTGGTGGACATGGTCACTAACAGTATCATTAAACCTTAAAACGGCATATTTACGCGTGTATTTATCGTTTCGAGTTTCCGATATTTCAGTACTGTTGCAAACGCCATGATTACGGGCAAACTGAAGTTATTGTAATGTAGGTAGAATTCACATAACTAGCAATCTTGTTAACCCCTCCAATTAAGCTAAATACGCTTGTGTCTGGAGTGAATTCACGGCTATAGCGTAATGGGTGGGGTTCGAACCGGCGCACAGTATATGATTTGCCCAAACTAGAGAGACAAAAGTCCCCAAACCATAATTATAAAACACAGCGTTTTCTTATTATTATTACACATTTGGACGAACCCTACAACTGATAATGCATTCAGAACCAGTTTTTGCGCCGCGGTCTCTTCAATAACAATAGGACAATTGTTACCACATCGAATTCAGGTAGCCGCAGCGCACGATCACCGGTCAGCGCGACCGTGAACGTTGGCGCTTGTGCATGGATTTCTCAGTTTTGTGATATTTCAAGTACTTTTTAGTGATGGATTCTTCAACTCGAGGTATGAGACAAATTGATTTTGATTCACCAAAATATTTTAATAAGCCTTCCATAGCACAACAAAAAAAAAAACATATAAAAGATAAATTCACATGGTCTTAAAGTAGGTAGTCAAGGTGAGTCAAGGCGTGATCGAGCTTTTAAAATATTCTCTTATTATTTAAGTTTGTTAAAAACTTGATTTGGTTATGCGACTTATTGCGATTCTAAATTTCTTACGTTTTTCTTTAAAGGTGCCAGAATTCGACGAAAATCGCTATTTGACTTTTGGCGTTCTACTCCACGCAAAGGCAGATTAGAACAAGTTTTAAAGTTTGTCATGTCAAGATTTGTTAATTTGATCCTCCCACAAGAGCATTGGATTTATTGGAGGAGCAGGAGGAGAAGTATTGAGACCTGACGTAACCGGCTTGAACTATACAATGATTTACAAATGGGGATGTGACGGCTCCTCAGGCCACAGCTTATAAAAACAGCCATTTGAAAATTCCAACGATACAGATGAATATATGTTTGTGATATCGTTGGTGCCACTATGACTTGTGAGAGATAATGATGATACCAATAAAATAATCATATGGGAAAACCCACGCCCATCTTCACCAAGATTCTGCAGAACTATAAAGTTTTTATGTAAAAAAGAAACTGAGTCATTGATAAAACAAGAATGTGAAGCCATTAAGATAAAAATTCGGGAGTTGGTGCTTACTGCTGCACAAATAGATGGAGTTAATATCTCTATAAAACACGAATTGATTTTCTCGATGATAGAAGGCAAAGTATGTAACGTGCTCTCTGAAAATAAGTGTACTCAAACATGTTTCATCTGAAAAGTTACATCCAAAGAGATGAACTCCACAGTAATTGCAAGAGCCTAATGAAACTATGTATCGGTTTGGGATATCTAGCCTCCATGCTTACATCCGGACAATGGAAGTCCTACTAAATATCACGTACCGAATGAATATAGGTCAGTGGCAAGTCAGGGGACAGACCAATAAAGAAATTTTTAAAAATAAGGAGGAAATCAAGGTGAAATTCAAAGGAATCGGTCTTATTATCGACAAAGTTAAACCGGGTTTTGGAACGAGCAATGACGGTAACACCGCTAGAACATTTTTTCACGAGTACAAAGAAACTGCTCGTATCACCGGACTCGATGAAAATCTGCTCTCACGTCTCCGTACAGTTCTTGCAGCAATAGCGTCTGGCTATGACCCCGGACAAATTCAACATTTACTGCTCAGACACGCGAGATTTATATCTCTCCTTATATCCGTGGTATAACATGCCAGCTACGGTGCATAAAATATTGGTTCATGGCGCAGAAATAATGCGATACTCTGTCATTCCAATAGGACACACACAAAGAAATCCGCAAAGTCAGACTGGGACACACTTTAAAAACTTCTCGGATTCATACAAATTTTGATCTAATTAAGTATTTGCTTATGTCGTCCGATCCCTATATTTCATTGTTAAGAAAATTACCCAAAAAAAGCAACTCAAACTATTATTTGCTACCATATGATAACATAATGTGTAATTTATCACTTTAGTTCATTTCAAATCCTTTAAGTCCAATACCGACTTTTGTCTCTCTAGTTTGGGCAAATCATACACTGTGCGGCGTCCTTTCAATCAGAAGTCCGACCCCTTAGCTATTAGGTTATTGCGGGTGGTTGTTTAGGAGTACTTACTTGAGACAATAAATACACATGCTAAAAATATCCTGTTTAAGTGTCTAGTCGAGTAAGTTGTGCGGCGCGCGGTGATGGTTGGAGAGTTGAGCAGCGAGCTGGCGTTGTTGCAGAAGGCAGTAGAGTATGCCGGCCTGAGCCATAGCGTCCACCGTGCCGGCCGCCAGCAGGTCGGTGCGCTGCTTACTGCCGGCGCCCGCGCTGCCTGGTCGTAGCAACGTTGTCTAGTCGAGTAAGTTGTGCGGCGCGCGGTGATGGCTGGAGAGTTGAGCAGCGAGCTGGCGTTGTTGCAGAGGCCTGAGCCATAGCGTCCACCGTGCCGGCCGCCAGCAGGTCGGTGCGTTGCTTACTGCCGGCGCCCGCGCTGCCTGGTCGTAGCAACGTTGTCTAGTCGAGTAAGTTGTGCGGCGCGCGGTGATGGCTGGAGAGTTGAGCAGCGAGCTGGCGTTGTTGCAGAAGGCAGTAGAGTATGCCGGCCTGAGCCATAGCGTCCACCGTGCCGGCCGCCAGCAGGTCGGTGCGCTGCTTACTGCCGGCGCCCGCGCTGCCTGGTCGTAGCAACGTTGTCTAGTCGAGTAAGTTGTGCGGCGCGCGGTGATGGCTGGAGAGTTGAGCAGCGAGCTGGCGTTGTTGCAGAAGGCAGTAGAGTATGCCGGCCTGAGCCATAGCGTCCACCGTGCCGGCCGCCAGCAGGTCGGTGCGCTGCTTACTGCCGGCGCCCGCGCTGCCTGGTCGTAGCAACGTTGTCTAGTCGAGTAAGTTGTGCGGCGCGCGGTGATGGCTGGAGAGTTGAGCAGCGAGCTGGCGTTGTTGCAGAAGGCAGTAGAGTATGCCGGCCTGAGCCATAGCGTCCACCGTGCCGGCCGCCAGCAGGTCGGTGCGCTGCTTACTGCCGGCGCCCGCGCTGCCTGGTCGTAGCAACGTTGTCTAGTCGAGTAAGTTGTGCGGCGCGCGGTGATGGCTGGAGAGTTGAGCAGCGAGCTGGCGTTGTTGCAGAGGCCTGAGCCATAGCGTCCACCGTGCCGGCCGCCAGCAGGTCGGTGCGCTGCTTACTGCCGGCGCCCGCGCTGCCTGGTCGTAGCAACGTTGTCTAGTCGAGTAAGTTGTGCGGCGCGCGGTGATGGCTGGAGAGTTGAGCAGCGAGCTGGCGTTGTTGCAGAAGGCAGTAGAGTATGCCGGCCTGAGCCATAGCGTCCACCGTGCCGGCCGCCAGCAGGTCGGTGCGCTGCTTACTGCCGGCGCCCGCGCTGCCTGGTCGTAGCAACGTTGTCTAGTCGAGTAAGTTGTGCGGCGCGCGGTGATGGCTGGAGAGTTGAGCAGCGAGCTGGCGTTGTTGCAGAAGGCAGTAGAGTATGCCGGCCTGAGCCATAGCGTCCACCGTGCCGGCCGCCAGCAGGTCGGTGCGCTGCTTACTGCCGGCGCCCGCGCTGCCTGGTCGTAGCAACGTTGTCTAGTCGATTAAGTTGTGCGGCGCGCGGTGATGGCTGGAGAGTTGAGCAGCGAGCTGGCGTTGTTGCAGAAGGCAGTAGAGTATGCCGGCCTGAGCCATAGCGTCCACCGTGCCGGCCGCCAGCAGGTCGGTGCGCTGCTTAATGCCGGCGCCCGCGCTGCCTGGTCGTAGCAACGTTGTCTAGTCGAGTAAGTTGTGCGGCGCGCGGTGATGGCTGGAGAGTTGAGCAGCGAGCTGGCGTTGTTGCAGAAGGCAGTAGAGTATGCCGGCCTGAGCCATAGCGTCCACCGTGCCGGCCGCCAGCAGGTCGGTGCGCTGCTTACTGCCGGCGCCCGCGCTGCCTGGTCGTAGCAACGTTGTCTAGTCGAGTAAGTTGTGCGGCGCGCGGTGATGGCTGGAGAGTTGAGCAGCGAGCTGGCGTTGTTGCAGAAGGCAGTAGAGTATGCCGGCCTGAGCCATAGCGTCCACCGTGCCGGCCGCCAGCAGGTCGGTGCGCTGCTTACTGCCGGCGCCCGCGCTGCCTGGTCGTAGCAACGTTGTCTAGTCGAGTAAGTTGTGCGGCGCGCGGTGATGGCTGGAGAGTTGAGCAGCGAGCTGGCGTTGTTGCAGAAGGCAGTAGAGTATGCCGGCCTGAGCCATAGCGTCCACCGTGCCGGCCGCCAGCAGGTCGGTGCGCTGCTTACTGCCGGCGCCCGCGCTGCCTGGTCGTAGCAACGTTGTCTAGTCGATTAAGTTGTGCGGCGCGCGGTGATGGCTGGAGAGTTGAGCAGCGAGCTGGCGTTGTTGCAGAAGGCAGTAGAGTATGCCGGCCTGAGCCATAGCGTCCACCGTGCCGGCCGCCAGCAGGTCGGTGCGCTGCTTACTGCCGGCGCCCGCGCTGCCTGGTCGTAGCAACGTTGTCTAGTCGAGTAAGTTGTGCGGCGCGCGGTGATGGCTGGAGAGTTGAGCAGCGAGCTGGCGTTGTTGCAGAAGGCAGTAGAGTATGCCGGCCTGAGCCATAGCGTCCACCGTGCCGGCCGCCAGCAGGTCGGTGCGCTGCTTACTGCCGGCGCCCGCGCTGCCTGGTCGTAGCAACGTTGTCTAGTCGAGTAAGTTGTGCGGCGCGCGGTGATGGCTGGAGAGTTGAGCAGCGAGCTGGCGTTGTTGCAGAAGGCAGTAGAGTATGCCGGCCTGAGCCATAGCGTCCACCGTGCCGGCCGCCAGCAGGTCGGTGCGCTGCTTACTGCCGGCGCCCGCGCTGCCTGGTCGTAGCAACGTTGTCTAGTCGAGTAAGTTGTGCGGCGCGCGGTGATGGCTGGAGAGTTGAGCAGCGAGCTGGCGTTGTTGCAGAAGGCAGTAGAGTATGCCGGCCTGAGCCATAGCGTCCACCGTGCCGGCCGCCAGCAGGTCGGTGCGCTGCTTACTGCCGGCGCCCGCGCTGCCTGGTCGTAGCAACGTTGTCTAGTCGAGTAAGTTGTGCGGCGCGCGGTGATGGCTGGAGAGTTGAGCAGCGAGCTGGCGTTGTTGCAGAAGGCAGTAGAGTATGCCGGCCTGAGCCATAGCGTCCACCGTGCCGGCCGCCAGCAGGTCGGTGCGCTGCTTACTGCCGGCGCCCGCGCTGCCTGGTCGTAGCAACGTTGTCTAGTCGAGTAAGTTGTGCGGCGCGCGGTGATGGCTGGAGAGTTGAGCAGCGAGCTGGCGTTGTTGCAGAAGGCAGTAGAGTATGCCGGCCTGAGCCATAGCGTCCACCGTGCCGGCCGCCAGCAGGTCGGTGCGCTGCTTACTGCCGGCGCCCGCGCTGCCTGGTCGTAGCAACGTTGTCTAGTCGAGTAAGTTGTGCGGCGCGCGGTGATGGCTGGAGAGTTGAGCAGCGAGCTGGCGTTGTTGCAGAAGGCAGTAGAGTATGCCGGCCTGAGCCATAGCGTCCACCGTGCCGGCCGCCAGCAGGTCGGTGCGCTGCTTACTGCCGGCGCCCGCGCTGCCTGGTCGTAGCAACGTTGTCTAGTCGAGTAAGTTGTGCGGCGCGCGGTGATGGCTGGAGAGTTGAGCAGCGAGCTGGCGTTGTTGCAGAAGGCAGTAGAGTATGCCGGCCTGAGCCATAGCGTCCACCGTGCCGGCCGCCAGCAGGTCGGTGCGCTGCTTACTGCCGGCGCCCGCGCTGCCTGGTCGTAGCAACGTTGTCTAGTCGAGTAAGTTGTGCGGCGCGCGGTGATGGCTGGAGAGTTGAGCAGCGAGCTGGCGTTGTTGCAGAAGGCAGTAGAGTATGCCGGCCTGAGCCATAGCGTCCACCGTGCCGGCCGCCAGCAGGTCGGTGCGCTGCTTACTGCCGGCGCCCGCGCTGCCTGGTCGTAGCAACGTTGTCTAGTCGAGTAAGTTGTGCGGCGCGCGGTGATGGCTGGAGAGTTGAGCAGCGAGCTGGCGTTGTTGCAGAAGGCAGTAGAGTATGCCGGCCTGAGCCATAGCGTCCACCGTGCCGGCCGCCAGCAGGTCGGTGCGCTGCTTACTGCCGGCGCCCGCGCTGCCTGGTCGTAGCAACGTTGTCTAGTCGAGTAAGTTGTGCGGCGCGCGGTGATGGCTGGAGAGTTGAGCAGCGAGCTGGCGTTGTTGCAGAAGGCAGTAGAGTATGCCGGCCTGAGCCATAGCGTCCACCGTGCCGGCCGCCAGCAGGTCGGTGCGCTGCTTACTGCCGGCGCCCGCGCTGCCTGGTCGTAGCAACGTTGTCTAGTCGAGTAAGTTGTGCGGCGCGCGGTGATGGCTGGAGAGTTGAGCAGCGAGCTGGCGTTGTTGCAGAAGGCAGTAGAGTATGCCGGCCTGAGCCATAGCGTCCACCGTGCCGGCCGCCAGCAGGTCGGTGCGCTGCTTACTGCCGGCGCCCGCGCTGCCTGGTCGTAGCAACGTTGTCTAGTCGAGTAAGTTGTGCGGCGCGCGGTGATGGCTGGAGAGTTGAGCAGCGAGCTGGCGTTGTTGCAGAAGGCAGTAGAGTATGCCGGCCTGAGCCATAGCGTCCACCGTGCCGGCCGCCAGCAGGTCGGTGCGCTGCTTACTGCCGGCGCCCGCGCTGCCTGGTCGTAGCAACGTTGTCTAGTCGAGTAAGTTGTGCGGCGCGCGGTGATGGCTGGAGAGTTGAGCAGCGAGCTGGCGTTGTTGCAGAAGGCAGTAGAGTATGCCGGCCTGAGCCATAGCGTCCACCGTGCCGGCCGCCAGCAGGTCGGTGCGCTGCTTACTGCCGGCGCCCGCGCTGCCTGGTCGTAGCAACGTTGTCTAGTCGAGTAAGTTGTGCGGCGCGCGGTGATGGCTGGAGAGTTGAGCAGCGAGCTGGCGTTGTTGCAGAGGCCTGAGCCATAGCGTCCACCGTGCCGGCCGCCAGCAGGTCGGTGCGCTGCTTACTGCCGGCGCCCGCGCTGCCTGGTCGTAGCAACGTTGTCTAGTCGAGTAAGTTGTGCGGCGCGCGGTGATGGCTGGAGAGTTGAGCAGCGAGCTGGCGTTGTTGCAGAAGGCAGTAGAGTATGCCGGCCTGAGCCATAGCGTCCACCGTGCCGGCCGCCAGCAGGTCGGTGCGCTGCTTACTGCCGGCGCCCGCGCTGCCTGGTCGTAGCAACGTTGTCTAGTCGAGTAAGTTGTGCGGCGCGCGGTGATGGCTGGAGAGTTGAGCAGCGAGCTGGCGTTGTTGCAGAAGGCAGTAGAGTATGCCGGCCTGAGCCATAGCGTCCACCGTGCCGGCCGCCAGCAGGTCGGTGCGCTGCTTACTGCCGGCGCCCGCGCTGCCTGGTCGTAGCAACGTTGTCTAGTCGAGTAAGTTGTGCGGCGCGCGGTGATGGCTGGAGAGTTGAGCAGCGAGCTGGCGTTGTTGCAGAAGGCAGTAGAGTATGCCGGCCTGAGCCATAGCGTCCACCGTGCCGGCCGCCAGCAGGTCGGTGCGCTGCTTACTGCCGGCGCCCGCGCTGCCTGGTCGTAGCAACGTTGTCTAGTCGAGTAAGTTGTGCGGCGCGCGGTGATGGCTGGAGAGTTGAGCAGCGAGCTGGCGTTGTTGCAGAAGGCAGTAGAGTATGCCGGCCTGAGCCATAGCGTCCACCGTGCCGGCCGCCAGCAGGTCGGTGCGCTGCTTACTGCCGGCGCCCGCGCTGCCTGGTCGTAGCAACGTTGTCTAGTCGAGTAAGTTGTGCGGCGCGCGGTGATGGCTGGAGAGTTGAGCAGCGAGCTGGCGT
Organism: Tholera decimalis; assembly: GCA_943138885.2. Taxonomy (NCBI): domain Eukaryota; kingdom Metazoa; phylum Arthropoda; class Insecta; order Lepidoptera; family Noctuidae; genus Tholera; species Tholera decimalis. Next base: position 16,714,162 of record OW964558.2, read on the forward strand.
TGTTGCAGAAGGCAGTAGAGTATGCCGGCCTGAGCCATAGCGTCCACCGTGCCGGCCGCCAGCAGGTCGGTGCGCTGCTTACTGCCGGCGCCCGCGCTGCCTGGTCGTAGCAACGTGGGCCCGAACACAGTCGCCAGGTTGTGCATTGACATCTTGTTCTCGCTCTCGTGTTGATTCACCCTGTATACATCAAAAGGGGTATTAAGTTAACCAGCGATCCGTCCCAGCTTCGCTCGGTCTCATTCTAATGCTAATTCACACAAAACCTTCAATAAATACACCAAAACCTTTCCTTATGAATCACTCTATCTATTGGTGAAAACACAACACAGAACAGAGAGATCGGAAACAGACAGACACGGCGTGAGACTTTGTTTTGTAATATGTATTTTCATAATATCTGTAAGTCTACCATTACGGCAAAATATTTTAGATGTACTTAAGTTATATATCAGAAGTGTCTGTAAAGTTGCCTCTCTACACTCTGGTTATGTCGAAGCAATCAGAAACTCCCGACCGAACTTCGATCACATTTGCAAACTCAAACGAAGATACACAAGCACTCAGGTATGTGTGTAAACATATACAGCTGTGATCAACTTGACATTGCTTGCAATTTTGATGAGATATGTGGTCGAGTGGTATCGCAAGTCGATTTTTCACTTTTAACATTGTGGTGGATACCAATAGAGGTTCTAAATAAATATCTTTATTCGACTTAAGGCTATGGATATAAATTAAGTGGGACTTACTTGACGAAATGGTTTAATAGAAAGTCGATACAATTCTTGTTGAGGTCAGGCAGCTGTGCGTAACATTTGAGCAGCGCATGGCGTCTAGTATGTGCCGGACCCGAATCCACAGATGTACCCGCACCCTGAATACGAGAAAATTTATATTCTAAATTCAGGCTTATCTTTTTTTTTATTAAAAATAGGTTCGCGTTTGACAACCATCTCACCTGATGGTAAGTGATGATGTGGTCGAAGATGGAGCACGCTTACCTAAAAGTAACCTATTCACTCTTGACTTAAAGACTCCTAGGTTATAGCTATCGGGAAACACAGACTCCGGCAGGGAATTCCACTCCTTAGCCGTACGCACAATGAAGGTATTCCCAAAACGTTTTGTGCGTATGGGTGGGATGTCCACCATGTAACGATGGCGCTTCGCCGTTTGTCTTGTAGTCCGATGATGGAACGGGCTTGGCGGAATTAGACTGTGTAATTCCATCGCACACTCCCCGAAATGTAATCGATAGAAAACCGATAGACTTGCAACTCGTCGTCGATGTTCAAGGCTCTGGAGCTTTGACTCGACCAGTGCATAGTTGCCAATGAGTCTCTTGGCCCGCTTCTCGATAGACTCAAGCGCGTCCAGTTGGTATTTAGCAGATCCATCCCGAAGATGAGAGCCGTACTCCATACACGATCGAACCTGGGCTTGATAGAGATTGAGCAACTGTTCGGGTGTGAAGTACAGTCTCACCTTTGCTAGGTTTCCCAACTTTTTTGATGCTAGTTGAGCCTTAGCTTCGATAAACGGGCCAAAATTGAGGGTAGAAGTTAGTGTTACCCCCAGAAGCTCGATACAGTCGGTTATCGGCACGGTTACACGCCGGAAAGTAGGAGCCGGGGTTCGAATTGACTCCTTTATCTCAAATAATAAATGAAAAGAGTATCAGATACCCAGGTAAAATACTTATTGTTCTTAATTCAAGTTATCTATAGTAATCAGAATTTAATGTTAAAATAAAGAAAAACTATATTTTAATTTGCTCAATATTAATAAATCCGTACCGGGCGTGAATAAGTTGACATATCAGTTTTGCGTACTTTTCAGGGCAGCGATTTTAAAGTTTAAAATTTATTGGTAAATCGAAATTATTAATAATTGTAATTTTTATGATTGAATTTAGGTAATTTAGACGGTCTTTTTCAGTTGTCGTAAGAATATGATTAAATTATATTATTAATCAATTAAAAAAAAGACTTGTTTAGTTGTTCACCGACGACTTGTCAACTTATTCACCATAGAAACACAAATATGCAAGTTGTAAAACAATAGGATTAAATTAAAATATTTAAACTAAAGTTTAAAAAATAAAACAAAAAGAGTAAACAAAACACATTTTTTATTTATAAAAAAAAGGCATGAAAGTAGAGTGAATGTACTTAGTGGAAATACGATTGTTGAGGAAAGTGTGTGGAGTTAAATTAAGTGATGAGAAATAAAGTGATCCGCAAAGATTGTGGTGTGAAAACGGATGTGGTGTCTAGGATGGAGAAGAGTATGTTAAGGTGGTTTGGTCATGTGGAGTGGATGAATGGAAGGAGAATGACTAAGCTGGTATATGAGGCGAATATGCATGGGTCTGTGCAGAAGGGGCGTCCCAGAAAGACCTTAAAGAACCAGAAAGATCTTCTACTACTATCCCAAGTCCTGAAGAGAGCGGGGATACAAGTTTGAAAAATAGAAGGCTATGTATGAAAAGAACGTTGGATGTGAATGAGGCGAGAGAGGTTTATAAGGATCGGGTAAAATGGCGTTCAATGGTCTCTGCCTGATGTAGAACATAACATGTAAAAATAAAATTACAAGTATTTTATTCTTCCATATTACTATTCTGATGTAGATTATCTTCTACATCAGGGTCTTCTACGTCAATATCAGGGTCGATGTTTTCAATTTCTGGGCTAGTCTTTATGTTTCGAAAAAAGTCATGAAAGGCGGGGTCTATTAGTGGTAATAATTCCAGCAAATCCTTTTTTTTCTCCTGGCTTATTAGCAATGTCTCTTTGGAAACTACTTCTAACTGTACATTATCTAAATTGTATTTGCCTCTTTTCTTGAAACTGATTACGTTAAGGGCTCTCTCTGTCAAGATCTGTCTTAAAATGTATTTCTCCTATGGGCTTTCTAAATTGCAGCCACTTTACAGGTTGCCATAAGAATTTATTACCAAGAACATTTTTTTTTAAATTGTGAACGGACCCTTTTTCGAACCTAATTCACTAAATTTGAAAAATGGTACTAGTTTCATCGGTATGACTTCAAACGCTGCTTGCGCAAGTTTTATTTAGTTTGTAACTTTCTACTAACATATATCCGAACGTATCGCATATTAGAATACAGATTCATATTTTGACCGCGGTTTTTGAGTTGACCAATCATATCCATTCCTAGCATCCAATTCCCACAAATGAGAGGAGAAATGTTCGTCGCACGCGCCGCTTATTGGCTGATTCAACGCCGGCCAATCACCGTACGGATACTGTGGTCGGAAGGGTATAATTACCCCCGCCATATTGTGTCTCGGAGTCTTCCAGAAGAAACCATCGTGAAGTTACCACCCCGCGCCTTGCCCGCTAAGCAAGTTATCACTCCGCGTCTAGCCGAGATTAACTAATTAACCGCTAATATACATATCTATATATCTGAAAACTATCAATTATCCGTGTTGGCCAGACACAAGTGTGACAAATAAAGACTAAAGTGAAGTGCAGCAACTAAGAAGAAAGTGATTCAATCCCCGTGCACCCCAGAATATCCAAGTAAGTCCCTCACAACCATTCTTCATACCCCTGGTCAGCTCATTACTGTGTGTGGTCAATATTTCACCCCCAAGTTATTTTCCCGCCACGGTCCTTCAAGAAACTTACCGCAGCAAACGCATTTTTTATTTTGCAAGATCTAACCAGTTGTATCCAATCATTAAGATGGTTAATTTTAAGACGAGTCTTCTTTTTTGTTCTTTCAATTATAGCATGATCCGAGTCACTTTCCATGTGGCTATGCCCACTGATAAGGAATTTGTGATTTATTATTTCTAAGGTTGGATGTTTATGCAACAAGAGCATGAACATCATAGCGACTATATTGTTTTTATTCTGGCCTCCACATGTATCTGAATAAAATGTGACCTCTTTTATATTTGGAGGTAAATTCTGAAGCAAATGCCATAAGCAAGATGCGATTTGATTAGCACCACGTGCGCCAATTGTTTCGTCCCACATGTAACAAGTAGCTTTGTCGTCAGCTAAGTTATGAACTGTGAGATTAAAAGACCATAACTGTCTCTTATAAAAAGAAACTGAAGTCTTGAGGTAAGGAGTAGATAAACATTGTTGTAGATCGAATGTGTAGGCTTGAAATGATGGATCGAGTTTCGCATTTTCTTTGTCCTTTCTCTTTTCGGAATAACCTTTTTCAGCTAATGTTAGATGTTCAGCAAGTTTAGCTTTTAAATCCAGGTTTTCCTGCCCTTGAGCTAACGAGATTTTAGTATTTAGCAAATCGCAAGTGTGACACGTATCTTCACGAGAGCGTGCGTAACTAGACAACTACTTGTGCTTTATACTCAACGAATGGTCATAACTTGATAACTGTTTTTATCAAATTAGACACAAAAGTCCATAAATGTATATGTCGAGGTATTAACACACACATGTACTGATTTACATTAAGAATAAATTGATAAATCGAAATATAATAGTTTATAAGCAGTAACGTGAATATTATTAATTGAATATATCATTTTGTCTAATATTTGCTGCCTAAATTGGAGATACTTACTTAGGAACAAGAGCAATATTTAAAGATTTTTTGGGTATTTCGAGTTGAGTTTTTTTTAACAGTAGGGTATAAGGTAAGAAATGCGATTAAGCTAAAAAAATAAAAAAAAACGACATCTCGAGTCAACATATTCACGCACGGTTCGGAAATATTTCAATAATGTTTTGCTCACTCTACCCAACTGTTTCGAATTGACAGCTATATTAACGTCACAATACGGCACTAAGTCGATCCTACTCTTGGTTGAACCGTCCTATACATATGTAGAAATTTTGGAGTGTAATAAGAGAAAATAATACGTACTTGTGTAGATCCCCAAGCTTTTAGCAGTTCAGGGTAGAGCGCGTCTGTGAACAACGCCTCGGGCAGTTCCCGAAGGTATAATTTTAACACACCGGTGACAGAGTGTATGTCTACCTCTTTCAGCAACTGCTCTGCTTCATACGCATCTGAAACAAAATAATGCAAAATTAATTCATTCAATTTACTTTATCGGTAAATCACTCGTGCTTCTATATTTGTCGACCAGGTCTGCGTTTTGAAAAATTAGTCTATGTCAAATGCATTAACTGTCTCTAGCAGAATCAGGATTATCTTTACACATCCGGCTAGCATTGAACTACTAAAAAGTCTACGTTACTTAGGCATAGTCTATCATGATCTACTGTATTAATAAATGTTGTCAGTGGTCGTCCTTATATAAATGTATGTATGGATGTACCATGTGTAAAAAATCTACTTACTGGTCTCGAAACTTTTCTTAAGCCGGTTGAGGTCGGAGGCGCTGCCGGACACGCGGTACACGCCCACCTCGTGGATGCCGCGTCGCTCCACCTCCCGAACGCATGCGCTTATTATGAATGGGATGTTACGCTTTTCGCGTCTGCGGAATAACAATAAAAAGTAATAGTGAATATAAAAAGTAATTATGTAATTAATGGTAGTTGGGTACCTTAAAGGTTCCGAAATCAAGATGACTTCAATCATATTTGTCACGGTTTATAGTTGACATGGTCCAAGTTTTGTTCTGTAAATAATGTGGACGGTAAACCACAAGACAGCAAGTATCAAATTCACTCGATGTCTAATTCATATAGAATTTAAGGGAGTCGATATACTGACTCTGCCTTCAATTTATATATTAGAAAGCATATGGAATGTACGCAAAAGTTATTAAGATTGGAAGTGATCTTGTAACAATAAAAAAATGTAATTAACATGAAATTGTTATACCTAGTCATGGCAAGCAAGGCTGAATAAACAGCAAAAGCTTTTATAACAAGTTTTTTATAAAAAGACAACTAGCAAATGTGGGCAGAATTCACAATACTAGCAATCTTGTTAACCTCTCCAACTAAGCTAAATAATATGCTTGTGTCTGGAGAGTTTACGGAAATAATGTAATGCCCACCCATTAAACTACTGCCGGACAGTGGTCCGGATTTTCAAAAAGGTGGACATAGGATCGAAAGTACATATTTTACTTAACAAAAAATTGTTTTTTAATAGGAAATTTAACGCTGATTAATTCATATTACTACAACTTTTCAAAAAAACTGCTCCTTCACGTAAAAAAAATAAATAAAAATGTATGGGAGAAAATCTATTTTATTTTTTTTCTCCGTTCAGTATCAAAGTATAGCAAGCAAACCTTATATTCTGGTAAATACTTGTTGATATATAAATTGTTTGCGTATCCCTGCGGCCTTGGCGCCTACGATGCTTTAAAGTTTAAAATTTTAATGTTAAATTATCTTAATATTATTGACGAGTTTTTCAATTGAAATTAATCCAAAATATCATTTTTAATAAAACAAGGCCCCCGCGCGCCCCATCCGTGTATTAGGCTCGCCCCCTATTACATGGGACTTAAATATAACTGGCGAAATGACAGTGTACTATAGAGTAGTATACACCTTTGCCCGAACCCTTCGGGGAAATATAAAGCGTGATGTTATGACAAAATAAACATTTTTGCTTAATTTTTTTTAATAATCATCTGTTGATTATTCTTTCATCTGTTGATATTTCCTATTGATAAATCATGGTTGATATTGTTGGTTATACTACTAGCCTCATGACTCATCTTAAAAGAAATAATTAGAAATAGATGTAGCCCTGAAAAGGGCTTTTTCTGAAGTCCTGAAAAGGACTATTTTAAGTAGTCCTGAAAAACTCAATTCTAACAATACCAACATCACTAAATCTGTCACGTTTACATTACTGGATCATCTTCAGACTGCACCTCTTGTAGATCCATATTTTAGGTTTCTTCTGTTACTATCTCAGGCAACAACAAAAGCTCTTTAACATCTGAAAAAAAATCGGATTGCTTTGAATTGCTGTATTTTGGTCGAATATGGGATAAATATGGGTCTGAACTAATTAAAAAATTATGGAGCAAGTCCTCGTTGGTCTTCATCCTGTTAAATTTTCTTGTGTGATATTCACGAAATCTTCGAAATTCTTTATTTCTTGCTTCTCCGGCTTCTTCGGAAAGAATGCCAATTGGTAGGAGGCCAAAGTGATGACAAATGTCTGCACCGTGTATGAGTAGTTTGTGCACACTTGCGGGCATATAAAACCATGGGTATAGACGAACAAAGATCTCAGCTGTTTCTCTACAATAAGTCCTGAATTTTTCAATATCTATGTCACATCCTGATGAAATCGTTTGAAGAATAACCGCAAAATGCTTCAGTAGGCCTTTGTCAATGTTGGTTATTTCGGCAGATTTCTCATAATCTCTAAAAACCTGTAGCTGTGTTTCCGTCGTTTGTGGTTCCAAAGCCTTGTTTCACAAAATCCACAAGTATTACCATTTGCTGTTTGAATTCTTCTTGTGTCAAATGTTTCTTCGCAGCTTTTAGTTGCTTGTTAGCACCTCGTGCAGTCCACATCTCAAAGTCCATGTTGTAAGATATGTGTAGAATACACTACATACAACGAATCCACATATGAAGAGTAGAAAGTCCATATTTATAAACATCTTCTTGAACAGGTCTTGAAAATACTTCTGACAGCTTGTTCATCTCAATCGGCTTAGCAAGGCAAATATTGCAGGCAGATGCAGACGAAGTATCCGTTATAATAGTGGCCACTTTTCCGTCGATCATTGTCATATGAAACTCGTGACTATACTCGGAATTTTAATTCGATTCCAGATTTGACAATTTCAGTGTTGCAACGTTATGACAAGTACTAAATAGTGACGTTACGAAATTATTCGATATGGAAATGGAATATTTCCGGATCGATTCTTCTCGTTTATAATTTTACTCTAGTAAACCAAGTATATCAGGAAATTAAATATTTCTGAACCGATAATTTAGTTTTGACGATTAATTAACGATCTGAGACTTTTCTTTTATAATTGTGTGTGAAATAAATAAAAAAATATGATCATGAAGGAACATGACAATGACAAATAAAACAGATAGATGTATTATGGTAATAATTTATTTTATAAATTGTCACCGTCATCGCTGTCACTTTCTGTAACATTTATTATAAATGTGTCTGTGATATTGTCAATTAACATATCTAGCCTATTCATTTTTTCCTCTTCTTTGACAACATGGGATACGCATTTAGACCATTCGGTAGCCGTAATTTTTTGAATGCCTTCCTTAAATAAATTTCTTACGTCTGTCAATTTGAAGGTTTTATTATTTTGAGCTACATGCCCCTTTACCTGCGCCCATATCAATTCGATAGGGTTTAGCTCGCAATGGTAAGGGGGCAGTCTTAAAACCGTGATCCCATGTTGTGCTGCCATTTCGTCTACAGCGTACTTAAAAACTCTCGTATTTAAAAGACTCGTTATGTGGAATCAGTTCTAAAAGCGTAGCTTTAACCATATCTGGTTCGTAATGAATATTTTTATTTAAAAGCCAATCTTGAATGGCAGCTTTTTTCCAGCTCATTTTTGGTGCCGTTTCCAATTTTCGGGAGAGGTAAGGTGCATTATCCATCACCCCAATTGAGTTTGGTCTTAATTTTGGTAAGACTCCAACGAACCACTCCTCAAAACAAACTGCATTCATCTCATCATGATAATCTTCACAATTTTTCTTTGCTTCAAAAATCATGAGCCCCTCTTCCAGGAAGCCTTCTTCACTACCTATATGGCTAATTATGAGACGTTTGCCTTTTCCAGATGGATTTTTTAATCCAGTGGTCAGTCCCTCCAAAAACGCTTGTCGAGATGATGTGACTTTCTTGTCCACCCAAGTTTTTTTTACAGTATGACCTTAAAATAAATATAGTACTTACATGAACATTCAATATTACTATTAAATTTAATGTAAAATGTATATAAATTCATTTTGTGTATAAATGTTAGCCTTACATGCGTTAACCCAAGTTTCATCTTGATAATATATATGTCTCCCTTCTCGTCGAAACTGACATATAGATCGCAAGTAACGCTGGCGCCATGTTATTATATCATTTCGATAAATAAGTGTGCTCTTGCGTGACCGTGCAACAAATTTAAAATTAAGATGCTTCAAAATTTTTCTGAGGGTGTCTTTGGAAATCTTGGGCATTTCTGAATCATCGTTCATCACTTGTAAAATCTAAAATAGTAAATTTTATAATAGCTTGGAATCATTACTTATATATAAAAGATGTAGGTATAAAATAATACTGTCTGACTGATTGACTAACCTTTGCAATGGTTGGAGGTTCATTTCGGTAAAAGAACTGATGAACAATTCTTCGTATTGCAGAGAATGTAAATTCATCAATTTTATCTTTGAAACTTCGCTTTGGTCCAGTTTTTTTAGGAGGAGTTGGCGGCGCACCTTTTTTTACTTCCTTCAAAACGTTACAAACAGAGCGTGAGATTATTCCCAATATGTCAGCAACTTTGCTCATACATTCATTTTCTTCCACAACTTCAAAGGCCTCCAATTGCGCAGAAACTTCATTTTTCACGTATTTGTAGGCGTTGCGGATCATTACTTTTTCAGTAACAGTGAAAGCTTTTCGTGGACTTTTTTTCTTGGGGACAAGAAAACATCCACGTCTTTTTGTGATGTACTTGGCTGAGGATCCATTTTGATGGAAAACCAAAACAAATAGATTCACTCAAAGTTCACAAAAAAACTATAAACGTAACAACAAACACAACGTAACAACACTAACAAAAACCCAACAAAATAACAAAATATCGATTCGCAATGAAATAAGATATTCGTGCAGTCAGACTAGGAGAATGAAGCCGAATGACACGATAAACAAAATGGCGATAGCTGCACGAGCGCGCACGGGTTGCCAATACTGAAAACTATCTAGGCTCTTTTATTATAAGTTTTGTTTTTAATATAAAAACAAAAATATTAACTTTTTATAAAATAGAGCAGCGATTACTAATTAATAAATAATTATTATGAATAATTATGTATTTATTTAAATAAAAATCAATAATTTAGTCTTTAATTGGCACACTGATGGCACACACACTGATTGTTTATCGATTTTTGTGTTCATCACTACACTATTATATGTGGTATCATTATTTCACAAAATGACAGTAGTCTTCTTGTCTATCATAAGTCTTTCGACTAATGCAAAAGTAAGTTCTTCTGGCGAATAGTTCAAAAGAGACTGAACGTCTTTTCTCCTGTTTGTTGCTGAGGTCAACAAAAGGCCTTCCTAATTTGAACTTCGGTAGATGTTGTACTTGATGTCGACGGAATCATAGCTGCTGTAGTATCGATGTCAACTAAAGTATTGTCTGACGATATGTTTTCGATAACTTCATCTTGGGCTTGAAAAATCTCGGATAAATTAACAGTAGTGCAATTTGGCCAACTAATATTTGATTGTAACCACGCAGCATGTCTATTCATGAAAGTCTTCTGATTTCTAGAAGCACTTGCCCATCTGCGATTGATATTACTGATGTAGTTCTTCAAAAAGGTCTTGATTATTTCTAAATCTTCCGAACATGTTTCAACTGGGATATGTAGAATAATAGCTTCATAGAGTCGTGCCTAATTTTTCATGTCTCTTTCAACACGGAGGAACATAAAAATGTCCAAGTTTGTAACAAATGCAGCCATAACGAAACTCACTATACTTTCACACAGCACGGATAATTAGGTAATTATGTTGCTTCCTCAAGGAATGAGAAACAAGTGCCTTTAATTGTTTCATGCACAGATATTAATAACAAACACACGCTCGAAAGTAGTGACTAACAAAATTAGTACCACATCTTCAACAGCCAATCAGCGTCGTCCAAATCTCCGGTGGTGGGGGTACATGATTCTTTTATCACAGGAGTCGTTTCAGTCAGTTACATATAGGCAACGAATCAGCACGTGTCTTTAATTACATAACTAAAGTTGAAGACTTTTATTACTATTTTTATAAATAGACAAATGCTTGAATGCGTATGTTTTAATTCTTATATAATTAAAAAATGATATTTTGAATTCAGCTTAATTGAAAAAGTCGATAATAATTTAAAAAAATCCCAATTGATATTTTAAAATTTGAAGCATCGTAGGCGTCAAGGCCGCAGGGATACGCAAGAAATTTATATGTTGTCGTATTAAGAACAATAGTTACTTATCAGAATATAAGGTTTGCTTGCTATACTTTTATACCGAACGGAGAAAAATAAATAAAATAGATTTTCTCCCATACATTTTTATTTTTAATACTTTTTTTGACGTGAAGGAGCAGTTTTTTTTTGAAAAGTTGTAGTAATAAGTATTAATCAGCGTTTAATTTCCTATACAAAACAATTTTTTGTTAAGTTAAATATGCATTTTCGATCCTATGTTGTTTTTGAAAATCCGGACCACTGTGTGCCGTTGTGGTTGGTGGTTCGACCCCGCGACCTCTCGATCACAAGGTCAACACCTAAGCCATTAGCGAAACATGACACCGTGAATATTGCGTGTATAGTCATAGTTTTATAAGATTTTTAATATGTTTTAGTTTATTATAGTATAATATTATTAATCAACTTCAAAAAAAGGAATGTATTTTTTGATCCCGTATAAATTTGATCGAGATCTGGATGAGTAGTTTTTGAGTTATCCTTAATAATGCATATATTTTTAACGACTTCAACAAAATGAGACATATTTTCCCGATTACTCGAAAACGGCTGGACTGATTTAGAAAATTCTTTTTTGTTTGCAAGGGTATACTTTCTAGTTGGTCCCATTGTCATCAAATCAGGATCTTATGATGAAATCATGGAGAAATCGAGGGAAATCTTCAAATATTATAGGCACAACTACAGCAATATGGGTGTTGTTCAAAGTAGCTTGTGCAGTTGCTTTCGAAAAACACCATTTGGTAAAATGGAACTGATGAAGACCACAGATGGCTATCAATACTATTCAATAATAAGTATTTAATAAGTTGCGATTTTATTACTTGAATAAGACCTTTTTGCTCGTCACAATGCTTCAACCATTGACATATATATTAGTGTTGCCCAAACGAGAGTCTCGCAAGAGTCTTGCAATTAGCGATTATCCTATTGCTATTTATTAAACGGTACTTGAGATCTCAGAACAATGTAACAGAGTCTGTTTAATAAATAGCAATAGGATAATCGCTAATTGCAAGACTCTTGCGAGACTCTCGTTTGGGCAACACTAATATATATTACTGCGTAAGGACAGCGCGGACCGCATGTTATAATGACGCCTCGAACTTGGTCCCAAGGTGGTCTTCCCTTTATCGAAGTGAACTAGAACGCGATGGACTATCTTCGGGAGTGGTCGTAAGTTTTACAAGCAAAAATGCCAAGTTGTGTCGTGAAGGGTTGCGTGAAATACGACAAAAAGCACAAAAAAAAATTTATAACATTTCATATCACCGGTAAGTTAAAAATATGTCATTAAATCAACTTCTAACATTATTTAAAACAATTTCCTTTCTTATTTGTCTCAACCTTTGGCCAAGATGACGCGAAGCCGCATAAAAGTGCGACATAACTTTGCAGCGGCGCGCGTTATAACCGATGAAATGAAAAGATTTAATAATATTACTATAAGATTAAATTATGTACAAAATTATTTTTTATTGTTTGTTAAAAGCTAATTGAAATGTATTTTTATGTGCAACAAATATAAATTTCGAAAAATGAAAGGTTTTTTTTTATTTTTTTGTACCTAGAAAAATACCACACCCCGCTCTTACAAGGTTACGTCTAGGAGCAGGCCACGCCGATTGACATCTTAGTTATAATTGATAGCGTTTGTGTGTTTTGTAGGGCGACCGCGGCCGTCAAATGTTCTGACGATCGTATCTTCACTATTTAAATCAATGGCTTCAACAATTATTATTGAACCTGCATCGAGAAAGCAATATTATGTAAAAGGTGATAAGTTGTTGACATTTAAGCTTTTGTAACTAGATAAATTACAATTAGGGCGATTCCTCTATAGACGATTCCCGACATTAATTTTTAAATGACGCTATTAGTTGATTTTTTTGTTATTAGTGCGAAGAAGAACGGCCAAATTTAATATACAATTTATTTTTATTTGATGTGACTGCATATTTGCATTTTTAACGCGTTTGAAAATATTACCATCCGAAGAGTCGGTAAAAACTGTGTGTATCATACCTTGCAAAACTGGCACGAAACAGCTGTTGCTGAGACTTTGAGATTATGTTTTACCGGCTAAAAGTGAAGTGACAATATTCATTTATCGTCGAGTTCCAAAAAATGTAAGTATATGTTGTTATTTATTAAGCATTATTGAGGGCATTATTACATATACACTGTGAACTTGTTGCACCCGCGATACAAAAGATATAAAAGTTCATTTTTTTCACAGAAATCAAGAGTCATTATTAAATTAATAATTTTTAAGAGTGTAATGATTTTTAACTTAAAATAAACGATAACTTAAATTGGTTGCACCCGCGATCTCGATATTAGATCGCGGGTGCAACTTTTTATCATAACTTTTTTTCCGTTTATGCGTTTTTTGTCTATGATCAAAAAAATAAAGTGTCAGTAATATAAAGTGAAAATATTAAAATGTAGACATTTAAAGACTCATTTCATTGAAAATGATTTTTATTTAAGGGCCTATACTACCTCAGCGCTTCTCACTCTTTATCTCGCTCGCACACTACTGGCCGCGCTCACAGATTACTAAATAGTTACTTCGTAACAGATACATCACTCTCATACAAAAGCGAAAATACCTACGCTATAATAGCCTACAAAATCTTAATAATAATACCAGCTGTTTGCAGCGAGAAGAAATATACCATAAGTACGCACACAGAGAGTTGAGATTGTTTTGCCCGCCGCACGACCCACGTCATCGAGCGAATGTCCTAGGGTTGTATATGATGATATTGGTAATAAAACGAATATAGAAAAACAATTCTTTTATTATTTGTTGATCAAATATGTTTCAGTTTAATAAAATGATAGATGCATTTTTTCCTTTTCTGAATTCCCGATTATTAATAGTGACGAAAATATCCGAAACCGCGTAAATAATTATAATTTTAATAAAATTCCGTGCAAATAAATAATCAAAAGGGAAACAGGAGCAAAGCGGAGGAAAATCAATTGTTTTTAGATCGATCCATTATGACGTTGTCAAAATTATTTAAAAAGACTCAGGCAGGCGTGCGGCAGCCCACTGTCGGATGTACCGATGGCGATACGCAAAGCGGTAGACATATAACGCGTGGCCTTGAGCGAGTGACGGACGCCTGCCGCGGTCACGCGAGCAAGCGAGACGGGGTGGCAGGGAAAAAAACTCCAAGACACGGATAATTTAGTTTATTTCTTGTTACGGTCAAAATAATGGTAATTTAAAAAAAGTAAATAACATAAGACCTGCTTTATAGTTAGTTCAATTAATATGCAAAGTTGAATTATCCAATTTGAAGTTATTTTTGAATACCAGTGGTTTATTGTTCGGTTTGGAGGTAACTTTGGAATTTTTTTCTATTAGTTTTTTTTTTATAGAATCGTGTTTTCGTCAAACATAGTACCTAACATTAATCCTCAACTTTACCATATATTTATTTAAAAATTATTGCTGCAGTATTTTCGACATAACGGAGGATCACGCTAAGCCATTTGAGGTAGTATAGGCCCTTAATTACATGAAACTAATACGTGCGGCCAAATGTTGCACACGCGATAACGGAATGACCCATTAATAAAATAAAATTAATGTAACTTTTAAACTTTTTTTGTGTATTCTATTTATGGGCTTAGATGCCTGATAATAAAATGAATATCATTGTTAGCGCTTTGTCTTGAATGTGCCTTTGTGGAGTACCAGGAGGGCAGTAAGACTTGGAGGGTGTGCTCACTTGGCGACGTGCGTGATCTTGTTGCCGAAGAGCGCGCCGGGCTTGGCGGAGGGCACGCGGCGCGCCGAGCGCTCGGGCGGCAGCAGGCGCAGGCGCAGCGTCAGCGAGCCGCCGCCCACGCACACCGTGCGCCCCACGCCGCCCGCGCCGCTCTCCGCCACCCACTCGCGCGACAGCTGCGCAACAACACACACTTTAACCAAAGATACTATAGATACGTTGTCCGAGCTCTAAAATGGCAAGTTGAAATCAAGGTAAGTGCCTCGTGTCTGTTTAGTTACGCACGAACCTGTGTCGCGATCGCTACACTACACATCTTAAGAAAAAATGTGTTTTAAAAGAAAATTAGGAAAAAGCATGCCTTTGTGTGTTTTCAGACGTTGCACTAATTATACTGCTTCCGTGAGAGGTCAAAATGTGTCATTTCATAGGTAAATATCAACAGAAATACATTTTTTATTTTAATTTTTCTACACGGCTAATGGCGGCTAGCGTATGAATGAAGTCAGACACGTGACGTTAGGGGAGGTTGTTAACTAAAGCTGTATATTTATCTCTCTCTAACATCAGGTGTACCTAAAGATGACATTTATTTTCTGTCCCTTTCTTTACACATATTAGATAGTAATTCTCTATGTGTGTGTTTCGTGCCGTTTTTGAGAGGTGTTTTGTGGGAATATGACGCGTCTATTATAATACGTCATTGACTTTAACTCACACTTATTCATACACTAGCTTTAGCCCGCGGCTTCGCCCGCGTTAATTTACACTTTGTCAATAATTCTTGTTGGTTGGGATTATTGGAATGCGAGGAATAAATACGTTTTCACTGGTTACTATTCCTGTCATAATTATTGCTTGAACAACATTGCGTCCAAGGCGTGTAATTTGTAGTCGCGTGCCTTGTTGCGTCCAGATTACGCATCAACAGGACTGGGACACCCTGTCAATTCCAGAGAGTTGAGAACCTCTACAGGGTACGAGGTTACTTGCTCTATATCCATGACAATGTCGACGGACAGATAACGTGACAACATCACCATCCACATGAGACAATCTTTTCGTTAGTCGGTGCCAAAATTGCTCTTTCATGCAGCCATTCTCCATCCCTCATATTTGTTTTCAAATCCGAATAAACGTGGTTTATTAAATTATCTGTATCTTCGACTATAATACAGAATTCAGAGCTCAAATAAATCATCCCGTTGATATCTGATGTTATATCACGGTGTAGCTGTACTCGCATGTTTGTACATAATTTAAAAAAAAATATTTCGAGTGGTTTTTGAATACCCGATTTTTGAATACCGAGGAGCGGAAGGGAGTGTCAGACTTCTACTGACTAAAAACCCACCCTGTTCATTTAGCTGCCCTTAAGTTCCGAGGCCGCGGTATCTCGTTAGAACATTCCCGCAATCCCGCCAAGCAATGGCCCTATAGGGCCCCGTCACTATTGCTGACAGCTCTATGAGGCGCGCGTGGAACACGTCCCGCCACCGACCCGGGCCTGGTCCTTACCGGACGGTGAGCTACCCCTGCTCGCCGTTCGCAAGCCCACGTCTACGGTGGCAAGAATGGACTGCTAATATTTACTTGTTGACTAAATATCTTGAGGATCCTCCAAGCCTTGATAACCCAATTGTTTTTAATCTCAATTTAGTTGTTTTCTTGTTTTATTATCTAACTTCTATTGTGGCATGTGCCATAATAGAAGAAATAGCCAATAATTGTAACAACGTGAGTAGAGTAGTATAAAAAAAAAAATTACCTTGATGGTACACTTCCCTCGCAGCACTGGCCTGGCCGCGTCTTCATACAACAGCAGTCGTAAATTCTGCGAGCCCTCGAGGTCGAGTGTAAAGCTCTCGTTCCACCGTGGCTGTGCACTGCGACACACAAGCTTCGACTTTGCCTTGCGGAAGTAGTGTCCATACGAGTCTACCTCCACCACTATGTAGTAATCTGCAATGAAATATTATTAAGTATTATAAAAAAAGCAAGTTTTGGATTTGTCCCCTTTTTGAAATGAACCAGTACGATAGTCATGCTTTTTTTTTGCGTGGGAAAATCTCGTTAGCACATTCCCGCATCCCCGGCACGATAGCCGCGCTGCTAACGCACACCACCCTAATGGTATATTGTGAGGTAATCAAAATATATACGTTGGTCCCGGCTGTCATTTAAACATCTTTGACAGTCGTTACGGGTAGTCCTGAAGTCGGAAAATCTGTCAGTGGTTTTGCTGGGGGTATCTTGATACTGTGGAGGTCTGCTATGCGTGCGCACTGGCTGGCATAGTTTGAAATGTTTGAATTTAGATCGCAATGTTGGACATGCGAAGAAATTGTTTTTTAACAAGAGGGAGAACGGCTTGGGACGCCGTGCCGCCCGGATAGCAGACTCAATATTAAAATAACGTGAAAATGTAATTAGAATAATCTTCCATAAAACTGTAAACATAATATTATACAAAGTATAAAACCTACCGCGTTTATATTGAAAATCCCGAGTACACACACGTCCCCGTTACAATTGGTGGACGCGCTTTTAAGGTACGCGTTTAGAAAAGTACGCGAAAAAAAGTGCGGAATAGGTTCCTTTTCAGGAAAATAGAAAATAAAGAAGAAGGAAATAAATAAAAGGGAATCACCGCCGAAAAAACCGCAGGGAAGTATCCAGTATCATTATTTGTTTATTATCATGGAGCAAATTGTCACTATGTTCTCGGGCTACGCCAATGAATCTGTAGAAGAATTCGTTGAGCAATTTCAGGCACTCACCGTGTACAAAAAATGCAACACACAAGAGGAGCGATTTTCGTTATTACCGTTATTTTTAAAAGGTAACGCCCTACATTTCTATCGCTCAGTTAAAAACCAATGCAAGACTGCGGAGGAAGCGATAGCCAAATTGAGAGACGAGTTCGGCGATTATGATTACGCTGAGCTATTTTATAATGCCAGACAAGATCAAAACAGCATGTCAGATTTTTTTTTATTATTTATCGGAATCTTGCTGGCAAGGCGAACATAAACAAAGACGCCACGTTTGTCACACAATTCCTGAAAGGATTACAACTTTTTTTCAAAAATAAGCTCACCAACTAGCTTAAAGCAAAAGCAAACAAAGCTAAAACACTACTACTCAGTTGTAAAAAGGTGTGTTGGGAAAAGGTACAGCTGATGATGATGATGATGATGATTGCAACACGATACCTGAGGTACCTGACGCTACTCAGCATTTAGCTCTCATTTCCCTACCAACATACGCTCAAATGGCTGTCGTGTTTCTCCTACGCATAGAGTTGTTCTCAGTAGCGAATATTGAAGCCAAAAATGAGATATATATATATATATTGTAACGATACCTTCTACTTCTCCAATAAAAGAGGGTAAAATAGATGTACCATTAAATTTAATATATTAATAATATACAGTATTTTATAAAAAACCTGCCTACCTATCTACCTATCCTAGAAACCGGCCTACCTACCTATCTGACACACTCTCAGGAGAGAAGAGGAGGAGGTTTAGAGTATAGTACTTGCGGGACGGCTTGGCAGACCACTCCAGGATCGCCTTCTACTCCACGATGTCTTCGTCGTACAGCAGCTCGAGCAAGGCGGTCTGGCAGTAGGCTCCCAACAAGGCGTCTGGGCAGCAGGCTCTCAGCAAGGCGTCAGGGCAGCAGGCTCCCAGCAAGGCGTCAGGGCAGCAGGATCGCAGCAAGGCGTCAGGGCAGCAGGCTCTCAGCAAGGCGTCAGGGCAGTAGGCTCCCAGTAAGGCGTCAGGGCAGCAGGCTCCCAACAAGGCGTCAAGGCAGCAGGCTCTCAACAAGGAGTCAGGGCAGCGGGTACTGCACTTCCTCTTCCACCACTCTTCGTCGAAACTCGTCGAGAACTAAACTCTTCAGAAACTGGTCAAAGACTGAACTGCCGGAGATGGCCCCCCAGCGCCTTTTATACCCAGCTCAGCGTTCAAAATCCATTCCATTCTCATTCTGTACCAGAATTCAAATTGTAGAGTCCAAAATAGTCCATCTTGCCAGTTATTTGATCAGCCAGTTATATTCGAGCATAATTTATTAAACCTCTTCGATAAAATCTGAGAGTGTGTTTTAGAAATTTATAATTATAATTTAAAATGCCGTTAATCAGTAGACAACCACAATATAATATACAATATTAAGCTAGTCCTATCGATAAAAGTGAATAACAATTATATAATAAAAGTATGAACAACCTTTTTAGTCTATTAGCCATTCAGTGACTACAAAGAAGGAGAAATTACAGTTTGTCAGCCTTGACGTAAAAAATGTCATGACAAGAAAATATTTGTTTTGATGGATGAATTATGGATTATGATTACAAAGAAAATGTAAGTTATTTGGTATTTGTAATAACAGATACTATATTTCCCCATCGACCCCGAGAAAATTTTTGGTCTAGAACAAAAATTTTGTAAGGTTAAAGTTTATCCACATTCATATAACTTACATGCCTCATTCAATCACACCAACATCTCACGAAGTTAGGTCAGGTAGGATTCACATTCAATGATCACTACTCGACCTGATTAGTACATGACAGTAGGCTTGTTTTCGGAGTCTGTCAGTCCGCTCGCGTCGAAAACCCATCAAATAAAAAACAAGATTTAGCAAAGGCTTATTTTTACGAAGTTGCTAGCCGCTTCGATCAACTTTAGAGTCGATAACATAAAAAACAAGGTTTAGCAAAGGCTTATTTTTACGAAGTTGCTAGCCGCTTCGATCAACTTTAGAGTCGATAACATAAAAAACAAGGTTTAGCAAAGGCTTATTTTTACGAAGTTGCTATCCGCTTCGATCAACTTTAGAGTCGATAAATAGTAATAAACTAACTTGGAGAGTTAGAAAGGGAGAAGGTTTGGTAATATGTACCTAAACGCACTTCTAAGTGATATCTGATTAGTTCAGATAGAAGAGAAAAAATAAAAATTAAGAGAAGCCTCTTAAAATTTAAGAACAAAGTTAAAGAAAGAAATAAAATAAACTATTGAGTTTCAATAAGCCGAAAAGAACTCGATAGTTAAAAGAAGAGAAGAAGATAGAGATGAGTCATGAATATAGTACGAAAGATGAATATATTTACATAATTATATACTTAAATCGTTGTTTAGTTTTTGACGATGAGTGGAGTATAATTCTATCCATGACTGAAAATTAATATTATAGATAGCAAAAGAAGGTAAAGAGGGAGAGGGCAGGTAAATGAGAGGGTTAAAGAGTGCTAAAAAAAAACTCAAGAGGATAAATTAAATATAAGAAAGAGGTTGAGTAAGAGTAAGATCACAAAAAAATAAAAAAAAGTGTTATAAGAGGTTAAAGAGGGAATAAACTAGTGGTAAAAGAGGTGATAAACTAGTGTTCGTGTGAAGAGGAAGTCTAGTATAGTGTTAGTGTAAAGAGTGAGTCTCCTATCCTAGAACTTAATATTAAAAAAGAGTCTAAGCCAAAAAGTGAGTCCAAAGAAAAAAGTTACTAGTAATAGTTTTTTGGAATTTTGAAAAAAAAAATTAAACCGACTAGCTATGATTTTACGTTGGGCGCCAAACTGTAACGATATGCATAGGTGTAGCTTTTGTGGCACGCACAAGAGGAGCCGGAGGAGGAGGTACAAGAGAGGCTTCCTCAGCAGCCGTTAACACAGGTCTTCCTGGAGACACACCACGAGGGCCCACGCCGCCAATTCCACCAACGCCGCCAAAGCCATTAACTTTTGCGGGACGGCTTGGCAGACCACTCCAGGATCGCCTTCTACTCCACGATGTCTTCGTCGTACAGCAGCTCGAGCAAGGCGGTCTGGCAGTAGGCTCCCAACAAGGCGTCTGGGCAGCAGGCTCTCAGCAAGGCGTCAGGGCAGCAGGCTCCCAGCAAGGCGTCAGGGCAGCAGGATCGCAGCAAGGCGTCAGGGCAGCAGGCTCTCAGCAAGGCGTCAGGGCAGTAGGCTCCCAGTAAGGCGTCAGGGCAGCAGGCTCCCAACAAGGCGTCAAGGCAGCAGGCTCTCAACAAGGAGTCAGGGCAGCGGGTACTGCACTTCCTCTTCCACCACTCTTCGTCGAAACTCGTCGAGAACTAAACTCTTCAGAAACTGGTCAAAGACTGAACTGCCGGAGATGGCCCCCCAGCGCCTTTTATACCCAGCTCAGCGTTCAAAATCCATTCCATTCTCATTCTGTACCAGAATTCAAATTGTAGAGTCCAAAATAGTCCATCTTGCCAGTTATTTGATCAGCCAGTTATATTCGAGCATAATTTATTAAACCTCTTCGATAAAATCTGAGAGTGTGTTTTAGAAATTTATAATTATAATTTAAAATGCCGTTAATCAGTAGACAACCACAATATAATATACAATATTAAGCTAGTCCTATCGATAAAAGTGAATAACAATTATATAATAAAAGTATGAACAACCTTTTTAGTCTATTAGCCATTCAGTGACTACAAAGAAGGAGAAATTACAGTTTGTCAGCCTTGACGTAAAAAATGTCATGACAAGAAAATATTTGTTTTGATGGATGAATTATGGATTATGATTACAAAGAAAATGTAAGTTATTTGGTATTTGTAATAACAGATACTATAATATACATAAACATACTACTAACAATGAAAACAGAACGGAAATCAAAGGAGCTCCAGAATAGAGCTTTTTTCTACAACAGCTTCTCTATAAACGTTATAGACTTTGACATCAAAATCTATGTCGAACTTGTCCCAATAATCAACTTGAAAGCTTAATAACTACGTTAGTTATGAAGATATAAAAAAAATAAAATATAATTAGTAGTATAGTATAATAAGTTATTTATGAAGTAAATTAAAAAAGTCACTTGGCCCACCAGCCAGCGATTAACGTGTATATAGTCCGATAGTTTTGTAGCTGTCTGACTGACAACTTACAATCGTTGAGCAAGTATTATCTTTGATAGCTCTTGTCGGTCAAAAACAAACCAGGAGAGCGAGTTCCCAACGGCATGCGGCAGTGTAAACAGTCAGCGATCGACCATTAATACAGCGTTATTATGAAAGCCTTAGCTAAATTAATTTCTCTGCATAAAAATCAATAACTGAATACATGGGTGATGAAAAAAATGGTGATTGGTCTATAAAATATTGATACAGTTATAAAGTAGCTTCATACTATCTAATGCATATAGAGACTCGCGCGTAAAGTCCGCATCAAACAACTTTACCGGTCTGAAGTACCTACGTTGCATTTGACAGCGCAGTAGTCAATCTAACAACAGAAAACGGGACCGGGCATGCGCGGTCTCGCGGAATATGGCGCCTGGGATGTCGTCTCAGTTACTCGTGTACGTTCGATGCTTACTTGTGTCCCGCTTGCTCAGGGTAATAATACAGTTGTAAACAAAACTGTTACACGTTTTTGTTATCTTTAATTTGTTGTTTTTGTTATTTTTTATTGTCTTTTTATTGTTAGTATTGTATTTGTTACTTATTTTTGTGTGCGAGTTTTTTTGTGCGATGCGCCTGAACGCATACAATACTGTTTTACGCTGTCAGGCACGAAAACTTATCCACAATATACTTCTATATAGTTATTCCAGTGTGATGAAAATACACTTTACAAGAACAAAAAGTATTCTACAAACCTAACACTTTTTTACGCAATTGCACACTCGCGGCCGTCGCGAAGACCTAACTTCAGAGCGGCAAAGTTGCTTGACGCGAACTGTAGGTACTTGGCTAATGTCGGGCGTGTGATCCATAAATTCAGCTGTTTTGCAGGATTAAATTGACCTTCATAATCTCTTTGTCTGTTAATAAATAACGAATATAGGTGTACCAGAATATCATGGCAAATGGGGAAATAAAAATTTTTAGTAGGCAGCACTAGGGAAGTTGGATTAAACCATCTTGATATTTTCCACACTAATAATGTATCTAATTTTGGATGTAATAATAACATGATATAAAAACTTTTTACCAAAAAATTAAACCGACTCCCAAAAAACACTGTAAAGTGAAAAATAACTTTAATTTCGGTAGTCGGTGTCTTTAGTTTTGTATTTTCGTTTTTGGCACCGACTTCCGAAATTAAAGTTATTTTTCACTTTACAGTGTTTTTTGGGAGTCGGTTTAATTTTTTGGTAAAAAGTTTTTATTTCACTCTTTTTAGTTGGTCTATTTTTAATTTACCTAGTTACAAGAGCCTAATTATCAACTAATTATAACCTTTTACAAAATATTGCTTTTCCCAATGCTGGGCCGTTAATTGTTGAGGAGTTCTCCTGGTACTTCACCATCAGCTCTACATCACCATAAATGCATTGTAACGAGCATAAAGTGCGTAACATCCATATTCAAATAATCGAATCGCAATCCACTCAATACTTATTATTGAGTAGTTTCGGCGGCCATCTGTGGTCTTCATCATCAGTTCCACTTCCTCAAATGGTACTTTTTGAGAGCAACTGCACAAGTTACTATAATAAATACCCAAAACGACATAGATGTGCCTATAATATTTGAAGAGTTCCCTCGATTTCTCCAGGATCCCATCATCAGATCCTGACGTTTATGAAAATGGGACCAATATCGAAGTATACCCTTTCAATCAAAAAAAGAATTTTCCAAATCGGTTCAGCCGTCTTCGAGTAATCGATGATCATACATTAAAAAAAAAAAAAAGAATATACGCGTCGAATTGATAACCTCCTCTTTTTGTCGTCGGTTGAAAACTAGTCCACATGAGCTAAGCTGCGTGTAGGTCAGTTAGTTGATTATCTATAGTATATTCATACGAGGCATGCCTTTTAAGTTCTGTCGTTTCCATATTTTCCGGCAATTTTGAATTTGGAACTGTTCTATATTAGAATGTGTTTAAATTTTGAATCTCAAAACAGTTGAAAGTATTAGGATTAATGCTATTGTTTAGTCGAAAGCTGGTATTTAGAATTCCAGCGTGGACATACTAGTGTTAGTGACAAATCTCGCGAAGGACGCCCAAAAATCCGCCTTCACTGAAGATAACATCATTGCTGTGAGACAACTAATTCTCGAAGATCGTCATGTGACGTATCGAGAGATAGAGGCTCTATTAGGCATCTCAGGGACAACCATTCAGAAAATCTTGCATGAAGCGCTTGGTGTGAGAAAGTCAGTTCGCCGTTGGATACCGCATCTGCTTTCCGACTATCACAAGGCGGCCCGCGTCAGATGGTGTAAGAAAACTCTGCAAAGGTTCAACCGAGGAGTCAAATCACGTCTACGACATCATCAGTGGGGACGAATCTTAGATCTATGCCTACGATCCTGATTCCAAACAACAATCTACAATCTAGGTCTTTCAAGACGAGCCAAAGCCGACTAAAGTTGTTCGTTCTCGAAGCACTTCAAAGAAGATGGTGGCTACGTTCGTTGGAAAAACCATCCATGTTGCGACTATTGCACTTGAAGATCGTAGAACGGTTAACGCAGAGTGGTATACCACAGTTTGTTTACCATAAGTCATCGTCGAACTTCGAAAATCTAACTCAAAGCGACGCATCATCCTGCACCACGACAACGCAAGCTCACACAGCGCTCGTCAAACGATTGAGTATTTGAAGCAGGAAACAGACCTTTCCTTCGGAAGCTTGTACGAGCCAATAATGCTCATACAACTACGTATATAAGTACTCATTGATACTTTTCCATTGCAAAAAATCGTCATAAGTTTTATTATATTTTTTAATTGATTTCTGTGGTAAAAGGTTATCAATCAGTATTTTTGCTGTTTCCTTCAACTGCGGCGGAGTTAAAAAATCTTCATCATCACTATCACTACTTATCATTTTGATAGTTTTATTTTACTTTCTACGAAAACTGAATCCTCAAACAACACACAAATTGAAAATGGCGCCAATGGCGTCTGCAATTTTCACATGTTCTTTTTTCAAATTGTTTATCCTGCCGCCGCAGGGCAAGGATCTTCTACCTACTAACTGGATTGCTTACGAATGACTCAAAGAATACAGAAAGTCTTTCTTAGATGTTAAACAATAGAGTATAAACTTGCACGTATAAAACTGAAGGAACTATTCGTTCCGAGCGAGACAGTGCCGTGTGTGGACTGTGTCCCTTTCTTCTGTGTGTCAGATTAAAAATATTTATTTCAATGGTAATTTTTTCGACCTGTCTGTTGTAGTAATAACACCTAGTTTTAAACTTCTTTGGAATTCTATCTTTAAAATGAATTACCATTATTACTGTATGCATATTAATGAAAATTAAAGTTATTTTACCATGCAAACACAAGATGTTTAAACCAAAAAAAAATGGAATTTGCAAGAATTAGTAGTAATACACTTCTGGACACATCTATTGGCCCACCTTAGAGTTTAGGTTTCGATGGCCCCTACCGAAATATGATTGCTAGATTGAACAAAAACTGTTGATGCAGTTTTAAACCTGATACATTTTACCATCTTTTTCGATCGTATAGTTTTAAATTTGAATTCAGAATACCATACGACATGGACCTACGCCTAACAAGTCGGATATGCGCCTTGTTAAAGGCAATTAATTTTTGAATAAAAAACATGTTTTATCAAATAAAGGTTTAATTTAATAACGCGTGTTGCCTCCATGGGCATCTACTACAGCTCTCATACGATTAGGCATAGAGTTTATCAACCGCTCTATGAAATTTTGAGGGATCATCTCCCATTCCTCTTCTATGGCAGTTTTCAACTCCTGCATCGTCTGGGCAACTGGCTGACGAGCCCTAACACGCCTTTTTAGCTCGTCCCACATGTGCTCAATGGGGTTCATGTCTGGGCTTCTGGCTGGCCAGTCCATAACTGTGATGTTCACATCCCGAAGATATTCCCTGACGATGCCGGCCGCATGGGCTCTTGCATTATCATGCATAAAAAGGAAATTTGGGCCCACATAGTCCGCGTATGGTATCACGTGAGGTTCTAAGCACTCACGAATGTATCTTTCAGCATTTAATGTTGGCAGCCGTGGTCCTGTAACAACCTCAAGTTGAGTTTTGCCGCTCGCGGATATACCGCCCCAGACAGTCCATGAGCCACCGCCATAAGCAACCCTCTCTTCAAAGCAGCATTGTGCGAAACGCTCTCCCTTACGCCGGTAGACCTTCTTCCTTCCATCATTGCCATGTAACACAATTTTAGACTCATCAGAAAAGAGTACACGGCTCCAATCTTGCTGTGTCCAATTTAAATGACTGCGTGCGAAATGAAGGCGCGCTGTTCGGTGGGCTCGCTTTAGTTTGGGCCCATTAGCTGGCTTGTGTGGTACCATATCGCGTTCTTTTAACCTTCTCCGAACAGTTCGAGCGGTCACAGATACTCCGTGGAAGTCGCGAAGTTGGTTTTGTATCTCAATGGAGGTAAGGTGACGATTTCTCAAGCTAGTCGTCACGATGAATCGATCCTGCCTTTCAGTTGTGACCCGAGATCGTGGCCTTCCTTGGCGACGAACAAAGCCGCCAGTCTCTAGGTACCTCCGATAAACATTTCGGACCGCAGATCGACTTAAATTAAGTTGAGCACTCACGTTTCTTTGGCTGTGTCCGGCCTGAATAAGTGCCACAGCTTGGGCGGCGACTTCAGGTGAAGTATCCATAGATTATTGATAGAACCTCACCTTAATGTTAAGAATAAGTAATGTTTGTTGCAAAAGCAAAGATATCAATCACTTTTTCAAGAATTAAATCCAAGTAAACCAATAAAACCAAGTTTTCTTAGTATTCGATTGTTTGATATCAACAAACAGGCTCCAAATTGTCTTTTGTTTCTTTAAATTCTGTGTTCGAAATTAAAAAAAAAGACTATTGAATGAAATTGTGAATGTGCCAGGTTCAAAACTGCATAAAAACTTTTTGCTCGACCTAATATAAAATTTTAGCTAGGACCAAACGAAACTGAAAATACAAGGTGGGCCAATAGATGTGTCCAGAAGTGTATATTATACTATACCTGGCAATTACTACGTTGCCGACTGACGTTTACTTGACATCTGTATGTTTGTAAATTTGAATTATATTTAATTTTGTGAGTTTTCGTAATATTAAAGTGCAAGTTATTGTAACCATGGTAAGAACGTGTTTTGTGGTTAATTGCAAGAGTGAAAAGGGTACCCCGGGTCTGGAATTTCCTTTTTTAAGTAAGTTTTGTGACTTTGTTTACAAATTGCATTTAGGGTGACTATGTTTTCAATGTAAAAGTGGATGTTCTTCGCTTTATTCTTCTTATTTATTATTTTTCTTTCTTCTCATTATATATTATTTTTTGTTATTTTAAGCTTTCCTAAAAATGATGATCTTCGAGTCCGGTGGCTCAGTGTTCTACACAGAAAAGGGTCAGAAACGGTTCCAAAATTTGTAGCCGCCATTTCAAGCCCGAAGTAATATTGCATTTCGAAACAAGATCAAATGATGCAATTCCGTCCATTTTCCCTAAAGTGAGTTATCAATCTTTACAAATGACATGAAGATCACCGTTTCGAAATATGTAGAATATGAGCATAGCAAGATGAATTTTCATTTTGAATCTATCTTAACCATAAATACTACAATTTTGTTCTCATCAATCTATTATTATTTTAGATTCCTGTCAGCGAAACAAATAAATGTTTTAAGTACTATAATATTAAAACCCACTAAAGAAAAGAATATACAACCTGTACTGGGCACATTCAAAGATCTGGTAAGTGAAAGTTATGAAAGGAGTCAAATTAATGAGCATAAAAGTCGACATTTTAGTTGTTTTATTTACTTTTGCTTAGCAAATTGATGGCAAAAATATTTTATATCATTTTGGCCAAAAACTCAGCTACGCAATCTTGCTTACAAGTGTAGTTTATTATATTAATAATTACTTATAACTTAATTACTTAACTTTTATCCACTGCAGTTAGTTAATGTCGACAAATAATAATCTATACTAATATTATAAAGAGGTAAAATTTGTAAGTTTGTATGTATGGGGTAATCTCTGAAACTACCGAACCGGTTTTGAAAATTCTTTCGCTTACATGTAGCTGCATTATCCCTGAGTGCTATAGGCTATAAATTATCTTTATATCATGCATATTAGCCGAGCTAATATAATATTTGTCAAGCCAGTCGGGGCCCGTCCCCGACTGGCTTGACAAATATTATATTAGCTCGGAAAATTCTTTCGCTTACATGTAGCTGCATTATCCCTGAGTGCTATAGGCTATAAATTATCTTTATATCATGCATATTAGCCGAGCTAATATAATATTTGTCAAGCCAGTCGGGGACGGGATCCCGTGGAATATTTTCGACTTCTACGCGGACGAAGTTGCGGGCAGAAGCTAGTAATTCATAATTTAAAGATTATTTCCATACTTTTAACTAATAATAGTGTAATACATTTTTAGGGTTGTGTGTCAAGCCAATCTTGTAACAAACCTGCAGCTGCAACATATGAGGAACTAGAAAATATAGAACCAACCTAATAATAATAACCTTATAATTATCATTCGATCTGCCTCCTTTATGTTTAGAATTATGTATGTTAATAATATTGATTTCTAACCTTAAATAGCACATGTGGTGTTAGCCTGTAATTAATTTTTACACTTATAAATGTAATATGACTGTTTCATACAAATGTATAGTGTAAACAATTGTAGGTTAACCTAAATAAATATATACCGAAATAAATTATATCTCTTCTGTTATTCTTTCTATTTATAATCATCGTCTTTCATGAAGGGTTTTAGTAGTTTTAATTATATATAAACATTGCATCATTTTATTTTAGTCTACTGGCTCTAACCGTACAAGTGTCGAATAAACATAGATTACCAATTAATGCACGTTTGTTTGGACGTCTATACCACTGCCTATCAAGGCCAAGCCTTCGAACAATTGCCAGCTGGTGATTCTGTTATTAATTCTGTATCTGCAATAATTGTATTTGTATCACGGGTCTTAACCACTTTGAAAGTTTATAATTCAACGCAATAAAGTTTGCAAAACCAATTTTGCATTTAGCCCGCATAAGGAAGGGTTTATTATAGAAATTAGCGCGCTCAATATAAGTTCCTCAGATATATATATTGAGAACTAGCTTTTCGCCCACGTAGAATTCTGTTATATCGCGCTACCGAGCAACTGTTCAAAAATCTGAGATAGAAAGAACCCTATATAGTTCCCAGGGTTTTAAACTATCTCCATGCCAAATTTTTTCGAAAGCGGCTCTGTGATTTAACCGTGAAAGCGTAACAGACCGATACAGACCTTTGTATTTATAATTGAATTTATTTCTTTCTTTCTATTTAATACGTTGTTAAGAAAAAAACTGGCCAAGTACGAGTCGAACTCGCACATGAAGGGTATTTTTATAGGTAGGTAATGAATGGTACGGAACCATTACCTATAAAAAGCGCCAAAAAAATCACAACTGTTGTATGGGAGTCTCCCTTAAATATTT
Source organism: Tholera decimalis (assembly GCA_943138885.2). Classification (NCBI taxonomy): domain Eukaryota; kingdom Metazoa; phylum Arthropoda; class Insecta; order Lepidoptera; family Noctuidae; genus Tholera; species Tholera decimalis. The sequence continues at coordinate 16,743,546 of OW964558.2, forward strand.
ATTTTAATTAATTTTTAGTATTTTTTGTTATAGCGGTAACAGAAATACATCATTTGTAAGGTTAATAATAAGTGTCTAAAAAAACCTGCAAATATTGCATCAAATAAAATTGTCCTTACGTTTATCGCGAATTGATATCCACACTACTAGAAAGAGATAGCTAGGTCCTTCGAGGGTATACTCTTCGGAACGGATTTGAGCTTCGCGTCCGCATTCCAGTTTAGGTACAAGTTCCTTGCCGCAGGGTCGCACTGCCAGCCCGACACCATCCAACAGACAGCTAGTGGCCAGTGTCATTTTGCGAACTTGGAGATAAAAACTCACTAAAAACTTTTTGGCTTTTGATATTTAGGTTACCAGCGCATAGTCTTACCCAAAATTAAAAAAGAAAAACCACGTAAGAAATGGATTTTCATACACTTTTCTCTCCCGCTCAGATGCGTTTTCTCCCCGCATATTTGTTCGATATGCAATGACGTACTTTCTACCGTAAATTTGATAAAGTATCAAGGTACTTTTCAAGCAGGTGTAGTATAAACAATATTTCTTACACGGAATCGCAGTGTTTTTGCGACATTATATCATGAAATATAAGTTACTAGTAGTCACGCGGGGCTTCGCTCCCGTGGATGTTATCACGGTAAAAACATAACTCTCCTTTTTTGCAGTCGCGTAAAAAGTAGCCTATAACCTTCCTCAAGCTTCAAGCTACTTCCGTACCAAATTGCATCCAAATCCACCCTGTACTTTCGAAGATTAGCGCGTTCAAGCAAACAAACAAACAAACTTTTCCGCTTTATAATATTAGTATAGATTCCAGAAAATAAACAAAAATTCAAGTGTCGGTGACAGAACATGTACTTTTTTTGTAATCGCAGTTTCTAATTATTTTTGTGCCATGAGATTCTGGTAGACCTATAATAATAAAATTATCAATTAATATATTCCATTCCGAAGAGGTTCTGTTAAAATACTGGCTTTCAGAATATCGCTGTACATGTTCGTTTCTTGAGTGGGAAAATAGACGATAGTTAGTGGGTTCCTCGCCAGCCATGACATAAGTGCGTATAAGTTACCAGCGGCAGTGTCGAGCGGCGCGGTGATGCCGCCGATGTGCAGCTGCAGGTCGCCGAGCAGCAGCGAGTCGTCGCGGCCGCTGCGCAGCAGGTACGAGCCCATGTCCGTCTGCAGGTAGTTAGTGGGTTCCTCGCCAGCCATGACATAAGTGCGTATAAGTTACCAGCGGCAGTGTCGAGCGGCGCGGTGATGCCGCCGATGTGCAGCTGCAGGTCGCCGAGCAGCAGCGAGTCGTCGCGGCCGCTGCGCAGCAGGTACGAGCCCATGTCCGTCTGCAGGTAGTTAGTGGGTTCCTCGCCAGCCATGACATAAGTGCGTATAAGTTACCAGCGGCAGTGTCGAGCGGCGCGGTGATGCCGCCGATGTGCAGCTGCAGGTCGCCGAGCAGCAGCGAGTCGTCGCGGCCGCTGCGCAGCAGGTACGAGCCCATGTCCGTCTGCAGGTAGTTAGTGGGTTCCTCGCCAGCCATGACATAAGTGCGTATAAGTTACCAGCGGCAGTGTCGAGCGGCGCGGTGATGCCGCCGATGTGCAGCTGCAGGTCGCCGAGCAGCAGCGAGTCGTCGCGGCCGCTGCGCAGCAGGTACGAGCCCATGTCCGTCTGCAGGTAGTTAGTGGGTTCCTCGCCAGCCATGACATAAGTGCGTATAAGTTACCAGCGGCAGTGTCGAGCGGCGCGGTGATGCCGCCGATGTGCAGCTGCAGGTCGCCGAGCAGCAGCGAGTCGTCGCGGCCGCTGCGCAGCAGGTACGAGCCCATGTCCGTCTGCAGGTAGTTAGTGGGTTCCTCGCCAGCCATGACATAAGTGCGTATAAGTTACCAGCGGCAGTGTCGAGCGGCGCGGTGATGCCGCCGATGTGCAGCTGCAGGTCGCCGAGCAGCAGCGAGTCGTCGCGGCCGCTGCGCAGCAGGTACGAGCCCATGTCCGTCTGCAGGTAGTTAGTGGGTTCCTCGCCAGCCATGACATAAGTGCGTATAAGTTACCAGCGGCAGTGTCGAGCGGCGCGGTGATGCCGCCGATGTGCAGCTGCAGGTCGCCGAGCAGCAGCGAGTCGTCGCGGCCGCTGCGCAGCAGGTACGAGCCCATGTCCGTCTGCAGGTAGTTAGTGGGTTCCTCGCCAGCCATGACATAAGTGCGTATAAGTTACCAGCGGCAGTGTCGAGCGGCGCGGTGATGCCGCCGATGTGCAGCTGCAGGTCGCCGAGCAGCAGCGAGTCGTCGCGGCCGCTGCGCAGCAGGTACGAGCCCATGTCCGTCTGCAGGTAGTTAGTGGGTTCCTCGCCAGCCATGACATAAGTGCGTATAAGTTACCAGCGGCAGTGTCGAGCGGCGCGGTGATGCCGCCGATGTGCAGCTGCAGGTCGCCGAGCAGCAGCGAGTCGTCGCGGCCGCTGCGCAGCAGGTACGAGCCCATGTCCGTCTGCAGGTAGTTAGTGGGTTCCTCGCCAGCCATGACATAAGTGCGTATAAGTTACCAGCGGCAGTGTCGAGCGGCGCGGTGATGCCGCCGATGTGCAGCTGCAGGTCGCCGAGCAGCAGCGAGTCGTCGCGGCCGCTGCGCAGCAGGTACGAGCCCATGTCCGTCTGCAGGTAGTTAGTGGGTTCCTCGCCAGCCATGACATAAGTGCGTATAAGTTACCAGCGGCAGTGTCGAGCGGCGCGGTGATGCCGCCGATGTGCAGCTGCAGGTCGCCGAGCAGCAGCGAGTCGTCGCGGCCGCTGCGCAGCAGGTACGAGCCCATGTCCGTCTGCAGGTAGTTAGTGGGTTCCTCGCCAGCCATGACATAAGTGCGTATAAGTTACCAGCGGCAGTGTCGAGCGGCGCGGTGATGCCGCCGATGTGCAGCTGCAGGTCGCCGAGCAGCAGCGAGTCGTCGCGGCCGCTGCGCAGCAGGTACGAGCCCATGTCCGTCTGCAGGTAGTTAGTGGGTTCCTCGCCAGCCATGACATAAGTGCGTATAAGTTACCAGCGGCAGTGTCGAGCGGCGCGGTGATGCCGCCGATGTGCAGCTGCAGGTCGCCGAGCAGCAGCGAGTCGTCGCGGCCGCTGCGCAGCAGGTACGAGCCCATGTCCGTCTGCAGGTAGTTAGTGGGTTCCTCGCCAGCCATGACATAAGTGCGTATAAGTTACCAGCGGCAGTGTCGAGCGGCGCGGTGATGCCGCCGATGTGCAGCTGCAGGTCGCCGAGCAGCAGCGAGTCGTCGCGGCCGCTGCGCAGCAGGTACGAGCCCATGTCCGTCTGCAGGTAGCTGCGGCACGCTGTCACCCACGCCTGCAGCTCCAGCATCGAGACCGAGCTCGACCCCGCCGGCGGCGCTGATGATGCCTGACCGGACAACATTCTAACTTAGAACCATTCATTTCAATTGAGGCCATGAGAGCCAGACTGGCCTAATTGTCATTTTTTAATACTGATTTAAATTGATATAATTTTAATTTCGGTAGTCGGTGTTATTGGTTTTGTATTTTCTTTTTTTTTCACACCGCCTTCCGAAATTAAAATTATTTTTGGCTCTGTAGTGTTTTGATATGGAAGTCGGTTTTATTTTTTGCAAAAAAGTTTTTATTTTCGTGCTTTTTAGTGGGTCAGTGAATTTTCCAAATCGATTGGTAAATGACGGAGTTATGCGCGAACAAAAAACGCAATGCAGAGTAAACGAAAAGATCATCAACGTAAATATTTTTTTAGACTTTTGTTGATTTTTCAGAAACGGCTTGTCCGATTTCGATAAAATTTTCATGGGACCATTTGGGAAGTATACCCTTTCTAACAAGATAAGAATTTTTCAAATCGGTTGGCAAGTGACGGAGATAAGCGCGGACAAACATAAAAAAAAAACAAACATCCGAATTGAGAACCTCCTCCTTTTTAGAAGTCGGTTAAAAACTGCTCTAAACGGTAAAAGTCATAGCACCCCCGTGGCCTAAAATTTAGTTCAACATTTTGACCTTATTTAGACAGTTGAAATTTTTGAGGCCATGAGAGCCAGAGTGGCCTAGCTGTAATTTTTTCAATGAGTCGATTTTACGGTTAGGCCACTCAGGCTCTCATGGTCTCAATTGGACGTAGTTATGCAAAAAGGATCCATTACACACTTTTTCGGAAATTGATATCTTTAATATATCACCCTGAAGATGCGTTTGGTATATATAACTCAATTTCGGAAAGATAGATAGATAGATATACTCTTTATTGTACACCATAACAGAATTAAATAAGGACTTAAAAAACTACAAAGGGACACAAGGGATGTTACAATGGACGGTTTTATGGGCGGTAAGTGTGGATTGGATCCTTTTTGCATAACTACGTCCAATTGTAAAGATACGGTCGTCAGAACATAACAAAACACTATCGCCATCTATAATAACTAAGATGTCAATCGGCGTGGTCTGCTCCTAGACGTAATCTTGTAAGAGCGGGGCGTGGTATTCTTCGAGGTACAAAGAAATAAAAAAAAACCTTTTATTTTTCGAAATTTATATTTATTGTACATAAAAATACATTTTTATTTGCTTTTAATAAACAATAAAAAGTAATTTTGTACATAATTTAATCTTATAAATAGTAATATTACTAAATCTTTTAATTTCATCGGCTATAACGCGCGCCGCTACAAAGTTATGTCACACTTTTATGCGGCTTCGCGTCGTCTTGGCCAAAGGTGAGATAAATAAGAAAGAAAATTGTTTTAAATAATGTTTAAAGTTGATTTAATGACATATTTTTAACTGACCGGTGATATGGTTACGACCGCTCCCGAAGATAGCCGATCGCGATCTAGTTCACTTCGATGAAAGGAAGACCACTTTGGAACCAAGTTCGAGGCGTTATTTTTTTATTTTTTTTATTCAGAATGAGCTCACTCTTGACCTCGATCTCGCCTGATGGTAAGCGATAGATGAGGTTTACGATGGAACGAGCGAGCCCAGAAGATGCCTGTTTAGTCTTGCTTTAAAGGTTGAAAGGTTATAAGTGGCAGTGGCGGTTTCCTTCATATAAGCCCAAAAGCCCGGCATGCCTTACTAAAAAATGCTCGATAGAGAATCAATGTCAAACCCGAACTATTTAAAAGTTCGCGCGCTTAATTCTTATCAAAATAACACAATGTATCTACTGCTACACTACTACACATCGCGATTGTTCGCGCGCAGAGTTTCGCATTTGTAGCATCTAATGATCTACATATTGCTATCTCGCTTACACGCACCGGCTTTTACCGGGCTTTCAAATACTATATCTGTCACTTTCGCACTTATAGCGATGTGCCGTATAACGAGTTAGGCCTTGTGCATAGAACAAATCGATCACTATGGCAGATTTAAGCAGGGCTTTTGGTATGAAGTTGCATGCGTATGCGTGACCTTGACAGCTTGCCAACTCTGCAGTGTTGCCGTTTTAGCCACACGTTGAAAGATCTTGGAGATTTTTAACGAGTTTGGAAACTTTTTTAACATTTAGCAACAATAAAAACTAGCGACTTTTAAAATAACGAAATTAAATACAGTCAAAACCGTTTACAACAACATCATTTAGAACAACATACCGGTTATATAGAACAAAATCATAGGTACAAAATACTTTGTACCTTGAAAACATCACCGGTTATTACGACTATCGGTTTTTACAACCAAATATGAGTGGTCCCTTGGATGTTATTATAACAGATTTTGACTGTATTCAAGCAATATCTTAAAAAAAAAAAAAAAAAATTAGCTAGATTTTTCATATACCTGGCGACTTTTTTTGCCTAAATGACAACACTGAGTAGTTCCCGACATCCGAGAGTGCAACTAACTTCAGTTTCATTTGCTTGAGTGGGAAAAGGTTTTGTTGTTAAAGTTTTTTGTTTGTTTTCTAAGATTTCCTCAGTGATACAATTGTTTTGGTGATTTACCTACAACAATGGAGGTAATTGTACCTTGTGAGGATTTAAAATGCGTTCAAGTTTTGATTGGCGAAGATAAGGTAAAATCTTTAAACTTTGCTCAGAAAAAACAGTTAATTTCTTCATTAAAACCGACGCCTAATCTGTGTATTTCTCAGACTAGTAAATCGCATAAACGAAAATTTAATAGATCAGTGTATAAAACTAGTTGGATTGTTCGCACACTAATAAGTTGTATTGCTGGTGCTGCATATTTTTTTCGAATGAAGATTTCGTTTGGAATACATCTGGTTATAATGATTTAAATAACATATCTGGCGTCATTAAAAGGCACGCAAATTCCCATAAACACCTGTGTGCAATGGTTTCTTTCGGTAATTTTGGTAAACAACGAATTGAGACATCTATATCACGCCAGTTATCTGAGGAAATTTCAAAATATAACACGCGCGTTGAAAACAACCGTAGTGTTTTTCAAAGATTAGTCGATATTGTTTGTCATTTAGCACAACAGGAACTTCCTCTAAGAGGACATGATGAGTCCAAAACTTCATTAAATAAAGGCAATTTTTTAGAACTGGTCTCGTTAATTTCAAAATACGATGTCGTTTTAGAAAAACATATGCAGCATCAGGAAAGTGACAAACCGGGGCCGAGTTATTTATCTAACAAAATTCAAAACGATATTATTCATTCCGTAGCCGATGTGATGCAAACTTGCATCGATTACGAAGTTAGACAAACAAAATTTGTTTCAATTATTATTGACGAAACCCCCGATGTTAGTCATAGAGAACAACTGTGCTTGATTCTCAGATATTATTATAAAAATGAAATTCATGACCGTTTTTTGGGCTTTCTTAATGTGTCGGAAAGTCGCACAGCAGACTCACTCTCTAATATTATTTTAGAATTATTGAATAGACATGATTGCATCGCAAAATTAGTAGCGCAAAGCTATGACGGTGCTAGTGTAATGTCCGGTGTAAGAAATGGAGTGCAACAAAAAGTTAAAGATGTTTGTCCACAAGCAATTTACATTTGGTGTAATGCGCATATTTTGGCCTTAGTGTTGTCTAAATCATGCAATAGAATTCAGGAGGTTAGTTTATTTTTTTCAGCCCTTCAGGCTTTGTGTAATTTTTTTAGTAATAGTACAAAACGAGCTGCTTTTTACGATACTCATTGCAGCAAAAAATTGCCTAATGCTCCCGCAACTCGTTGGACATACATGTCGCGAGTTGTAAACACGGTTTTTGAACAAAAAAGTAAACTTATTGAGTTGTTTTCTGATCTGTGCGACAATCCACAGAACTGGGACGGGGATACGATTTTAGCTGCGGAGAATTTTGAAAACACTTTGCGATCTTATAATTTCAATTTTTTTCTTTTTATCTTTCATCGGATAATTGAAAAAACTGACTGCTTGTACAATATTCTACAAAAATCACAAGTTGATGTCGGTTATTGTATTAATAAAATAAAGGAATTTCAGGCATGGTTACGTGCTGAATTTCAATCCGAATTTGCCTTGCCGATGCCTTTCCCGAGCTGTTAAAGTTAGCGTATCTTGTTGTAACTATTCCGGCTACAAGTTCTTCCGCGGAACGTGCTTTTTCGTCTCTTAAACGTATCCATACCTATCTGAATCCTTTCCGAATTATCAATGATAGCTATTGAAAAACAGTTGTTGGTAGAATTAAAACGATCACCAACATTTTACTCTGATGTAATTAAATCATTTCTTAAGAAAGATAGACGATTCCAATTAGAATATAAATAATTTATTTAAATTCCTTATTACATTCTATCTGGCTATTTTTTAACTTTCGTTTTGTAACTTTTTGTTTTGTTTTTTTTTTTGTCTGTAACCTGGGTCCTGTTACGAAGGAAGCAACTACTTACCATAACTTTGTTCCCTCAAGCAATGAAGCAAACCAAACGGCTTTTTTCAAAGCCACCGGAGGTATGCAATTGCATACCTCCGGTGGCTTTGAAAAAGTTGAATATAATAAACATATCAGCAATTGCTGATATGTTTATTATATTCAATCTAGCACTAGCATGCCTTCAGTGTGCTTTGGTTACCTCATTCACCGCACGACAAGCAAGAGTGAAATTGAAGAAAGAAGAGGAAAGAAGAAGATGGATGAATTCACTTTTAATTTATTGTACCTAACCAGTAGTTTATGAGAAAATTGCGATGATACATACGTAGGTACCTACATATTCAGTCGAAAACTGAACTTTCTTTTTTTGAAATCGGTTAAAATTTTATTGGGCTTGCGTTATTTTGAAACCCTAGGCACGCCACTGATAAGTGGCAGGGAACACAGAAGCCGGCAGAGAATTCTACAGCTTGGAAGTGCGCACAGAAGGCGAAGGGCGTCATTATAACACGCGGTCCGCCCAGTCCTTACGCAGTAATATATAAGTCAATACTTAGAACCGAATTTGGAATGACAGGAAAAATAATCGTTGAAGTTTGTGTTCTGACCCAAGTAAATCCTCCCGCCCTGGTTGGAGCGGAAAGGAGTGTCCTACTGAGAAAAAACTTAATTTGTTCCTTCAATCGCCTTTAAGTTCCGGGGTCACGGTATCTCTTAAAGCACTCCCGTAACCTCAGCAGGCAATGGCCCTGTCGGACCCCGACAATGCTGTTCTTGAGCACGTGGAATACTACGCGCCGTCGACCCGGGCCTGGTCTTTACCAGACGGTGAGCTACCCTTGCAAACCCGCGCCTACGGTGACGGTACGGCTGACCCAAGTAACCTAGGAACATGCACAAAAAGAACAAAACAGTACAGACCTGCAAAGCATGTATCGAGTCGATCCACTGCGTGCGTTCATACTCGGAACTGAGGAAGAAGATGTGTTGCCTCTGCAGCGCCGTGGCCGAGCCCGGCGCACGCGCCCCCACGCGGAACACGAGGTTGGGCGACGCCAGCACTAGCTGAGCCTCGAGCTCCGCCAACTTCTTACGTTGCTTCTCCGCCGCCCCTCGCCCGCCGATTCGGATTTTCTGCAAAATATTTCCGAGCGTATTCAATTACTGTCGACAATTCATGCCACCTATGCATGTATATCCAACTCCTAATAATATAGTTTATACATCAGAATAACATAGGCTACAATGTATAAAGATTTTGTGTAATTTGGCCGTAATATAACAATAAGTATCAAGTAGGTTAGATAAATTCCTGCCCTTAGAGAACTATGGACATTTATAGGCGTGCGCTGCCTAAACCGTTGGGGGTTACTCGAATATAATGTACTGTGGGATTGTACCTATGTCTTAAATCCTTTTATACGGAAACCAAATTTGGTCTGAAATTATTCGTTATTTGCTAAGATCTTCTTATAAACATGCGAATAAATGGATTTACAATATAAATATCATTTGAATTTTTACTCATTATTGCGAACATCCTGAATTGGGCTCGGATATCGGTCATCAACATAATCCTTCAGTTCTATTCAGGCGATACTTCTCCCGCGCTCTCCTCGTCCACCAGCACAATGTACAGTGGTACCCAACTGATAAGGCGCGTCGTGAATCTTCGTTCGCGCAGAAAAGAAAGTATGGCCCCGAAGATTTACAAAAGAACGCTTAAAACTTATAATCAACCTTAGATCATAACTACATACTATAAGGCAGCTGTTAGTTCCGTCTCACTCACACGTCACGCGTCGCGCGCTAACATGGCGGCTGCTGCCGACCAATAGCGGTGAAGGAAATGAAGCGCAGTGCGAAAATTCATGTTCTGCGCAGGTACATCGGTAAGCCATATCAGTTGGGTACCACTGTAAGGCCGTATACAAACAGAAAGCTGGTAGCCGGCGCCGATCTACCAGCGCTTACCGGGGCTGGTCCATTCTGGTAACAGTTACATAAAGCAAGCAGAGTGAGCAAAATGTTGTACTCGTCGGACGATAATTTGGTTTTGTTAGAAATCGGGCGGCGCTAGCGCTGATCGGCGCGTGTCGAAGATTGTCGGAACTTATCGGCGACGTTTTGTTGTACATCACCTTAGACGACTTTGTATTTTAGACATTATAATTATGACATGTAAAATAATCTATTTGAATTGACTTAACTTAAAATTTATTAATATGCATGTACTAGAACTAATACCGTAAAAGTTTGCATAGATACCTTACGTCGACAATGTCAATTAAATCATATTTGTACACTTCTAGGCAGAACATATACATATATCTGACATTGATTTTGACATTATTATTATTTTAATTTATTTTATAATTAACTTAGAGTTGACAATTTATGTAACTTAACTATTTTTTTTAAATTATTTATTTTGCATTGTATACTATTGTCACATCATAATACCTATTATAAATAATGAATAACTTAAATTCATAATAATATATTTGCACGCCATATTTGGCAAACATGATTGAATCTAATTTTTATTATGTTACCTTGCATGCACGTTTTTTTATTCTTATATGTATACACATGTTTGTGCAAATAAATCTGTAGGTGAAAGGTGAAGGGCCTTAAGTCACATTTTATAAAGTATTCAGTAGAGCTCATTAAAGATGTCCATACCCGAAATTTGACATTAAAATCGACAGAGTATAAAAAGTAATTATCGTATCATTGTCGAATGAAAAGTATGATTATGATGGGTACTTAAGCTATTATATTGAGATATTTTTTTAACAAATATAGTTCCTTAAGGCTGTATTATTGGACTTAAGGTTCTTTAACTTTGAAGCTTTACTAGATATCTTATAGTATGACGGTACTTACGTCTCTCCTGTATCAATAATGTATAGTAAATTTTATTATTTTATAAGTTAGGTACGATACAACATCATAGAAATATATATTAAAAAGTTTTAATGACATTAAAAATTAAATAACATTATTCATAATATGTTTTATTTAATAAAAATAAAAAATCTTTGTATTTAAAATCTTTAATAAAATAAATGAAATTAAACAAAACACTTAATGTTATTCTGGTAAGTCACATGCTGTACCCTCGTGGGCTAATGTATTATAAAAATTATGAAAAATGGGTGGAATCCATTGCAGAGCTTTCTATGAATCCTGAAATTTTTTAGTGCTTATAAGTTTGTGGCCTAATCGAATAGGCTGCAATATAGGCATGGCAAAGTCTTCTAGGGATCTCCTTCTATTTCTTATTAAGAATAAATTTGCTGAGAGAACCGACCCTTGAGGGACCCCGGCATTAATTGCCGATCGAATGGACCGATCTCTCAGGAAACCTTCAATCCAAACGCAAAGTTGGGTGGGTAAACCGAAAGAAGGTAGCTTAGCAATAAGGCTATCGTGTCAGAGGCCTTAGAGATGTCAAGGGAGACAGCAAGTGCTTCCCCGTGTTTCTCGATGGCCTCACTCTAGATATGAATAGCATACGCTAGAAGATCTCCAGTAGACCGGTTTTTTCGAAAGCCGTATTGTCGGTCACTGAGGATGTCGTTGGCTTTTAGGTATGCCAGGAGCTTACTATTGAGTACACGCTCCATACTCTTACAGAGTATGGGACGTGACTGAAATAGGTCTGTAGTTGGCCGGGTCAGCACGACTGCCCTTTTTGGGCACAGGCTGCAAGTTAGCCAGCTTCCATGCTTTCGGCACCTTTCCAGTCTCAAGCGAAAGGCGAAACAAGCGCGTCAATATTAGAGACAGTTCAGGTGCACAAGTTCTAACAACAATTGCTGGTATCCCGTCGGGGCCACTAACTTTGTTCACGTCAAGATTACGCAGCACTCTACGGACGTCCTTCTGATGGATGCGAATGTCCGACATACACGTCCCGCATCCAATAGGAGCAACAGGAGGGTGAGCGCCACTACTATCTAGACGTGAAGACTCCGCAAAAAGAGCGGCAAACAAGTTTGCTTTTTCCTCAGCGGAGAGGGCCAGAGACCCGTCAGGTTTAAGCAGTGGTGGTAGTGAGGGGTGACAGAAGTTCGATTCAACCGACTTTGCCAGGGACCAAAAAGCTTTGCTGCCAGCAGGGTATGAAGCAAGTTTGTTCCCGATTCGGCTAACGTGGTCAAACCGAGCCCTCCGCAAAACCTTTTTACAGGACTTGGCAGCCCTGTTGAAAGCTCTCTTCTTCTTAATCACGTCATTTGCTTTGCAGTTTCGAGCATCGACCCATGCTAGTTACGCCGCGTGTTAAAGCGCTACAGCGCGATCACATTCGGCGCCAAACCAAGCTTTCGATCGAGCTTTGCCGGACATTGTTAGGTCATAGAACGGAATGTAGTACTTCATTCTCTGTCGCAAAACATCCGCCACGGCGGCTGCGCACGACGATGAATCATTTGAAGAGAAGCAAGTAGGCTGCCAAAGATAACATGAAAAGAAAGATCGCATGCCATTCCAACCCGCTGACTTGTATCGCCATATCCGCCGTTTGCCATTAAGGCTGGGATCGGGCGGGTAGTAGACGGATACAGACTTCACCAGACAGTGGTCGGAACTACCTAACGGTGAAGATGTCGTTACCGAGTAGCGGTCTGAATCTGTAGTCAGCAGAAGGTCCAAGCAATTAGCTGTGTGCGACTCAACATCCAGCACTCTCGTTGCTCCCTGGACCAGCTGAGTGAGATTTAATGCAAGCGCAAAATTGTGCATCTCTCGCCCAGCATTACCCGTGCACTGGTACGGGAAGAGCCACTCCTGGTGATGGGCATTAAAGTCCCCCAGTAACACGAACTGAGCTGAAGGGTACCGCTGCTGGGCCGCATCTGCCGCCTCACTGATGTACTGTGTGAGCCTGGTTGTCTCCTGATCTCCACTGTGCGAGCGGTAGACACAGGCATAAATAATTTTGTCCATGCCCGTGTCCACCAGAGCCCAAAGCGTCGAGAACCTGGAGTCCTCAAGGTTACGGAGACGCCGATAGCAGATGTCGTCGCAGGCGTACATGCATACACCCGCACGTGGTTTGAAATTGTGCTCCAAGGTGAACCCTGGGTATGAAAGATACGACACGTCTGACGGACTTCTGATCTGCGTCTCCGAAAGAAACAAAAGTGCAGGTTTTTCAGTCTCGAGGAGGTGGTGGACTGCAACGAGATTTGCAGACCCTGGATATTGCTGAGGTGCACTTTGAGAGAGAGGGATTGCAGCCGCGAGTACGTCTTCGAGTACGTCTAGTATTGCACGAAACACAAATCAAACTAAACGGAGGGAAAGCATGGCCGGGGGCGCAGCGGGAATCGTAGGTACGATGCATTCGCGCAAATCTAACCCGCGAGCGTAATGGTAAAGAACAGTAAGTCCCACATACAATCATTTAACATTTATGTATATTTATTGTTTAAATAGTGAACAATATTAAGTAACCATACGATCATTTACTTTTTCACGTCTAGGGACTTAATGTTATTTATAATTTTACATCTCCGAAATTAGCGGCTCTAGGAATTTATGGCTTTTACCATTTGATCAATTGGGGTATTCTGAATAAGTATCATTTAAAATATAAAAATGTCAAAAAATGGACTTAAGGTCATTTAGCTTTCACCTACAGAAATGAATCTGAATCTGACGTTCGGCGCTTGTTCATATAAATGCGTGCGCCGGTTACCTGCGTGGACCGGTTCCTATAAGCGCTGGTAGGCTGCCTGCTTTCTTTCTGTCTACGGCTTAATGTAGCGTACCTTGTCGTCGGGCGCGGCGCGCTCCTCGGCCAGGATGTGGTCGCGCACGGTGGAGGCCTGCGACTTGAGCGCCACGATGTTGGCGGGCGACGCCTCGCGCGCCTCCCCCGCGCCCGCGCTCTCCTCCTCTACTACCACGATGTCCGGCAGCGGGATGAACCACTTCAACTCGAACGTGAACTTGTCGCGCCCGGAAGCCTGTACGAGTATATTTTACATGTCATCATTATCGGAAGCTGTCCATTTCTTAATAAACACGGAGTAGTTCACAGATGGAGTGCTAACCGCGGCGAATCAAATATTTGAGTTAAGTAATAATCATATTTTTCAGAGATAATTAGACACACATGTCCACCATATCAAGAAACATGAAGGCAATCCTGGTCTTAACATTTATTACTCACTTTAAGCAAACACCAGACATGCATGTATCTATCTACCAGTCCATTAATACCAACGTCATCATTTCATAATATACAAATAAATATTGATATGTGTAGCTGGCACTTCATTAGATTACTACTCAGTGTTGAAAAATACAAACTTGTATTACCGTAGTTACCTTATACTTGGCACAGGCAATGACGTCGTTGAAGAGAAATAGATGCCTCAGTTTTCTATGTCCATCTGAGAGTTCCACAATAAAGGAATTCTTGACGAGTCTTCTTTGAGCACGGTCGGCGTTCTATGGAATTATAAAAATCGATAGTATCCGAATATACATTCATATTATTATTTAAGTGCTCTTTATTATACTTACAGGAAACATGGATTTCGTTTGAATAATATTGAATTCGTCTAGAAAATGCTGCGTCATATTCAGTGCTTCTGTCAACATAGCATGATCCGGATGGCTGGCTGGAGTATACTTTATAAGATCCTGAAAAAAATAATGTGACGTTTCCAATAACATGTTTTGTCACGTGATTTAAATTTGAACCACAACAGAACAATCGGGCTTGTGGGTTATAAAATCTTAATCTGAGAAGATACAGTTGCGTGCTAGAGGATGTTTTATTATCTTCATTTCATTATACAGGGTTAAATGTAAAACACTGAAAACCTCTCAGGACTATGTTACTAACATCATAATCAACAACTTTTGTTCTATGACTTTTAAGAATTCGTCATATTTTAGTTCATCAGATTTTCATACAAAAATAAAAATATTTAAATTGAACGCCCTAAATGTTACGAACTCTACGCGAAGCAAAAGAAAGCAATTTATACTATCGCTTTCTTTTGCTTTGCATAGACGCTACATGTGTTTAGGGCGTTCAATTTAAATATTTTTATTTTTATATGAAAATCTGGTGAACTTAAATTTGCGTTGATAAAGTGTGATTAATATCAAATATCTTAAAGCTCAAATATGGAGAAGGAGCTCGTAGCTAAATAATAGCAACTGTACGGGTCGTACTTAAAGGTTAAGCAACGTTTAATAAAAAATGAATCCGTGCCTAGGAAGGCAGGTTAACCCGTTGGCCCTTGCTGTCATTTGCACATCTTTGACAGTCATTACGGATAGTCAGAAGCTAGAACCTGAAACTAATTTGAGCCTGAACCTAGCTACTGGGTTATGGAGGTCAGCCAGGCATTCGCTCGACTTTCAAATTTCGCTTAGATTGGAAGCCGACTACAACATAATTGGAAAAAAATTCTTAGAAGATGATAACGATATAAAAATCCATCCAGATCCAGGGCGGGTCACTAGTAATAGATATACTCTTAACCATCATAACAGAAAACAAATAAGGACTCAACAACTAAAAAGGTTGATACAATGGGTGGTCTTATGGCTAGAATATAATATACACTTCTGGACACATCTATTGGCCCACCTTGTATTTTCAGTTTCGTTTGGTCCTAGCAAAAATTTTATATTAGGTCGAGCAAAAAGTTTTTATGCAGTTTTGAACCTGGCACATTCACAATTTCATTCAATAGTCTTTTTTTGAATTTCGAACACAGAATTTAAAGAAACAAAAGACAATTTGGAGCCTGTTTGTTGATATCAAACAATTGAATACTAAGAAAACTTGGTTTTATTGGTTTACTTGGATTTAATTCTTGAAAAAGTGATTGATATCTTTGCTTTTGCAACAAACATTACTTATTCTTAACATTAAGGTGAGGTTCTATCAATAATCTATGGATACTTCACCTGAAGTCGCCGCCCAAGCTGTGGCACTTATTCAGGCCGGACACAGCCAAAGAAACGTGAGTGCTCAACTTAATTTAAGTCGATCTGCGGTCCGAAATGTTTATCGGAGGTACCTAGAGACTGGCGGCTTTGTTCGTCGCCAAGGAAGGCCACGATCTCGGGTCACAACTGAAAGGCAGGATCGATTCATCGTGACGACCAGCTTGAGAAATCGTCACCTTACCTCCATTGAGATACAAAACCAACTTCGCGACTTCCACGGAGTATCTGTGAGCGCTCGAACTGTTCGGAGAAGGTTAAAAGAACGCGATATGGTACCACACAAGCCAGCTAATGGGCCCAAACTAAAGCGAGCCCACCGAACAGCGCGCCTTCATTTCGCACGCAGTCATTTAAATTGGACACAGCAAGATTGGAGCCGTGTACTCTTTTCTGATGAGTCTAAAATTGTGTTACATGGCAATGATGGAAGGAAGAAGGTCTACCGGCGTAAGGGAGAGCGTTTCGCACAATGCTGCTTTGAAGAGAGGGTTGCTTATGGCGGTGGCTCATGGACTGTCTGGGGCGGTATATCCGCGAGCGGCAAAACTCAACTTGAGGTTGTTACAGGACCACGGCTGCCAACATTAAATGCTGAAAGATACATTCGTGAGTGCTTAGAACCTCACGTGATACCATACGCGGACTATGTGGGCCCAAATTTCCTTTTTATGCATGATAATGCAAGAGCCCATGCGGCCGGCATCGTCAGGGAATATCTTCGGGATGTGAACATCACAGTTATGGACTGGCCAGCCAGAAGCCCAGACATGAACCCCATTGAGCACATGTGGGACGAGCTAAAAAGGCGTGTTAGGGCTCGTCAGCCAGTTGCCCAGACGATGCAGGAGTTGAAAACTGCCATAGAAGAGGAATGGGAGATGATCCCTCAAAATTTCATAGAGCGGTTGATAAACTCTATGCCTAATCGTATGAGAGCTGTGGTAGATGCCCATGGAGGCAACACGCGTTATTAAATTAAACCTTTATTTGATAAAACATGTTTTTTATTCAAAAATTAATTGCCTTTAACAAGGCGCATATCCGACTTGTTAGGCGTAGGTCCATGTCGTATGGTATTCTGAATTCAAATTTAAAACTATACGATCGAAAAAGATGGTAAAATGTATCAGGTTTAAAACTGCATCAACAGTTTTTGTTCAATCTAGCAATCATATTTCGGTAGGGGCCATCGAAACCTAAACTCTAAGGTGGGCCAATAGATGTGTCCAGAAGTGTAGTATAAATAAACTGACATGCAAGACTAGTGCGTTCTTCTGGACCCTGGCAACAGGCTTGTGCAGCAGGTCATCGAGAGACATGGGCTGGCCGTGGCAGGCGATCTGGCGCGTGAGGTGCGCGAAGCTCTGCGACGTGGAGCAGCGCCTGCGCACCGCGTCCGTAGCGCGCCCATAGTTGTGCAGAAACGCGCCATAGATGTTTATGTTTTCAGCCTATAACCATACGACACATTTTGTTATTGATATACAGAATCAGGCTACTTTGTGGAAATCCTTTGTATGGATTTCCTAATACTTCAGGAAAATATCTAGTGAAAAGAAGACGTGTATTTTTTATATTACGAGAAGAATTTTTTTTTATCACGTTTTTTATCTCTTCTGCATGTGCATATATTTGCCGGCGGGAGGGTGGTGCTGAATATTGCATGCAAGATTGATCATCTAGTTTTTGTTGGAATTCATACTAGATATTTTCTTGAAGTATTACTTTTTTTTTTGACAATTTGATCACCATCCCACCTGCTGGTAAGTGATAATGTGGCTGAAGATGAAGCATGCTTACCTTGAAGTAACCTATTCACTCTTAACTTCAAGACCTCGAGGTTATAGCTATCAGGAAAGTCTCCGGCAGGGAATTTTATTTAATATTATAAAAATGAGAACTAAATACTTTTTACGTACATTGTATATTTTTCCCTTTCCCGGTATCTATTAATACGTGAAGCAAAAACTTCTGAACCCTTTTTACGAAAATTGCGCAACCGAAGGTGTATGAAAATTTACAGAAGCTTTTTCTTTTTTAACAATAATGTATTCTAAATATTTTAAATTTTGGTCGAATTTCGACCACTCGGCGACCAGTGGTACGAAAAATAATATTAAACTACTACAACAAAACCACTTGTTGTTATTGTGTACAGTCAAAGAATTTCTTGTTACATTGTTTTTTTTTTTATCCTCACTTACCTGCGTTGTAAATTGTAATAGCGGCTTCAGACTCACGCCGAGAAC
The DNA here is from genome assembly GCA_943138885.2 of Tholera decimalis. Lineage (NCBI taxonomy): Eukaryota > Metazoa > Arthropoda > Insecta > Lepidoptera > Noctuidae > Tholera > Tholera decimalis. Next base: position 16,761,640 of record OW964558.2, read on the forward strand.
CCCTGAGAACACCCGAGAAGCGTGAATGTGATCGCTTTCTTGCCATCTCGTTCTCGTGCTCGCCTGTTCTCGGATCGGTGTCGGTATTTTTGCCCGCTTCAAAGGGTTTCTCGGGCGAGAAAAGAGAACGGTATTACATTCTTGTTCGGTCTCAGTGAGATCGTGGCATTGATTGTGTGTTGACTGTTGTTATGCTGTATGTATCTACTGTCTGTGGTCGCCAAGCTATTACAAATTGGGTGGCTTTGTTATTTGTTTTTTTTTTCTAATTTTCGTATTCACAAGATTATAATTTGCTAATGCACACAAAACCAAAGCCGCTGCACTATCGTTCATTCCGGATAACGATCGAGAATGCGAATGAGAAGGTCGCATGAGTGTAGATGCCTTCTCGGTTCTCGCGCAATTTCTCGGCAAGACTTCTCGGCGAGACTTCTCGCGTGAGTCTGTTGGCGGCTTAAGGTTTCCAAGTGAACTGTTCCCTGTAGTTTGTACAATTGACTTTGGCTTGCGATTTATAAAAGGGGTCTCATCCCTTTATCTGTACTTCGTCACTGGACTCTTTGGTAACACTTTCTGACGGTGAATCACTTTTCAAAACCCTACTAAACAGTTTTTTACAATAAATTAGAGCCTTACATCGTAATTAAATGCGATTGTTTACAATCCAAATGTCATTCGGTTGTACCTACGTCAGTTTCTGACAGTTGGTGGCGAAATCTGGCGGTTGCCGATTCGCGGTTTTAGTTCTGAACCGATATTAATTAATTTTAGCAAATTGATTGGAAGCCATCGAACTAATATCGAAAAGACCAATCCTTAATAGTTTTCAGCTTTTGGTTAAAATACTTAATAAACGGAAGTGAAATTATTTTTTCAGTATAGACATTATTCTAGAAGTTTCGAAAAACCCACAATCCATATTTAAACTGTGGATTGTCGATGACTTGGTGTGGCCAGGTTATACATTCTCAATTCACCGAAGGAATCAAGAGAAAAGTTACCCCATTCAGGACAAACTTTAATGTTAGAAATAAGAAATAATGAGTTTGTTGGCTTAGATCCTGAAAATGGTTATTGTTTCAGAGTATAGATGTCATGTTGGACAGTTGTTAGGGATTTCCAAGAATGAAATAGCTTGGTCTAGTGATTCAGTCGTCAGTGCTTCTATAAGTTTTACCTTAAACTGGGGAGGTTTTCTAGGTGCGCGCTTTTTCCGGTTTGGGAGGCATGCCAAGAGAATAGAAGTTGACGAGCGTGCGTTTGCACTCCGCCACGCTTAAAATAAAGTACAAACTTAGTCCTATGTTTTAAGAGGTAAGGATTTTGGTGTATTGGTGTTTGGAAGTGACCTACGAGTCCTTACCGGTCGTTAAAATGATATTATTGTGATCCCTGGATATTCATTACAGGACTCCACGTTTTAAAAGGATTCCCCGAAAAGATTGGCGCACCCTTTCTCCAGCCAGTCGAAGCCCTGCAGCTTTGTGTTTTCGCCATTGATCAACCGTAAGTGTTAGTCCATGTTACCACATGGGTAATCTTGTTTCTTATTGTCCCACCACGCAGGATTAGGCAAACAGAGGTCGTGGCTCATTGTATTGTCTTTGCAAAGAGCCATGTTAACCAGATTTTCTTTAGATTTCCTAGCTCGATCAGTTTCGCCTTATATAATAGGGTCTCCGTATTGCCAATTCCAGGTGAGGCAGCTCGAGAGATTCGTCTTGCCGCCAAGATCTAGAGGCACCTCTGGAGACTGGACGCGAGACCCGTTCCTCGAGTCCTCTCAAGACCTCCTGCGGAGACGACTGTGCGGTGGGAGTGTCCGCCTAGCGTTCTAGCGCAGGCGGGACGGTTTTTCTATTTTTCTTTTTATTCTTTTTTATATGGATAAATTTACCACGCATTTATATCCTACCGGTTCATGAAGGAACCAGTTGGTCACCTGTCCGGTTTTCAAATTTAGAAGCCGGTCTACAATAAATTTAATTAAAGAACCCTGGGGTCGACGCCTACGCTTAACTGGAAGAATATTGAACATCTTCGTCGGCTCAGGGATCCGGGACTATTAGAGTCCCTGGTGCCCATTTAGTAATGATTCACTTTCACCAAAACTCAGGTTGTACCTTGATATTTTAGTAAAGAAAATTAGACCATATTTAATTTAAACTTTAAAAGAATATAACAGTGCTGGTATTAGTTCCAACCCCCCATAACCCGAAGTTCCACCGACTGAAGTTTAAGGTGGCTGGCAATAACCTTTTTTTTGTATATTTTACTTTACCTTGTTTGAATAAACTAATGTTGTTTGAAACCGTTTATTGTTTCAATACCAACCACCTTGCATCTGGGCTTTTGTTCCATTACCTCTAGAGGGACAAAATCTCGAATGTAACACTTATTAAGCTTAATCTTTATGACTATGAGTTATGAATTCTGATTCGTCGGAAGTGGTAAAACATATTTTCCTGATATTTACAACATAAATAATTATATTAAATTACAATACAACATTGGAACTCTCTGTCGGCTTCTGTGTTCCCTGCCACATATGACCCGTCAGCCTTTAAAGCAAGAGTGAACAGGCATCTTCTGGGCTCGTTCGATCAATCGTAGACCTCATCTTACTTACCATCAAGTGTGATCGGGTTAAGAGAGGGCTCATTCGTAATAAATAAAAAAAAAAATGTCATGGGCCATTAGGAAAATATTCATTTAAAATAAAATATTCAAATAAAATAAAAGGTACCAGATCTACAATGCATTTTTTTTTAAATGACTAGGTTTTGAATGGATAGCGATTTCTGTAAAACAACAATGAGAGTCCTTACCATTTTCTTAAAATGTATTCCTACTGATAGAGGCTCTTCCCAACTAGCAACTGCTGCTTTCAATCCTTCAAGGAAATTCTTATGTAACTCGTGCAGCTCAGATATTTTGTAGAAAATTGTATTAAATTCTTCTTCCGTTATAACTGGTTGCGAAGTTGACAGCGTCGCTTTTATTGCGTTCATATACTGTAAAGACAAAGAATACAATTTAATATCAGCTAAGTATATAATATAAACTAGTATTTGCGTGTTGCGCGAGGTGTAAGCACCTCGCGTGCTTGTGGTGGTGGATTGTTCACTTTTAAAACCCCTAAATGTAGTAAAATGTCAAACATAACCCTAACAGAGCAGCAGCTCCAAATTAAACTTTTCAATTTTAGGGGAGGTTAAAAGGTTAAAAGTAAGAATCAACAGTTTTTTCAGTAGTCAAAATCAAAATGGGGGGTGAGATGTGGGGGGGTTTGCACAATTATTTTGACTAAAGCATTGCCCCTCTAAATGAATCTGAGAAAAAAAAATCCAAGTCTCTTAATTTCCGAGATCCGCCTAAAGGGGGTGAGAAGGGGGGCAAGGGGGCGACTTTGAAAAATGGTTTTTACTTTACCGAGCCTCCTCTATACGAATCCGTAAAAAAAAAATACGGGTCTCGTAGTTTCCGAGATACGATAGGGAGTGGGTAGAAGGGGGGTGAAAAGGGAAGGTTTGGCACTTTTCCCGTAGGTTTGAGAGTTAGTTGTTTACGAATCTGTCAAAATATGGGTCTCCCCATCCACCATCTGGGAGAACAATTATGTCAATGAGTGAGTCAGTGAGTGAGTCAGTGGTAATTTAGCTTTATATAGTATAAAATATAATGAAAGTATTGCCTGTAAATAGAAAAACTTTCGCAACTTGGTATTGGAACATTTACAGTAAATTATCCGTTACCATGATGTGACTAATACCTCCTCTGCTCCTCTGATGTTATGAAAAAATGATATTGTGTTAATCCAGTGAAATAACAATTATTTTTATGAGGTTATAAATAATTCGGTAAAAAACTACAATACAATACATACTTTCCTTTTTGATTACCGAGTGTAATTTTAAAGTTCCATTGTATTCAAATAAAAATGTAACACTAAAATAATAGAATTTGTAATTCACGATTTTAAGGAGCTGTCTTGAAAAATGAATCTTTGAAAAATGTTTGTGTTTTTTTATGTATAATCCATGATACATAGTTTAAGGTTACCCCTGAAAGTAATAAAATATACTTCTATTGGGGCTTCCCTGCTGAATACGTGTTTTTAATTCCGCCTCCTTCCAGTAAAAGTTCCATTAATATACACAACAAACAAACACAGACCGAGAAAAAAGGCCAAAAGACTGGCAAAAATAAAATAAAAGCAGTTGAAAAAACATAGTTATTTTTTTGACTTCTTCTTTTGTTTTTTTTTTTGACTTGAATTCAATAATATCACATACATATAACCTATAGCTGAGGATGTATACAGTTCATGCTTAAGACCCTGTCTGTTATCTGCTGAGTTATTGTGGCATTAAGATACATAATTATGTACAGCTCACGATCACGACAAAAGTGTTAAGTCTATAATTATTTAAGCTACCTAAGTGCTTTTAAACATTGTGTCATTATTATTGTGTATATATCTGGTATATCTAACAAGTAACATATCAGCATTTTACTTATTTTAATTCAGTATTACTACGCCTGCCTTCGAAATAATTAATTAGTATATTGACTCTCATTGACTGATGATGATGATGATGGCAATGGAAATGTCCCGACATCGGTGTTTAAAACAAAACATACACAGATCTTACGATACAAGTTCTTTAAAACGGTCACAACCGGCGTATGTATGACCAGATGTCATAGCATAACTGAGTAGCAGATGACGCTTTATAGATTCCGTCTACTCTAATGAGCAAACGACGTCAATTTATGTAAGAATGTATGTACATGACTCATTCGTGTACTGTTTCGGATAAGCAAAATCATTAAAATACAATCAAAGACAGTGATAGCAATTGCAAATGATAATACCTTCTCCATAACGTAAAGGCATTCAACATAAACGGTTTCACTCTCAATGATACTCGTTATGATACAACGGTGCATAGTCAGACGCTCCGCTTCCGCATTGTTGCCACTCGACTCCTGAAAATAATTAAATTAATTAATTTATGGCCAAAAACCTAAATAATTATAGGTACAACATAATCGGGTAAGTTGTATAACTACTTTCGTAACAGTACACAATAGCCATTTAAACTTTTGTTTGGAGTAACAATCAACTAAAAAGGTAAACTTTATAACGATTACCACCCGTACAAGCATATTTTCAGTCATTCTTTTGGAGATCTGCATGGCATACGAATCATGAAAATTATATTCGTTTTCAGTTTTGTGTTTCTAAGTACCATTTACTGCTATGATTCAGAAAGTAAGTTAAATGTTTAGTGAAAATAATGTTTTTCATGAGATTGATTAACTTAAATAAATCTCGTTGACTTCTAGGTTCCGAATCTAATCGAATTGAAGTGAGTCCATTCTACGATACTATTATCTTTAGCGATATCGCTGATATAATAAATGACATTGAAAACAGTGGTGTAAGTATTAAAGACTCATTATTATGTGGTATCATATCAAGATACGCTTTGTTAATGCATTTGATATGTTTTCAGGTTTCACCGTTCGACGTGTTTGCGAGCAAATCGAACAGCGAGAGCCAAAGTGATGAAGCTATAGAAAATTTGCTCTCTGAGTATCAGCATTATTTGGAAAAAGCACACAAACAGAGAATGAATTACATAGAAAAATCTAAAACGAAAAACAAAGTACCACTTCTACCACGCCACGATCAATATACCAAAGCGAAATCTGGTATGGTAGGCATTAAACGTGACGAATACTTGTATTCTAACAGCTTCTACAATCCTGGTTCATATAAATTTCCTCCAACATCATACGGTAGTCCTTTAGACGTGTTCATTCCCGTTAATTCAAAAGGGAAATATATAATGAATAAACCAGACACTACCACGATACTCCCAAAGGGAAATCGTGAAGAACTTGAAAAAATTATGTTCAATGAAAAGAAAGTAATGGACTTATCTCCTGTTATGCATAAATCAACTTTTGAGACGATAAAATCACCATGCTATTGTAAAAGTAATCACATCCCTTGTGATTGTGGCTGTAAACAGTGCTTTGTGCGTTTTGAACCATTGTCACATGATCCCATTGAACAAATGAAAATACATTCCCTGGATGAACAGAAAAAACACATATTACATTCTTCACTGTATGAAAATTCTATTAAAAAGTCAGAACACTCCATTGATGACAGTATGAAAGATGTTTTTAATGATAATACGCTAAACATCCGTATTAAAATTGACCTTGAATTACCAAAACCACAAAATATTATGGGAAATTATTTTAAAGGTCCCAACCACGATCGAATTTTTGAACAGGACGACGCAGTATCAAAAGAGATCACAACTGGGATAAATTTACCATTTCCATATTTCAATTTCCCTATTCCCATGGAACTTTTTGGATACAAAAAAGCCGCAAAGTACAGTAAAGACGACTCTACTTCATTACATAAAATAAGTATCCACAAAAAAAAGAAACCTAGAACTAACAATAAGAAACACCGAAAGAAAGTTATAACTTTCCGCAATATCAAAGTACCGCAGCAACATTTGTTTTCAAATCACTTTAATGATAAAATCAGTAACACATTTAATAACGAAACAAACAATAATGTTACCAATGATACAAAAATGCAACCTTCTAATGTGTTACAATTTGAAATAAACTCATTGATTAATAAAACTGATGATCTTCTGAACGAAACACAAACCGAAGAAAGTCTTTATTTGATGGTAAATATAACAAATAACTCTTATAACGGAACCGAAGACCTGCACAAAATTGAAAATAGCATCGAAACTGATTTACCAAGAAAGATCACAAATGTTACCACAGCTATTCGTAAAAAACGCGATGTTTCGAATGTTACTGTAACCACTAGTAAAAAACCCTTAGCGCCAAAAGGTTTGCGGCTAGCAAAAAACACTATGATAAAAGAAGGAAAAAACGCTAAAAGCACAGATAAAAACCTAGTGAACGATGAAGAATTATTGTATTGGCCAAATATAACCAAGATTAGAGAAGATGTCAAAACTAAAAATATCACAACTATGATACTGGAAAATGAACACAAGAAGACCAAGTTAAATATTAGTAAAGATACGATACGTCAGAACCATACTAGAGCATTAGAACAGGCTATATTTGGTGACGTTGATTGGGACGATGTCGATACAGTCGCGCCAGCGTTCATGTCATTTGTGGGCAAATATATCCGTGGAGTTCTAACATTTTGCTCACAAAAAAATTGCCACTCGATGAACTGTGAGAATAAGACATGCCTGCATAGAGTTTGCGTGCCGTTAGATCGACTGAACAATAGAGGACACTGCGCCGGGACCAACAGAACTGGTAATATTTTAATTATTACAAAAAAATAAGGTTCCGTACGTCTGAATAAAAACGTACCTTTTATAGGATCACTCACTTACATGTCATGTCTCTTACAGCCAATTCACTCTGTATCTACTGGACAGATTCTGTAGAAATTGGCCCACATAATTATGGGCTTCTATGACCCTAAATCCGGACGCATTATTAATAAATGAAATTTAAATATCACTTTAGGGGAACCAATTAAGAAGTTTTTAAACTGTAAAGCTAATTACGAGGGTTTAATTTTTATTTTTATTTTTGTGTATGATGAAAATAAAAAGATGAGAATATGATCACTAATGCTCTTCCTTATCTGCTACCACCAACATAAAGAAAAAAAGCTATGTTCCCTCCGGGACATTGCATCGTAAAGTTATAGCCATTTTCACGAAGATAAAATTGTATCATTCTTTTTTTTTCAGATAGCGTAGCGTCGATGGAATCAATAATGGATTTGCCTTCAAATGTCGCATTTGAAATAGTAGACATCTTGGAAAACAAAATGTTGGGGAAAATATTTGGAAAGGCAACATTTTGCATTAATGGCAAATGTATCACACTTGTCGCATCTAAAAAGATCTTTTCCAAATCTCGATGTTCTGTCAAAGAGTTGAACAAAGCAGGCCATTGTTCAAATGTTAAACCCGTGAAAGTTGTGTAAGTTCTTGATTAATAAATAAACCGATTTGAATAGTTGTTTGTTTAAAATATGCACGCGATTACCTTTAGTTGAGTGTGAGTGTGGTAAGTAGTAGGTTAATTGCGACTTATATGTGTTCGCACGCTTACGAATAAAGTTTAATTTACCAGTAAAGGGACCAATAGCGACGTAATCGCGTAAAAATGTAAACCGAAATCTCACATGTTTTAGTTCCAAATTACGTTTTAAGATTTATATTATACGTGGAGCTATAAACTGAGTGAAATGTGTATAATAAATATGAACGTAAACCACAGTATCTCTTGTTTACGTTGTGTATTTTTCCGAAAATAATGCCTTTCTGTTTGTTACATAACGTTAGATATTGTCAAAATTCATGAAAATTCAGCATGTATAAATTGTTTTTGTATGTAATAGATTGGAGAAGGAAACGTATTTGAATCCTTGGAAAACAATAAAAATACCGAAAGTTGTGGACTTTGATTCCAATGGCAACATAAAATTGAAGGATATTTCGGGAGCTCACATTTTAGGTATGGTACCAATAATAGAAGAATTGAGATCCGAGAAAAAAACAGTATTAAGGGGTTCTGAGTTAAATTCGGACTTGTTGAATGCGGGCAGTACTATACTGTTAGACAATCTTATCCAGGACATACACTCTAACATGGCAAAGAAGAAGACGAAATTGAAAATTTTAACCCTGTGCAATAAAACCAGAACAATATGTAGATTTTTGGCATGCCCAAATGTGAAAAAAAAATGTGTTCTATGTGATATTCACACACGCGAGCGTGATTATATTGATGGAAACGCTACACACTGCGAGATACACGATACATCATTTCTGAATAAGTAAAGAATTAGCATCGATATATAGATAATATATTTCAGCATACAATTTAACTCAGACGTGATTTTATTTTATTTACATTTTAAATCAGCTGCCGACTTCTGTGTTCCCTGCTACTTATGACCTTTCAGCCTTTAAAGCAAGAGTAAATAGGCATCTTCTGAGCTTGCTCGTCCCATCACGGTGTGTTATTTTGCCTTAGTTCGGACATGCTCGTTTTACGTGTATTTTGGAAAGCTTAAAATCAAACAAAACTCCGCCGGTTAACTACTGTAGTTAAATAAAATCGAGAAAATCCTTAAGATTGTCAGTTAGGGTTGTCACTCAAAACTGTGTCTAATACTTACGCATGCGAATATTAAATGAATGAAATTTAAACCAACAATTTCTAATACCTATTTAGGTATTAGTATTAGCGATTCTCGGTTTAAATTGTGACGTGCATAGTTTACACAGTTTATGTTTATACAGGGAAATTTTTCAACCACCATCCAAATTCTCAGAAATGATTCTAAATGAATCGATAACCTTATCAAGTAATTAAATAAAAGTTTTTTTTTTTACATGATTTTCGCCATTGTACTCTACTAAAATCTCAACGTGTGGAATAAAAGCAGTTCAACTACCTAAACTGCATACGCGCTTACCTAATAATTTGGCAACGCACGCAAACAAACACGTCTACGCACCCCCTTCCTCACACGTCGCACCCCGCACAGCCCCCGCCCCGGCCAGCCATGCGCCGGCTTTTGTTTAGTTGACCGTGACCTAGTTTGAAATGGTCAGGTCTTAGAACAACAACGCATAGAAGGATAGTACGAGTGCAAAAAGTGAGGCAACTAAAACTTAGCCATTTCTGGCTAACTTTGCTCGACGAGCCGTCAGTACTCAAGGTCACATTCTGCCGAACAGAGCTCGCGAGTAAATAATTTAAAACGACCGTTTGTAGCGTAAAGGGACGTCATAGTCCTTCAGGAAAACAAAAAACGTGTTATCAAATTACATTTCACAAGTAAATACTTACATTTTATACATTATATTTAAGTAAATCGACCATCAAACAAAAATTCTAATAACCTAACTTATCACAATTCAATGTATATATATCCGTGAGGAAAACAATACCCATATTGATTTCTTTTGTGCTTATTTTTGTTTAAAAAAAAATATAGTTTTGGCGGCAATTATGTATGCGTCAAACTAAACTATATTTATTTACAGCTACTACCTACAGTGTTTTATAACTAAAAGTTACTGTTAGTTCGAAGAGTGGCATCATAAAGATGACAATTTTATTGATTAAGATTTTTTTCATTTAAGTAATGTTCTCAATAATATTTTTCTATTTCATGAATACAACACATACTTTTAATTAATATCAAACGAGATTTTTCAAGCAATTAATACACCAAGTGGACACTGGTATGCAGGCATCAGCTCAACGTTGCTTGTACATAATTTAGTAATGTCCGTAAGGATTGAGGAACCACATCAGATTTTTTAAATCTGATCTCACCATTATTTAGCAGCAATGTAGCTTATTTTGCAGCACGAATTCTAGATTTAGCAGCAAAATATATCACTAGTTATTTTAATGCAAAAGTGGCTCCTCAATCTGAACGTCTGAATTGAGGGGCCACCTGGAACTTGTTAAGTAATAAATGAATATTTATGAAAATTTTGTATCATTTAGTAGCAATTTTGCATATTACCGTCTAAAAATCTAGCTTTTGTGGCGCTAAAATGAAAGAAAATACAATACTTTTAATATGGCTCGTCAATCTAAACTCAAGAGGCGAATTTCTATTGGATGTGAGCGATCAATTAAAATATTCGACATAATGATCATTTAGCAGGTGTGGTGTTTGTTTTTTGCATTATAGGAATAAAATAGTAAAACAGAGTAAATTTTGTATATGAACGCATTTTCTTTGGCTCCTCAATCCTGACGTTCTAATTATATATGTTTGACTGTAGCCACCTGAGACCTCAACGGAATTTAAAGCCAGAGATACTAATATTTAGCAGAAATGTCTGCTAAATATATCTGCACAGTTCAGCAACGTATATATTTTGGATTCTGAAAAAACAAAAAACGGTTATTAAGTACTCGATAAATACTTGTTTCGTTGGAATACGTGGTCACCCTATTTCAGTTGCCATCCACCATAGTGCATTTTTAACCGACTTCTAAAAAAGGAGGAGGTTCTCAATTCGGGTGTTTGTATTTTTTTTTATGTTTGTCCTCGCAGAACACCGTCGCTTGCCAACCGATTTGAAAAATTATTATTTTGTTAGAAAGGGTATACTTCCCAAATGGTCCCATGAAAATTTTATCGAAATCGAACAAGCCGTTTCTGAAAAATCAACAAAAGTCTAAAAAAATATTTACGTTGATGATCTTTTCGGTTACTCTGCATTGCGTTTTTTGTTCGTGCATAACTCCGTCATTTACGAACCGATTTGGAAAATTCACTGACCCACTAAAAAGCACGAAAATAAAAACTTTTTTGCAAAAAATAAAACCGACTTCCATATCAAAACACTACAAATTTTCTATAATATCATTATAACACATTACACATCAAACATTCTAAACGCAATAAACGATATCTCATTTCGTTTACCTTCCGTAAATATATGTCATATAATATGACATTACATGAAAAAACATCATCTTATTTAGTTTCATAACATAAAATACTTGATTTGATCCAGCAACATAATAGTGCGTTTTCCCATTTTTGTGGTAATGGTACTGGTAATGGTATCACTGAAAGCTATATTTGTGTGCGTTTGAAGAACGTAGACACATTCGGCTCACGCACACAAAGAAAATAAAGTGGACACACGAAATCGCTCGTGTTTTGTTCTAGACGCCTCTTCTATGCGTTGTTGTTCTAAGGGTCAGGTGCTATCTTTTATGTGGTGTAAGTTTAAATGGTGCGCGAAGAATGTACCGTAAAGAAAGTTTACCGCGTTTCAAAGACGAGGAATTAATTCGCGAGTGGTTTTGATTGGGCGCGGAGGACCTGTACCAACGGACTCTATTTTAAACAATTACTGAAGTACACGTGATTTGTAGTTTAATCGAGTTGATTGGGTAAGATTAATTAACAACCCTTTTGCCGTCGAGCGTCGATTGTAAATCTGAATGAGCTTGAAAAACGCTCAATTGTCGTACTGTACACACGTTTGTATGAAATTTATTCGGCCGAAAATGTTGGTCTCCATCTTCGTTTTTCCTGGAAACTTAAGTTTTATAATTTTGTTGTGATTTTACTAAACAATGATTTAATTAAGAGACCTCGATTTTAAATCAATAGTTTTGGTCCGGCGTGTAAATACCTTACATGATAGAAATCAATGATCAAGTTTACGACGGGATCATTGCGCGGTAAGATAACTGGATGCTTTTGAGCATAGTCCAGCGCGGAGTTAACGAGTCTACCTCCTACATGTATCAGACCGTTTTCAATGAAAGGCCTCAAGCGGTTGAGAACCTGCGAATAAGATTGATTATTCTTAATATTAGAATAATCCTCTGCAAAGTGTTGACTTTGCAGGGCGCGAAGGATTTTATTTTCAGCGAAATTTAATTCATCAGCGGACACTGCAATAGTGTCGCGGCGGGGTAATAATTTTGCGAATTTACAAACGTATACAGTTATACGAAGAGTTTTACTCCATGAGGAGATGCGGTTAGCGAGATCATTTATAGCACAATGCTTGACTGGCGATGGCGAGTACACAGCATGTGTAAGAATTTTTTGTTCAGTAGTAGGCGGAGTAAATTGGTCGTCAAGACGCTTGAGAGGCCACTCAGACGGATCCAATGTAGCCCACTGGGGCCCGTGGAGCCACAGAGGGTGTGTGGTTAATTTCTGAGGCGTAATGCCACGTGAGAGAACGTCTGCGGGATTTTCAGTCCCCGTGACGTGATAGAAGTTGTCAGCAGAGATGTTTTCCGTTATCTGAACAACGCGGATTGCTACAAAGGTTTGCCACCAACGTGGCGAACTTTTGATCCAATATAACACGACTTTAGAGTCAGTGAAAGCGAATACCTTGACTGGAAGAAGATGTGAGTAATTTTCGTAAACTATGCGTAGCAGTTTGGACATAAGAAGCGCGCCGCAGAGCTCTAAGCGTGCTATAGACAGAGGCTTGGTAGGAGCGACTTTGGACTTTGCGCAGACAAGCCGGACAGTGATACCGGAGGCGGTGGTCACATAAGCGTATACAACGGCACCGTAGGCATGTTCACTTGCGTCCGAAAGGGCTAGAAGAGTGAGAGTGCAGTTGTTAGAAACGCCTATATGACGCGGAATGCGTATATTGTTAAGAGACGGTAACTCGTCGCAGAACTGCTTCCACATTTTAACAATGTGTAGCGGTGGGGTGTCATCCCAATCGAAGTTAGGATGCCAAAGCTGTTGGATCAGTAGCTTAGCATACACGACTGCGGGGGCCACGAAGCCCATTATATCCCACAGTCGGGCGACTGTAGAAAGGATGGAGCGCTTAGTGCACTTCACATCTGCGGGAACCGTAATTTTAAAATAAAATACGTCATTATCAATACACCAATGCAGGCCTAGTATTTTATGCTGCATGGCCTTATCAAAATCAACCTCTGTAGGGAGTTTGTGCGAAGCGGGAAGATTATCTAGTACGGCACGACTGTTACTGTTCCATTTTACGAGATCCCACAGAGCTCCTTTGAATAGGTCAATTAATTGTCGTGACGCAGATATCGCTTCTTGTTCCGTGGGAATCGAGAAGGCGAGATCGTCCGTGAAAAGCGACGTAGACGCGAATTTGCTGGCGAGAGGATAACGCGTGCCATCATCTTCGACTAACCGTCTCACAGTGCGCAATGCATGGTAAGGACTTGATTTTAAACCGAAGCAGACGCGGTTAAACCTATACAATTGTAGTGGGTCTTGTGGAGTAAAGTGATAAAGAAAACATTGATAACGACGGTCAGCTTCGCGCATGATAATCTGTAAGAACTGCTGGCGGCAGTCCGCGGTCAATGCGATCGCGTATAAGCGGAAATTTAATAATATTGTAAACAAGTCGCCTTGCAAATTCGGACCTGAGTGCAGAATATCATTCAGTGATTGCCGGCCACCAGAAGTAGACGCGCTGGCGTCTAGAACCACGCGCAGCTTAGTCGTTGTCTTATCTTCGCGCACGACCCCGTGATGCGGTACGACGTATATGGGTATTGGGTCGCGGGGATCGTACGACGCAGGAGAAACGTAATCTTTCGCGAGATAATCCTTTATTACGTCATCATATGCAGACCTTAGTTTTGGCGAAGCTTCTAGCTTTCTTTCGAGACATATGAAACGCTTGCGGGCATTGTCAAAAGAATTCCCGAGGGAATAAACATCCTCGTTGAATGGCAGTGTTACAGTGTACCTACCACTAACGGGATCGCGGGTTGTCGTGGACTTATAAAATAATTCACATTCAACATCAGAGGGTGTTGAGTGGGCGGTGCGGAGGAAAGCTCCTCGAGCTCCCAAAAACGCCTGACTAATGAGTCATAGCGACAGGCTCCTGAGCGAGGCAACATGTCAGGGCCTGGGTGGTTTGATGCATAGGTAACGTAGGCGCGGAGCCCATAATTACGTAGTCGAAAACAGTACGCAAAGCGCGCGGCACCGACGTGTCACGATTGTGAACAACGTCGGGGAGAAGTAAATGCGGGAAAAGAGAAGCACCTATTAAAGCGTCTATCTTACTAGGCACACCATATGATTCGTCGGCTAGCGGTAAATTATGTAGATGTGATAGATGTAGATGTGGTAGATGTCACTGGTATTTATCAAAAAGGTAGGCAGTAAGTCCGTGATCTGATCAACAACAAGTAGCGAAATATCAAATTTAATTTTGCTGTCGAATCGCGAATATAATTTAATATTAATCGGACTAGTGTTAACTACCTTTTCAGCCCCACCGAACCCCTTAACAACAGTCCGGTTCATGTTTTGAGGTTGAATACCTAAACGCTCACAACACTCGTTAGTGATAAAATCGCTTTGTGAGGCGGAATCTAAAAGCGCGCGAATAATATGTGGATTCCCTTTAGAATCGTAGGCAACGACTTGAGCGGTTGATAACAGAACAGACGTGGACTGTTTGTTATGTGTGAGTGCATTACTCGAACACTGATACAATCGAGAATCCCGTAGCCGTAGATGCGGGTAGGTTCGGAGAGGTATGTGCAGGCGCACAGGCGGGGGGCGCCGCAGCGGTGAGCTCGCCCAGCTGATTAGCGGGAGCTCCTTGTGCAGAGTGCCCAGGGCTCGCGGTACGTTGCTCGTTGAAGTGTAACAATGTGTGGTGATTTAATTTGCAAACGAGACAATTTGACTTAGATGAGCAATTAGCGACTCGATGTTTTAAACTAAGACAGTTAATACACGCATTGTTATCCTTCACACACTTATAACGCTGTTGTGGAGTCATTCCATTAGAATCGGCGCACTTGAATAAATGTTGATGCACAATATTAGCGCATAGGCACTTGCACGCGGATTCAACCGTTGTGTTTAAATATGTTTGACACTTCGGCGGCGAAGCGGTATTTAAACGCCGATTAGAGTTAATCGGACGCTTATTAGTTGAAGAAGTTGGCTCAGTACGTTCTAACACTTTGGCTCGATTTGAAATAAATTCGACTAAGTTATCAAAGGTAGGTATTTTTGTTGAATATTTAATTTCAAACGCGCGGACGGTCTCGGGGTCTATTTTCTGTAAAGCGATATGAATCAGAATTAAATCTGTAAGGTTATCCATTTTAAGGTTTTTTAACTGCGCTGCTAAAGTTCTCAGTAAATAAATCAAAGTTGGTTGCTGAAGCCCATTGGAAAGTTTTGAACTCAAACATTTGATTTAAATACGTAGAAACCAACATACGCTTGTCGTCATACTTATCAATGAGCGTTCGTAACAACAGACTATAATTTTCCGGACATCGAGATATCCCGGCGCACACAGACTGGGCTTTACCGGTTAGCTTCCCCAATAGGTAATACAATCTATCGGCGTCAGTGAGAGATGGATTATCGTGTACGGTCGATTTAAAACTGGCATAAAATAGTGGCCATGAGCGAATGTCACCAGAAAACTGAACCAATTCAATCGGCGGGAGTCTAGGTTTAGATTTGTGTGGCACACTATCGCTATGTGGCGAGCATTGTGACTGCACTCGCTTTATCCTCCCATACAGAGACTCAAAAGCCATGACACTCTTATAGTCAGGCTTAGCGGATCGGTTAGATGTCAATAAACGATTATTATATTCGTCCAGAACCTGTTTGAATTCATCCCGCAATGAATCTATTTGTGAAGATTCGTCAAGAAAACTTTCCCTTAGATCGGTGTTTGAAGAAAGATCGTAAATCGTTTGAGTAATTTCAAAGATAGCTTCGCGTTTAGCTTGCAACGTAAGTAACCGTGTATCTTCTGCATCGTCATAATCAGAACCCGAATCACAAGTTTTCTTAGCTTGTTTAGACATAACGAAGTTTACAAATTCAATCTATTGTAAACGAGCAGCTGATCTGGGGTTTAATGAACCACAATAATACGATGAAATCAAGTAGGTTACTATTTTGCGTAAAGAATAAGCGGAGAATGGCTTCCTACTACTTCCCACTTTGTTCGGTTAATAATGAACTAGAATGCATTCAATGAACAACTTGAAAGTGAGTTAACGAATGAATGACCGAATAAATATGAATGTCAAAACAAATATGGCGAACTGTTATAACATTTTTCATACTACACGGCAAGGCAACAATTTAATTTGAGGGTACTTTAATATAAAATTTGTACGAAATTAAAACTCGAATTTATCCAAAGTTAGCGTTAATTAGGTACTGGAATAAAGATTAGATGGACTGTTAATATGTTTATCTAGATGAGTAAACACTTATTTATGATAAAGCTCAACGCGATGTTGATCTACGCGGTATCTATAATGGGGTAGATTTATGAATGTTCTCCTATTAGGGCCTATTATATCCTAATAAGCGCGGTTGGAGGGTTCCATCCAGTATTTAAAAGGATCAGAAATCCTAGCTCAAAGGACCACAAATATGGTCACGCCAACAATAATTCAGTCCTGAAAGGTATCAGAACCAACCTTCGATACGGTGGACGTGTTAATTAAAGTGAAGAGGCAGTGGCAAAAGTCGAGGCGGAGAAGAGAGGAAGAGAAGGGACATGCAGCACTTACCAGGGGCAGGCCAGCGGGATCCAATCTCCTTCGACCAGCACACAGCAGAGTATCACTACGCGGGTCGCGCGACCAATATTTGAATATACTTTTCCTTCTTATTACACTGGGTAATCGTTTGATCCTTGTGTTTACAAGGATGCGTTTGGCGGAGCGGGAATGTATTGAAAACTGCAGAGAAAGGCTCGAGAAGATCCTCGTCTCTTTGCGGGGTCAGACGAAAGGGGCTCGTCATGCGGTGCGGGGGTGATTCGAGAGATCCGTTACACACGTGCTTTCATGTGCAATTTCTTCGTCGAACTGACAGCTGTCAGTCCTCGTTCTCTCGTTCTCATGTTCACCTTTTGAATGATGCTAAAGCGCTGCATGTACAGGTGGGAAAAGGAGCGGGAAATACAACCTGCCTCATAGTATAAGAGTAAATCTATATAATCAGTGTTGGCGTTACCAACTGTGTTTCTTTATACTTAACACGTCATAAACATAAAAAAGAAACTTTACCCCTATCGAAATCAGTGCTACAACTCCTATGCGTAACAACAGACAATGTACACTACAATTATTTAGAACCTGAAGGTCTTGAAGAAATAATATTACACTGACGAAGTCATAATTCAACCCGATAGCGAGGAAATACCATAAATAAGCGTTTACAACATGATTAGCATAAATTGATTAAATTAATTGAAGTAACCAATTTAAATATTTACTACTTTGTGACTACCCTATTTCTATAGAAATTTAATAAAAACTTAGAAACTCAATATCTCCAAGATCTCGCTAGATACATATTTAGAATTTTCTCCAGTTGAAGGTACTTTATAACTATATTATACTAAGTATATTATGAAAAAACGCTAACGCGATCTGCAAAGAGCTAATTTTATATTTTTTTTTTCTTTTCGTTAATTGAAAAAATATTTTTTATTCTCGTTCCTGTTACGTTAAGACCCTTGCAATTTTTACAATTTATACATTTCAAACCAACAATTAAGTGGTAGTAGGTATACAAGAGACTAAAATTTTATTTCATTCAAGAAATAAGGACGAAAAACTTTTTCAAGAAGGTCAGTGACCTTACACTAAAATATTTCTACCTCATAAAGGCAGTGAAATATAAAAATGATTTTTTTTTTAGAATGGTTTATTAAAATTTAATCTATAAAGAAAAAAAAAATTAAACTGGCATGTCCACAATTAAGGCAATATATATAACACACTGTGCATCATATTCATATTCATTTATTTGCTTTCCACAATGTATATACAGTAGATGTTTAGTCTTACAGATAAAAGAAACAATTATGGATCCTGTTAGGGCACAGCAATAATATAAAATAGAAAACTAGAATTTAAAACTAAAGCATCGTAGACTTCATCTATCTTTGACCATCAGGCGAGATCGAAGTCAAGGGTGGGCTCAGAATCAGAATCAGAATTATTTATTTGCTAAACATAGGTAAATACATAATTATAGGTCTTACATTAATAACAAGTCCGCTTGTTTTGTCAATAAGACATACAAATATTAGGAAGAAATTGAATATAATTTATGTCACAGTATCAGATTAATTAATTTAAGAATACGATTCATTACAATATTAAAACACACACAACAGAAAAATATTAATAAGAATGTCATAATATAAAATAAGTTTTAGTCATTTTATTATGTTCATATTGAAACATCATTTAAATTTTCATCTAATTTGTAATAACATTTATCTATAAGTAGTTTATGAAGTGCCTTTTTGAATTTTATTAATGGCATGTCTTTAATCACATCTGGTACTTTATTGTAAACTTTTGGAGCATAGCCGAAAAAACTTTTACGCATTAAGGATGTTTTACATTTAATATTACACAGTTTGTTATTGTATTGGGCACGTACTGGATTTTTTCTTACTGCAGATAACCTAACAAATAAATGCGGGTTTTTTTTTCACAAACAATGCTGTTTCCATTATATACATTGCCGGCAGTGTCAATATTTTCAGCTTTTTAAAATGTGGAATACAGCTATCTCTCATCAGTAATAAGTTAACGAATAAAAATAAAACCATTAAATACTAAATTCATAGGCATGGAAGGTAAAGTCGTTCCTCACAAATTAAGTAAACATTCCCTACGGGGTCTTATCTCGACAAAGATAATGAAGTACTTAGTCGAGGTAAGTATAAAAAGGTGAGACGGGACTCTTTAAACATTTATTCCTGTTGAAAATACCATTACTAGCTGTTGCCATGCTAGTCCCGAAGACCATTTTCGTGTGTTTCTTTTTGTGTTTCGTGCATAACTGCGTAAGCAAACCAGCCACGGGAAGTAAGTATAATTTGATTAACTATAAATTTTTATTCTATAAAGTATTTCTTTTTTTTATTGGTTATAGATTTGCATTTGGCTACCATCTCATCTGATGAAGCTGATGAAGATGAAGCACGCTAACCTAAAAGTAACCTATTCACTCTTCACTCAAAGAACCCCAGGTTATAGATATCAGCAAACGCAGACTCCAGCGGGGAATTCTATCTAATGTGTTGCGATGTATGTGTGCAGAAGTAAAAATCCACATTTTAATATACTGTCAATTTTGCTTTCAGATGAGGTAACAGAGGGACGCGGAGTCATGAGCTCTATTTGGGGGTGGATAACATACCCCTTTTCATGGTGGAGTTCTGGGGAAACTGAACAACCCGTGACTGCAGAACTCTTAGGATCCTCGTTGAGTAACCCAAACGACGTGGTAGACATAAGAAGCCACAATGTTACTATTTGGTGTAACGATCAAACTTGTAACACAATGAAATGCGATAAGATCCAATGTCGAAACATTACCTGCAGCATTTATGATACAGATTTTAGAGGAGAATGCAGAGAGTATAATATCATAACTGATTCTGATGAAAGCACAATACCAACAGTAAACGCGACTACACCAGCAGTGATTACTTCAAGTAAACCAACAGAATCATTCAATGTCACTTCTTTGGCTATTGACACTCAAGAAAAGGATAACACCGCCGCTGAAGAGCATCCTCTAGAACTGGAAGCAGTTCTATCGTCAACAGTAAACAAGTTAAAGTTGGAGGAAAAAATCGAAAGCAAAGTCGACCCAGCTAATCATAAAACAAAGGTGAGCAATCGATCATTTTATATTCCCACTTATTTGCAATTTTTATGTGAATTTATTACATTTGAAATAGTTCCAATATATAACTCAGAAAAATCATTTATGATTTACCTCCTTAACATACAATTTTAAAACCAGCGTATCTATATTACGATAGGGCAAAATGATTCACAGCCTGAACAAAATACAAATACTGCCCGATTTTTTTTTATAAACCGGCGTTGTTACTTAAACCATTGGTAATGAACATGATCTTGTTGTCTATTTTATTTTAATTACAAAACCTTCGTAGTTATTCATGAAATAATCCAAGGTTTCCCTCGCGGAACAGGAGTCACGATGAACTTTTTGTTATTTTGTATATTTTTAGTATCTTTTAACATTGTTTTATTAATTTCCAGATCTAAATAAGGAAAGTATTGAGCATAAGTCTTATAACATAAAGGATTTGATTGAATAATGAATATATCAAAAGAATATAAAGAAGCATATTTTAAGAACAACAAAAAAGCAAATGTTTTAGCAGAAGATAGTACGAAAAAATATTACTTAATCGTGGAATAGTTTTTAAAACGCAAAAAACACTGGAATGCCTGTGATAATCACAGCAGACCGGACGGCGGAGTATGTGTAAATTCTACGAAACTTTCTTATCAATTGTGTCATTTCTAGATAAGGGACTTAAGCTTACTTAAGTTCTTATACTGTGTTTGTGTTAAGTTAGAGCATAAAGATTTTCAAATAATAAAACTCATGAAGACATACTAGATGAAGATGCTTTGATTTATATTATTTTGTACTTATAAATAATACTTAAATCACTTCTTGTTGACCTTACATTAAAATGTACATTCAATTGTTCTGAAACCTATGTTATGAATTTTAATTATCAATAATTATCTCTGCTTCCATCAAAGAATACCATATAGGTCCGTAAATTACCTTGATCTCTGTAAGAAATATCATTTACTATCGCTAAATATTCGGCGTAACGTTTCTGAATGCGTTTTGTTATTGAATACTTTTAACAATACAATTAACAGCCCTGGGGCCATACCATGAAGTGTTAAAGCGAGAGTCGTTCGAGCGAGAAAGAGAGATGGAGCTATATAGCGTGCATAGCTTCATCCCTCTTTCTCGCTCGAACAACTCTCGCTTTAACACGTCATGGTATGGCCCCTGATATATTATCAAAGTTTTATTTTAATGTTCCTTGCAAGTCTAAACGGTTCTATACACCGCTAAAAATGCCACTTGCTACCTCGAAATATAGACAGAATTCGTATGTGTTGCGTGCTTGCAGGAGCTTTAATGAGGTGTGAAGGCAGCATGACATTGATCCATTTAGAACAAGTTTGTCATCAGCGAGGAGGTGCTTAAGCCTTAAATTTTTGAAGTAATAATTATTTTTAAGTAGTCGTGTAATTTTGTATAATTGTGTTTAGGTTTTTACATATTATAATGTTATTAGTGTTATATTAAGTATGCCGTTTTCCTGCTGACGGTACTATGTCGTTCACAGTGTTGCACAACTTCAAATGTAACTATACATGGATACCTGTAATTGGCTGCCAAATTTTCACACTGTTTCTAGATTAATTTAAGTAGCTGTTGGTCTGTCATGTAAATATATAAATTAATGTCACTAATAAGTACATATTTCTAGCAAAGCTCTATTGTTATATTGATAGGCGTAGTGTAAGCTGCACTGGAATATTTGTTTTACTATTATGTAAATAATTGAGTGGAGGAGCCCGTGGAAAAATAATAACAGCCGCACGGGCCGGTCTTCAAAGCAACGCTTTCCTAGGTCGGATGGGTGATGGAACTCAACTTCAAAATATTTACATAGGCACTTATAAAAAGTCAGAAGCTAGTGCACGTTTCTAATTGATAGATTCCTATGCAGAAGTCCCGGCAAGAAACTCCATGGTTACTCTTATAAAAACATAAGTGATTTTCACATTGTTACTGTAATACAGTTTTATAGGTATGAGAGGACAATCTTATTGTCTCCCGTGGGATATGATAAATCGTGGAAGAAATCGGGTTAGAAATCCTAAATCTGTATCCAGGACATGGTCTTTACGTATGAAAGCTTTCAGATCAGATAGATACTAAACAGATAAGCATTTAGACTTTCACATTTAAATTATTAGAAGGTAGTAAGGACGTAATCACAATATAAGTTATCATGGTCTTGCTGTAATATGATATATTTAAAGCACATTATAAAAAGTTTGCTCTGGCAATGGTAGGTAGGGTACCAAGCTTTTGAGCAAGTCCTATACTTGCTCAAAAGCTTGGTACCCGACAGTGGTTGAAAAGTAGATCAAGTATTGGATGAATTAACTATACCTGAGTGTGCAGTTTCCTTAATGCCGGCGGTGTAGCGCTGGTTTCTGTATCCGAAGATATGGTTCTCAGGAGAAGAGGAGTGTCGCTCGAATCTGCTAGCTCGGACACTGTGTCACTTTGTTCAGTACCATCACCTCCTTTACTTTAAAGATAAAAAAAGGTTATATTGAAATTAAATCTAAACATTGCATTACTACATACGTTATAGTTTATTTTAGCAAAGAAATGGATCGACGTATAATTTAATGGAGAAGGGTGAGTTGTAAGTATTATAGAGCAAGAACCAAGGGAAGTTTTCCACTAGGAGGGAAGCAGGTATGCAACCACAAGTTTGTTGATCAAAACAGCTGTACAAGACTAGAGAACTCTGCAGCAGAAACTAGCTTAGCCTTTGTTTTTTATTCTTGTAGGAAAATCATCGAATGACTTCTCCCGCTGTGGGTGGAGCGGAAGGGAGAGTCAGACTAAAAACTCAGGGTGGGTTTTGCCTTCCGTTGCCCTTGTGGTCCGGGCATCTCGTCAGCACATTTCCGCAGCACCAACAGGCAATGGCCCTGTCGGACCCCGTCAATGCTGCTGACTGCTCTTTGAGGCACCCATGGAACATGTAGCCCGGGCTGGTCCTTACAGGGCAGCGAGCTACCTCTGCTCCGCAAGCCCGCGCCTACGGTGGCCGGAGATCAGCTCGCAAACCCCGACAACCGGGGCACCTCCCGCGGCGGCTGGGATGAGAGAAAGAGAATTGTCTCTCTCTTACGCGTTAAGCCTCTTCTTTCGCCAGCCTGACTGCTTCACGGAAGAAGGCGACTGCATCCCATTCCCGCTCGCCCCGCACCATGGTCTCAATCAGGGACAGGTGCGAGAGGTCGCCGCCACTAAATAGCCTAGCCTAGCTATCAAACCAAAAAAAAAGCAAACAAATCCTAACTGTTGATAGTAGACTGTACACATAAACTGACAGACTTTGATAGCATATACCCTGTTTTTTAATGTCGGAGACAAAGTTGACATTACGGCGGTTGCCAGTTTTTTGCAAATCTTAAATAGTGATGTGCCACTAACGAAACTTTACGTTAATAAAATTAAATATCGGTTTTTTATAATACGTTACCTTGAAATAATGTGTAGGTGCTAATTTAAAACCAAGAAATACAAAATTAATAATGTAAGATATCTATATACCTGTAATTAATTATATTATTAAAATCATAATTTTACGCTCCATTCAATATAAATGTTACCGTTCAAAACTACCGTACCCACAATTACTAAAACAATACAAACTCCTAGGCTTGGAGTCCAGGCGTACCCTACTCATGGCTGTGATGCTGCATGGCATATGTAATAACAACTTTGACTGCTCTGAAATCACCAATAAACTTTGTTATGTTGTACCCAGAACTGTATTACGGCGGGAGGCGCGCGTGCCCCGGCTGTTTCACACTGTAAAGTGCAGAACCAATGCTGGCGCAAGGGCGCCCCTCCGTCGTCTCTTAGAAACATATAACACACACTTTTTCGATCTTGACATATTTTCATTATCTCAATCAAAATTAAAAAAGATGGCTATTCAATTGCTTGCACAATAATTACTACTTATTTTACTAACCCAAATCGCCTCTAGATGCGTGATTTTGTTTTAAGTCTACTTAATAGTTTATTCCGCGGACATTGGTGTGGGTTACATGTTTACCTCTATTACACTTGTTTGATATTTACCAAAATTATAACATGTAACTGTTTTATGTCCCAATAAAATAAAATAAAATAAAATAAAAAATAAAATAATTATTACAGGTATTCGTTAATCCGATTCAAATAATGACTCTAGGAATATTCTGAATAATCAGAATCGCCACCTATTTCTATGGTAAACCGCTAAAATGACACATAAAAACACACAATAACTACCGAGTTACACAATAAATACCGATTTATTACAAGCAGGTGGGACGCAATCGAACATATATTTATAAAAATGGGATGGGTCCCGCCTGCTTGTTACTATTTTAAATAAAAATGTGCTTGTTTCTTTCCTTTCAGTTGAGCAGTCAGGATTTTTTTTAATTACCTTCCTATTTTTGTCTTTTTTGTTTAAATATGTTAAAGATTTCACAGATTATTAATTCTTGCTAGGAATTGAGGTCTTGAAGTGTATTTAGAAGTTTATTTGGATCAACGGAACAAATAGAGCCTTATAGTATCCTTACTCTGCTCAATACAATATAGACCTTTTGTAAATAAATTAGAAGTTAAATACATCCCAGCTAAGGTCGTCCCTTGCAGTTAATATTGGTGTCGGGCCGGGTCAATGAGACACTATTCCTTACAAATTCATAGAATTAAGCGTCCACCGATGTCATTGTCGGTATCGGTGCTGGGCCGGGCCGGCCAATGAAGAAACGCGCAATGTATTGTTACTGCCCAACACAATATAAGCGGCAGAATCATCACAGGGTCAGGGACAAGCCAATAAAATCATCACCACCTTCACCAAGTGAAGGTACAGCAACTTTAGCTGGCCTATAAAGTTATCAAATAACAATATTATAAGTCAAGGAATAATTCCAACTTTATCCTTTCTTTAGATTTTTTAGTCTTTTTACATAATATTTCATTTCTATTTAGTTTTATACAAATAAATCACATATTTATAATACTGTATGTTTTTAGAGCTTAGTGAGAGGGGTCAACCAGATTGCTAGTAATGTGAATTATACCCACATTGCTAGTTCTCTTTATAAAAAAGACCTATTCAACGATATTCCGCTTGATATAGTTTGCTGATTTTGATAATTAACTGTCATTTCTCTAGTGACACTCGCATGGTTAAGACGAATTGATTAACGTGAGAATTATTCAAATCGGCTCACGCGTTTGGCCTGTACATCGCCACATAGGTACAAACACATACATACATACATACACAGACTGTGAAACACATTACCCTCCTTTGCGTCGCGCAGTCGGGTAAAAAGTTACGATTCAACAAATCGATATCTTCGGTATAACACTGCACAAGAGCGGGCAACATTATTTCTAAACTTGACATTTGCATGTGTCAATTCTGTCTCTGAGATTAAAAAACTGGGTATAGGTGTCAACGTGCTCCAAAACTACATCTATCTCGGCTTCCAAAATATACAACGACAACAGCCATCCAAGATTAAGAGATGCATAGCTATAGCTATTAGGCTTTAAGGCACTTATTATTTTATGCCAATATTTCCTCTGTGAATTAAATATCTAAGTTTATTTTTAGTTCAGTCTCGAGTGGTATTATGTTCGATATAATGATATAAACAACTTCAACGGTTTATTTTTCCGTCATCACATGCTCAGTACCATGATGATGAATGTCAGACACAAATTCCAGTGTCAATAAAATTTGAGGGTCGCTTGATTTTCTTGGTGTACCAATTTATACCTTCGATTACCAGGCACAAATATCTGAATTGCTTAGAAAATATATGAAAAACATTTTAAAGATTGCTCTCGATTCCCTGGGATCCCATCAGATTCAGACTAGGTGATAATGGGACCACTTTAGAGGCATAACCATTCCATAATTGGCAGAGAAATTGCGTAAATAACATACAGAAAAAATATCCACATCCTTTTAAAAGTTGATTAAAAACAGGAGCATTTCCAACAAAACCAAAATGCCTCTCTCTTGTTTATATGGCCCACGTTTCAATCTTGTACATAAGTATTTGGAAGATCAAAGCAGGTACTAGGCACATACGTGCTTTGATCTTCCAAATACTTATGTACAAGATTGAAACGTGGGCCATTGGCCAACAAGAGAGAGGCAGAGGATTGATGCATTCGAAATGTGGTGTTGGAAGCAAATGCTGAGAATCCCGTGGAATGCCAAACATAATAAAAACTTTTTAACAAAAAATTAAACCGACTCCCAAAAAACACTGCAAAATGAAAAAAACTTTAATTTCGGTAGTCGGTGTCTTTAGTTTTGTTTTTTCATTTTTGGCACCGACTTCCGAAATTAAAGTTATTTTTCACTTTGCAGTGTTTTTTGGGAGTCGGTTTAATTTTTTGTTAAAAAGTTTTTATTATGTTTGGCATTCCACGGGATTCTCAGCATTTGCTTCCAACACCACATTTCGAATGCATCAATCCTCTGCCTCTCTCTTGTTGGCCAATGGCCCACGTTTCAATCTTGTACATAAGTATTTGGAAGATCAAAGCACGTATGGGCCTAGTACGTGCTTTGATCTTCCAAATACTTATGTACAAGATTGAAACGTGGGCCATCTAAACAAGAGAGAGGCATTTTGGTTTTGTTGGAAATGCTCCTGTTTTTAATCAACTTTTAAAAGGATGTGGATATTTTTTCTGTATGTTATTTACGCAATTTCTCTGCCAATTATGGAATGGTTATGCCTCTAAAGTGGTCCCATTATCACCTAGTCTGAATCTGATGGGATCCCAGGGAATCGAGAGCAATCTTTAAAATGTTTTTCATATATTTTCTAAGCAATTCAGATATTTGTGCCTGGTAATCGAAGGTATAAATTGGTACACCAAGAAAATCAAGCGACCCTCAAATTTTATTGACACTGGAATTTGTGTCTGACATTCATCATCATGGTACTGAGCATGTGATGACGGAAAAATAAACCGTTGAAGTTGTTTATATCATTATATCGAACATAATACCACTCGAGACTGAACTAAAAATAAACTTAGATATTTAATTCACAGAGGAAATATTGGCATAAAATAATAAGTGCCTTAAAGCCTAATAGCTATAGCTATGCATCTCTTAATCTTGGATGGCTGTTGTCGTTGTATATTTTGGAAGCCGAGATAGATGTAGTTTTGGAGCACGTTTACACCTATACCCAGTTTTTTAATCTCAGAGACAGAATTGACACATGCAAATGTCAAGTTTAGAAATAATGTTGCCCGCTCTTGTGCAGTGTTATACCGAAGATATCGGTTTGTTGAATCGTAACTTTTTACCCGACTGCGCGACGCAAAGGAGGGTAATGTGTTTCACAGTCTGTGTATGTATGTATGTATGTGTTTGTACCTATGTGGCGATGTACAGGCCAAACGCGTGAGCCGATTTGAATAATTCTCACGTTAATCAATTCGTCTTAACCATGCGAGTGTCACTAGAGAAATGACAGTTAATTATCAAAATCAGCAAACTATATCAAGCGGAATATTTATTTATTTATTTATTTACATATACACATACATAATATCGTTGAATAGGTCTTTTTTATAAAGAGAACTAGCAATGTGGGTATAATTCACATTACTAGCAATCTGGTTGACCCCTCTCACTAAGCTCTAAAAACATACAGTATTATAAATATGTGATTTATTTGTATAAAACTAAATAGAAATGAAATATTATGTAAAAAGACTAAAAAATCTAAAGAAAGGATAAAGTTGGAATTATTCCTTGACTTATAATATTGTTATTTGATAACTTTATAGGCCAGCTAAAGTTGCTGTACCTTCACTTGGTGAAGGTGGTGATGATTTTATTGGCTTGTCCCTGACCCTGTGATGATTCTGCCGCTTATATTGTGTTGGGCAGTAACAATACATTGCGCGTTTCTTCATTGGCCGGCCCGGCCCAGCACCGATACCGACAATGACATCGGTGGACGCTTAATTCTATGAATTTGTAAGGAATAGTGTCTCATTGACCCGGCCCGACACCAATATTAACTGCAAGGGACGACCTTAGCTGGGATGTATTTAACTTCTAATTTATTTACAAAAGGTCTATATTGTATTGAGCAGAGTAAGGATACTATAAGGCTCTATTTGTTCCGTTGATCCAAATAAACTTCTAAATACACTTCAAGACCTCAATTCCTAGCAAGAATTAATAATCTGTGAAATCTTTAACATATTTAAACAAAAAAGACAAAAATAGGAAGGTAATTAAAAAAAATCCTGACTGCTCAACTGAAAGGAAAGAAACAAGCACATTTTTATTTAAAATAGTGACAAGCAGGCGGGACCCATCCCATTTTTATAAATATATGTTCGATTGCGTCCCACCTGCTTGTAATAAATCGGTATTTATTGTGTAACTCGGTAGTTATTGTGTGTTTTTATGTGTCATTTTAGCGGTTTACCATAGAAATAGGTGGCGATTCTGATTATTCAGAATATTCCTAGAGTCATTATTTGAATCGGATTAACGAATACCTGTAATAATTATTTTATTTTTTATTTTATTTTATTTTATTTTATTGGGACATAAAACAGTTACATGTTATAATTTTGGTAAATATCAAACAAGTGTAATAGAGGTAAACATGTAACCCACACCAATGTCCGCGGAATAAACTATTAAGTAGACTTAAAACAAAATCACGCATCTAGAGGCGATTTGGGTTAGTAAAATAAGTAGTAATTATTGTGCAAGCAATTGAATAGCCATCTTTTTAAATTTTGATTGAGATAATGAAAATATGTCAAGATCGAAAAAGTGTGTGTTATATGTTTCTAAGAGACGACGGAGGGGCGCCCTTGCGCCAGCATTGGTTCTGCACTTTACAGTGTGAAACAGCCGGGGCACGCGCGCCTCCCGCCGTAATACAGTTCTGGGTACAACATAACAAAGTTTATTGGTGATTTCAGAGCAGTCAAAGTTGTTATTACATATGCCATGCAGCATCACAGCCATGAGTAGGGTACGCCTGGACTCCAAGCCTAGGAGTTTGTATTGTTTTAGTAATTGTGGGTGTGGCTACATGTTCCATGGGTGCCTCAAAGAGCAGTCAGCAGCATTGACGGGGTCCGACAGGGCCATTGCCTGTTGGTGCTGCGGAAATGTGCTGACGAGATGCCCGGACCACAAGGGCAACGGAAGGCAAAACCCACCCTGAGTTTTTAGTCTGACCGTATATAAAATACATTTTAATAGCAAATGTTAAAAAGGTATTTTTGAAAGCCCCAAGTAGAGTCAAAATTTTAAAAGAAAAATATCCAGATTTGCCGCTACCTCCCCAACCAGTTGTTACAAGATGGGGCACTTGGTTAGAGGCAGCATTTTATTACGCTCAAAACTTTGAAAAAATAAAAGAAGTATTATCTTGTTTAAGCAGCTCTGATGCGGTATCTATTCGAGAGGCAAAAAATATTATAGAAAAAGAAAATTTAAAAGAAGATTTAAATTACATTAAAGACAATTATTTTATAATTCATTTGTCTTTAAAAGAATTGCAAAAGCATAATTTATCGTTGACAGATTCACGTTTAGCATTTGACAACGTCAGAGATGCTATAAATCAGTGCAATTCAGAAAATATAAAAAATAAAATAGAATGTGTTATGGAACGAAACCCAGATTTAGACACACTTAGAGAATATAGTGAGGCCATTGAAAAAAATGAAGCACATAATTTAATACCTTTTTAAAAATTTGCTCCTTTGACATCGTCAGATGTAGAACGGTCTTTTACCATTTATAAATGGATTTTAGATGTTAAAAGAAATAGGTTGAAAATTGAAAATATAGAGAAACTCATAGTTATATATTTTAATTGTAAATTGATTACCAGGATGCTGACATTGTAATCGATGAAGATTACTGAATAAATGTAAAATGTACATATTTAACGATAAACAATGTTGATTTTTATCTTTTTTCTTTATTCTACCCCTTTTTTTTGGTCCTAAAATCTGACTAAAATCAACCTGTTCCTTCGTATGCCCTTTACGTTTCAGAGTCGTGGTGCATCCTTAGAACAGTCTCACGACCCCAGCAGGCATTGGCCCTCTATGGGGCCCCGTCATTTATTCTACCCTTAATGCAAATTACCATGACCAGTATGAAAATATTTAAATTTAAGTGCAACAATTTATGTCTATCTATAAAAGTTCTAGCCATAAAAGGCTAAAAATAAAAAAATAAAAATTAAAGCTTCGATCGGAATTAGATTGTTTTTATTATTCAACAGATAAATAATGAGTTAATTTAGTTTTTATACCTTCCTTTAAATTTTGAATTGAGTAGGAATAATATCACTACCAACATTAACAATGTTTAATTGAATCCGGAAATACCGGAATTACTTTCCGGGAAAATGGCTTATCCATGTTATTCTTTCTGTGTGCATTTATGATACAAGTACCAAAAATCAATCTACCTACTCCGATCACTACTGATCATACATTAAAAAAAAAAAAAAAAAATACGCGTCGAATTGATAACCTCCTATTTTTGTCGTCGGTTGAAAATGTGTCAATCCTCCCACAACTTAAAATAAAAGAGCATAGGTTACTTCGTGTCTGGCCGGACCGAATCTGGTTTTAAACACCCGATTATAATTAATATTGCAGCAGACGATTAAAAGGAAAAATTAACTTTCATTGGACACTAAGAGGGGAAAAGACCCAGAGTCCACTGACCAAACAGATAGTTTGGCCAATTAAGAATCCATGCTCATCTCATCGACATTCTACACTATCGCTAAAATTGCATTTGACAGGGGTCGATGGAGCCAGTTCGTTCGCGTTCCTGACTTGCGTCCCATCATCACCACGATCTTCAGGAATGCAGGACCAACCGGAGAGAGAAAGCAGCAAACGAGAGATTCAAGCTACTTCGTCGAAGTCACTGTTAACCTCGAAGAGAGTACTGTACTTCTCACACCTTCCACGCAATAATATGTAGCAAGCCACAAGGAATGGTGACTGGCCATCGCTCGTAGGTACTGGTCGCGCAGTAATTGTTTTCATACGTATGCATAGGGAAATGTTCCAAATTTAAATCACATTAGTGACCAGTGGGAATATTGTCCTGAATTTTATTATAACCCGCCGCAATACCTTGTCCTTGGCCAAAAGTATTGAGCACCCATGACATCTTTCAGTTTTATGAGGAGTATCAAAAAGAAATAAAACAAAACGTTTTATATAGGTTTATTTTACTATTTATTAATGGAAAATTAATATTTTGTGGGTCCACCCTTTGCCTTAATTACGTCAGAATTTTTTTTGGTAAAGAGCCAACTAGATTTTTACAGTCTTCAGCAGTAATCGCGTTCCATTCTAGGTGCAGGTAGCGTTCAAATCTTCTCTGTTGTTAATTGTGTGGCGCCTAACTCTACGCTTTAATAAACCCCATAAATGTTCTATAGGGTCCAGATTGACTTGATTGGCCTGCCCAGTCGCCAGCGAGGCCAGTCAAGTCAATCTGGACGCGGAAGAAGGTCATAGGTGAAGGCGGAAGGTCTGTGTTATTTTCCCGAAACCATGTCATAGTGCGGGCAGATTTGTGGCATGGCGCGTTATCCTGCTGGAATTTAACACCATCCATGTTCGTGTCGCTGAAAAGTTTCGTGAATGAAGGCAGCAACGCAGTTTCTAGTACATTTATGTACTTAGAGAGTCTGTGGTGATGCGTTTGCGCTCGGTTCTCGGTCTATTTTGATGTGATCCGGTAACAGAGAATCGCTTATTAGCATATTGCACGGATCGGCGCGAACCTTTCAGTTTTAGAAATCTCTACTTGTGATTTCCCTTGCTCATGCAGAAGCTTATCTGCACACGTTTTGCTAAAGAAAGTTCGTTTCGTTTTGGCATATTGCAACGATAACACTTACAACTTTGAAATAAAATACCAAAGGCGCACTAGTTCACTGGATGTGTTCACAACGAGCGATGGTAGCGAACTGATAAATAAATACAAAAATAGTAAAAGACACATTTTATTGCACCCAGGTATTTTATTGTTAGCTTCGGCGTGAGTCATTGTTTTTAAATCTTTGTAGATGACCGACAAAACAATACTTCAACAGTAGATTTGGTTTTCTGCCATACTTACCGTGAACGAGCGAAAGTCAGGTGCTTAATACTTTTGGCTAATGCTGTATACATATATATGAGTAAAATAGGTATACATGACATTGGTATCATTTGACGTTTTACTGCAGATGGTGTGAAAAAATAATAATAAAAAAGCTGATATATGGGGTCTATTTATGGCAAGCATCAAAATAGGAAGATAAGATATCGCCGTATATACCCAATAGCTTTTCTGTATGAATAGGCGTTAGAGGAAAAAGCGTTAGTTTGCTCTTCGAATTGAATGCAGTATGCCCTCAAACTAGGGATGGCGATCTGCGATCGATTAATGGAAGGAAGGATTTTGTAGCAAAAAAAAACAAATTATGTGTCTGAATCCAGTACAAAAAACCGGTCAAGTGCGTGTCGGGCCACGCGCAGTGTAGGGTTCCGTAGTTTTTATAACAGCCAAGTGTGTGTACGGTAGTTGAGATCTCAGAACAATGTAACAGACTCTGTTACATTGTTCTGAGATCTACTACTACCGAGACTACCGTTTAATAAATAGCAATAGGATAATCGCTAATTGCAAAACTCTTGCGAGACTCTCGTTTGGGCAACACTAGTGTGTCGTATTCGCTGACTGATCGTTTCGTACCATGCTCTAACTAAAAGCCAAACATGACTACCTAACTAATTTGACTTCCTATACAAATCCTCACCTGATCCGACAATTTTGCACGGAAAGTTTTAATTTTTTTAGAGATTTTTATAAAACTTGTCATAGCCGGTGTTTTGAATTTAAATACAGGACACAGAGCTACACTACTCAATAGTCACAAAAAATAAGATCGAGGAAGTAGTTTGCTGGGGGAGCTTTGTGTTTGATATTATATAGCAAAATAATAAAAAAAAAAACATGTGTGCAATTCACACGTGGTAGAAGTGAAACCTTTCCACGACATAAGAAACACTGTATAATGCTTCCTATCTTATTTTCTCCCACGTTAAATCTTATGAATTTATGTGTCTGTCTCTTTTTACTGTCGCTTTTTCGTTTCATAAAATTTCAAATTACAAAGACGCTAAAGAGGTTTTCACTTCAAAAAAATTCCTTAAAAAATTTACGAAATTTCAAAGGTATACGTTTGACCTGGTTTGCCATATAAAATTTCCACGACATAAGAAACACTGTATAATGCTTCCTATCTCATTTTCTTCCACGTTAAATCTTATGAATTTATGTGTCTGTCTCTTCTTACTGTCGCTTTTTCGTTTCACAAAATTTCAAATCACAACGACGCTAAAGAAGTTTTCACTTCAATAAACCCTATTTTTTGCTGCTATTCAAGGCTAATATTTAAATGAGTTTCCCGTTTTATTAAGGTAAATAAAATATAACTAAATTTTAATTACTTTTGTAATAGATTCTCAACTCAGCCCTCAACTCACACCTCAACTCCCCGCTCAATCCCCGCTCAACTCCCCGATCAACTTCCCGCTCAACTCCCCGCTTAACTCCCCGCTCAACTCCCCGCTAAAATTCCCGCTCAACTCTCCGCTCAACTTCCCGCTCAACTCACCGCTCAACTCCCCGCTCAACTCCCTCTTAACTCCCCCCCAACTCAAACCTCAACTCACCCCTCAACTCCCCCCTCAACAGCCCCTCAACTCACCGCTCAACTTCCACCTCAACTCCCCCTCACTCACCCCTCAACTCCAACTTCATCTTCCCCCTCAACTCCCTCTCAACTCCCCCTTCAGATTCCCGCTCAAATCCCCACTCAACTCCCCGCTAAACTCCCCGCTCAACTCCCCGCTCAACTCCCCGCTCGACTTCCCGCTCAACTCCCCACTTAACTACCCGCTCAACTCCCCACTCTACTTCCCGCTCAACGCCCCGCTCAACTCCCCGCACAACTCCCCGCTCAACTCCCCGCTCAACTACCAGCTCAACTCCCGCTCAACACCCCGCTCAAATCCCCGCTCAACTCCCCGCTCGACTCGCCCCGCAACTCATCCCTCAACTCATTCCTCAACTGCCCCTTCAACACATCCCTCAACTACCCCCTCAACTCCCCCCTCAACCCCCCTCAACTTCCTTTCATCTCATTCCTCAACACATCCCTCAACTCAACCCTCAACTCCCCCTCAACGGCCCCTCAACTCCCCACTCAATTCCCCACTAAGCTCCTCTCTCAACTCAACGCTCAACTCCCCGCACAACTACCCGCTCAACTCCCCGCTCAACTCCCCGCACAACTTCCCGCACAACTCCCCGCTCAACTCCCGCCTCAACTCCCTCTCAACTCCCTCTCAACTACCCCTCAATTCACCGCTCAACTCCCCCCAACTCAACCCTCAACTCCCCCTCAACTCCACCCTCAATTCCCCCTTACCTCCCCCTCAACATCCCCCTCAACTCCCCCCTCAACTCCCCGCTAACTCCCCACTCAACTCCCCGCACAAATCCCCGCTCAAATTCCCGCTCTACTCCCCGCTTAACACCCCGCTCAACTTCCCGCTCAACTCCCCGCTCAACTACACGCACAACTCCCCGCTCAACTCCCCTTCTCAACTCCCCGCTCAACTCCCTTTCTCAACTCCCCGCTAAACTCCCCGCTCAACTCACCCCTCAACTCACCCCTAAACTCCCCCCTCAACTCCCCACGAGACCCGCCTCAACTCCCCTCAACTCCCCGCCCCCCTCTCAGGGCTACCTCAACCCCCGCGACCTAACTTCTAGGTCTAGGTCTAGGTCCAAACAGATACTGTCGCTTTTTCGTTTCATTAATTTTCAAATCACAACGATGCTATAGAAGTTTTCACTTCAATAAATAAAAACATTAATTTGAATTCACTCTAAAAACGGGCCCAGATAGTCCGATAGTAACTGAAGAAGGAATTATAAAATCCAACTTCACAATGTAAATGTGAAAAAATATGATCTATTTGAGTACCACCGCGTGTATAGGGAAGTGGTTGTAATAAAGACTGGTAACCAGTGTCACGTATTAATTTGAAAACTGCAGTTGTCGTTACGGAGATAGTCTTCATTAAAATCTCCAAATATTATGCAAGGACGGACTGTTATGCGATAGTAAATTACTTACAAGACCTACTGCGCGACTGTTGGGACATTTGCGTGATCTATAAAAAGCTATAATCTTCACTGCATTTATTTCGAAAATTACTGCTTCACAGTGGTCACCTCCAGCAATGTCAATGTAATACCGTGGGTTGCTATACACACCAAACCTGGGTTTGAACTAGACTATTTAGGGCCATTTGTTCTAATTATTTCCTTAAAACTAGCGCGATACAACTGACGCTTAGCGCCATCTATCGACATTTCTATGGAGTTGTTCGAAATTTTCAAGTCAAATACAATTGGTCGACTATTACTCGTAAACTTGTAAAGCCCACTTATGTGTGATAGTTTTCCTTTAAACTTCGTTATATATAGGTACTACTGCCGTGACATTTGAATTTCTAACTACAACCGTTTAGTTGATACAGGGGGGGGACACTTGACTCTAACGAAAATTGTTGCTTTAAAGCTTGATAAGTCACGAACGGTTTACTTAATTAAAAAACGGTCTTGCCAAACCCCTAATATTTTTGAAAGACCTATCCAACGATATCCGACACTATGGGAAGGACGTAAAAAAAAAAGTATCATCCCACTTTACATGTAGGGGAGGTACCCTAAATAATTGTTTTTTTTCAAAATTTTATTTTACCACTTTTTTGTCGTCATTAACGTGTATACTCATGCCAAATTACAACTTTCTAGTACCAATAGTTTTTGAGCTAAACCGCGGACAGACAGACGGACATGGCGAAACTATAAGGGTTCCTTGTTGACTACGGAACCCTAAAAAGGAACTAGTGGCTGTATGATAACAGCCGCACGAGCCGATCTTCCAGATTAAGCAACACTGGCCGAGGTCGATCTATGGATGGATTGATCTTATACATATACGGTCTTACTAATAAAATAATGTTACGCCACTGTTTAACATCATAATACTTATTCATTGAATAGTGAGTGAATACTTATTTACACAAGACATTACTAATAAACAATGCGTAAGCCTTGAGTAGCTATTTAATGATTATGAAACTGATTACTAGCAACATTGAGGCGAGCGTTCCGAAACCTAAATCTCAAAATGCATCGCACACATTTCCACACATTTTTTTTTTGTATTTTTAATAACAATTAACCAAAAATAATTAAAATATACTATTTTTTTTACAATAAAAACATGTATATGGCATTTAATTTCGTTTTTAAATATTTATTTTTCAATAATATTATGATAAGTCATGGTATAAGTTGTAGATATTTTGAGTGTACCTTTCAATATCAAATGAAAATAAAGAACACGTTTGTATTGTTTATTCGTGTGCTTGCTTTTCTGTAATTCTTGATTGTTTTATAAATAAATTATGGAAATGAATAAAGAAAATATTGTTAATGTCATAAAAAGAAAACGGTCCGTTAATTGGGATTCATTGGAAAAAGTAAGTAGTACAAATACTATTGAAAAATGTCGAAAATAAATTGTGCACTTGGAAACAGTACCTAGTCTAATTTTGCGTCAGAAATGGAGAAACAGTGAATGTAGTCCAGGTTAAGTTTCTGGGAGTTCATATTGATAGCCAGCTAAAGTGGAAAAAAGAGCTGACATACTTAGAGACAGGATTGCATACAAAATGTCTTTTATATATATTCATAGAAATTCAGACATGATAATAACCAATTTTGTTTTCTTTTTAGCATTTACTACGTGGTTGCATCAAGGAATTTGTGGCTATAATTGAAAATAAAAATACTGACACCAACACCAACAAAGCCAAAAACTCTGCTTGGCTGAAAATAACTCAGAGATTTAATGAAATAAACAGCAGGCAGAGAACAATAGTGGAAATAAAACAGCAGTGGAGAACTACAAAGTTGGATGCGAAAAAAAATTTGTCAAATTATCAAAGGGAACGTAATGCAACTGGTGGCGGAGAAAAGCCTCCAAGCCCAGACCCTGTGACAAATGAAATTTTGCAGATGATACCTCAGGAATTTGAAGTAGACTACAATAAATTTGATAGTGATGGCATAACTTTGCAAGAAAGTAAATGTGATGAGAATAATGGAGCAACTACAATGCATCCTGTAGATGTAGTAGTAGAAACTATTTATAGTCCAATGCATGTTGAGAACATGCAAGAGATAATTTTTACACCTCCCACAAGTAAAACAAATGAAATAAAATTGGTGGAAACTGTGTGCAAACCACGAAAGCACTCAACTTTAAAGAGAAGGTTGCCGTTTGAACAAAATGATTTTGTAAGAAAAAGGGATGAAGTATTGATAGATACTATACAAAATGAACACAAACTTAAAATGAAACAGGCAATTGAAGCCCATGAATGGGCAAAAGAAGAACATGAACTACGTCTGAAAGAAGCAAAGTTGCGAATTAAAAAAATAGAATTAGAAAATGAATTGTTAAATTTAAGGTTCAATAAAAAAGACATTTAAACTCAAACACCATTATTTATTCTATTAAATTAAAAATATGTTCTTATAAATAATTGCCTTGCAGCTTGTCCAGTCCTATTATCTTGCATGTTACGTTGTTGTTGGTGTTGTGGCACAGGTGAAATATTTTCCATTATTTCTAAATTTTCCCCCATTTTAATTGCAATGTTGTGTAGAACTGCAAGAGCAACTATATATAGTTTGGCATTTTCTAATGAGACACTTAAACCATGAAGTAAACAGCGAAATCTCTGTTTCCACACTCCGAAGCATCTTTCTACAGGATTTCTTGTAAGGATGTGGCACTTATTATATTCCTCTTCCTTAGAGTTGATAGGGTTTTGGACAGGTGTAAATAAATAACTTGTTAGTCCATAGCCTGCATCACCTAACAATCAACCATGGAACTCTCCATTCTCAAATCGAAGTCTTAATTGACTTTCCCTGAATATTCGGGAGTCATGTGTGCTGCCCCTCCAATGTGCCACAATGTCTCTTATTTGCAATTTAGAGTCACATACTACTTGTATGTTTAAAGAATATACACCCTTTCTATTGATGTAATATTGGGCATTATCCCCACCGGTTTTTTTATTTTAATATGTGTGCAATCAATAGCACCAATCACATTCCTAAAACCACAAAGTCTGCGGAATCCAGCCATTAGTT
Organism: Tholera decimalis; assembly: GCA_943138885.2. Lineage (NCBI taxonomy): Eukaryota > Metazoa > Arthropoda > Insecta > Lepidoptera > Noctuidae > Tholera > Tholera decimalis. The sequence continues at coordinate 16,800,273 of OW964558.2, forward strand.
CCTCCTCTTCTGCCAGAGTTCGTGGCATATAAATAAAGTCGGCTGCTATACTAGCCAATGCGATAGCAACTCTTCGACACACATTTGTGATAGATTGCTGACTCATTCCATGAATATCAGCTGCATCATCTTGAACTTCCTGTCGTGCCCATGTCCTAAGAGCTGTACAGACTTGAAGCTCTGCTGTAAAACCTCCACCTTTGGTTCCTTGTTCTATATCACTACGTATTAACTCCACCACTTCCCTAACATATTTCTTTGAGAATCTATATTTACTTTGAAACTCTCCATCTTCTAACGAGAAGGGATCATAGCGAACTTTATATGTTTTTTTCTTTCTTGGTGGTTCCTCACGATCCAACTCATCAAATACATCAAAATAACGTAAATAATCCATTTTAAGGCACAATAACAACACGAAAATAATCAAAATCGTACGTTATTTACACGCTATACAAGGTTCGCAGACTGTATAACTGTTGTTTAAGATGGCGTACTATTTACACAACCGATATAACTGCCGTATAACACAGAAATGTCAAATTGACGTTTATTAGTAGTGAATCTGCTATACCTCTGTTATACGTCGTGTATAAATGTTTATTAGTAAGGCTGATAGGATTGCTTCAATTTCAATTTCTTAATTTCCAAGTAACAAAACTCAATTGGTTAGTAACAAAATTCCTTAATCCTATGTTAGTACTTAAATTACAAGGTTGGTTCGCGAATCGAAGCTACAAAGTCAACACCGACGTGGAGAGCTTGCAGCAGCGATTCACGAACACACAGTCGAGCCTGCTCGCCACACAACGAAGGATCTTCGTGCTGCGAAAAGCACGTTAGTCTCGGTTGTTATTGGTACATCTTTGACAGTCGTTACTGATAGTTAGGAGCCAGAAAATCTGACACCAGTCTTGCCAAGGTGTATCTAATAGCCAGATACTTGGTTGTGGCGCTGGCGTTCTGATAGGCAGTCGCGCCATGTAAAACACTAGTACACAGATGCATCCAACGCAAAGCAAAGACAAATAAAAGACCATAAAAGGTTTTATGCATTTCTAAAAAACAACTGAAATAAATTAAAAATTATAATAGACCGTTTAATTTGCTGTTGTGGCTTTTTTGTTTTCTATGACTTCATTTGGATCGAAACATGTCGATTTATTAAAATCGATTTTCGTTATATACAACGTGTAATTTAAAGGGTATATACATACCGATTGCACGGCTTCTTTGTATGATAACAAACGATATAGCAAGGGTTTTGTAATCCTATGTCTACATGTGTGAAGCATATTAGAAATTTCAATACATTGATACCAGAGGCCGAATTTTTCAAATTAAGACGAACGAAGAGAATTATCGTTTTATTGGCAAGTGACGTGGAAAGTGATGATCCTCATAGTGCTGTGACACGTTTGTTATTACTGGTATTCAAGAAACATATGAAACCAATAATTTGGGGTTAATTCTGTGAGTCAGTTATTTTGAGCTGAAACTGTGCATAGAGACTCCATACCAGATGTTGTCTTCAGTCCTTTTGGATAGATATGGGGTTTCCGTTACACGTTGTATATATTACTAGCTTCCGCCCACGACTTCGTCCGCGTGGAAAAAATCCCCCGATTTTGAAACATTCTTCATTAGTGCTCCGTTCCTATTGGTCTTAGCGTGATGATGATATAGCCTATAGCCTTCCTCGATAAATGGGCTATCTAATACTGAAAAAATTTTTCAAATCAGAACCGTAGTTCCTGAGATTAGCGCGTTCAAGCAAACAAACAAACAAACAAACAAACAAACAAACAAACAAACAAACTCTTCAGCTTTATAATATTAGTATAGATTATGATTTTTTGTATCTATATTGGACTTTACTTCGAATCGACGCAATCGAAAAGCCTAACCTAGGAAGCACCAAATTCTTGGTGGAATGAACATTAAATATTTTCCATAAAATACTAATAGTATTATCGGTAACTCGTTGGTCTAATGGTCGCAAGCTCGACTGCTGAGCACGAGGTCTCGGGGACGATTCCTGGGTCTGGCAAGTGCTACTGGGTTTCTCTATAAGAAATTTTTCAGTACTAGCCCGGGGTATAGAAATTGGCGTTGCGATACCCCCGTGCCTCGGAAACCACGTTAATCTGTTGATCCCAGCTGTCAAATGGACATCTTTGACAGTGGTTACGGATTACAACCAGACTGACCAGTGTCAGATTTACTGGCTTCTGACTAAAAGCAGGCCTCCGTCACTCGCTCAAGGTCGCGCGATAAGTACCTACCGGCTAGCCGAGTGTTCGAACGCACAAGTGGCAGAGGGGCGCCGCACGCCCGCCTGTGTAGTTGCGCACATAGACCATTTACCCATGCAAAATGCTCTCACGTATATTTCTGGATATTTACTATTTAAATGCAACAAAAAACATAATTGTCCAACTCTCGCAGACGAATTTAAAAAAATACCAAATGTGAATAACTCTGGAATGTTCACACATTTCAAAGCATATAACAAGAGCTCTTCCTTTTATGGTGGTTGAAAGTACCACCGGAGACATTCAATGACTATGTTAGAAGATTAGAAATTTCATTTATACAAAACTTTTCATCGAACTTGATGGGACGGCCTGGGAGCAAATTGTATGATGTATTAAAATCAATATCATTTAAGTCTTTTTTGTCCATGCTTCCCACATGATTATTTGATCAAACTTTTTTTTAGATTCAGAATTTTTGCCGTTATCAAATTTACAAATGCAACATGTAGAGAAGGTAAAAAGCAAAATTGACCATTTTATAAAATTAAATCATTTATAAAACATTTTTGTATTTTATTTAATTGGGTCAACCCTAGGGTATTTTCATACCGTCCGACGTCATCGCCCGCTGTGCACTTGAAACGCTCCATTGAGTCAAAGCAGTTAAGCTCATATTTCCTCGTGTCGCTTGACAGCTAGAAAGTTTAGTTAATTATAGCGTAGGTATTTGTCGCTTTGCAGGGAAGTAATGGATCTGTTGCATTAGTAACTTATTAGTAATCTGTGCTAGAAGCTAGTAAATCTAACATTGGTCTGGCCAAGAGGTTTAGTGTTACCTAGTTTTTGGTTTGTAGAAGTTATATAGGCAGTAAAACCATGTAAAACATTAGTAGTCAGCTTCAACCGGTTATATTGGAAGCCAACCCCAACATAGATGGGTAAATGAAAAGCAATTTTTTTTTTATTGATAATAGGCTCGCGTTTGAGCACCATCTCACCTGATGGTAAGTGATGATGTGGTCGAAGATGGAGCACGCTTGCCCAGAAGTAACCTATTCACTCTTGACTTAAAGTCGACTCCCAGGTTATAGCGATCAGGAAACTCAGACTCCGTGATGATGATGATTGAAGCTTATTGTTTGTATTATTGGTAAGCAACTTACTGTAGGAAGTAGTGTATGTTGACGTAGTTTGGCGCGGTGGCGCAGGGCGGCGAGTCCGGGGCGCGCGGCGCGGTGGGGGGCGCCGGCACCGCGGGAGGGGGGGCACCGCCCGACCCCAGCGGCAGAGTGCTCGTGCCACTCGACCCATCTTCTGTACTTGATCCCGTACCACCTAACAAACACACAATCAGAATCTTCCCAACATGCCTGTGACAACATGTGTTTGAATTTTGGGGTTCATTGATCGTTGGTCTAGTGGTCGCAAGCGCGACTGCTGAGCATGAGGTGTCGGATTCGATTCCCGGGCCGGACAAAAAGTGCTATTGGGTCTATAAGGAATTTCTCAGTAGTAGCCAGTAGTTTGGAAGTTGGCAGTATGATACCCCAGGCCTCGGAAAGCACGATAAGCCATTAGTCCCTGTTGTCATTTGGATATCTTTGACAGTCCTTACATGTAGTGCCTGGCCTGGCCTGTACGAATTGAATTTTGAATTGAATTTTTTTTAACCAGCCTCATCAAGCATAATTTAAAATGAAAAAAAAAAACTACGTGTAAATGTGTTATGTTAGTTATAACCAATTAGCAACATAAAATACCGTTTCTTTCTTCTGCCCACGACTTCATTCGCTTGAGATATTTTCTCGCGTCAATCCCGATCTTGTAGAAATTCCGGGATAAAAAATCGCAAATACGGAGCTTCCGTATGGATTTGGAGTACATACCTAATTTCATTCAGACCCATTCAGCCATTACTTCCCAGCATCCATCCTCACAAATTGTCGCAGTTATAATATTATAACAAGAAATAGGATGCTTTTCTCAAGAGCAACCTCTGTATACATATCTCTATAGGTCTGATGCTACTCATTAGATTCTTTAATTTATTATAGGCTCGTTTTTGACCATCCCATCTCACCTTATAGTAAGCGATGAAGATGAAATATGCTTACTTAGAAGGTATCTAACAGGAAACATAAAATCTGGCAGGGAATTCCACTCCTTAGTTGGGCAATGAAAGTATTCCCCAAACATTTTGTGAATATGGATGGAGAGTTGTTGTGTGTGGTATGTATGGGTGTGTCATGTTCCAACTAATGCTTACCTGCTTGTATATAAACGTATTCGCCATCATTGATGTCTACCGGCACTTGATCATAATAGGGTTCGTCTTCCGAGCCAGGGACGGCGGCCGGTATGCTTTCTAACGATATAGGTGCCGACTTATCAGCGTCCGTGGCGTCGCCTAACTCCGGCGTAGTAGACGTGCCTTCTTCATCGATCGAGCGAGGCGTCGCCGCACCGCCAGAACGCTTTCGCTCCGATGATAGCGAGTTGATTGATTCATAACTTTTTACCTGTAAATAGAGCAATCAGACAATCAATCAATGTACTTTTCTTCTTTTCCTAGTATTTTTTCACAAGGTTGTGCTCAGCCTTTATCTATTATCGGATGTAACTTTATTGTTTGTGGTGCGCATACCAACATGCTACATGTGTCAGATGATAGAAGAAAGCCTTTGGCCAGAAGATATGGTATACTGCTTTCACAGAGAATTGCCACCAGAACAAACAAAGACCTAGCTGAACTTAGTGATACTAAATAGCTTTCTTTAGTAACACAATTCTTAGTATATCTTTACTTAGGTTATGTAACATTATTACTTTAGTTACAGTTCTTAGTTTTTAAATGCTATGTGATATTCATTTTCAAAATACTTACTCTCTCACTAATGGAGGGCGTGGACGCTCTACTAGCAATGGACTCGCGTGATTCCGCGTTACGTATTCTACGCCCTAGTGAGGAGGGCGGACTGTCTTCTGCTAGCCCGGACTCCGGTAACGAAGTACCGCGCTTACTGAACACTTTTGGTGGAGGCCTAGATATAAACAAAGAATACATTTTAGTAAATGATAATAATAATATTCTTCCTGACCGATTTCGGCCCATCTCAGTAGAGATAAGCCATCTGTGCAGGAGATATTATAGTGCACAAGTATGTGCACAGGTACGAGTGCACTCTGTTCCTTTACCGTCATTGTCCGATGGGACATCAAACCGACACGACAGGAGAGATTAGAAGCAGGAACAACGGCTTAATTAAAAAAAAAAAATGTGTTTTCCGAAGCACAAAAAACAGAACAATTCAAGCACTTTTTGCTCGACCCGGGAATTGAACCCCAGACCTCTTGCTCATCAGTGTTACTTGCGACCACTACACCACCGAGGCAGTAAATGATATAGGTAACTTGAAATTAATATTTTTTGGCTAATTTAATCGACACACAAAAATCAAAACCATAAGAAATATATTATACGAAAAAATAGTACACGGTTTTAGACACTTTCTATACCTAATTTTCCAAACTTTGATACATGATAAATGATCTTTATTTTGCAAATTGGTTATTAAATAACACTTTTACACATAATTTTTTTTTTTCGAATATGTTAACTACATGAGGCGGGGCTTTAAGATAAGCAATGTCAAATAATACTTACTTAGGTGGGACTTTCTTCTTAGCAACTGCCACAGGATCAACAGGACTGCCTTCTGATGACTGCTGGGACTCCTCAGACTTCTTGGAAGCTTCTGCTAATTTCAGACCATTTACTTCGATGACTGTTACAAAATCACCAGTTTGTGACGTTGGACGGTTTTTGGCTTGATTTGGACTTGTTTGTTCTACTGCTACTGCAATAATGGAATCATTTTGTAATTTATTATATTACCATAGCTTTTTCTACGAGTCTTCCGCATGAATTTCAGAATATTCCCGTACAAAATTCGACATCTAATTACAAACCCTTTAATTAAGAATTTGGATGAGATATTTACTACAGTAACAAATTGAGAACATAACAGTCCAGTAAACTTAAATTTTGAGATGTTTAGTTATGATTAACTAACTATTAATTTTCTTTGAGTATGTATTTATTTTAAATCTAATAATAATAATTCAGCCTATTACTTTCCCACTGTTGGAACACGCCTCCTCTCTATGAGAGGGAATGGGCCATAATCCACCACACGGGCCCAGTACATGTTGGATGTTACATGTCTTCAGATTTTTGGTCCTAGGACCTTGGGCCCATTACTGCTGGGCCACTTGACTTACTGACTTAATGTCCTAAGTCCCCTAGGTGGCGCAGAGGGCGTCTACAGTGCTCCGCCATCGCGTTCTGTCTTGGGCTATGCGCTTCACCTCGGACCAAGTTAACCCTAGTTTCTTCAACTCCGCCACTACTTGGAAGTGTTCGGTAGCAGCAGAGTTGCTAGGCCACCACTGCACTTTAATCTTAATGCCCAAAAAATATTAATATATTAACTCAAGAATATTACCATTATCATGATTTATGTCAGTTCTCTGGACTATTTCACTATTACACCTTCTCCGTGCTGCCTCAGCTGCAAGGTTTGATAACTCATTGATGCATTGATTCACCGAGCTCCTCTCGGTTATACGGACAGGCTTGTTTCTGAGCTGCACTGGTTCACATTCAGCCTTTTCAGGTGTGGAGTCTTCGCTTTTATTGCTGTTTGGACTTAATTCACTTTTCTGCAGTAACAAATCAGTGTTGGAATCCTAAAAAATAAGAGCTTTTAAAAATCTATGTAATATGTATTAAAGTCAAGCATAAAAAGTGTGCCCTTTTCACGAAAATCACACTGATGGACGAGAAGAAGAAGAAGTTTGGCACATTTAAAGTTTATATGTATGTATGTATGTCGGGCAGGTATCCTCAACTCCACAACCAAGCACATAGTTTAAGTTTATATGATAGAGTAAGAGTGCAGAAAACTAATAGAACATAATAATGCATTTGGAATGATTTTAATTATGATCGAATTTCGACCACTAGTAAATCTAATCAAACATACTGTACCTAATTAAAAACAATGGAATGATAAATAAACATAATTTTGCCTTAAATAGTAATTTCATACTATTAACTAAGAGGATGTAAAAATGCCAATCTAAATAGCTGTAATAACCCAGTACTTAATTAAGTTTTTACGAATGCCAATGTGCCCATTTACTTCATACTCTACTAATTACCACAATGACATGCCTTCAGCCAAATTAGTTCATGATGCAACAAAGCACACAAATTATATATTAGTGGACCAAAATAAATAGTAGTTGGTTTAAGTCTTGTTCAGTTTTGGTTGAGAATATTGACTCAATGATAATGATAGCATATGTAATCCAAGAGATGTATTGAACACCTTGATGTGTGCATGTATTTGTATAAAAACTTATTTGTATTCAGAGCCTTATAACAACCATCTCATTTACATCCTCATTGATGATTCATCACACCTCTGTCTAGTTGTATAGACACACTTATGTTGCAATATATTAAGCAACCATGAAGCAGGTCAAACACAATCTTATACTGTTATTTTCACACGCTTCACAAATCAATTAAACAGTTAGCATTAAATATTAATTGATTGGCAGTCATGTGTGGATAATGCTTCCATAACATTAATATTTATCTCACAGTTATGAATACTGCATGTATAAGCCAGAATTAAATTTACAAGGTGTAACATTTTACTACAATCAAATGTTAAATAATACAAGTCTTTCAATGACTAATATTTGGTTTTGATACTGTTTATATTTATTATGCATTAAACAATTAACTGAGGCATATAATTTTAGTTTCTTATTAAATGTATGGCATTATAAAAAATAAAAGCAATGATCTCATGAGATTTTCATTGTTGTGCTACACTTTTGTTTCACATTTTTTCACAATGCTTAAATACCTGTGGTTCATTGAGAGGCAATTACCAACACAAACAGTTGCTTCTACAGGGTAGACAACACCCATTATTCATAAGCCGCTATATATTTTACATAATAATATTAAACCTATTTATTCTGTTTATTCATAATATGAACTACTAATAACTACATTTATGTTAAAACATGTATCTAACCAATATTTTATAAGGCAAATATACTAAGATAACGAAAAGTGAACTTTTTCCATCTCTTGAAATCAACATTTGACAAGGAATTTTTCACTAACATTTTATTTAAAAGTCTGCTGTGCTCAAACGCATGGTCAAAAAGACAGCTGCTTCGACACCATGTCTTAGGTATCTATGCAGAAAGATACCAAGAGCAGCGAGGTGGTTAAACTATGTAAAAAAATAGATATATCTGGATTAACTAAGTCTGTAATATTTTTTACCCAGTAGCAACAGACCATGGGTTAAGGTGCAATGACACCAACATTAGTCTTCTATATTCAATTATGTTCTATATTGTTAATCTTTACAGTTCTACTTTATTATAGATTTTCAGATAACAGACCTATTTTGATTGGGCTTTAGTTATCTTTCTTGACATTGCTAAAAAGATTACTGTTATTCATCACAAACATGACAGTACAACAAATGGTTTTTGTTTCATTAAAAAAAGTTAAATATGCACTCCATAATATTTAAATACTGATACTATATAAACATTATTAAATTAAATAAAGGCTTAGTTATTGTTTAACATTTTAAATGATTTTCAAGCTTTTTGGTAAAATAATTTTGTTTATAACTTATTAGAAAGTTTCTTATTTACATAATTTGTTTTGCATTGATAAGAGAATTTAAGAACTAATTAACAAGATAATCAATGCATAACACAGAGAGTAAAAATTATGTCACAAGGTTGTATTGATTTACTTATTACTCAGCTTTTGTCAACAATAGAAGTTTATTATTTTAAAACAGGAACATGAGCAATTATGTTTGAACTACACAAGGCTACATTCATGTATCTATCTACATGAATCATCCAAGGTACCTACCTGTATTTAACTAAAGAGGAAAATATCAAATAAATCCAGTTCCAGGAATGGAATTTTTATATTTAAAAGCCTTATGATATTATGCAGATGATGTTAATAACCACACAGGAAATATCTAAAATGGTATTCTATGAAATAAATAATTGAAAACAAGCTTATTTTCATGTATGTATGTTTGGTGTTGAAACCAAATTAAAATTAATATTTTTGATTAGAATTGTGTTTCAGATTAGGTAACGAAGTTTTTCAAATAATCAGAAAATTAGACGACTGGATACTTGAGACAATAATTATTTGAGAAAATTGTTGAAAAATCAAACTCTAACACCTGTTTTGCCTGTAAATTACTATGAACACAATTGAATTAATATGTTCAAAATGATTTACCTGCTTGCTATCAGAAGCCTTATCGTCGAGATCGTTCACGTCACCCCCCGAGGGCGGAGCCGTCCTGTTGCCTTGTGCGGTAGCTTTATGTTTCTCCACATCTGATAGCAATGTTTCCAAATACTCCACGTAAAACTCTTCCTTCTCTAATTCTTCTCTTAATATAGCAACTTTTTGTTTGTGTTTAGCCAAATTGGCCCTGACATCTTCTTCCCAAGCTGCTGGTAATGCGCTCTCTGGAAAACGTTGCACCCACACGCGTTGAAAATCTCCGAAGACACTCATCTCTTAGAAAACGATCTCATGACAAATTTATGTTACAATACAGTCAAATATAATTAACTTTGTAATTTTAGCAGTGTAAAAATGTATAACAATTTCTGTCATCGCATTGCAAATTCTTCTTTTTTATTTACCACAGACATATAAAGAACACAGAGGTTACAAAAACTTCAATATATCAACAATCATAGACATTTCATTGTATAGATTAAGTGGTGTAATAGAGAATATCTTCCATCTTGCAGCTGGACAAGTTGACATTTGTTTAATTTCATTTCATTTTCTTTCTGTCTACGAAAAAAAATGTCAAAACTTTGTTATTAACAATATTTTTATTTAATTATAATTTTGCAAGAAAATGGATCCAAACTATGTCAAATCTATTATAGAATCGTTGAAATCATCATCTTCTAGTCGTGTTCAAGAAACTCTGTTAAAAATAAGAAGCAAAATTATTACAAACGACAGTGGAATTAAGCTTTTTCGGGAATGTGGTGGCTTAGAATGTTTATTGCCTCATTTGCGCAAACCAAACGAAAGAATACTGGATGTTACGTTAAGCATACTTGGGAATTGTTGTCTAGAAGAAGAAAGCAGCTTAGCGGTATGTGCATTCAACATTTACTCGCAAGTAGTTAATAAAACTAGAAGGATAGTAGGTACCTACAACATGGCCTAAGTACTCAGATTTGCACTGGCTATATTATGTTTAATTGTTTGTATAATTTCAGGTCGGTAAATTATACATATTTGGTCCATTTGTGAACATTATAAAAACAGTATGCCGTGATAGCATAGTGGGTAGAGCATGCCGTGTGATAGGAAATCTAGCACAAAGGAGTTCAAATGCGGATGGTTTGCACAATCATGGTGCAGTGACTGCATTGGTTGCACTAATTGAGAACAGAGATAAGAGCACATCTTATCCTACTCTAACAATGGCTGTTCGGGCGATCAGGTAATTTTAAATTACAATACACAAAATAATTATTGGGGATTCTTTGTAATCTCGGAGAAAATATAAGAGTTCACAGTATGTAGGGTAGTATTAAGGGATAATTGTGATGCTTTTTTAAAACAAATTCTGAAAAAATATATTTAAAAGATAAAAAGAAACTGTAGTAAATTAAGTTTTTAAACTAGACTGCAATTTTATGGAATCAATCAAACAAACCTGTCTCCAATTACTTTAAGATAGAGTAGGAAATTCATTGTAATAATTAAATCACTAGCATCACTGAAAAAAATCATACAAGTTGAAGAATGTTTGTGTTGTAAAAGAATACTAAATAAATTGATGAACAGATTATATATTTTGTATGTTATGTGAATCCAGAAAACATAATCTGTTCTGGCAGTGATGTAAAAAGAGTGTCCATAGTAGCTGTACATATGAAAACTAAATTTTGGACTGTACTACATGTTATAAAAAATAAACTCTTGTAGATGTAGTTATTTGTATAGAGGAAATACTGGTATATGTGGAGATTTTACTAAACAAGTTTATCAGTCACTTAAATTTTATATTTTTTGCTCAAACTCTCTAGGCAATTGTGGATGGTAACAGAGAAAAGAGAAGAGATGCTTAGTTTAAACTCAGTACGCTGCATAGCCATACTATTGGCAACAGAATGTGAAACTGCTGGCATTATCAAATCAACTAATCTTGGCCGTGAAGCTGACGGACTAAGAAAGAGCCAGGAAGAACTAATAACTGGCATACTGAAGTGCTTGGGATACTTTACCACACACTCTACTGCACAATGTGCTGAACAGGTAAGCCTGCAGAATGAAATGTTTCAACGAAATCTTAACACAGTTAATGTTATCTACAATAAATATTTTACAATCCAATCCATAATATACTTTCATATTTTATTTTTTAAATATTGCGATCTGTCGCCATTATGGGACAATGAGCGAATAGGTGGGTCTTGATTCAATAAGGACCTGTGTCGCATCCTGTTCAGTAATTATGTGCATCTACTGTAGCACATCTTGGGGAATTTTTTGTTTAAGCCGACGTTTGCTATGTTTTTTGTTCATTAATTGTTGAGCCAGTATGTTTGGGTAGTTGGTGATTCTATCTTTGTAAGACTTGGTGTGTTTATGAATTTCTTCTGTGACTGTTTTAGGCATTTTTAGGTCATTATGCAGTTGTTCATTTGTCACAAACCATGGGGCATCCGTTACTATCCTCAGCATTTTATTTTGGAACCTTTGGATTATTTCTATATTAGAATGTCCACACTGGTTTGAGAGTAGCCAAGAGAAGAATTTTATTTTCAAGTGATAGCTGGGACTTTTTCCCAATGAGCCAGTAGGTCTTTCTGAGTTGGAGCCCAAGCTGTTTTCGCTTGGTGAAGATGTGCTTCTGCCAGGTCAGCCGTTTATCTAGGTACAGTCTCAAATAACATATGTGGTCTGCTTGGGGTACTTCAAGATTATTTAGAATGACAGGTGGAGAAGTTTGTCTTCTTTGTGTGAATGTGACATTGACTGATTTACTTTCGTTTGCCTTAAAATAATTACATATTTGTGAAAACTTCTATTTGGCCTTCACATAAATTTTAAAAAGATAGATCAATTTAATTTAAGTTGAAGGTAGATAACATTTTGGACATCTACAAATACAAGTGTGTTGTTTCATAATAAAATCTCCTTATTTTTATCACACATGTCACCTGTCTTATTATAGTTTATTGATTTTCCAGATTCAAGGAGATGGTAGGGGTTATCAATGCTTAGTAGCTCTAACAAAGAAGTTTGAATCTCTTGCACTGAAGTGTCTCATGAATCTATGCTACTTGTCCAGCTGTCGCCCTCTATTAGGAATTGCTGGATTTGTAGAGTGCCTAGTGAGCATACTGCAGAAGATTACAGGTATTGGACTTTTTCATTATGTTCATAAATTTTACAAGAAAAAATTTAAACCAAAAATATTGTTTTAAAATTGAAGAAAATATTTGATTGCTGTTGCATATTCTTGCGCCAAAATGCATCTCCCGGCCCGAGATGATGCGATTCAAAATACGTGTAATCTTAGCCAAAATTGCAATAAGACTCATCAATCGCTTACTTTTAATTTAAGGTTATTATGTGTTTACTTTATTCATACATATGATTTTGTTTCTAAATGTGAGGACTCTTAATTCGGTTTCTGTTTATTATATTCCTGATTTATTATAGCTGTTAGTCCTCTATGCATTGCAGATGTGTTCCTATGGCCGGAAGGCACGGCACATGCTCTTGCGCAGCTGAGCGGCGAGTCAGTGAACCGCTCCCGCCTGCGACACTGCGGGGGCCTGCCTTTGTTGGTAGCGGCCGCGAGAGTCAACCCCCATGCCATGCACGCTCTTCTGCAATATGTATTTGATGATACATGTAAGGATTTTTATTATATTTTTTAGTTATAATATCCTACAAGTACAATCGACTATTTTTAACTTTGACGATAAATCATTTGAAACCGTCAAAATAAAGATTTCCCTTCTTTACAGTGCATGCCGCACTTAGGACGTTTTAAATATTTACTAAAGCTTTGTTTTCCTAGGAAAGCGGTGCCGTCATATAGCGGCCGTAATATTACGGACGCAAAAAGGCGGCCGTCTTTACGGTGACGACATGTGGAAAGTTCCACGGCCGTTTTAACACACTGTCTGCTTCATCGCTATCTAGTGTATTACATTCTCTTTGGAAACGTTCACGAAACCATCTGACACCGACAAGACGGCCGTCATGCAAATGGCGGCACCGCTTTTTGACGTTACGGTGTCAGTTACCGCTCTCTAGGAAACCGCACCATTTTGTTTACATAGACAACGTTCTAGTGACGTGAGTAGTGTGATAAAACGGCCGTGGAACTTTCCACATGTCGTCACCGTAAAGACGGCCGTCTTTTTGCGTCCGTAATATTACGGCCGCTATATGACGGCACCGCTTTCCTAGGAAAACAAAGCTTAAGCAAGCTATGTCAATACGTCGTCGTGGATCGTTACCATGGAAATATATATCTATGCGAATGTCGACCTAATTGTATTTGAATGTCTGTACGAAATAAACTTATGGTGCATCATGATTCAAATTTGTCGATTGTATATGTCGGGCTACACACAGTGCAGGGTCCTGTAGCTTTCCGTCACGAAACCTAGACAAAAAAATGTGACTTTATTTACGTTATAAGAGACCCAGATAAACGACGAAGTTGACACCCATAACTTACAATAAATAGCTAGCTATCCAAATTCAGAAAGTATGAAAGCTTCAAACATTACTCTACGAAAAGATAAATAAGCTTGAAGGACAAACTTGACTGAAGTTGATAAAAGTTCTCTCATACATCAGTGTAAGTTTTTGTCAACTCTCCAGCTGCTAATGTAAGTTTGAAACACAAAAATAAAATGTCGTTCACTTACAAATTAACAGCTTTTGGTCTCTTTTATTGGTCCCGTACAACCCGGCCTCTTGCTAAATTTCATGATTCTAGGTCAGCAAACAAGAAGTAGTAATATGTCACAAAAAAAATCACATAATTAGGTATGTGATATATTACTGTAATTGATATTTTATTTCAATTCGATACGTCCAGTCTTCCAAGAAAAGTGGTATTGAGTTCTTTGTAAACAACTAAATTTTTTTCCTCTGATTTTTGCCTTCTGAAGTAAGAGACCCTAAAAATAACATTCATAGAGCTCAAATAAATGTACAATGATTTATTGTATGACAAAATTATAAACAGGTTGGTCGCAACCATTGGCGTATCTAGAGATACTTTCGGGGGGGGGGGGGGGGGGTTGACCCCCAGTTGTAGAAGCGATGATCGCTTATCAAAGTTGCATTAACGTTTATCGTACGAAATGAAAATTTTCACATAAATTATTTCAACATGTATCGCAACAGTAGTGTCAACAAGAAGAATCTGAAAAGTCAATCAATAAAAGTAGCCAAGTGAGAGTCGGAATAGCCCATGAAGGGTTTCGTAGTAGCCAGTATAGATTAATGAAAAAGACTGCCCCGCACCACTGCGACTTAACCTAACCTAAACCCCGTTGGAATGGGTACAGGTACTGGGGTGTTGCACTTATTGCAAAAATAAAAAAATATTGTCATGATCTACTCGTTTTATTTTTCACGCCCCTTTATAATACTTTTTGTTATTTTCACACAATATTATTTAAAAGAAGAGTTTACATCGTTATTCGATTTTATTCCTGAATCGATTAATTTAGTTACATCACAATTTTGTAGTCGTCATTACCTGACAACTCAGAAACTGTCAGTCTATTGCATCGAATTAAAAGTCCGGGTATAGTAATTCATTGCGTGTAATTTGCAGCATTCCAGATTTTAGTCAATGAAGGCCTTGTTAGCTTACTTACTGATGAACTGACCACGTACCTAACAACTATGAGTTATGAACATACTAATTTGGAACCCACATTAATGATATGTGAGCCTGTGGAAAAAGTCAATGAAAGTCCAAAAAACAGTAAGCCTGATCCGGAATTACAAGCCAGTGAAAGCTCAAGTAGTGTGGAAGGAAAATTTAGTTTGTTTGCACGTCGTAAAGGCCCCGTTTCTTCCCAAAACGAAGATGAATTAAAGGTGGTAATAGAAAGAGACAACATGATTGTTGGATTTGTTGATGCCGTTGATAGCGACGCGACTGAAGACAGTCAGAGTGAAGATGAGGCGGTACCACTTCGACGTAAGTGTCTCAAAAGAGCGCGCTCTCAAAGCCCAAAAACTATCAAAAAGGTAATTATTAACCCCTCATAGCTTTTTTAATTTCCGGGCTTCCCTCATTTCCTTCTATAATACAGAAATACATTTCTCTATTTTCAGAAGTCTCAGCTTATCAAAATGGCAAGCAAGGACTGGTCAGCCGGAGTTTATTGGGAACCAAAAAGTCCTGAATGGCCCACAAATCCTCAGGCATCAGGTTCTCGCGTTTCTATGAGTCCAGATAGAGGAGACCATGGACCATTGTCTCCATATTCGGATGGACATCAGTCTGGGTTCAGTCCAGAGTATAGAGGATTTTCTTCCAGCAAACGGGCCAGATGGGACTGGAGTCCAGAATCAGGCGTCAGTTCAGGAGAAGCTAGTACAATGTCCCCTTATTTTACTGACTATCAATGGAGTCCAAGTAGTTCCGGTGGGCCTACTTCGCCGTTTAGTATTAAAGAAGGTTAGATATACCTTTGTTGACATACACATTTCCAGTAAAATTTTGTTGATCGTTAATCGATTTTAAATCCTATGAGTTTAGTGACAAGGTTCATTTTCAATAATTTCAGACAGTTCCGACTCTGAAATTTCGGGTCGTTACTCGCCTGTGTGCAGTGACAATGAGAGCGAGGCAGTAGACCTGGCTGGTGTGAACAGTGCGGCTGCAGAACTGGACGCGGCGCAGATGGTACATGATCTTGACGAGCTGATCATGGAGGACGATGAAAGTGTTGAAGAAGAAGCTCCTTTGGAAGGTTATATTAATGGGATTTGGTTTACGAGTAGTGTACTGTGTCTGTAATGCATGTATAAGCTAGATTTTAAACTTTTTAATTGACATTTTGAAGCGCTTTGCCTTAGTGCCAGTCTAACTGTATCCTCAGTTAGCCAGATCGTAAGCTGGCAATTACTATACGAAGTATTTGTTTTTCTCTTAGAAAAATAACGCATAGAAGGATAGTACGAGTGCAAAAAGTGAGACAACTAAAACTTAGCCATTTTGGCTAACTGCTCGACGAGCCGTCACATTCTGCCGAACAGAGCTCGCGAGTAAATAAGTTAAAACGATCGTTTGTAGCGTAAAGGGATGACATAGTCCTTCAGGAAAACAAAAAACGTGTAATCAAATTACATTTCACAAGTAAATAGTTACATTTAATACATTATATTTACGTAAATCGATCATCAAACAAAAATTCTAATAACCTAACTTATCACAATTCAATGTTGCTATCCGTGAGGAAAGAAATACCCATATTGATTTCTTTTGTGCTTATTTTTGTTTAAAAAAATATAGTTTTGGTTTTATAACTAAAAGTTACTGTTAGTTCGAAGAGTGGCATCATAAAGATGACAATTTTATTGATTAAGATTTTTTTCATTTAAGTAATGTTCTCAATAATATTTTTAGCCGACTTCTAAAAAAGAAGGAGGTTCTCAATTCGGATGTTTTTTTTTTATGTTTGTTCGGGCATAGCTCCGTCGCTTGCCAACCGAATTGAAAAATTATTTTTTTTTTCTTTTCGAAAAGGGTATACTTCCCAAATGGTCCCATGAAAATTTTATCTCTAAAAAATATTTACGTTGATGATCTTTTCGTTTACTCTGAATTGCGTTTTTTGTTCGCGCATAACTCCGTCATTTACGAACCGATTTGGAAAATTTACTGACCCACTAAAAAGCGCGAAAATAAAAACTTTTTTGAAAAAAATAAAACTGACTTCCATATCAAAACACTACAAAGCCAAAAATAATTTTAATTTCGGAAGGCGGTGTGAAAAAAAGAAAATACAAAACAAATAACACCGATTACCGAAATTAAAATTATTTTTGGCTTTGTAGTGTTTTGATATGGAAGTCGGATTTATTTTTTGCAAAAAAGTTTTTATTCTATTTCATAAATACAACACATACTTTTAATTGATATCAAACGAGATTTTTCAAG
Organism: Tholera decimalis; assembly: GCA_943138885.2. Lineage (NCBI taxonomy): Eukaryota > Metazoa > Arthropoda > Insecta > Lepidoptera > Noctuidae > Tholera > Tholera decimalis. Next base: position 16,817,860 of record OW964558.2, read on the forward strand.
CAATTAATACATATCTATAATATCATTATAACACATTACACATCAAACATTCTAAACGCAATGAACGATATCTCATTTCGTTTACCTTCCGTAAAAATATGTCATATAAGTCATATTACATGAAAAAAACGTCATCTTATCCAGTTTTATAACATAAAATACTTGATTTGATCCAGCAACATAATAGTGCGTTTTCCCATTTTTGTGGGTAATGGTCTGGTAATGGTATCACTGAAAGCTATATTTGTGTGCGTTTGAGGAACGTAGACACATTCGGCTCACGCAAACAAAGAAAATAAAGTGGAGACATGAAATCGCTCGTGTTTTGTTCTAGACCCCCTTTCTATGCGTTATTTTTCTAAGGTTTTTCTATTATACAAAATTATAATATTATGCAGATACAGATAGAAACTTGAACGCGGTAATAGACTAGCTTTAGCGATTGTCAAAATCTATGTAATTATGGCCCTCTGTATACAGAACAAAAAATAAATGAGGATAATGTTTGTGTGCTAAACCAGATAGCTTGCTGTCCTATTTTCAAAACTTATGGATGTATCATAAGTAAATCCAAAATATACCAAGGAAACATGGAATTTTTGAAAGTTTACTTCATTTTCGTCATCATTTCATTCGAAATAGGTACTTGACAGGTTTATTATATATTTTTTCAGATGTTTCCAAGCTCGTAACGAACACGAAATCGTCTCGCATAGCATGCGTTTTAGTCTTACTGTTCCGGGTATCCCACGGAGCTTGCAACTCCTTGGGCGCCATCCGTGAAGAACCAGTGCCGAACCAAACCCTTGAACTGTTGACTGGCCGCGACTGCCTAAACGCATTGTTGGACTATGTGGAGAGATGCAAGCGGCCCTTAGGACGAGCGGCTCGCATTCTTGCCAGAGTTTTGAGGTAATTCTAAAAGTCTTAATTGACATACTGTTTCAAAGTGCATGAAAGAAAGAAAAAATTTATTTGACTCAGATGCAAAAGCACACGGTAAATAAAAAACGTAATCAAACAAAACAGCATTGCGTGAGCTACACGGCTGTACCAAATAGTAGGCAGGGGCAGTTCAGCAAAATGCCAGAAAATTGTAAAGTGCTTAACGCTGGTTTTCAACTGGACCTTATGAAGTGAGGACATGATGCAGATGCAAATCAGCTTTATAGTGGTTTTCCATTTGTGTGCGTGCGTTTGTTTGTGTGAGCGTGCGTGTATGAATTAAGTAGAATCTAACACGGCAAAATAAGAGATCCCTTCATGTGATAACTACGGATGTATCCCGTCATTATTGTGTTACGTTAGGTAACAAAGTAGCATTGCAATTGTAGTGATATAACAAAAAACTTTATTGCAAAAAATAAAACCGACTTCCATATCAAAACACTACAAAGCCAAAAATAATTTTAATTTCGGTAGTCGGTGTTATTGGTTTTGTATTTTCTTTTTTTTCACACTGCCTTCCGAAATTAAAATTATTTTTGGCTTTGTAGTGTTTTGATATGGAAGTCGGTTTTATTTTTTGCAAAAAGGTTTTTATTTTCGCGCTTTTTAGTGGATCAGTTTTAATTAATCTAGTTACAAAAGCCAAAATGTCGACTACTTATCACCTTCACCAGCAGAGTAAACGAAAAGATCATCTATGTAAATATTTTTTTCAGACTTTAGTCTATTTTTCAGAAACGGCTTGTCCGATTTCGATAAAATTTTCATGGGACCATTTGGAAAGTATACCCTTTTCAACAAAAAAAGAATTTTTCAAATCGGTTGGCAAGCGACGGAGATATGCCCGAACAAACATAAAAAAAATACAAACAAACATCCGAATTGAGAACCTCCTCCTTTTTTAGAAGTCGGTTAAAAAATCAACTCAACGAGTCTAAAGCTGTAATCTGTATCCATAAACTATTTATTACATACTTTTCCTTACGTGTTACATTTTTTATTCATTATTTTACTCTTCTTCACCAATTTATAAATTATTTTATTTTCAGCAATGCACTCTGTCTAATGAGTATATTAAAACATAGATTAGCTCTACGATTACACAATATGTCCGTCAGTTCTAAGCATCCGCCTACTAAATGCCAGCAGTGCAAACAAGTGAGTCCAACTACATTTTTATTTTCGACAGCATTTTTAAATGTCGCTCTATGCTTAGTTCTCTATATGGTTTTTTTATCTTTTCCAGATTTTAAGGCTAAGTACAAAATTATTGAGCCAACTAACAATATTAGCAGAGTCCAGTTACGGAATTGGAGAAATTAGCTATCAGCTACTAAAAGGAAGCTCGTCCATGAAACAAACACTGTCTCTGACACTACCTTACATCGTGAGGTAAGGCAGAAACAATTAATCGTATTATTACAGATTACGTTCATGAATCTAATGACTTCAAATGTTCACAGAACCGAAAAACCACTCAAGAAATATCTGATCGACTGCAGTGCACTAAACTCGTTGTTTGCAATAATAACCGAGTCTAAGGAAGACATACAAGACTGTGTAACTGCTTTAGCAAAACTAGCCAATAACGTCCACATTAAAGATCCGAAAGTACTCGAAAATCGGTTTTCCAGCCAAATATATGTTAGCTACGATCCTATACTTGATGACTTATCCCTAGATGAAATAGTCACGTTTGAACTAGACGATTTGACTACAGTTAAAGCCAACAGAGTATTTCTGTGTCAAAACTCTGAAGTTTTCAGCGCCATGTTAATGGGGTGTTTCAAGGAGTCTGTAGAAAAATGTGTAAGGTTAAAAAATGTCACAAAACCTGCATTAGAATACCTGTTTACTTTGTTGCACTTTGGATTAAATAATCCCAGATGTGACGTTCAAGTCTTTCCAATGGCTGAGAAACTAGAAACTAATTTAGAAGTTCTTTTGTTAGCAGATAGATTTTTATTCGAAAAACTGAAAGGATTATTGAGCAGTGCTATTCTACAGTTCCAATTGAATCCGGACACTGCTGATAAAATATATGTGTGGTCGCTAAGTGAGGGAATGGGTTTCTTGTGTGTGGAATCTGTGGCTTACCTACTAACGGGAAAAATGGGTGAAATAGATCGCACAAATGCTTTTAGAAATATACTCAACCTAGAGTATAAGGAACAATGGCTTGAAGATATCAAATCCATGATAATGAGACAGCTGGTAAAGTGATATTAAGATAGCATGGAACCTTAATTTGAAGATTCCTGTGTCATTGTGCTTTAGTAACTAAGTTAACTACTTAAATTGACTATATTACTTTATGAAATCTGCCATTTAAAGCAAAATTTTATAAGCCATTGTATTTGAAAAGTTTTCATTATTTAGTGAATATTGCATTTATATTAATCTTATTTTTTTTTTATTCAAATAATTTGCTTACCCACCAATTGTTTTGTGATCTTATTTTAAAATTTCTTGTTCAACTTTTTGATTATGAAGTGCCGTCAAACAAACTAAATGATAATGAAATTGCAGCTAAAATGAATTTTCGCTGTGTGAGTATAATGGTTTTGCTTTATATAAAGGTATAAATAACAAACTAAATGTTATTAAACTTATATTTATGTTAATGTATTTTGTGTATCAATGGCCCACTGGACCTTAAAATTCAAACCTTTTTGAAAATAATCATAAATAAAATACAGTAAAAGCTGAGTACATTATAACTTTTTGAGCTGTTGTAACCTAGCCCTTTTTTACTACTCCATAGTTCAGTATCATACAGGCACTTCAATTTGTAAGAGGCCTACAACCCAATTTCAGGTTTTCTTAATGAAAAGGCCAACTTAATATCTGTACTCGGCACAAGGACCTGAGAGGTGTTTGCCTTTATATCATCTTGGTTTAAACATTCAAATTCAAAGTTTTGGACAATCTGTAACAAAGAAAAGTTTCCCATTTTGTAAGAAAAGAAATACATTATCCAAGAGCACACTCACAAGGCATATAATAAATTTGGGTATTGATAAATAAAACATGGGATCCACCCTGAAATATTTGAATATGTACCTGACTTATGAGCTCAGTCATCTGAAGCATTGCTAGCTTTTTGCCTATGCAAGATCTGGCGCCAAGTGCAAAGGGCAGTGATGCGGAAGACACATGGTTCTCCAGACGTTTTCTCCTTTCATCATTACGGTCCCAGCGGTAAGGAAGGTACTTATCAGCTTCGCTAAAGTTCTTTTCATCTCTTCCTGATGTATAAATTGAAGCTATGATTGGAGTCTGTAATATGTAATGAAAAATATAGGAAAAATCTTTTCTACTCAAAACATTATGACAATTCTTTTCAAGTCTAGACTAGTGAACATTATACTTTTAATTTTTTCATACAATAAATGTATGTACACAGTTCTTTCAACAGTTGTGATATATAACAACATGGTTTGGTTATGGAAATAAAAAAAAACCTATGATTCTTTAGATATATTTCTTTTCAAAATCCTTATATTAGTGAATGAGTGTTTCAATTCTTCTTTAATATGTTTGTAGGGTTTTTCTAATTCACTTGGAGCCAATGGTATCTTCAGTTTCCTTCTCAATGATGGGGACAGTAACACCAAGTTGTGAACCAAGCCAATGCTACTAGAAGTCATCCAATACAAACACATACATGAAGGCACATTGGCAGCTACAGGTATCATGATTATTGTAAAGACTCTAAACACATTTGTGAAAACATTGTACAGCTTAGATGGTTGTCTCAGTTTAGATAGCCTTTGTATTTCAATAATTGATAAGTTTGTCAATCCAAATGCCACTGGCAGAATCCAAGAGTGGTCTGGCTCAGTTAAATTAGGAATCCAACCTATACCACCTGCAGATAACTCCATAATTGTTACTAATGCTGCAGGGTCAGCTTCAGGTGCGTAAACTAGATTTCTCAGGGCAAATGACATGCAGACCCACACTGGAAGTTGAAACCATATTAGTAAACTGGCCTTGAAAGGATGGCAGTTATCTCTCACTATTAAATTGTTCCATTGCTTTTTTAGTGATCTCTTATACAATATAACAGCTTGCTTATCTGTTAAGTTGTAAGCTTTCTTTGCTATTGTTGTTTCCTTTTTTAATTCATTTACGAGTTCTTTCAGTTCTAAGCTGATATTTTCAACTTTAGCTAATATGTAGTTTTGATAAACTGACAATGGTAGAGTCATAAGCGTTCTTATAAGTATTGTGGCTGTAACAATTGTGGCCCACCAGGTCATGCCAGTTACGTCGTGAAAGTAAAGGAGTCCATCCTGCATGAAGTGCACAGGAGTGCTATTTGATATGCTTGCGTACGTTTGTTCTTGCCATTTGACGAATCCTTCCATTGATATATGTCTTTTCAGTGGGTATTCTATAGTTTTAAGCTTATTTTGGTGTAGTGCACTGAATTTATACACTTTATTTTCGTTATTTCCTGTAACACTATGATGACAACAAATTGCACTGAAAGTCCGGTAGGTTTTAACAGTAGTGTTCATTTTCAACATAGTAATATGTTTGTAGATCAGCATTTTGAACGGAATTATTGTATTACAGTAACTCTATTGGTATAAATTAATTTCAATTCAATTATCACAATAATATTCCAACCCAACTTTTATGTCAATCACGCTCAAAAACAGTGTAATGTGACAGTTGACACTGACGCTTAGTGGACCAGTGTTGCCAACTCCAGCAAAATCTCCCTAGATTTATTATCTAAAGTCGCTAAAACTGATTCAACTAGAGACGGATTCCGGATTTACTTACTTTCCACAAAGATATATAATAAACTATAGATACGTTGCTCGCTCTAAAACGGCAAGTTGAAATCAAGGTAAGTGCCTCGTGTCTGTTTAGTTACGCACGAACCTGTGTCGCGATCGCTACACTACACATCTTAAGAAAAATGTGTTTTAAAAGAAAATTAGGAAAAAGGCATGCCTTTGTGTGTTTTCAGACGTTGCACTAATTATACTGCTTCCGTGAGAGGACAAAATGTGTCATTTCATAGGTAAATATCGTAGACAGAGTACCTAGTTTTCTCTGTCTACGGTAAATATCAACAGAAATACATTTTTTATTTTAATTTTTCTACACGGCTAATGGCGGCTAGCGTATGAATGAAGTCTGTCACGTGTATAGTTGCAAAACTTCTGAATAATTCCGGAATACTTCGGGGAAAGTTTCTTTACGTGGGAATTATTCAAAATGATAAATTCATTTTGAATCATTCTGATTTAAAGAAACTTTTAATTATTTATTAAGATTTCAACTTTTTTTGCTGAAAAATCGTATTTTGCATCGATCGTCGATCTCTGTGCGCCGGCCGCTGCCGCCGCGCTGGCACCGCGACGCGCACACCCGACTGCCACCGGCCACGAGTCGTGCGTGCAGGCGATGGCGGTGCGGGGTGCGGTAAGAGGGAGGGGATGCTGCTCCCCGGAGAAGTTTTCACCCGCGCGAGAAAGATTCGTACCCCGCAATCGAATGTTTCCGAATATTTCGCCCGAATAATTCAATGGGAATAAATGTGTTTGCTTGTTGTGTGGTGGGTGAGTTAATTATTGTTCACTGCGAGAGTACGTATGTACGCTACGAGAGTAAAATATAAATGTTTATTTTATTATAAATGGGATTGATTAAGTATATGTTGATATTTTTATAGGTAGATTTATTAGCCTGCGATTAACAAGATTTTTATTCTTTTGTTTTTAGGTAGGTAATATCGGCCAAAGATACGCATACTCACTTAAGAAAATATTTCTGCGGAAGCGCAGCTAGTGACAAACCACATCCCTTCCTGTTTTCGCCCAATTAGAAATAATATGCATTTTGTGAGTACAGGGCGTGTAACATTATATTAATACTTACTATTACGAACACTACTAAAATACGCTTCGTGCATCCTATTGGTCAAAATACATGCATTAGGCGATCGAGTTGTAAGTCCTGCTATGCGATTATAGCCTTAAATGTCAGTTGTGAAATAAAAAAACCAGGCCAAGCATATTTGATTTGCTATTTGAAAAAGGGTTACCTATGTTTTTGGTTAGTTTGTATGTAGCTCTGTACGCATCGCGAGTATTCGCGAGTCGCATAGGTAGGTATTAATCATTACCTACCTACTTAACGCGTATAATAACCCAGTCAATAAAAGCAAATAAAGGCAAACCTTGCAAGCAAACACGTTTTGATGCGGTTTTCAGAAAAGTATTTGTTCTTACCTACTTAGGAGCAGGTTTTGGTATATTAACAGACTTCAAAGGTCGATTTTCCTGTTTTTTTTGACAGTTGAAATATTCCCAAAGTTTCGGAATATTTCAGAATACTTCCGAAGTATTCGACGGGAATGATTCGGAATGTTTCCCGCCAGCATCTATAGTCACGTGACATTAGGGGAGGTTGTTAACTAAAGATGTATATTCATCTCTCTCTAACATCAGGTGTAGGTACCTAAAGATGGCATTTATTTTCTGTCCCTTTCTTTACACGTATTAGATAGTAATTTTTTTTTTTTTTTTTTTTTTTTCTTAAATTCTCTGTGTGTTTCGTGCCGTTTTTGAGAGGTGTTTTGTGGGAATATGACGCGTCTATTATAATACGTCATTGACTTTCCAGTTACTTGAGGCCATTAGCAGCCTGGAAAAGGGATGGGGGAGGCAAATGAAGAAGAATGTACTACATAAGCAATACAATCTTTATAAATGAAAAATAAATCAACACACACGCCTTATGTACAGTCCGCATCAAAATTATTGCCTTAGACGAATCTCCAAAGACTGGTTTCAGCCATCTCTTGAATTCGGGCTCGGTCTGTGATGTTTCTCGATATTTTTGAATGTACTGCTTCTTTCTCGGAGGTAAATCTATAATTTTGTTCACTACAAGTCCACAAAACAGTTCATATACTTTGTAATTACTATGATGGGTAATGAATTAAAAATCACGCTAGGTACAGTGTATAAAGAATTTAGAATCCGAATAGAACTTCACTCAAACTAGTAGTGACTTGCGTAAGTACGCAGGTAGGAAAAGTACGAAAACTACGGAACATAGTAAAATACGGGGATTCCCCGAACACATTGCTCTAATGTTACTGTACCGTCGGTTTAGGTTATATCGGGTAATATCTGTATGGTGGTGGGTAGTTTGTTATACTTATTGAATAAACCAGTTTGCTGCTAACTCTCGCCTTTCATTGACGCTGCATTGGCGACGAGTACGGGATCTCTTTTAAATCTTCAATTCGCGTGTAGTTTCGTTTGTATTTGGATTAAGATGCCAATCGGGAAGTTAGAACCGTTCAATTTAAGTTCTAAACAGTGGCCTGCATATATACGCCGGGTTAATCAGTACATTTTACTTAATGACGTCAAAGATAATCTTAAAGTGCCTATGCTAATAACTATCGTGGGTGAGTCCACGTATTCTTTGATGTGTGACCTGTGTTCGCCTGACTTCCCCGAGAACAAATCTTATGAAGATTTAGTAAAACTAGTGGCCGATCACTTGGAACCGCAGCGATCCGAGATCGCCGAACGGCACGTGTTCCGGCTGCGGCGACAGCGTGCCGGCGAGCCTTTGACGGAGTATTTGCAGGCTCTCAAACATATGGCAACAACTTGCAACTTTGGTAAATGTAAAAAGTGTTCTACTCTAGAGGAAAATTTGAGAGACCAGTTTGTTTCGGGTCTGGCAAATGACGCAATGCGTTCTAGAATATTCGCCGAAAGGAAGATAGAATACAAGGAGGCGGTGGAGTTAGCACTAGCTCTGGAGGCTGCAGAGAAGCACGCGGAGGTGAGCGGCAGCACGGGCGTGCCGACTACGACCTCGGGTGCCGGCGGCGACGCAGGGAACGACCTGCACTACACGCGCAGTGGGCGCGGGCGCGGGCGCGCTCACGGCTCGCGGGAAGCAGGCGGCGCGGGCGACGCGCCGGAGCCGCCGGGCGCGGATGGTTCGGCTCGGGGCTCGGCGGCGCAAGCATGCTGGCGGTGCGGTAAGGCGCATCGCGCGGACAGGTGCCGCTATGTCAACTATCATTGTGACGAGTGTAAACAAAGAGGTCATTTGCGAGTGATGTGTAAATTAGTGAAAAATAATGGAAGTCGGCAAAACTATATCAGTGGTGAGGACGATTCCGAAGATATGTTTAAGTTTGTGGCTAGAGGTAAGGACAATAAACCGTATTTTATTAATATCGTCATAGATAACTTTGAAACTAAGTGTGAAATTGATACCGGTAGTCGTATTTCGGCTATTAGCGAAGAAATGTATTCCCGGCAATTCTCTCACAAAATTATTAAGACAGATAATTTGTTGTTACGTAGTTATGCCGGTTCACCAATTGTATCACTCGGTTATATTGAAGTTCAAGTTAGATTACGAGATGTTGAAGTAAAATCCTTGCCTCTTTATATTATTAGAAACGGATCGTGTCCCTTATTAGGAAGAGATTGGTTACGTGCTCTTAAAGTAACACAAATTAATCTTTATAAGATAACCGATGATGGATTTGTGAATCGTTTGTGCGCAGAATTTCCGGAGGTATTTACAGATAGGTTAGGGACTTGTAAGCGAGCCATTCGACTACAGCTGACTAATGATGAGCCCGTGGACGTGCGCGCGCGGCCCGTGCCGCTGGCTCTGCGCGCGCGCGTCGAGCGCGAGCTGGCGCGCCTGGAGGCCGACGGCTATTATACCGCGTCGACTATTCCGACTACGGCACACCGATTGTGCCTGTCGTTAAAAAAAATGGAGATATACGAATATGTGGGGATTATAAGATTACAATAAATCCTAAGCTCAAACGTGATTATTATCCCTTGCCCCGCATTGATGAATTATTTACAAACTTAAGCGAAGGAGAAAAATTTACTAAAATTGATCTTACCCACGCTTACGAACAGTGTCTATTAACAAAAGAGTCACAAGCTTATACAGCCATCACAACTCACCTCGGAACATATGCCTATCGTCGTACGCCATACGGTCTTGCATGTATTCCGGAGAAATTCCAAAAATTAATGGAAGAAACCTTACGTGGCATCCCTGGTTGTGTGTTTTTTCTTGATGACATAAGCATAACGGGTGCTAATGATAAAGAGCACATTAGTAATTTACGAGCGGTACTCGAAAGGTTGCGCGACACTGGTTTAACAGTTAAACTAAGTAAATGCAGTTTTTTACAAGAAAGTGTTAAGTATTTAGGTTTTATTATTGATAAAAAGGGATTACGGCCTGGCCCTACTAAGCTGGATGCTATTTCCAGCGCACCTAGGCCAGAAAATATAACTCAACTTAAAAGTTTCTTGAGAATGTTAAATTATTATGGCAAGTTTATTAGCAATTTAAGCACGTTACTATATCCGTTACACAATCTATTGAAAAAAGATATTCGCTGGAAGTGGGATCACAGTTGTGAGCAGTCGTTTACAGAAGCCAAGCGAGCTCTCCTGGGCGAGCGAGTGCTAGCACACTACGAAGAGGGGCGACCGCTCGTGCTCGCGGTCGACAGTAGTGCGTATGGGCTAGGCGCAGTGCTAGCGCATCGCTATTCCGATGGAAGCGAGCGCCCAGTTAGCTGTGTGTCCCGCACTCTAAACGCGGCCGAGCAGAATTATAGTCAACTAGATAAAGAGGCGCTTGCCATTTTGTTTGGTGTAACAAAGCACCATCAATACTTGTTCGGTAGAAGTTTTATATTACGCACGGACCATCAGCCGTTGACGCACATATTTGGTGCTAAGGGTGGCATTCCACAGACCGCTGCCAGTCGGTTACAGCGGTGGGCGGCGCGCCTGGCCGCATACGACTTCACGATAGAGTTCGTTCGCTCGGCGGACAATGCGCCGGCCGATGCGTTATCAAGGTTACTATTGCCTCAGGAGGCTCGCTTGGTGAAGGCAGTAAACTATATTAACTTGATAGAGGAATCTTTTCCTATTAGTTTTAAGGATGTTGCTAGGGAGACTGAAAAAGATTCGTTGTTATGCAAAATAAAGGGTTTTGTTAATTTTGGTTGGCCGTTGACAGTGAACGATACCGAAAAACCGTATTTTGTAAGGAAACAGGATTTATCTGAAGAATTAGGATGTCTTATCTATAAATATAGAATAATAATACCGAGTTCATTACAAAAAAAACTTTTAGATGAAATTCATGAAGGTCATTTGGATATGAATAAAATGAAGAATTTGTCACGAAATTATGTGTATTGGCCCAATTTAGATAAGGACATAGAGGACGTGTGTCGTGCATGCGGCGCGTGCCGCTCAGTGCGCGACGCGCCGCCGCACGCGCCGCTGCACCCGTGGGAGTTCCCGCTGCATCCCTGGCAGCGCGTGCATGCGGACTTCGCGGATTGTGGGGGAACACTATATTTAATCATGGTAGACGCTAACTCGAAATGGATAGAAGCCATTGCTATGCGAAAAACGGACGCGCAGGCGACTATCGCGGTAATGCGAAGTATTTTTGCTCGGTTCGGGTTACCGTCACTACTCGTCACTGACAACGGTCCTCCATTCTTCTCGCAGGAATTTAAAACATTTTGTCTTAAAAATTGTATGAAACATGTAACCTCAGCTCCTTACAGACCGCAGGGAAACGGGGCTGCAGAAAATGCGGTAAAAACCGTTAAGAAAGCGATAAAACGTGCTTTGTACGAGGGCGAGGACGTCGCCACGGCTTTAAATAAATTTTTATTTCAATATCGAAATTGCCAACATGCTACTACGGGAGTGTCTCCTGCGATAGCGTTGCAAGGGCGTAGGCTCCGCGGGCGGCTCGACGCGCTGCGGCCAGACGTGTCGTGTGTAGTGCGCGCCGCACAAGAGCGGCAAGTGGCCGCTGCGGGCGGCACGCCGCGCGTGCTGGCGCCTGCTAATGCAGTGCTGGCCCGCGACTACAGCGCGAGGGGGGATAAATGGGTATCAGGTACCATAGTCGAAAAAACTGGACCGGTCTCGTACAAGGAGGACGTTGGACGCGGAGACGGTTGGCGAAGACATGCTGACCAAATCATGCCCTTACACAACAAAAATCGACATTCATTATCCCGTACTAGCATAGTTTCTGGGGGTAAAGATATATCATCAGAGCAGGAGGTCCCTTCGGTCCGTGAGGAGACTGAGGACACATTTGAGGACGCGTCTGATGGTATTGGTGAGAGGTCACAATCCACTGGGTCTGAATCGGCTTCAGAGCCGGGAGCATCACCGCCACCACCAGGTGCGTCTGCCCGTGCTCTGCGAGCATATAATCGGGCTCGACAGGGACTCTCAAATAAATAATCTTTATTGTAAGTGTTAGATAAAGAAAAGCTAATGCTTTAGCTTAAGGGGGAGAAATGTACCGTCGGTTTAGGTTATATCGGGTAATATCTGTATGGTGGTGGGTAGTTTGTTATACTTATTGAATAAACCAGTTTGCTGCTAACTCTCGCCTTTCATTGACGCTGCAGTTACCACTGGTAAAGATAATTTAATTGCGAGTGAGCATTTTTAAAAAAGGTGTTTGGCATATGTATGTTTTGTTTTCTTGTAGTTTGAAAAGTCATCTGCTAAGTCGCTATATCATTTTTGTCGTCAAATCTTTTTCCTTGTCGCTAATGCTTAAGCAAAAGTCGTCATTCGTCAAAAGTTTCTAGCGACAAAGTTGCTAAATTGGCAACAATGTAGTGGACGCTTACGTTTTGTTGTCGAATTTTTTAACGATGGATATAAGCAGTGTTGCCAAAACTGATGCTTCGAAATGTATGAAAAACGCGGTAAATTAATTTTATTCTGCGGTGGTTATTTTTTTATTTTATATGAATAACACAGGCCTACAAAATATAATAAATAATACATATGTTTAGTTGCAGCTAGAACATTGATTATTTCTTAAAGAACTACGAGAAACATTTATAATGAGCTCTCGTATTGAAATCTAGAACTTACTTATAGACATACTGTTTCTTTTTTAGACATACGCTATGCATATGAGCGAGCGCGACCAAAACGATCGCGAACTTTTTACTAGTTTCAAAAGTTGAATCTGTCCTATTTGGGAACGAAATCCTTAAATAATATAACACAAAGTCGCCCGCCGCGCGCCGCTTCTGTCTGTATATTCGCGATAAACTCAAAAACTGCTAAACAGATTTTCATGTGGTTCACAATAATGGATAGAGTGAGTCATGCAAAAAGTTTAAATGATGATTTGATTATGATTAATCAAGGTTTTATGTAGCAGAATAAGACTGTGCGAAGTCGGATCAGATCACCAGTATATTCTAAAAAAAACATTATATTCGTCCAAAGTCGAGAGTGAAGAAATTCGGGATGTTTCTGCGCTAATGGTACTTTCTTGTCTATTACGAATACAGTATTTTTAAATAACCAAGAGACAAATGCAAATGAAAAAGTGCAAAGAATGCTCTTCACCAAGCGCTAGCTGCTGTACAAGTGAGGCACTTCTTATTATGCCTTAATTAAGACATGGAACACACATTAGTATATCTTGTATCTCGTTAATCCGTTAGTTAATCTATACTTATAATAAATCTGTAGAGAGGTCAATTCTGTACATGAAATATATTTACAAAATAACTATCAGGGGGTGATTAGGGATCGATACTGATGCCAAAAATGCAATCAGTAAAATTTTTGTCTGTCTGTCTGTCTGTCTGTATAACCGTTATAGAAACAAAAACTACTCGACGGATTTTAACGAAACTTGGTACAAATATTTTTCATACTCCTGAGCTGGTTATAGTATACTTTTCATCACGCTACAATCAATAGGAGCAGAGCAGTGAAGGGAAATGTTGGGAAAACGGGAGAAGTTACTCCATTTTTTAAGCTTCCGTCGCGTGTGCAACCTTAATGGTTAAAGCTACACAGAAATCATTTATGACGGAAATGTTCTCCTTAAAATTATATAACAAATATCCCACGACAGCATATATCTATCTTTATGGTTGACTCACAATAACACGTGTAACTCCCGATAGCTTAGCAGTTCGAAGCTTTCTGATTATTATTCTGCTCCGAAATTTAAAACCACCACAACTTTGCAATGGAACTCGGCTAAAAGTAACCCAGTTGCAACAAAATATAATCGAGGCTCAAATTTTAACAGGTTGCGGTGCAGGAGAAACCGTCTTTATTCCCAGAATTCCCATAATACCAAATAATTTTCCATTCCAATTTAAAAGAATGCGATTCCCAGTATCGGTGTGTTATGCAATGACAATTAATAAGGCTCAAGGGCAGACTTTTCGTGTTCCTGGAGTAGATCTCGGTGTCAGTTGTTTCTCGCATGGTCAGTTGTACGTCGCTCTTTCCCGGGTTAGCAGTTCTAGAAATCTTTATGTTCACGTGCCGGACGGGTCAACTTTCAACATAGTTTACCCGGAAGCTTTGCGCTGAAGTATTTTCGTTCTATAGGTACTTAAGCCTCATGTGAACGTGTTCTAAACAATATTACCAATACATTAACTTAATAACACACAAGGAGTTACACGCTGACGGAGTCGCGGGCACAGCTATTAACAATAATATTGTGCGGTTCGGTATTGCGATATTTTTCAACAGTATTATAGATTGACATATTATATTTCCCTACTAAATTACGAAAGTTAATCTGTGTGTTACATCAAAATCACTGAACCGTGAGGAAGGACATAGGCTACTTTTTTTTACGGAAAACGACGGAAACGTGGATGAAGTCGCGGGCAACAGCTATCTATGCTAATATATAAGGCAGAAGAGTTTGTTTGTTTGTTTGAACGCGATAATCTCAGGAACTACTGGATCGAATTGAAAAAAAATAATAATTAAGTAGTCAATTTATAGAGAAAGGCTATAGGCTATCTATCATTACGCTAAGGCCAATAGGAGCGGAGCACCAATGAAGAATGCTTCAAAATCGGGGTTAAATTTAACGTTAGTCCAAAGTAACTATTCCACGCGGACGAAGTCGCGGGCAAAAGCTAGTTTGATAATAAAAGGAAAATTCCTACAATTGCATTGTATAATAATATGGTTTTGTTTTTAATTAGCTCGTTTCGTCCCAATCCTGAGCAAAGGCCTCCCCCATTCCTATTAATTTTGTCGATGGTGTGGCACCTCTCGCCAATTCACGAGGGAGGCATCCAAGGCGTCCCGATTTCATCTCTTCGATTTGCCACGACCCTATCTTACTGTCTCAGGGCTCCAGTCTAGTGATTTTCGAGGTGTGACAGCTATATTATATGGTATTATACATATATAGTTAAATGATGTTCCCTAATTCATAGCAGGTACGCCGCAACGGTATTTTATATAGATACTAATGTATTCATACAAAATACCGTTTGTGATTTTAGTACGTCGTCCGTTGCTAAGAAGTCTCTACTTACGCCTTTGTTGAGTTTATATGGTCCAAAAATACATTCTTTAGGCAAAATCCTTGTTAGAAATGGTGCCACAGGATATAACCTCATCGATTCCTTGATCACATAATTTATATACGGGCTTCTAGAACGTAATTCTTGTTTCACACTTTCGTTCTTTGAAATCAGTAATAATGTCCAAATAGAGGTATAAGAAGTCTGCAATATAATCAATCATAAATTTAATTTCTCGTAAAAAAATTAAGACCGTTGTAACACAAAATATTAAGTACCTACCGTGTCCCCAGCCGCAATAACGAAATCACCGATTATTCTCTTTATATCTTCTGGCTTAATATTTTCATCAGATAACAGATTTATTAATCCGTTACTGTCTTTCCGATGCAATAGCATTTCACTGACAATTTTATGAGCTGGAAAGGGTTAAATCCATGATTACTTAAACGTATAACAATTATACCTTGAAGCAAAGTGCACAAGCTGTTGAAATAATTACCTAGCGATAGGGAAATATCTACGGATTCTTTAAAATCTCTCCATACTTTCAAATTCAATTTTTGGCACACGTTAACTGGTAACCCATACAACTTTGTGGTGGTTTGAAAAATCTTCTTAACCGCTTCAGAAAACATTGTCAGCAGTGTCTCGTAATGTTTATCCGGTCTGAGTGATGAAGAGCTTCCTAACATAACTGCTATAATAACTGTGAATGGAGATGGAAATATGGAATAATTATGTAGAAAACATACTTAGCAGTTCGACTAACCGCTTCAGCTAAGTCGAACTATGATTTATTAATATACTAATACAATACATATTGAATTATGATTTTCAAAACATACCGTCTATAGAAAGTCTGTAAAACTCAGACTCTAAGTTTGGCGTAAAAGTACCTTTCTCCATTTTTATTTTCCATCTTTGGATTAAATTATTCACTGTATTCCTTACTGGTATTTCAAAGTTCGTTTCAGAATTTTCTTTAAGTAAATACTTGTTCATAACTCTACGATTTTCTAACCATTCATCACCGTTCATAAAGAATAAACCCCTCTTAGAGCCGTATAGTTTCTCGTACAATTCCCAAGGCTCTGGTAAAATATGAATGGGATACTTTCCTTCGAGATTCAGTAGTAGTGTTCTTATAAGCATGGGATCACTAACAAATACCAGTTCTGTGTTACCGCCTAACTTCTCACAATATATGGGACCTAACTGTATGTGACGAAAATCAGCATATTCGTGTAACCTGAAACATGAAAAAAAAAATTAATAAAAAAATCAAGTCTACAGTATTCCGCATAATATCAAAGACAAGACGCTATACTGCTTGTCGTTTCAGCTGCCTGAAAGCCAAAAATCATCCCAAGAGATCTTATCCTTGATATTCATCAGGCTATAACTAACTATAAGTGTACCAAAATTCCAGTAGCTTTTCCGAGACAGAGGCACGAACATCTATCCGTCAAACTATCCGAATTCCTTTCTCATGTATGATATTAATTTATTAAAGCTGGCTAATTATAAACCTTGTCCTGAAAATTGCGGACACAACGAAAAAAAATTGCCAAAGCGGCCGAGCCGTCTTAGGTGATGCTCCGTCGCTTGTTTGTTTGTGGCAATTGATTTTTATTTATACGTACATACATATTATATTAGCAGTTAGTAGGATGAACACTTTGAAGTTATATCCCTTTGTTTTGAGTCAAAATATAAGAAAGTCCCTTACTTGGTTCCGCTGCCTGCTGCAATAAATTCTAACTTTGTCCCTAGAAGAGGCAGTGTTTTCGGACGAGGCATTTGCTCAATAGACAAGGGCGTATTGGAGCCTTGAAGAGACGAATACTTGTTATATTTTTTAAGTTTTAATAAATTTACACTTCCGCTGCGATGCATAGTAGCTGAAAAGGAGATTTTATTACAAAATAAAACCCAAATATAGGTATGTATATCGCCGAAAATTCTCTCATATAAAACTCAGTTTTGAAACTACGAGTAGATATAAAAAGCGAGATCAGATGCAGTTACTAAAATCGGATAAACAGTCTAGTGTACTAAAAAATAATTATATTTTTAGATTTCTTTCAAGTTACACTTGGATTCCCTGTGATGCGGGGTCTAGTCTTTTTTCCATTGAAGCGATTACAACTACCGGAATAGCGTTGGTCAAGATGTGCGCGCTTCGAGACGTAGTGATCGTCGTTGTCTTTATCTATTGCACTCATACAAAGCACTGTTGTCTCGCCTTCAGCGTTACACTAATAGCTTGCGGTTAGGCGGTTACCATTACTATTCAAGGGAGACCATTGCATATAGTAAGTAGATATCTTATTGAATCTAGTATTTTTTCACAATTTACAGAAAATATAACTGACCTGCTCGTCGACGTCGTTAATTTTTAACTATTTCAATTAACACGTTACTATAAACAGCTCACGTTCCACGGATACTTAAAGACTGCACCGTAATCAAACTTGATCCGCCTACCTCTTCAAACAAACTGAATTAAGATTCTCAATTTGGGTCCGCTACCTGATCTTGCTGTTGTTCCAGAAAAATCTCATTGAATTGGTAAATACTAAATTGTTATTGAATTATGTATGTTGCGGGCAGGATTTTCTTTATGATCTACGAATATTATAACTATGATTTGCTTTTGTTGTGTTGGATTTTATCATTAGGTATCTACGTTAGGTTCTATCATACGCAGCGAATCATGTTACTCCCGCTGGTAAGTAGATACCCACCTAATTATTTAAAGTATTATTGCTTTTATTGCAATCGTAATTTAAGGATGATAAGAAATATGATCTCCATAATATACTACAACTGCAGATCTTCAATCTATTTTATTAATCTAAGCTTTCAATAAAACACAAAATAGGTATGTAAATAATTATCAAGCTCTGTTGGGTCATTCTCAGAGGCTTCAAAAAAGCGCGACCGGGTTGAAATCAGGTACAAAATGGATACCTAACAACTTGATATTTTTTCTGTAATAGGTTCGATCAAAATATTAGGCGCGACCGGTGTTATTTTTTTAATAAATTAAATACGAGTTAGTTAAAAAAAATAAAAACCTAGAAAATATTGACCTCGGTGGCGCGTCCGGGCCCAGTTTGCGGCGGAAATTATTTTTTGTCTTTTTTTCTCCAATACATGACGCTATTTCGCATGTGTTCACGAAGAACTAGATAGTTATTGACTCAATCAATATTATTTCTACCCCGTAATAGGGATTAATACATAAGTTACAACTGGTTGTCTCCGCGTCCGACGTTTTGAGTTGATATCAGTGGCGCGCACCGATCCGTCTATAAATCCTATATTCTAGTGTCTTCGATAAAACTTTTTAGCAATAAATAAAAACTTTTTTGCAAAAAATAAAACCGACTTCCATATCAAAACACTACAAAGCCAAAAATAATTTTAATTTCGGTAGTCGGTGTTATTGGTTTTGTATTTTCTTTTTTTTTTCACACCGCCTTCCGAAATTAAAATTATTTTTGGCTTTGTAGTGTTTTGATATGGAAGTCGGTTTTATTTTTTGCAAAAAAGTTTTTATTTTCGCGCTTTTTAGTGGGTCAGTGAATTTTCCAAATCGATTCGTAAATGACGGAGTTATGCGCGAACAAAAAACGCAATGCAGAGTAAACGAAAAGATCATCAAGGTAAATTATTTTTTTCGACTTTTTTTGATTTTTCAGAAACGGCTCGTCCGATTTCGATAAAATTTTCATGGGACCATTTGGGAAGTATACCCTTTCCAACAAAAAAAGAATTTTTCAAATCGGTTGGCAAGCGACGGAGTTATGCGTGGACAAACATAAAAAAAAAAAAAAAAAAAAAAAATACAAACATCCGAATTGAGAACCTCCTCCTTTTTTAGAAGTCGGTTAATAAAACCGACTTCCATATAAAAACACTACAAAGGCAAAAATAACTTAAATTTCGGTGGCCGGTGTCATTTGTTTTGTATTTTCTTTTTTTTTATTTGGGAATACCAACAATTGAAATCAAATCAAATCGTTTATTTGTGATACATGGGTTGCATACAGGTGTACATTACATAATTATATAGGTATTTAATATTGTTTATTCCATGATCAGCCACTTGGGCATACAAATTAATGAGTGGTATAATGACAATTATATTATATAAAGCTAAATTACCACTCACTGACTGACTCACTGACTGACTCACTCATTGACATAATTGTTCTCCCAGATGGTGGATGGGGAGGTGGGTATATTTTGACAGATTCGTAAACAAGTAACTCTCAAACCTACGGGAAAAGTGCCAAACCTCCCCTTTTCCCCCCCCTTCTCCCCCCCCCTATCGTATCTCGGAAACTACGAGACCCGTATTTTTTGTTTTTTACGGATTCGTATAGAGGAGGCTCGGTAAATTTTTTTTTTTTTCACAAGCACGCGAGGTTCTTGCACCTCGCGCAACACGCAAATACTTGATTTAGAGGGGCAATGCTTTAGTTTTTTTCACAAGCACGCGAGGTGCTTGCACCTCGCGCAACACGCAAATACTTGATTTAGAGGGGCAATGCTTTAGTTTTTTTCACAAGCACGCGAGGTGCTTGCACCTCGCGCAACACGCAAATACTAGTTATTATACTATATAAAGCTAAATTACCACTCACTGACTCACTGACATAATTGTTCTCCCAGATGGTGGATGGGGAGGTGGGTATATTTTGACAGATTCGTAAACAAGTAACTCTGAAACCTACGGGAAAAGTGCCAAACCTCCCCTTTTCCCCCCCCTTCTCCCCCCTCCCTATCGTATCTCGGAAACTACGAGACCGGTATTTTTTTTTTTACGGATTCGTATAGAGGAGGCTCGGTAAAGTAAAAGCCATTTTTCAAAGTCCCCCCCCCCCCCTTCTCCCCTCCCTTTAGGCGGATCTCGGAATCTAAGAGACTTGGAACATTTTTTTTTTCAGATTCATTTAGAGGGGCAATGCTTTAGTCGAAATACTTGTGCAACCCCCCCCCCCATCACCCCCCCCCCCTCTTTTTTTTTTTTTTTGTTTCACAAGCACGCGAGGTGCTTGCACCTCGCGCAACACGCAAATACTTGATTTAGAGGGGCAATGCTTTAGTGTTTTTCATAAGCACGCGAGGTGCTTGCACCTCGCGCAACACGCAAATACTTGATTTAGAGGGGCAATGCTTTAGTTTTCTTCACAAGCACGCGAGGTGCTTGCACCTCGCGCAACACGCAAATACTAGTTATACTATATAAAGCTAAATTACCACTGACTGACTCACTCACTCATTGACATAATTGTTCTCCCAGATGGTGGATGGGGAGGTGGGTATATTTTGACAGATTCGTAAACAAGTAACTCTCAAACCTACGGGAAAAGTGCCAAACCTCCCCTTTTCACCCCCCTTCTCCCCCCTCCCTATCGTATCTCGAAAACTACGAGACCCGTATTTTTTGTTTTTTACGGATTCGTATAGAGGAGGCTCGGTAAAGTAAAAACCATTTTTCAAAGTCCCCCCCCCGCCCCCCTTCTCCCCCCCTTTAGGCGGATCTCGGAATCTAAGAGACTTGGAACATTTTTTTTTTCAGATTCATTTAGAGGGGCAATGCTTTAGTCGAAATACTTGTGCAACCCCCCCCCCATCACCCCCCCCACTCTTTTTTTTTTTTTCACAAGCACGCGAGGTGCTTGCACCTCGCGCAACATGCAAATACTAAACCCCCCCATCACCCACCCCACTTTTTTTTTTTTTTTTTTTCACAAGCACGCGAGGTGCTTGCACCTCGCGCAACACCCAAATACTTTTTTTTTCACAAGCACGCGAGGTGCTTGCACCTCGCGCAACACGCAAATACTTGATTTAGAGGGGCAATGCTTTAGTTTTTTTCACAAGCACGCGAGGTGCTTGCACCTCGCGCAACACGCAAATACTAGTTATATTATATAAAGCTAAATTACCACTCACTCACTCACTCATTGACATAATTGTTCTCCCAGATGGTGGATGGGGAGGTGGGTATATTTTGACAGATTCGTAAACAAGTAACTCTTAAACCTACGGGAAAAGTGCCAAACCTCCCCTTTTCACCCCCCTTCTCCCCCCACCCTATCGTATCTCGGAAACTACGAGACCCGTATTTTTTGTTTTTTACGGATTCGTATAGAGGAGGCTCGGTAAAGTAAAAACTATTTTTCAAATTTGCCCCCCTTGCCCCCCTTCTTACCCCCTTTAGGCGGATCTCGGAAATTAAGAGACTTGGAATTTTTTTTTCAGATTTATTTAGAGGGGCAATGCTTTAGTCGAAATAATTGTGCAACCCCCCCCCCATCACCCCCCCATTTTTTTTTTTTTTCACAATCACGCGAGGGGCTTGCACCTCGCGCAACACGCAAATACTAAACCCCCCCATCTCCCCCCATCACCCCCCACCTTTTTTTTTTTTTTTTCAGATTCGTTTAGAGGGGCAATGCTTTAGTCGAAATAATTGTGCAACCCCCCCCATCACCCCCACCCAAATTTTTTTTTTTCACAAGCACGCGAGGTGCTTGCACCTCGCGCAACACGCAAATACTAGTTTAATTATAATATTCTAATGCATTCATATTAATTTAATTGAAAATGTCGTACTATTATTGAATTCTATTATTACTATTACTAATACATAATAAACAAAACAAACAATAAAATTATAGTCAGGTGGATAGGCTACATTTAAACAATTCTGGTCAATAAAAATTCAGCAACAGAGTAATAACAATTTTCCACAAGCAGTTGGAACAATTTATGTTTAAACAAATGAATATTGCTACATTCTTTAATGTTATTAGGGATCTTACTATAGATCTTTGTGGCCATAGCAAACACACTTTTTCCAAAGAGGGTAGTTTTATACTGACTGGTTAGTTTATTATACACTACTAATTTTTAATTAGTACAAATACTTAAAGGGCTTATTAGAAAAGGTCTTGTTATTATATATGTAAAGTCTCACTATATAATATTGATAAATAGCAAAGTTATTAGCGTTTGTTTATATCCCAAAATGTCACTCAATTTACGGACATATTGTACAGGCCATTCATGTATTCATTAATCGTGATGTCGCGGTCACGCGGTCTCGCTCAAACTTGCCCCGCCTCCAACAGCTGTTATCGTAATTGTAGGTAGCTTAGACGCATCTTTAAGCTTTACGAATTAAAAAAAAGTAAAATAAAAGGTTCACGAAAAATAATAGGCACTTATTAAATTCAAACTTTACCTACATACTTTAATTGGGCCATTTGCTTGTGTTGTTCAGTATCCACCTGCAGAACTCCATCCTTGGTTCATTATCCACAGTAGTCAATTCTTGACCCTTTCTTTAGTGGTATGGGTGAAATCCAGACGAACTAATGATCGTCTATGCACAGTACTGGCTGATATTAAAATGACGAGCTGCGTCATTCGTACTTCGCCGGGGATCTTCAAAGTAGTCCACTACATCGTCGTAAAGGTTTTGGGCCGGTCTTCCATGTCCTTGGCGATGGGCCGTTGCGCGGAATGATCAATGGTCGAGTAAACGTTGGTAAACATTTACCACAGTCCGAACCTTTGGCTAGCGAGCATTTGTGTACTCTTCCCTGTACATACGAACAGCGGCCACCAGACCAAAAGTACACACGCAACATAGCCACGTACTCCCGAGATGAAAACTGGTAAGCCATCGCGACAGTAAAAACGTAACAACTTATGTTTAAAAAGCACGCGCACACTTCCGCTAACAAATTGGCACTGTTTGTTCGTTCACTCGTTGTAAAAAGGACCGCTGGCCAGAGGGGGCGTGGCTTGAGCTTAGACGCGAGTTTGCCGGGATTTATGAATGACGATCTAACTGGACTAGCACTGCGCGTAGTATTTTCTAGTAGCAATTGTTATGAATGATTGATTCAATTATGAGTTTACCAGTTATGACAAATTTTCGTAGACAATTTTGGGGTTTCGTTTTTTTTACTTTTGACTACATAAATATGATCAGTAAAGGGTACGGATAGAGCCCCATTTTTTTTTGTACTAATTAAAAATTAGTAGTGTATAATTGACTTCTATTTCGTGATCTAATCTCCAAAGTAAATAGTGATGGATGATTTCTTATAAACAAAGCCATTTCAAAAATATATAAAGATGGCAGGGTAAGTATTGTACAATGTGTCTTACATCCAAAGAGTATAGTAATATAGATTTACATCTAAATACATATACAACGTGTAACGGAATTAACGCTAGACCTCGGACTAGGGCGTCCAATCCCGGAATACCGAGATCTCGGTATTGCGGGATCCCGCGTCATTTTCCGATCCCGCGTGATGTGGGATTAAGGGCGCGGGATCCGCGGGATTTGCGGGACTGAAAAAAGCATTCATGCGACCTCTGCCCCCGTTTTTCACAGCTTATGTAGCCTAATATAGCCGAATTTCAGTCAGTGGTAGCCTAAGTATGTAGCCTAAAATATCAGTATTTTTTTTATTCAGTATTTGTTACTGTTTTTTGTGAAGAAAAACCGGTGTAATTTGATTTATCTCATACTAATAATAATACGTAAATAAATGTGGAGTAGGTTGATTAATTTATTGTTTTTTGTGATAAATAAACTGTGTAATTTGATTGATCTCATACTAGTAGTAATACTGGAATAAATGTGGAGTTAGTAGATTAATTCTTTTTTTTGTGATAAATAAACGGTGTAATTTGATTTATCTTATACTAATAGTGATACGTAAATAAACGTGGAGTTAGTTGATTAATTCATTGTTTTATTTGCCTTATATAAATGTGAATATTTTCAGTATGCGGGATCCCGCAAATACCGAGATCCCGCGGGAATGTAAATTCGTAGTCCCGCAAATACCGAGATTGAATTCAGGCTGCGGGATTGGACGCCCTACCTCGGACACCCCAATTAGAATATTAAATTATAGAACTAAAACAACATCTGTAATTTAATTTACTTAAAGAACACCCAGTCTTTTTTTAATAAAATGGTTGTCCTGACTGAACGTAAAACGTTCGAGCATACTACTCTATCCTTACGCACACTCGTGCGCGTGCCTACGTAGTAGGTAGTAACAGAAAGCTACGCATTAGGTATGTATCTGTACGTTCATTGACCGAACATTACCTACGTAGTTTGATACTAATAATTTGCGATATTACCGTATAACTATTATTGCTAGTTGCCTAACTAGTTTGATTCCATCTTTCCATCACAATTACACAGGCTTTGGACTGACAGCTTCGAATGATTTGGTTTAATTACGGATACGGAAGTATTTTTACCTACGGCAATACCTATAGGCGAAGATAAATCATTTTTTACAATCATTAAGGAAAACGATGAGTAGGGTAGACATTCTTTTTTATTTTGTCAGATTTTTTTTCGACTACCCTATTCATGCTAACATTGTGTATATTTTGTGTGTAAGAATTACTTAGAATTAGAATTACGAACTTAGAATTCCTTAGTAAGAGCACTACACATACAGTACCTAACTTTGCAGAAACTTGTCATTTTAAAACTTAATTTTCTATTATTTAAATTATGTAGTGAAACCAGACACAAATTACTTGTATAAAAACGTTTAAAGTGCATCATAATTTGAATTGTACCGGTAATGATTCCGACCGGCGATATGGTCACCCTACTCAACGTTTTCCTCAAGGATTGTAAAAAATGATTTATCTTTTAAGTATAACACTAACAGGGACGACTGATTGGTCTAATTTTAGTACAACATTTTTCACAATTTCTGATGTACCTATCTACCGTCTACCTATAAGTTTTGGTTTATTAAATATAGTACAAAATAATGATCTCTCAGTTGGGTTCGATCGACAAAAAACAAGATTTTCATTTTCTCTTGAACCAGTAAGATTTCAATCACGATTTTTGTTTCACAAATTTTCCGAGAAGCATAATTTGCAATAAACATGATAATTATTCATACTCTTTCAGTATTAGGTCGTGTTTTACAAGATCACTCAATTGAAAATTGTCCACTCTGAGTGATCCATATAAACCGTTATAAATCTTAAACGTGGCTTTGAAACGAATCGAAATTTTGTTTAGCAGCTTTCACAAATCCTTCACAATTAATTAAAGTGCAAATTATAAACCCATAGGCAGTATATTCTTGGATACGCGTTATGGCTTTTTCTTCAGTTGTCCTGATTGAGAGATCCAGTTAATGAGTTCTAACTTTCTTTGTTTAGGTTTCACAAATTTTATACCTTACCATGAAGTTTTCACAATTATTTCCTAAATCCTCTTATAATTTGGTTGGGTTTGGAAGAGTTTTTCGGAAAGATATCTCAATTCACACACACACACACATAATAAATATACCTGTCTTGATGCTATCTCAGGAATCGTAAGTAACTATGACCAGCAAGTTTTTTACGACTATTAGTCAGAGCCGGATTAACCCTGTCAGAGGCCCTAAGGCAATGGCATTCTCGGGGCCCCTTATCTTACTTTGACTGACCAAATCGTGTGTGAACTGAGGCAACGCACATTAAGGGCTGTGGTTTTTAATATATTTGTTTACTTATTTCCAGGTTTGTTCCTAACTTGTTTTAATTCTACTACAAAATTTCACGATAATTGACAAATGCTTGCACTGTCTGGACAGGTCCGCTCAAATTTGCGTGGTTATTTCCTCAAAAGAATACCACAGACATGAACCTACATGCTTCTCATATACAAATACAAATTGTCTGGACTTTAAAAGAGACTTTGACCTCTGAGTTTGTTTCGGTGTTTCTTCTCAGAGTAGTCAGTTAGGAAATACCGGCCTCATCTAGCTAAACTAAACTTAACACGCAAAAAAACATGACGTGTTAAAGTGTTATTTATAACCAATTTACAAAATAAATATTTCATTTCATTTCATTTCAACGATTTGTATTTTGTGAGATAACAGTGAGGTCCCTAAGTTCACACGCACATCAAATTCTCGTTCGAAGAAACATGTTTTCTTGGTCTGTGCACTGGACCTGGGCCCCTAATTGATGCGGGGCCCCTAGGCAGTTGCCTACTCTGCCTAATGGTTAATCCGGCCCTGCTATTAGTCTATTACCGAATTAAGTCTCGCCTGGAGCTTCTCGTACCAGGCGAGACTTACTTTAATTCGCTAATAGACTCGCACTTGGCGTTGTATTAAACTACGAAACCTTACAATGCGCGTGAGCCGATATACGCATGACCGGTTTTTTTGAAGGCTGATCATCAGCCTATCGATCTCAAATAGACCGTGAAAGTGTGACGTCACAAGTCTATTAGGGTTGTGTGTGGGCATGCCCATCATGCGCACAACGGTGGATCCGCCCTTGGATAGGGTTTGGTTGGTTGGATCACACAAGGCTCAGTGGGGCCTCATTCGCTTATCTTTAGTATAAGCAGGGCCGGATTAACCATTAGGCAGAGTAGGCAACTGCCTAGGGGCCCCGCATCAACTAAGGGCCCAGGCCCAGTGCACGCACCAAGAAAAGATGTTTATTTGAACGAGAATTTGATGTGCGTGTGAACTTAAGGACCTCACTGTTATCTCACAAAATACAAATCGTTAGATTTAGTAGTAGAATTAAAACAATTTAAGAACAAATCTGGGAATAAGTATCAAATATATTAAAAACCACAGCCCTCAATGTGCGTTTCCTCAGTTCATACACGATTTGGTCAGTCAAAGTAAGAAAAGGGGCCCCGAGAATGCCATTGCCTTAGGGCCTCTGACAGGGTTAAACCGGCTCTGAGTACAAGGACCATTATAAGGACAGCATATTGCTCCAACTTCATATTCATTCATATATTGTCAAATGTATGAATAAAAAAATAAAAAAAATAACATTCCATACATTACTGGAAAGCTTTGTTAAGTTGTTCTTTTTATTTTATTCTATTGAGTACTGGATTATGTAGTTACAGGCTATGCGTGCAATTTATAAATTACTAGCTTCCTGCCCGCGACTTCGTCCGCAAACCTTAATAAATTATACACTTAAACCTTCCTCTTGAATCATTCTATCTATTAAAAAAAAACGCATCAAAATCTGTCACGTACCTAGTTTTAAAGATCTAAGTATACACAGGGACAGACAGCGCGAAGCGACTTTGTTTTATACTATGTAGTGATATTGATGATAGTTAGTGATAAGTCCTAAACACTCCTTAAGAGATAAATTTAAAGAGAACAAAATAATGACTGTGCCATACCATCTCAGTATCTTTTTTTTTTCAAAGTCAAAGTTTGGGAGCATATTTATTAGAATCTCTTGTAAGGAACAAAGACAAATAAATCATTCCCAAAACAATGCTAAAAAAATTGGCCAAGTGCAAGTCGGACTCGCCCATGAAGGGTTCCGTGGTAACTATAATAAATATAATGTACTTAATATATTTAATAGAAAAAAAAAACAAAAAATCTTGAAAATTTCTTAAAACTAGCTTATTTACATTTTTTACAACTACGCCAAATAACTTTGTTTTTCATAGTATTTGTATGAATTACAAAGTTATATTTGCGGTTTTAGAAAATATACCGTATCTCAAAAACCGCTGACTCGATCTCGTTCAAACCAATTTTGGTTGAAAGTTTACATTAAGATCTACGACATATGTTTTTTTTAGATTTTTCACTTCATTAGTATAGAAGTTAGAGGGGGGACACACACATTTTACCACTTTGGAAGCGTATATCTTTTAAACGATTAACTTTATGAAAAAGTCATTTTAGAAACCTTAATGTCATTTTTAAAGACCTGTCTATAGATACCACGTACACACACACACACATACGTATAGGTATCATGAAAAAAAAAATTCAGTTTCATTCCATGTATGGGGAGCCCCCTTTATTTTAAATGTTTTTTAAATTTTCTCTTAAAATCGGAAAGCGGTTCACAGAATACATCTATCTACCAAGTTTTACATGTATAGTCCTAATAGTTTCGGAATAAAATGGCTGTGACATACGGACGGACGGACAGACAGACAGACGGACAGACATGTCGAAACTATAAGGGTTCCGTTTTTTGCCATTTGGCTACGGAACCCTAAAAATTAGATGGTTCGTTTAGATGCCATAATAAAATTCCTGCCACATTCCAAAACTTACTACATTAATAAATTCAAATTATTTATAATTTTGCTTTTGAGACTTCTTTCGCTTGTTGAACGTTTACCATAGAGAAGTGGTAGAATTTATATTTCCTTGATTGGTATCCCGATGCTATGGTGACGGTGACTTGTCAAAATTTTGTAAAATCACCGAAAGCCAAAGCAGATAATTACTGGGATTGTTTTATTTCTAAATTGTTAACTGAATTAGAATCAAAATGACTGTAAAAAATAAGATTGAAGAGCCGAAAAAGGAAAAAGCGGAACCGGCAGCTGCCCCCAATGATGATTTGGTAAATATTTCTATTATAAGCAAATAAATCCATCGTCTATCTACTAATGAATAGAATTTACTATTTCATTGTTTTTCAGTCTGAAGAAGACAAACGTTTACAAGAGGAGCTCAACATGTTAGTTGAGAAGCTGCTGGTGTGTATATCTATATTATTATAAAAGTAAAATATTATGAACATGACTAGTGAGAATCAAACAGATCTAACCTAATTTCGTGTTTTTTCGACAGGGAGACGATGTTGATCTATATCTGCCAGCTTTGCAAATGTTGAGTAAGCTTATACGGACGTCTACAACGTCAATGACATCAGTCCCGAAACCCTTGAAGTTCCTGAGAGAACACTATCCTTCACTCAAGATTGTTTATGAAAAAATTCAAGATGCTCAGACAAAGAAGTTCTGTGCTGATGTAGTCTCAGTTCTTGCTATGGGTGTTAGTGGTGCCACTGTGAGTATAAACTTTATAGTTGTGTAAGCCAACCAATGGCACATGTGTTAGTTTCCTATTTTAGTAATTAGCCTGCCTAGTTAATAGGCAGACACACATTCTCATACACACATTCACACATACACTACTCACACTAATACACACCACACACAAATACTCATGCAGCCACACAAATCAGTCACGGCAATTTATAATCTTAGTCTTTAGACTGTTTTCTCTTTTTTCTTGTGTAATTTGTGTGAATACGTTCCTTACTTGGAATAAATTTCCCTCTCACCTGGAGTCGGGCGTTGATAGCTGCGCCACAGTTCTGTCAACTTTTGCAGCTATCATCGTTTAATATTGTTTTTCTGTCTGTATTTGTTATTTTTTCCAAATAAAACATTATATTATATTATTTTATATGGGTCACAGACTAAATAAATGAATTTTAATTTAATTGAATAAACTAAGTCTTATATCATATTGCCTATGTTTGGATTAGTATGGAAACAAATGAAGGAAATTAATTATAATTTACAGGAAGCTGCTGAGAAAAGGGAATGTCTTAAATACTGCTTGCTTGGAACTATGTCTAATGTAGGTGACTGGGGACATGAATATGTCAGGTATGTTTACAAACACTTAATTGATATCCATTGAATTGATGCAAAGTATATTTACATGTTAATATTAACCTGAACTTAGTAATTAATACATAAAAAATCTTTTACTTATTGCTTTTTCCATATTATAGGCAATTGGAGGGTGAAATAGCTGAAGAATGGAACATAGAGAATATGGATTCCCTGTTAGGCCTTGTACGCGATGTGATCTCCTTTGACATGAAGCACTCAGCTGAGATCCAGGCTTGCGACTTACTAATGGAGATTGACAGGCTCGACCTGCTGACTCAGCACATGGATCAGAGCAACTATCCTCGAGTATGTCTTTATTTGATTGGGTAAGTAAAAAATAAATGTCTTCTTTAATAATAATAATAATATAAATCTTCGTATTCAATATTATAAACGTGAAAGTTTGTGAGGATGGAATTATGGATGTTTGTTACTCTTTCATGCAATATCTACTGAACAGATCTGAATAAAATTAGGTAAGTAGATACTTGACATCCTGGAATACATAGGCTACTTTTTATCCCAGAATTTCCCACGGGATCAGGATTTACACGGGAAAACCTTCCCATGCAAATGATATTGCGAGCAGAAACTAGTCCCAATATAACATTTCACAAGATTTATATTCCCAGACGAAGCTGGCCATCTACTTAACTAAGTAATGATAAATGTTGACTGGTACACAATGCATATGACATTAAATCTGCCAAAATATTCACATCAACATGAAAGTTTAATAACTTGGTTTATTATCTTAGCTCTTTTTTTCTTTCTTTATCAATTTATAAAGAGTGTTATGATACACTAATAGTTGTCAGTTATTTCTCATGCAGGGCTTCACTCCTGTAGACTATATTATGATAAAAACGTAACCCTCCTTCTTTTGCAGTCTTAGCTTCAAGCTAGTTCCATCCCAAATTTCATGCAAATCCACCCAGTACATTTTCGACAAACAAATTTTACTGCTTCACAATAATAGTATAGATGTATAACAACATGTAACAGAATAAATGCAATTCCTGAAAGTAATTGGTTCAGATTTGGCTTCTGAATCGATTTCCATCATAAAAAATAAGTGTTAAATTTTGATGGAAAAATCTTTAATTTAACTGAAAATGGAAACAGTATCATGACAAATGAATACAATCCTTAATTCAAGGAAATGCGCTTGTGTGCGTGTCGACCGCTAACATTGCATAAGTGTATGCATCTGCGTAAGGATATTGTATGATGCACATATGTTTTGCATTTAGTAAGGATAACTATTTTATAAAAAATGTCTAGGTTTGGTTTCAATTTATTTAGTTATGGATGTTGTTTTAGACTTATAATTTAATATTCTAATTGGGGTGTCTGAGGTATTGCGTTTAATCTGTTCGTTTAATCTGTTACACATTGTATATATTATATGTATTTTCCTTATTTTAGATGTGCCAGCTATGTGGTTGAACCAGAGTCCACTCAGATTCTACAAGGAGTTCTTGACACATACATACGCTTTGGTGAATACCCTCGTGCTCTGCTAGTGTCAATGCAGCTGCATGACAAGGCTAAATGTGAAGAAGTCTTTAATTCCTGCACTGATCCGTAAGTTTGGCTCTTCAATAAGTTTCTAAATGGTTCTCAGTAGCTTGACCTTTCTTATGGAGTACTTGACTCTGTGTAACTTATACATAAAATTAAGATAACATAAAAAATATAAATAAAAATGACAAAATCCTATCAAAGTTAATAGTTAAGTATAGTTTGATCATAATAATGATTCAGCCTATTATGTTTCCACTGCTGGAGCACAGGCCTCCTCTCTATGAGAGGGAGTTTAGTTATATAGTAAAACTAATTTACAAAATAAATAATAACAAAATAAATAAGGACCTTTCAATTTAAATAGAAGTCTATTAAGCCAGTTCTGCTATTATCTTAGTCTGGATAAATACTATTTTCTTCACTATTTGAATATTTCTATTGCCAGGTTGATCAAGAAACAGTTGTGCTACATGTTGGCGCGTCAATATATACCCTTAGAAGTGGATGATGAAGACCTGCGCACAATACTTCTGAATGCACACATCAATGATCATTTCCTTAGCCTCGCAAGAGAGGTAGGTATTTTTAATAAACTTTTTTGCTACCCCTATAACACAGGTACCACCTAATGGTAATCATGTCGTCTGTTTACGTTTTATATAGGTAACTTTTTACTGATAGATTTTTTTCTTAGTCAATCCACGCTTTTGTTATGTACTTACTTGATACTTTATTGACTGCTCTAGACTATCCTCTCAGTAACGCTGAATAACAGAAACATTGTTAATAACAATAATTTATTATAAACGCAATATTATGGCGGTTCTTCTGCTTTGATAAGGGAAGTGTGAATTGCTTGACGCGTACGAAGGTTGCCGACCCCAGATGCAGAATCTATTTTTTCAAAATAAGTTTCATGAAATTGATAAACCTGACCGCAAGTCCTTCTTACGCGGATCTGTCATTCTGCGAATCTGTCATTACGCGAATCTGTCATTATCAGATCATGTCATTTTGCGACACCTGGCATTATGCGTTTCTGACAATTCGCTAATCTGTCATTTTGCGTTTCTGACGTTCTGCGCCCAAACCCTTCTCGCACATGACCCGATCCGCGCGCAAAGCCGCGGGCAGAAACTAGTAATAAATAAATAGTAATATACTATTTATTTATTACTAGTTTCTGCCCGCGGCTTTGCTGTCGTGAATAATTTTTCTTTTAGCGATAAAAAAGTAGCCTATGACCTTCTCCAAGGTCTAATCTGTCACTGTCCCAAATTTCACCAAAATCGGTTAAGTGCTTTACACATGAAAGTGTAACAGACAGACAGAGTTACATTCACATTTATAATTTTAGCTTTGTTTACAAATTGTAATATTTTATCGAATATTAAACCACCATCCCGGAATCGCATTCCCGACACCGGCCTCAGTATAGTTTAAATTTACGAAAAAAATTACGTGTAGAAGTGTTATTTAATAACCAATTTGCAAAATAAAGATCATTTATTAATCTGGGAAAAGGATTGTGTTCAAGAGTTTCTTAATTTGAAATAAAAAAATTACACATGTGTAAGAAATTTTCAGTAGGTAAACTAACTATAGATGTGATACCTATAGATGATTTCTTCGGAGACAAGAAAGAAAAAGGAAAAGAGAATTTAACATACACAGATGACGATTCAAAGAAAGCTTTAAATGAAATTCGAGATAAGAATAAATCGATAGGACAAATATGAAAAAGTCTAAAGCTCAGATTACAGCCAAAAATCCTACAAAAAGTGAGGCGATACTTCACACCTGGACAGCTTATGAATTTATATAAAGCACAGATCCATTCCTGTATGGAGTATTGCAGTCACTTGTGAGATGGGTCAGCAAAATACCAGCTGGCTGCACTTGACTCGATCGAACGCAGAGCTAAAAGGTGACGAGGTTCTGGTAGGCAAGCTTCACAGCCTGGCTCACCGGCGAAACGTTGCTTGCCTGTCTATCTTCTACAGATTGTAATTCGGAGAGTGTGCGCAGGAGCTCCACGACCTGATCCCTTCATCCTCCTTTTACTACGGGTCTACCAGACGTACTGCAGGATACCTTCCACACTTGGTCGATATACCGTCTTGTCGTACTAAGCGCTTCTCCTCTACATTTATTGTGCGCACAGCCAAGGTGTGGAACTCTCTGCCGGCTTCTGTATTCCCTGCCACTTTTGACCCGTCAGCCTTTAAAGCAAGAGTGAACAGGCATCTTCTGGGCTCGCTCTTTCGATCGTAGACCTCATCTTACCCATCAGGTGTGATCGGGGTCAAGAGCGGGCACATTGGTAATAAAAAAAAATATGCAAAGAATATGCTATTAAAAATTGTTGTATTGTTTTGTTGCTTTTATATAGCCAACTAGCGACCCGCCCCGGCTTCGCACGGGTGCAATGTTTATATTAAATATAGGCAGCGTTCGCGAGAATCGTTAACGTACGGCAGTTTTTTCGACGCCTTACTCCACAATTTTCACTACCACGAAAAATCCTATCTATTTTCCGGGATAAAATATAGCCTATACGGATTCGAAAGAATCCCTCTAAGTAATGGTAAAAGAAATTTTTAAATCGGTCCAGTAGTTTTTGAGCCTATTCAATACAAACATACAAAAATACAAAGGTTTCCTCTTTATAATATTAGTATAGATAACTTATTATTAATCAAGGCTGATCTTTAGCAATAATAATATACCTTGTGATTTTAGGGTAAAATTAACAGAACTGATTACTGTTTATTCTTAAAGGTGCAATCATTATTGGTAAATATTGATTGAACTTAAAATTAGGTAAGT
The DNA here is from genome assembly GCA_943138885.2 of Tholera decimalis. Lineage (NCBI taxonomy): Eukaryota > Metazoa > Arthropoda > Insecta > Lepidoptera > Noctuidae > Tholera > Tholera decimalis. The sequence goes on from OW964558.2 coordinate 16,852,086, forward strand.
AGTAGGTATACATACTACTTACCTAATTTTAAGTTCAATCAATGCTGAGAAGAATTATTTTTATTTTTTTAAAGTGTTTTTTTTTATGATAATAATGTTGATTTTTAATATTTATATTCTTAAATAAAGAAATTGTTAAAATACAATCGTAATTTACAATTATTAAAAATATCACCCCTATATTCCTTTTCTAAGCTGGTGGACGCTAAATAGTCCACGGGTGGACGCAATTTGGATTTTATGGACGCAAAGTGGGTAAAACGACTAATTTTGAAGTTTATCTATTTAAAAAAAAAAACCACAAGATTTTTCGAACAAAATTGAAAGTTAATCTTATAAAAACTTTTTACCAAAAAATTAAACCGACTCCCAAAAAACACTGCAAAGTGAAAAATAACTTTAATTTCGGTAGTCGGTGTCTTTAGTTTTGTATTTTCGTTTTTGGCACCGACTTCCGAAATTAAAGTTATTTTTCACTTTGCAGTGTTTTTTGGGAGTCGGTTTAATTTTTTGGTAAAAAGTTTTTATTTCACTCTTTTTAGTTGGTTGATTTTTAATTTACTTAGTTACAAGAGCCTAAATTTCAACTACTTATAACATTTTACAAAATATTGCTTTTCCCATTGCTGGGCCGTTCATTTTTGAGGAGTTCTACTGGTACTTCACCATCAGCTATACATCACCATATGCATTGTGACGAGCATAAAGTGCTTAACATCCATATTCAAGTAATCGAATCGCAATCCACGAATTACTTATTATTGAGTAGTTTCGGCAGCCATCTGTGGTCTTCATCATCAGTTCCACTTCCCCAAATGGTACTTTTTGAGAGGAACTGCACAAGTTACTATAAGAAGTACCGAAAACGCCATAGGTGTGCCTATAATATTTGAAGAGTTCCCTCGATTTCTCCAGGATCTCATCATCAGATTCTGATTTGGTGACAAATGGTACCAATTTCGAAGTATACCCTATCAAACAAAAAAAGTATTTTCCAAATCGGTTCAGCCGTCTTCGAGTAATCGGTGATCTTACATTAAAAAAAAATATATACGCGTCGAATTGATAACCTCCTCCTTTTTTTGTCGTCGGTTGAAAATAGACTAATATAATGAACACATGACATAAAAATTTTCATAGAAATTAGTGCTGGCATTTTTATTATCGCTGTCAAACTTGCCAACTGCACTAAATGGACGCGAACAGGCGAAATGACCCTATTAATGATAAATATTTCTTCTTAAAGCTCGACATCATGGAGCCCAAAACTCCCGAGGAGGTGTACAAGACGTGGTTAGAGTCGGCTGGCTCGGCCCTGCGCCCGTCTCTCCTCACTGAACACCCCGTTGATTCTGCCAGACAGAACTTATCCGCTACATTCGTGAATGCGTTCGTTAACGCTGGTTTTGGACGCGACAAACTCGTCACCACTGAAGATGGCAATAAGTGGATGTACAAGAACAAAGATCATGGTATGTCTTTTCTCATAATATACTGTTTTATTTGGCCTGTAGGTTCGCTGAAGCAACTACATAATAGCTGTCTCTCATGTGTCTGAATTTGGGTTAGTGAATTAATAATCACGTTATATTCTTAGGTTATTTATTTCGAAGTTAATTCCGCTATTCTATACACACAACACACTTGATCGGTGGCTTACAGTGTCTGGCCACAATCGCACTTATACATCGCGCTTATACTCAAACTGCTGCCTCCATCGTCACACACACATAAACTTGCAAGTGTCCATGCGTCTGTGAGAAAGAAATGGTAAAAGTTTCTAGTAAATTTACTTAAGGGTGTCGCTTATACGTTATTGAGTTGAATCGCAGGTAGCAATCAAAGACAGAGAGATAGAAAATGCGTGTAAGGTAATGCTTCACTCTCGTATTTTCATTCTAGTATGAGAGACTTCCCTTACAATTTGTATATGATATGTACCTTTCCTTTTTGAATCTTTTGTCTTTGTCTAGGTATGTTATCAGCTGCAGCTTCCCTGGGTATGATCCACTTATGGGATGTGGACGGTGGTCTGACACCCATCGACAAATATCTCTACACCGCTGACGAGCACATCAAAGCGGGCGCATTACTCGCCTTGGGATTGGTGAACTGTGGCGTCCGCAACGAGTGCGACCCGGCGCTTGCGCTCTTGTCAGACTATGTGCTGCATTCAAGCTCTAACCTCAGGATTGGCAGTGTTTTGGGTAAGATTTTTTCAATTGTTTATGTAATTATCAAAACTAGGGCTCACCAAGTAGTCTAAATTCGACCATAAATAAAATAACTTTGAATGCAATTATTATTATTTTTGCTTTAATTTGACCTTAATATTTGTTGTATGCTATTACGCCAGAACATAGATAGTTACTAATGTCATATATTTTACCACCTGTTTTACTTATGTTCACAAAAATAAATGATAAATTGCATTCAAAACAATACAGCCTGATTTTTAGTCACCGTCCAAATTTTTTCTAGGCATTAGGTCAAAAGGTCATTAGGGCGTCAAAACCTTAAACTTACCCAATTAAAAAAGCGAACAACATAATTTCGTTATTTTTAATGTAAGCAAGTAAATAAGCATATAAGCAGTTAACGTAAATGACTTTTGATAAAAAATAAACGAATAAGTTCGTTAAAAGTTTTAAGTCGTTTATCACATCTCTGTTAGTCGGCCACGCGCACCCTTTCGCGACGCAAGCTCTTACTTCCGTGTTCCCGCGCATCCCGCCGGCAGCGCCCCGCGCTATTGTGAATTTGTTTACAATGTATTCCTACCGCGAGTATTACGAAATGGTGCGATCTTACATACTTTGTGGTGAAAGCTTGAACGGTGCCCAGAGACTACGAAGCAGAAAGAATCAAGAATACGCCTAATAGCAAAAAGTTTTGGCACGGTTTTAATAAGGTCTAGTTCTAATCTAATTTATTTTTACTTTATTTGTAATTGATTAATTAAGGATTATGGTGAACATAGCACAAACCTTTTGCTAATTGACGGTCTTAAGAAAGTATGAAGGGAAAATTTGCAACTTGGTTTATTATTGTGTTATCAATGAATTGCGGCGGTGCGCGGAACGGGCCGGCCCGTGTAGTTACCTAGCGCGTACGCACGGTGCGCCGGTGTCCAGAAACATCAACTTTTTATAGATAACTTTGTGATGTGATATCTCAATATTTTTGTATTGAGTGATACTAAAAGAAAAAAAACACGTATTCAATGATTTTCGCCAAAGATTAATATATCAAAATTTGGACGGTGACTAAAAAATCTTCCTGTATGTTTTACATTACGTTACAATAGTGGTGGCTCTATCTATACTAATATTATCTATACATACTAATACTAGCCGAACCGTGCCCACTTCGTTGGGCGTTAATTATATTTTTGTGATGCAATTATGTTGTGTAGTTCTTAGTAGGTACTAAGTTTTATCAGGTTCATTGTTTAGAATTAGCTGGTATTGGATGTCGTACTTATATTAATTGTTGAAGACTTCTCTGAATACAATTTGATGTTATTTTATTTTCTGGCATGATAATATATTGAATTTGTGGAGTTCCAACTTGAGATAAGCCAACATATAACTGCCCATGGGAAAAACGCTTTCTCAGATCAATACCTACCAGTGAAAATGTCTGCCCTTGAGCCTTATTTATTGTAAGGGCAAATGACACCTTCACTGGAAACTGTAACCTTTTGAATGGGATGGGCAGTATCTCCTAAATTACACAACCAAATAACATACTTTAAACGACTAATTTTATCTTCATAAAATTAACTTATTTTGTTGTCGGTAGAAATAAGATCCAGTTATTTTATGGTTTAGTTATACCTATACCATAATATGAAGTTTAAACATTTCAATTTTTTTATGTTGTAATTAATTGTTTTAATATATAAAATTAACTTGATAAAAAAATCATTTATTTTGGTGTATATTCAGGTTTTCTTCATGAAAAAGACATCTCAACTTCACATAAAATCTATTTCTTTCATTTAATAAAGAAACATTTGTAGTGATTCAAATATAAAAGCTAGCTATACAGTACTGCGGATTTTTTTGTAGAACTAATAGAGACCAACATTTTTGATAAACATGTTCGTCTATACCGAACCGTTTAGTCAGCGCATGCCATGTAAAGCATCACATCTTGCCCACTTTCCGCTGACTTGTTCAAAGTTCAGAGAAAAATAATGGCATATGCCATTATTTTTGTTCAATCATAATAAAATATAGCATAGTGTAGCTTTCTGATTGTGAAAGAATTTTCATGATCGGTTCAGTATTTCCGAAGATTAGCCCTTACAAACAAACTTTACTTCTTTATAATATTAGTATAGATTATAAAGCGGAAAAGTTTGTTTGTTTGACCGAACCCGACTGCAAAAGACGGAGGTTATGTTTTTGTCCTGATGAAATCCACGGGAGTGGAGCCCCGCGCGACTTCTATACTTTACTTACTTACTTACTTTTTTCTTCTTTTTACTTCTATAATAATGCAACGTTTAGATCTGAATTATATTTACCTTAGGGTATAAACTAAATATACCCACTACCACAATAAGAACTCATTCAAAATGTTAATCAAATAAGTATTAAGCTGTCCTATTATCTAACCAAACTGTGTTCTCCTTAGGCTTGGGTATCGCATACGCGGGCACACAGCGCGAGGACGTGCTGTCGCACCTGCTGCCCGTGCTCAGCGACACGGCCGCGCCCGCCGAGATCTGCGCGCTGGCCGCCGTGTCCTGCGGACTGATAGCTGTCGGCTCCTGTAACGGCGATGTAAGTATTTACTTATTTATTCATAGGTTACAAAGACCCATAGACATAGAGCGTGAAATGACATGGACAAAAAAGTACATACCATGTACACATACATAGTAAATAATATTGTATATTAAAAATAGAAAAATGATTTAATACGTAGTTCTTAACGTCTCTGATCTCGTCACTGTTTATTTCAAAATAATTAGTAATCAAGATGAATTCAAAGTACCATTTGTCAACGTTCGCCATAATGGACCATAGAGTAAGATAAATATAATAATGGGTGTTCCACATCAAGCATACTACTTGCATATATCACATAGACGTGTGATATGGACGACAAAACGCTATTATTAAAAACATTTTATTTATACGAAACTGTCTTCGTTGGTATTTTTGGCATTTAATAAAATTATCTTTTCATAATATTGATGCGTAAGACAGTTTTTAAATATTTCACACAAAAAAAATCGGAAAACGGAACGCGTTACTTGTTTGACAATGTGTCATTGTCTATGTCAAATGTCAATATTATGTTATTGCAGAATCAGATCATAGATGATACATATTAATTGCAGATTCTACATTGCGTCCTGTGTTTGTTTTTGCGATTATTTTCTAATATTTTTGACCCCTGCTTATTTCAACGTACCTTCTACCACCCGATTACCTTGCTATTAATACTGGACTCTGATTTACATTGCGTTGTGGATTTGTTTTGTGGATTAATATGAGGTGCATCAACTGCGGAATAGCCATGCAAAGGTTGCAGAGGCATCTCATATCCTCGCTTTCTGCACACAATCAAACAAGACTCGCGTTGGATAACCAATGCCCAACCCAGGTAAGAAATTGGACTAGAAAAAACTTAACCTGATTTATTTTTATATAGTTCTGGTATGCGAAATCTTACAGTGCATCTTATTTTCAGTTGCCTCTTGATACATTTATTTGTCATCCATGCTTATTATTATTAAACACCGAAACTGGTGAACAAGAGAGACTACTGGGGCATAACATGGTTTTCCTTTGCTGGCTGTTCTATTATCACAAAATACTAATTATGTGGTAAGCATTTTGTTTTTCATTATTATAAATACCTAGTTGTATTAATCTATAAAAAAATGAGCTTTCATACTATGTATGTATGATTGTTATATATGTGTTTTATGTATTTTTCATCTTTAACATAATATACTTGCCTAAAGTAGGCATGTGTAACATAGTACTGCTCATTTTACTATAACATAGTACTTGAAAACATAAAGAGATATTTAAAAAGATACCCATGTTACTAAAAATTATATAAACATAAGAATTATCTAATGATTGAATTAATTTATTATTGTGTTTATTCTAACTGTGGTTTATTTTCAGCCTTCAAGAAACAACTATGTTTGCCATGTGTGTTGGATGCGAGCAAATAGACAGGCAGTGCATGACTCATCACGAGACATGCAAGAATTGGCTTTGGATAATGATGCAGCAGCCCCTAATGTTAGCCAAGTTGTTAGCCCACCAGAGCCACCACCGTTGCCGCCTGTTCAAAGAGGGCCATGGGAAAGTAATACCATATCATTACCTAATTACAAGCGAGCTTCGATTACATCTGTTCACAGTATATTTCAACAATGCAGAAACAGAATGGTACATTTGGTCCCGCAATCCCTCAAAAGAATGCTTTTGCAGGAACATAGTTTCTACATTCCTCGCAGCTGTAGAGTGTGTGAAACACATTTGTATAGCGATCAATGGCATTTATTACCTCAAATGAATGAGACACATTCTACATTTAGTGCTATCCATATAGAAGACAATTAATATTATGAAGTCAAAAGCTAATATTTTGAACTTTGAAAATGTCTCAGAAATTCTCTCACGGAACAATAATCACAATTATAAAATCATAATAAATAAATCTATGATTGTATTTTTTTTAACAAGTCTGGTTATGTTTAAAGCAGTTATTTATGTAATTACTGAAGCCCTATATTTACACTTAATCCAGGTTAGTGTATTGGTGAAATAAAAATGCTCTGTTCTATCCAAGCTTCTAGCAAGCCAAGCAAGATTGACCTCCCTAGGTCTCTTTATTAACACTATCGCTGCATTGCTCTAATGTATATTATCTTCGTAAGCATTTAAGATATAATAATTATATGTCAAAATATTTTTGTTTATTTTCTCTAATAAGTAAATAAATAATAATTTTTACTCCTTTGTTTTATTCTGTGTTTCCCTCGTTGGTCTAATGGTCGCAAGCGCTACTGCTGAGCATGAGGTCCTGAGTTCGATTCCCAGGTCGAGCAAAGTGATATTGGGTTTATTCATCAGGAATTTCTCAGTAGCAGCCCGGAGTCTGGATTTGTGCCTGGTTAATAGAAACAGACTCGCCCCCTATTAAGTGGTACTCAAAATAACTGGTGAAATCTGGGTGTACTATAGGTACACCTCTGCCCAACCCTTCGGGGAATACAGGCGCGATGTTATGTTAATGTTTGTTATTATTGTCACATTTTTTGAGACTATTACCCAGTTTAATAAAATGTTAGTCAATATTCAGTTTAAAATCCTTACTTTGTTTATTAGTTAAATACTAAAACTATATCAGTTATACGCAATAATTCACAACTGTTCACTATTTTAAAGCGCCTTTAAGTGTTTAATAGCGAAATTATAATCTAAACACCTTATTGCTAGCGATCTGATTAAAAGGTTTACTGTAACTGTTTTTTGTCTAGTCTGGTGTAATGCCAAGATTTCTGAGTTTTTTATTTATAGCAATTTAATGAGTTAATATTCACGAATATAAAACACCAAAAATCATTGGTGTACACTAAATTCGATAACTATGCCGACGTCCATAGTAAAATTGGCCATGCCCTTTTAATGGTGGTTTTCCCGCGGCGGGACGGTTACCCATCACTAGTGGTATCGAAACTTAAAGTTAAACTTAAAAAAACAATGTTTTTTTTTTCTAAATTATTAAAAAAATATTCACAAACTCGAAAGCGCGAGATTCATTAGTAGCTCAGTAGATGTAACGTAGGTACCTACACGAACGCACGCGCCGGCGCGCGCTGCCAAAGGTAAAAGTGATTAATAAATGTTCAGAGCAAAATAAACTCTCGCGCATGGTGATAATGCTTTAACTACCCTGCGCGCACGCGGCAAGGGTAGCCCCGCTCCCCTTCCGTAACATGCCGCCGAGGCGCCGATTGCGGCGCGGCGCTCCGCACTTAGTCCTTCCGCGAACGTCGTACGTGAAATACGTTATCGTTTCAAAATTAAATCGTCATAAAAATTTGTATTTCGCAATGGTGCAACTGTATGCCAGGGCTAATGACGACTCCCATGCCCGGACTTGACTCCGTTGACCTTTTTCTTGTAGTCTGAGCTCAAACGCCTGTGCATCGTGAAAAACACGAAACACGCGACGAGTTAATAACTGCGATAGTGGACGCTTTTAATATCGCAAGACGTGACAGAGACACCTTAATAAAAGTGAAAGATAATCAATTAAAACGTGTTCGATTGTGTATTCAACTCAGTGGCTTGCACTTCGAACAATTACTCCGTTACCGGGTTAAATTATTGTAAATAAGTTTATTCAAAGTTATGAAATACGCCTTAAATACTTTGTTAGGTCTCTAATTCAGAAAATTATTTTTCTTAGATGATAAACTTGTTTTTATTAAATTTCGTATTCAGTAAATTACAGCTAAAAAAGGTATGTATGACGTTCCTAAGCCCGTAACAGTATGGAGGAAAAATGCGAATAACTTTTTGGGTAAAGCTTATTATTATCAAGAATATGATGTTTATAAACAATCGATGATGTTTATTAACAATAGTTTCGAATCTTAAAAAAAGAAGTTGAGGATTTACGCAAGGAACGTCAGGAACAGCAGCTATACATTGAAAATTTAGAAAAGAAAATTAATTATATGCAGCTCATATCACGCTCTTCGGGAATCGAGATTCGACATTGAAAATTTAGAAAAGAAAATTAATTATACGCAGTTCATATCACGCTCTTCGGGAATCGAGATTCGAAACGTACCACCAGGGAACGAATAAAACAGCGCCAGTCTCATCAAAACAGTTTGCAACATAGGCAAGCGCGTTGGAATCAACCTGACAGAACCCGAGTTTCGAGATATTTACCGTCTTTCAGGGAAATCGTCTAATCCCGACATTCCACGACCAATTGTTGCTGAACTTACTACTGTTCAATCTAAACAGTCATTACTATCTGCCGTCCGACTTTATAACAAAGTAAAGAAAAAGGAAGACAAGTTGAACACCACACTTGTTGGTATTCCAGGAAAAGTTCAGCCTATTTATATCACTGAACAACTGCCCACCAATATTAAGAGACTCTTCTATCTGTCACGGGAGTTTTCCAAAAACTATAATTTCAAATATTGCTGGATCGCTAACGGAAATATCTTCCTAAGAGAGGCAGAGGGAAAAAAACAAATTTATTAATACGCACAGAAAAATGTTTAGAAGCAATACTCACCACCAGTTCCTGACTATTTATTAAGCAAATTGTTTTACAAATATTTCAATATGTTCTTAAATGTACTTATTACTAAATGTAAACACAAACAACAAAAAGTCTATCACACGTACAAACATACACACAGTAACACCCAATACTCTACTTACAATACCCCAAAAATAACACACACCAAAACCATACTAACAAAATACATTCCTTCGCCATCACTCACACCAGAGAGCTATATACTTAAAACTTACATTTTAGTTATTCTGTTAGAAAATACTCATATCAATAGTGACTATAAACTTAGTAGTAACATTAATATTAATCCCAATAGCTACCGTAAATAACATTAATGACGATCTTGATATTCGATGTTCGTTTTTAACTAACCCAGAGGACTGTATTGAATTTTTTAAAAACAATAATTTTAAGATATTGCAATTATATTAATACGCAGTATTACTAAAAACTTCGATAGCCTTCAAATGCTGATTTATAACACTAAGATTAAATTCGACGTTTTTGTCTTGACTGAGTGCTGGCTGAGTAAAGTGAATAACGTTCCAACACTTGACGGGTATCAGTCACACTCTTCTTTAAATAACTCCAATCAAAATAAAGGCGTCATAATTTACGTAAAAACAGAGTTAAACACCACTGTTTTCGAACCCAACATAGTAAATGCAAATGGTCTAGTATGCAAAATAGAACCCGTGCTCGCAATAGTTGCTATTTACAGATCTCCTTCGTACAAAACCAAGAGCCAGTTAGACGGCTTTTCAATTAGCCTAAATGATACGTACAATGGTCTATCTACTTATCAGAATGTAGTCTTCGTGGGAGAGAATAGAAACGACCGTAGCTTGGATTATCTCATTCTCAATGCCTCTCATGGACTTTCACCAACCCACTTACTTTCCACTAGATTAGATAACTGTTTAGATCACTTTCTCATAAAGTCAAAATTAGATACTATCACCCTAATACTAGAATCGCACATTACGGACCACAAACCAATAGTACTACTACTTAATTACGACAATCCTACACGCAATAAGAGAACTGTTGTATCTCGTATAAATTATGACGCGGTGAAAGACTACATAGAGAACAAGTTTCGCGGAAATATATAGTACACATGAGGGTAACGAAGCTATGGACAAACTAATTAAAACTATTTCAACCATAACGATCAAACATACCACACAAGTCACTTTTCCGAGGAAACAACGGACCTTGAAACACTAGATCACAGCAGGCCTTCTAAAATGCATTAAGAATCGAGACCACTTGCATAAATAATCAAAAAAGTTTCCAGATAACCTTGTTCTAAAAATTACATCAGGGGTATAGAATCAAAACTGGTTGTGTCCACCAATTTTACAAAATGTCTTTTTAATGGTAACATTTTCATTTCGGGACTGCATTATACCTCAAAAAACAATTTAGTGTCAAACATGGCTCAGTTGCTAGTAATATTAAATAAAAAAATAGGGTTAGTATCAAACTTGGTTTCGTCCCTTTGAATTGAGTTTCAAAGTTGGTTACGTCCAAACTAACCAATAGGAGTGCTCCATTTGAAACAAAACAGTAATGGCCGCTCTTTAGATTCTTTGCAAAGTGCTCGTTGTTTTAGTACCATTTTTAATAATATTTACCAAGTTTTAATGTGTTAACTGTTGTGAATCCTCAAAATGAATATAAATCCTACACCTGTTGGTAAAAATAATGCAAGAAAACGAACGCCACAGCCCGAAAAATGGAAAGCAAATCAAGCAAAAAAACTGAGGTAAGTTTGAATTTTCCAGGGCCGCATTCCTCGTCCATACGTCTGTTTAACTGTTTGTTATTATTTTATGAAAAAGTAGTTTTAAGTAACAAGATTATTTTAGAATGTCTAAAATTATGAATGAAATTTTGATGAACGTGAAGCTATAGACGATTGTTTTTTTTTTTATGGAAAAACAACGAAAGGCTAGATTGCGTAAAATTTGGGATGGGGATAGTTAGATATATCTAGAGATATAGGCTCATTTATGTTGATTATTTTTCGTTCATTATATTTTATCCTAAGGAGTGTTTTTTTATAACCCATTTTTATTATGTTTTAGGTATACTGCAAAGAGTTTGCCAAGAATACCACGATGCGAACATAAAAGCAAAGGATTTCAGTGTAATAACGTTACGGGTCTTGTATTGCGCAAATTTCATACGGCATTCTATAAATATGCGACAAAATCTTATCAAGATGCAATTATATTAAAATGCTGCCAAGCGATCCCTATTAGAAGAAAAAGACCTAGGAGTCAGACCTCTTCGAAAGCCACCAAGCAGTTTACTATAAAATATCATATAAAAGTCGACAGCAAATCTGTACATGTGTGCCAAAAAATGTTTTTAGCAGCTCTTTGTTTAAAGAAAGGACGCATTGTAAATTTAGTTGCAAGATCTTTTGAAACTGGCGAGTTTCCTGTAGAAAAACGAGGAGGAGATCACTAAAGCCATTTATATAGGGACAAAAAGACAACAATACACGCATTTATACAAAAACTAGAGGTTTCCGAACCACACTATTGCCGTAGTCAATCTTCTATCCGCAAATATTTGCCCAGCGAACTGAACATACGAAAATTATACAAACTATATAAGTCTTCATGCTCAGACCCAGCAAAAGAGTCTTATTTTAGACACATTTTCAACACGGAGTACAATATAGGTTTTGGAAGTCCTCAAACAGACATGTGTTCTACGTGCTTACAGCTTCTAGAAAAAATAAAAACAGAAAAGGACGAAAGGAAGAAAGACCAGTACAGGATAGAAAAACGAGTCCATAGCTTAAGGGCTAAAGCTTTTTTTTCGCTTTTGAAGACAGAAGAAGAAGGTGTTAAAATAATTTCATATGACTGTCAAAAAAACTTAAACCTGCCTAAAGTTCCAGATCAATCATGTTACTACAGCAGACAGCTTTACCTTTACAATTTTACGATCGTAGAAGGAACTTCCAAAGCACCGCTAAATAAAAACAACGTATTCGCTAATGTCTGGACAGAAAACACCTACGCAAAAAATTCAAACACAATTGCATCTGCAGTTTACAACCACATGAACAAATGTGATTTGACCAATATAAACACTGTCAGACTCATTTCAGATGGCTGTGTAGGTCAAAATAAAAACTCCACCATGATTACAATGTGTTGTAAGTGGCTTTTGGAACAACCCACTATCAAAGTCGTTGAACTCGTGTTTCCAGTGACTGGCCACTCTTATCTGCCCGCAGACCGTGTTTTTGGAAATAGTGAGAAGGTTTTTCTTAAAATGGACACAATTCTATCACCACATCAATATATGGATATAATTTCACAGCAGGCGACTATCGTAAAAGTGGGCGAAGACTTTCCCGTATATGATTTTAAAAAGGAAGCAGAAACTATTATAAAGCCCCCTGGGCAATGGAAAGTGCAGTTTGCACAGTGCAAAAGATTTTTCATAAAAAGATCAAAAAGGGCCGGAAATGTATTGGTGGAGTCGGAAAGGTTTTATAAAACTAAAACAGGAAAATATGAAAATGTTTGCAGGCAAGGTAAACTGATGAATATGATCAATCCTAGCGTAATACATCCAAATATACCAGTGAAACAATTAAAAATCAGGGACATAAAGACTTTACTTACAAAACATTTTGGAGAAAATTGGCAGGATCTTGAGGAGTTAAAGTATTATTCATATGTTGTGAACAATGCTGAAATCCAACCCAATGAAGCAATAAATGACGCGGAAGAATTAGAATGCGAACCCAGAGAAGAGGCACCACTTTTATTAATTTAAGTTATTATTTAAGTTTATATTCTATGCTAAGTTTAATTATTTAATAATTTTAATAAATCTATGTACGTACCTACCTACCTAAATAAAATAAGCTTTATTTTATTATTAAGTCCTTGTTCTTAAATCCGACCCTGACCAACCTATTGGAATCAAACTTGGTTAAGTCCTGGGAACTTGGTATCAAACTAGGTTATGTCCAGTGCTTGGGAACAAAACTGGTTACGTCCAACAATTATTTAATATTTAGGCTTATTTCTGTTATAGTATGCACGATATTTTGATACCATTGTAATGAGAAAGTTACTCTTCATTTATTTAAATTTAGTATGTGGCAGTAAAGCGTTGGGAATACAAATGATACGTTTTTTTTATATACTGTGATTTTTTTTTTTAAGGACATAACCAGTTTTGTTTCTATACGCCTGACATATAATCGCTATCGAAACTTCAAGTTACTTAGGAAATTAAAACTAGTACATGAAAATAACGAACTACAAAAGTAAAAACAACCCTAAAGCTTTATGGAAAACCATTAAAGAAATCACAAATACACGTGTAATACGAACTAGAGTAGACGCTCTGATGAAAATATGTGATACTCCTTCTTCCATCAATCACGTAAGCACCTATTTCAGCAATGTAGGCAAAAATCTAGCATCCGAGATACTTACTCAAACCACAACTTTTCCCAGTAACAGCCAGTTGTCTGAAAATACTGTCAAAAGCCAGCTATGTAGTTCGCTTGTCATTCCTGAAATAGATGAAAGTGACGTGGAAGCAACAATTCTTCAGCTACGTAGTTACTGCGCCGTAGGTTGGGATGGTATCTCGTCATCGCTGTTAAAAACATGTCGTCATGTCCTCGTCTCACCTATAACCTACATCTTAAATCTCTGCATACAGTCTGGAGTTATCCCTAACGCCCTTAAGAAAGCCATTGTTCACCCAATCTTAATTAATCTCAAGAGAATATCAATTGACCGTTCAATAAGCCACGAGCTTCTTAATGTAATAATTTCAGCTAAATATGCTTGTTAACAGGTCACATGCGCTATAATTCAACGTCTGATTGATGACAACAAGGACCTACATTCATCCACTTATGCGAGATTCTTGCACTTGGGACTGGGATTGTGCTTCTTAGGTAAGAATTTAACGTCTATATATTTTGTGTTTGCAAAAATAACTCTTGAAAAAAGCTTTCTTTATCTTTGAAATGTCTGCTTCCAAGTCTACTTTGAATTCTTTTATTATGTCAACTTTACATGACGCCTGAAATAAAAATAAACAGACCAAGTCACACAGGCACAACAAGATACATAATTTGATTAAAACGTGATATTTTTTAGTCTGTTGGGAAAATACCAAGTCCTCGATACCTCAAACCAACTTGACTATTAATTAATTTTCACATGTACCTATCTATACAGGTTTCCCAATAAGAAATACACTGAAAATATGAATCTATGATATCGACCTACGCTTTGTGTTCCCTCAAATGTAGCGAAACACATCATGCGATTTAAATATTAAACCGGAGTATCTAGATTCAATAAAAAAACATTTTCGTACCACTTGCTCAAAAAAGTGACATTCTATGCCACAAAAAGCGAACATAACAATATAATTATAGTCATTTTTAATCTGTTAAAAACAGGGAAAGAAAATTGTACTGAATTTCATTCATCCTCTAAGGGGAGAATGTGATTTAAATTTGGAATACTTACCGAAAGAACAATGGCAGCCACCCATACATTAATTTAGCTGAGATTAAATTTTTGCGTCTTTAAATGAAAAATATCTTGTTTAACTCGTCGTCAACTTCTGAATTAGTTTGTGCTAAAATTTTTGTTCGAGAAGTCCGAGAATAATAGAAATTCAGTCATGAACTTTTGTAGGTTATGTCCAGGTCAAGTGAAAATTAAAGAAAACGGAAAACAATCGAGAGCAACACAAGGCACAATATGCAAGCGTCTGTGACATGAACATTTTTTTTAAGTAGCTTTGTTCCTGACGGAACAGGCAAAGGTCTTAGACCATGCTGCCTAGTAATCAGTTAACCATAGATTATACATATAAATATTTTTCTTGAGGGTAATGTGACATGAACAATCAACAGTGGTCAAACCAAGTTATATTTTTTTTTTACTTGGGATAATAAATAGTCTTTTTGCCAGTCATTAATTGAAAGTAATTCATTTATTTTTACACTACAATATTTTTACCTCCCTACAAAGAACACTTCCACTTATAAATAAACATTATTGTTAATTCATTTACTCCTTTTTGTTACAATAACAAACTAAAACTGATTTTATTACAATAATATTGCACTTACTGTCACTTGGCAGAACAAATACAAAATGGCATCACTAATTGTCAAATGAAAAATTCAAATAACTTTTCATTTAATTTTTTTTTATCCGGACTTATCTAGGTAATGTGATACTTTGAAAAAACGTAGAAAAATAATAGAACTGCCTCCGTATATAAGTCACTTTTAGACGCTCAAATTAAAGTCAGCTAAGCTTTTGCCATTGTTCTTTATACTGAACTTATTAGTCTAGGAATTTGCCGCGTTTTTGTTTTCTTCGAATACATTAACGTTAAGTTTATGTTAATTTAGTATCTCATATTATTATTGTGTTAATTTTTTCGCAAATGGTACGAAAAGTAGAGTATTTTCCCTGGTGATAAAGCTGTCTTAGTCTTGGGTGAACTTAAATCCCTCGCTACACTCAGGACTCGTCTTTAAATCCCTCGCTTCGCTCGTGATTTAAGTTTTTAACACCCTCGCTACGCTCGGGAGTAAACCTCGAGTCCTTCGTTACGCTCGCGATTTAAATCGTCACCCGCGACAGAAGACACTGCTTTATCCCCTTGGTTAATAATCTACTATTAAACTATCTACAAAAATACATATATATATATATATAATTACGCATTATTACCAACGAGATAAATGTTATTGTGTGTTCCTTAATAGTGAAATTAATGAAGCTAGAATGCCAATGTCACATATATATGTGACAAACGAAAACTTACCCCGGACATCAATGTCACAAAAATGTAATGAAAAGTATCGTGAATTTGTGTCTTGGTGTGTGGGGCTACGCCGTTATGCTCTAGCGTTCAAGTATTTTTAAGTAAGTTCAATAGGTTAATTAGTAATCATTATATTTGTAATGGGCAGGTTGCAAAGAGCGCACAGAAGCCACAATGGCCGCCTTAGAAGTGTTACCGGAGCCACAACAGTCGCTGTGCCAGACTACACTGTCCATGTGCGCGTACGCAGGCACCGGCGACGTGCTCGTCGTGCAACAGATGCTGCACATCTGCTCCAAGCATTACGAGACTGATGTAAGGACCCTGTTGTTCGGCCGACGATCTCCGGCCACCGTAGGTGCGGGCATGCGGACAGCGAGTAAAGGGCAACTCGCTGTCCGACCATGGACCATGCCCGGGTCGACGGCGCGTCGTGTTCCACGCGCGCCTCAAAGAGCGTCAGCAACATGACGAGGCCCCCCCGTAGAGGGCCGAAGCCTGCCGGGGTCGTGGGACTTATCCCATTACCGTGACCCCGGAACGTAAAGGGCTATTGAAGGAACACCGTGGATTTTAGTCAGTACAAGTCTGACAGTCCCTCCGGCCCTGCCCGGGGTGGGAGGACTTATTTGATGATTTTACCACGTTAAAAAAACTTTTTTGCAAAAAAATAAAACCGACTTCCATATCAAAACACTACAAAGCCAAAAATAATTTTAATTTCGGTAGTCGGTGTTATTGGTTTTGTATTTTCTTTTTTTTTTCACACCGCCTTCCGAAATTAAAATTATTTTTGGCTTTGTAGTGTTTTGATATGGAAGTCGGTTTTATTTTTTTGCAAAAAAGTTTTTATTTTCGCGCTTTTTAGTGGGTCAATTTGTAATTAATCTAGTTATAAAAGCCAAAATGTCAACTACAAAAAACTAAAAATGCGCGAACAAAAAACACAATATAGAGTAACCGAAAAGATCATCAATGTAAATTTTTTTTTCAGACTTTTGTTGATTTTTCAGAAACGGCTTGTTCGATGTCGATAAAATTTTCATGGGACCATTTGGGAAGTATACCCTTTCCAACAAAAAAAGAATTTTTCAAATCGGTTGGCGAGCGACGGAGCTATGCCCGAACAAACATAAAAAAAAAAAAAAAAAAAAACAAACAAACAAACATCCGAATTGAGAACCTCCTCCTTTTTCAGAAGTCGGTTAAAAAAAAAAGGACCCTGTTGTAATTTTCAACCGACGACAAAAAGAGGAGGTTATCAATTCGACGCGTATATATATTTTTTTTTAATTTATGATCATCGATTACTCGAAGACGGCTGAACCGATTTGGAAAATTCTTTTTTTGATTGAAAGGGTATACTTCGATATTGGTCCCATTTTCATAAACGTCAGGATCTGATGATGGGATCCTGGAGAAATCGAGGGAACTCTTCAAATATTATAGGCACACCTATGTCGTTTTGGGTATTTATTATAGTAACTTCTGCAGTTGCTCTCAAAAAGTACCATTTGAGGAAGTGGAACTGATGATGTAGACCACAGATGGCCGCCGAAACTACTCAATAATAAGTATTGAGTGGATTGCGATTCGATTACCTGAATATGGATGTTACGCACTTTATGCTCGTTACAATGCATATGGTGATGTAGAGCTGATGGTGAAGTACCAGGAGAACTCCTCAACAATTAACGGCCCAGCATTGGGAAAAGCAATATTTTGTAAAAGGTTATAAGTAGTTGATAATTAGGCTCTTGTAACTAGGTAAATTAAAAATAGACCAACTAAAAAGAGTGAAATAAAAACATTTTACCAAAAAATTAAACCGACTCCCAAAAAACACTGTAAAGTGAAAAATAACTTTAATTTCGGAAGTCGGTGCCAAAAACGAAAATACAAAACTAAAGACACCGACTACCGAAATTAAAGTTATTTTTAACTTAACAGTGTTTTTTGGGAGTCGGTTTATTTTTTGGGGAAAAAGTTTTTTTTAATTTTATTGCATTACTTCTGCTTCAGCACATATTGGCAGGCGGGAGCTTTTTTCTTTCTTTTTTATATTCATAATACGCTCGCGTTTGACCACCATCTTACTCATCTGATGGTAAGTGATGATGTGGTCGAAGATGGAACACGCTTGCCTGGAAGTAACCTATTCATTCTTGACTTAAAGAACCCCAGGTTATAGCCATCAGGAAACACAGACCCCGGCAGGTAATTCCGCTCCTTAGCCGTACGCACAATGAAAGTATTCCCAAAACGTTTTGTGCGTATGGGTGGGATGCATACTACATGCAAGAATGAACATCTGGTTTTTAGCGGAATTAATAGTAAATATTTTTCTTAGATATAAGTTTGGTATGGATTTCCGCAAAGTATATTTTTTATGTCCAACCGAATTGAGAACTTCCTCCTTTTTGAAGTTGATTAAAAATAGGACATCTAGTTTTAGAAACAATTTTGTTTGTAAAGTGTCATCTTTGTTACTGTCTCTTATCTTAGCGCACTATGTACCTATGAAATGCCCAGATATCGCAAGAAATACTTGAGTACAAAATCGATCCACTTTCAGTTTCTTATTTCTAAACCCATTGAACTAAAAAAGAAACTGCTATAATGTCAGGATCTGTTTGTCATTTTACCATATCATCATCTTGCTGCCCTTATTCCATTTACTTGGGGTAGCCGCAACACGTTTTCTTCTTCCATTCGCCCCTTTTCTTATATTCCTCACACCATCCACCCATCTTTCCTTTGGCCGTCTTTTTCATCTGCATCTATCAATATTTATGTTATGGAATGTAAGACCATAATTATACGACGTAAGCCTACTACTGCTTGTGAAGGTATAATTAAATACTTGATTCATATTTCAGAATGAGCAACAGTCAACCGAGGACACTGCATTCAAGAAGCAAGACAAGAAGGACTCAAAGGAAACCACCGCCACCAGCTCATCCAGCACTGCCGGCAGTTCAAAGGATGATAAGAGTTCAAAAGGTGATAAACTACAAAAAATAATATCTATCTTTATGTTTTATCAAGAGGTTAAGTTTGATAGAATTATTCCTGAGTGACATAGGCATATTTTTTCTGAAAAAGCTAGTATCTTATTTCTTCTTACTAACATTATAAATGTGCATTCGCTCGCTGTGATCGTTGAAGGTGGATATGTGCTTCTCTAAATAAAATTTGTGTCAGAAGTTAACATTCCAAACTGTATGTTAATTGATGTGCGCATATGCTTCAGTTTTGACAGCGGGTCAAGTACAGTCGGCCAAGAAAGTGGTGTACCACCCTAAGGTTGAATATCGCTTGCAGATTCATAGGTGATAAAGATTAGTTTCGCTTGCAGATCGATCTGACAACTTCTATTGCTGTCTTTATCTGATTATTGATAACGACTATTACTGTTTGTAACGTGACAGCTGTTCTTAGTTTGAACTTGATGGAACCAATGACGTCGTAAAATCAACGGCGGGGGGCTGTAGATTTTGATGACAAAATTGTATCTACAAATTCAGAATTGTAATCAACAAGTTACATAAAATTGTAAAGGCACAAGGCGAGTCCACAAACCTACAATTTCTGTAAACTTGTAATTACAATATCAATAAAAAACAAGCTAAAAATAGATTTATCCTTTTATTAAATTTCTACAATCAATTTTAAAATACTTATAACAAACAAAAACATAGCATATATAGTAATATTTAGAAGATATTGAAAATTTTTAAAAATTAGAAACGGGTGTAACCGCCGTTGGCCTCTATAACCTCTAAAAGACGAGACCTCATTGAACCAACAAGCCGTGAGCAAATATCAGTTCCCCGCATTTCCTCCCAGATATAATTACAGTGACTAATAAGAGCTTGTTTGGTTCTTTCATTTTGATGCGACCATCGTTGGACCATAAGGCCCCAAAGATTTTCTATCGGGTTGAGGTCCGGCGATCTTGAGGGCCACTGAATTACCCTTACGTCAGTGTGTGAACGAAACCAGTCTCTTACGATCCTCGCATTATAAATTGAACAATTATCTTGAACAAAATCAAATTGTGGCACTTCGTTCTCCGGGTAAACATTACGGACTGTCGGTAGCATTGCATTCTGAAGCACGTCGATATAATTTACAGCCGTCGCTCGAGGAGGTAGAGAACACAATTCTCCTACACCATCCGTACTCATCCAGCCCCAAATATTTACGGAAATTCGACCTGATTCTCTATTTGGGATTACATGATCATCTTTATACCGTGTTGAATTATATCGCCAAAGGTGAAGACGTCCATGCTGACTGGATTTAAACGTTTTTTCATCACAAAACACTGTATTAGACCAATCAAACTCTAAGTGCTCTCTGGCGAAGTTCAGACGAGCAAGTCTGTGAGCATCCGTCAAATATATTTTCTTGGCGTAATGCCTGTGGTGCAACCCCATGTAATGTAGATGATTCCTTATTGTTTGGGCACTCACATCGAACATCTCCGCAAAAAGTTTTGTGGGCTTAAAACCATTGATTTCATATTCCCGTCTCATGAATTCTCTATCGTTATTGGAGAGTGCAGGCCGGCGACCACTTCTTCTGTGATCCAACAAACTTCCCTCCTCTCCTTCACGATGAATCCAAAAGCGGACAGAACGCCTCGATATATTCAAATTCCGGGATATCGCACTGATACTGCTTCCCTCATTAAATTGGGCAATTATTTGTGCTCTTTCGGCAATGGTCAAGTTGGCAGGCATTGAGATGATTTTATATGCAGTTGATTGAAAAATAACACGGAAAATGTATCGATTTTTTGCATATATTTGACAAAATGTCAATTGTCAGTTTTCTTTTTCAAATGGAATTCGGTTGTCTAAATAGTTTTTATTACTTTTGTTTGGAAACATTTCAATTGCTTTGTAGAAACTAATGTCCTTTTCATTTATACTAAAGGTTAAAATGTCATGTACTTATATGTGACATATGACGTATGAATACTAAATACATAGGTTTACGTCATGATAATGTTGTCTCTTTCAGTAATATCTTTTTATAACGAACCTTGTTGTAATTTTCGATGACCGGGAAACTAAATCAAAACTGGTACACCACTTTCTTGGCCGACCGTACATAATAATCAAGTGAAATAATTCGTCTTTCTTTCGCGGTATCTGCTATGTCGTTCTCGCGTCGCTTGTAGTGTCCGCGAACTGTCAAACTTAATTGACTGTATTGTGTTGGCTAATTAACTGTGTGTGTATGTCAGGATAGTCTTCAAATGTGTTTGTCTAAACGAGTTGATGACGTCTCCAAATGTACCTCCACCCACAGCTCAGATATACCTCGTATGCAGAAGCATATAACTAAATTAGAACTTGATTCAATAACCAGCAGCAGCGTGATCGAGCTTTCAATCTTGAAATAAATGGTATTTCAGAAAAACCCAACGAGAAACTGATTGAGTATTATTGCGCCATGGTGAGAATTTTGGAAATAAAATCGTCGGTAACCGCTGTTGTGCATGCTACTACACTCTTTGCACTGTAGCATGGTGCTGGTGAAAGTTCCAGTAACATTTCGTTTCTCTCTTAAAAATTGCCGCGATTTACAAATTATGACTTTCAAATTATTATGACCACATTCGTAATATATTAAATCATTAATAACTGTAGTAAATTAAATTAACCCAATCAGAATGTTCTAGTCTACAAATAAAATCAAAATGAATGAAAAAATTAAGCAAAGTGTTATGCGTATAACGTAACGCCATAGACGTATTTAGTGATGGGATGTACTGCTACGATGGATAATCGATTTTTTTTAAATAAAAAACGTATATTGTGCGTAGGTCAATTTTTATTGTTAAAAGGTCTATAAATATACAACAGAACATTTATTGGGTAAGGTTGCTTTAAAGGTTGCTAAGAAAAAATACATTTTATTCGTCTAAACTCATATCAGACTCAGGAACATCTGAATTGTCACTGAATTCATCATCTGAAACTGTGACGGATATTATTAACGATGTCTCAATTATGTTGTCAATATGTATGTCACGATCCCAATCAGATATAATTCCCTTTTTGTTTTATTCACGACTTTCGACCAGTGTTCAGGTTGAACATTGTTGATGGCCTGTTGTAATAAGGCCAACATCTTATTTGCCGTAAATGGCGGCGAAGTATTATTTCTTGCGGCGTGACCTAAAAATAAACGAACTTATGAAAAAAAAGTATTCAAATAATCATTTAGTTCATAAGTAGGTAATGCTAAAAATTACACTTGAAATACGTCTAATCTAGTATCTGGTAATGTTTTTAAACTACATGCTACGATCGGAAAGCTGATTTTTTTAGAAAGCTTCAAAATGGGAATTGGAATTAAAAGCATACCTTTTATTTAGGCCCAAATCAGCTCAATAGCGTTATACTGGCAATGGTAGGGTGGTAGTCGAAGGACTTGGTGGCCTTTTTCTTTTGCCATCTCTTCCAGAGCATAGGTAGGAGTTTTATCTTTCTAAACCCAATTCCAATATTTCATAACCATGAATTCTTAAGTCTATTTACTGTTTCTCCATAACCACGGGGTTCCGCAGGGTGGGGACGGTACAAGGGGTGTGGGACTACTCCCCCTCCACCCCTCCCCTTCCTCCCCGAAACAAAATTCGACGGCCTATAAAAGAAAGTTTTAGAGGCCTAGGGTAATTTAGAAACAGCTTTTAAATGTATATATTTTACTTATAACACCTAATAAAGTCACGAATTTCTCTCCTTTCTTTATAATTTTCTTCAAAACAAACATTATTAAAAATAATTGATAGCAATAACCATAGAATAAAGCAATAAAAGTGACTAATTTTTTCTTCCACTAAGTGCACGATGCGTGAACTTACCCCCACTACGCCAAAACCTGGCCAACTTACGTGGCGATTACTGTAGTTATGTTTTAACTTTTAACTGTAATTTATAGAAGGGTTATTCATGGTAACGTCACAAAAAAACTGACGAAAAGTTAATATTTGTAGTCACAGGACTTGAAAGATCATCACAAGGTGTCACTTTTTGAGATTAATTTTTGAATCCATAAAATTTTAAAAGGACATGACCAAGATTTTTTAAAATATTTTTCTAATAACTGTTACGACTTGGCCTATTGCCAGTTTTCGGTTTGAAGTTGATTTCTGGGACACGTTGTATACTTTTCTTCATTTCTTCATAAATATAAATTTGCATATGTTATTTGTAATAATTTGTATCTATTATATGATATGTATATTATATCCTTCACGAATATTATATACTGATCTCTTCAAAGTGCCCAATCTTCTTTAATATTAATACTGATCCACCTTAAGTATCTGTTGTGGATAACTGTTATTGACTACTCATGTAATTATAGATAAGTACCTATTTAAGAATTGTATGCTGTTGTTATCCCTAATCCTACTATCCTACTTCCTACTATCCTTCCTACTAATATTATAAATGCGAAAGTTTCTGAGGATGGATGGATGTTTGTTACTCTTTCACGCAAAAACTACTGAATGGATCTGAATGAAATTTGGTAAGTAGATAGTTGGCAACCTGGAATAACACATAGGCTACTTTTTATCCCGGAATTCTTACGGGATCGGGATTTACGTGGGAAAAACGTCCCACGCCCACGCGGAACGAAGTCGCGGGCAAAAGCTAGTAATAAATAAATAAATGTGAAAGTTTGTGAGGATCGATGGATGTATGTTTGTTACTCTTTCACGCAAAAACTACCGAACGGATCTGAATGAAATTTGGCAAGTAGATAGTTTACATCCTGGAATAACACATAGGCTACTTTTTATCCCGGAATTTCCACGGGATCGGGATTTTACGTTGGAAACCCCTCCAACTCGAACGAAGTCGCGGTTAGAAAGCTAGTATTGTATATATAAATATGTATACGTTTACGTATTTACAGTCCTGTCTCTACTAAATATATTTGAACATCGTCTTACAAACCACCCTGTACTCTTCCAGCTGCCCTTGCGTTCTGGGGCCGCGGTATTTCGTTAGAAGTCTCACAACCCCGGCAGGTAATTGCCCTATGGAGCAGGCAATGGCCTTATGACCCTATGACCCTGACTATTATTTTTAGTCGATATTTTCTATAAGTTGTACATTATAAAAAGTACCCATTTCTTTCTTTTTCATTGATTTTACAAGTTTACATCTTTATTTTG
Source organism: Tholera decimalis (assembly GCA_943138885.2). Classification (NCBI taxonomy): domain Eukaryota; kingdom Metazoa; phylum Arthropoda; class Insecta; order Lepidoptera; family Noctuidae; genus Tholera; species Tholera decimalis. The sequence continues at coordinate 16,876,456 of OW964558.2, forward strand.
TTATGGGGAAACTCATATACTGACTTCTCCCGCTTTGAGAGGAATGGAAGTCTCATTCTGATTCTATTTTGTCAGGCAAATCATCTAAGGATAGCAAGAACAAGGAGAAAGAGAAGGAGAAGGAAGCGAACAAGGAGCTGTCGTCGGTACAAGCGGTGGCTACGTTAGGGGTCGCTGTCATCGCGCTCGCCGAGGAGACCGGCGCCGAGATGTGCACCAGAATATTCGGCCAGCTGGTGAGTTAGCTCACATACTAATCGTCCAAGGATAACAAGAACAAGGAGAAAGAGAAGGAGAAGGAAGCGAACAAGGAGCTGTCGTCGGTACAAGCGGTGGCTACGTTAGGGGTCGCTGTAATCGCGCTCGCCGAGGAGACCGGCGCCGAGATGTGCACCAGAATATTCGGCCAGCTGGTGAGTTAGCTCACATACTAATCGTCCAAGGATAACAAGAACAAGGAGAAAGAGAAGGAGAAGGAAGCGAACAAGGAGCTGTCGTCGGTACAAGCGGTGGCTACGTTAGGGGTCGCTGTCATCGCGCTCGCCGAGGAGACCGGCGCCGAGATGTGCACCAGAATATTCGGCCAGCTGGTGAGTTAGCTCACATACTAATCGTCCAAGGATAACAAGAACAAGGAGAAAGAGAAGGAGAAGGAAGCGAACAAGGAGCTGTCGTCGGTACAAGCGGTGGCTACGTTAGGGGTCGCTGTCATCGCGCTCGCCGAGGAGACCGGCGCCGAGATGTGCACCAGAATATTCGGCCAGCTGGTGAGTTAGCTCACATACTAATCGTCCAAGGATAACAAGAACAAGGAGAAAGAGAAGGAGAAGGAAGCGAACAAGGAGCTGTCGTCGGTACAAGCGGTGGCTACGTTAGGGGTCGCTGTCATCGCGCTCGCCGAGGAGACCGGCGCCGAGATGTGCACCAGAATATTCGGCCAGCTGGTGAGTTAGCTCACATACTAATCGTCCAAGGATAACAAGAACAAGGAGAAAGAGAAGGAGAAGGAAGCGAACAAGGAGCTGTCGTCGGTACAAGCGGTGGCTACGTTAGGGGTCGCTGTAATCGCGCTCGCCGAGGAGACCGGCCCCGAGATGTGCACCAGAATATTCGGCCAGCTGGTGAGTTAGCTCACATACTAATCGTCCAAGGATAACAAGAACAAGGAGAAAGAGAAGGAGAAGGAAGCGAACAAGGAGCTGTCGTCGGTACAAGCGGTGGCTACGTTAGGGGTCGCTGTCATCGCGCTCGCCGAGGAGACCGGCGCCGAGATGTGCACCAGAATATTCGGCCAGCTGGTGAGTTAGCTCACATACTAATCGTCCAAGGATAACAAGAACAAGGAGAAAGAGAAGGAGAAGGAAGCGAACAAGGAGCTGTCGTCTGTACAACAAGCGGTCGCTACGTTAGGCGTCGCCGTCATCACAGACTAATTAATGACATTCACTGAAAGGTTTGAGTGAACTCTGGAACCCAAGAAAAGATTTGAGTTATGGGTACCAGCATTCTCTAATAAATTAAATTCAAATATATTTGACATTCGGTGATTCTCTTAAGAAATAAAACTCACTTAAATAAGCCTAATAGCCTAATGCTATTATAAGCCTAATGGCTAATGTGCCAGACTTGTGATCGAGAGGTCAAGGTCCAACCCCACTTATTACACTATTTCCGTGAACATTATACGACACCAGCATATTTAGCCTAGAGGGGTTAACAAGATTGCTAATAATGTGAAGTCTCCCGCATTATTAGTTCTCTTTTTAAAGAAAAACAACTCAGAAGTACATATCAGGCAGTATTGCGACAGGCGCTATCTATTAAGATTTTAGCAAAGTAAAAATGTATAAAACCGCTGTCTTATCGTGATAGCAGCTAGCAGTTGCTCGCGACTTCGTTCGCGTGGGTAGTTTTCCCGTGGGAATTTCGCAAAATCCCGTCTTAGTGAGCATCTACGTACTAAAAGGAATCCCCATGCAAAATTTGAGAGCCCTAGTAGTACTTGTAGTTTCTGAGATTTCGTGATTAAACAGTGAGTAGTATTTCGCTTTTATGCAGCTGCCGCAGGGATCGTGAGCCGATAGACATTGGCTCGGGCTTGTAGACGGCGAGCAGTGGTAGTTCACCGTAAGGACCAGCGGGCCTAGACAAAATCCATTTTCTGTAAGCGTTAACGCCAACGGCAAAATTAAATTGTATGGAGTTGACATTTACTAACACGTGACAATCACGTGACATGTGGTTAGCAAATGTCAACTCCATACAATTTAATTTTTCCGTTTGCGTTAACGCTTACAGAAAATGGATTTTGTCTAGGCCCGCTGGCCTGGACCGGCGGCGTGTCGTGTTCCACGCTCGTCTCAGAGTCGTTAGCACTAGTGACGGGGTCCCACTGCACTGTGCCATTGTCTACGAGGTTTTTTTATATTCCACCACCATCTCAACTGATGTTAAGCGATGATATGATCCAAGATGAAGCGCGCTTCCTAGGAATAATCTATTCACTGTTCGTCGTGTCAGCGACTGAGACTATGTGATCAGGAATGGTGCCCAAGTGAGGCGACGTAGTGGATTTCAGTTTTTCACTTACTTTCCTCCAGTGGGTGATCAATTGGGTCGGCAGAGGTTGGGTAGGATCATGGTTACACGAGCGGGAACCTAGGTGTAGGATAACGGGACGGTGGTTGGACATGAGGTCAAAAAATATTTGTTATTAGAGCGTAACCACCATAATAAATTTTAACTAAACAAAGACCTCTCGCTGGCTCGCGTCTGTCTGTCTGTTTGAACGCGATAAAAAGCACATAATATTTTCATACGGTTTTCCTACATACGCGCGGTCGAAGTCACTGGCAAAAGCTAGTTGTAAATATGTGTCATTTTATTGTGACCATCAAAACAATCTGGTCCTCTTTACACAGGATTTATGGAGGCAGTCGGGATACTCGCAGTACATTCAAAGAGCGTCCGGAAAGATCTGACCAACAGATTTGTAGTACTTTTTGTGGCAGCAATTTGGAAACCACTAATGTTTCAATATATTCTATTGTATTACTGTTTGGTTTGTGATGAAACACTTTGACTTCAAAAAATGGAGGAGGTCCTCACTTTGTCGGAATCTATTTTTTTATGTATGTTCTCCGATTACTCGAAAACGACTATATTATATTATACTTTTTAGTTCGTTCCATTGTCATGAAGTCAGGACCTGATGATGGAAGCCTGGAGAAATCTTTTTTCTTTAAAAAAAAAATAGATTACCAGAAATGTGGGTAGAATTCACATTACTAGCAATCCTATTAACCCCTTCAACTAAGCTAAATATGCTTGTATCTGGAGTGGGTTCACGTCAATAGTGTAATGGGTGGGGTTAGAACCCGCGACCTCTCGATCGCAAGTCCGACACCTTCAAATATTACATGTATAATTTTTTAAGGTTTCGTGTGAATAAGCACAATGAGACCGTGCAAAGCCAAACCACGTAAAAAAAATATTATTGACTTTTACTCTCCGTCTTCAGGGTCGTTACGGCGAGCCGGCAGTGCGACGCGCGGTACCCCTGGCCATCGCGCTGTGTTCCATCTCGAACCCGCAGCTGGCAGTCATCGACGTACTCAATAAGTACTCTCACGACTCTGATAACGATGTCGCCTACAACGCCATTTTCGCTATGGGACTCGTAGGAGCTGGTACTAACAACGCCAGGTAACACAACTTTACTTTACTATGTAATGTTTTCTATTGTTATGTGATTCATACTCAAAGGGTGCCTAGGGAAATCGATAACGAGCCTAGGCCGTTTGACTATCGTATTGTATGCAAAAGACCTATATAGGGTGACAGGGACATACTAACGCAAACTTCTCTAATAAATTACACTTAATACTTCCATATAAAAATTACTAATCTCGTAAATAAATGAATAACGCAATGGTAATTTTTGAGCGCGCAATGTTTATTTATTTATTTATTTATCATCATACAATTATCATTACAGGCTTAACACCTAATGCGATAATGTAGTCAACTTTCATACATATTTAAGAACTACAGCTAAACAATTATTATTACTATATTATTATTATTATTATAAAGTAAAAGTAACAGCTTTCGATCCTTGTACTTTGTTACTAAGTACATTCTCCATGTCTACATCACAACAGGACCGTAACATATCTCATAGAGAGCTCTCACTATGAACCCACCCAGAGTACAACAAAATAAGTCCATGCCTTCTGCTATATTGTTGAGGATACGGATTGCGCGCGTAAACGGTGCTTCATTCACTAGCTTAGTGCGGCCGCGCGGCACTGCAAGCAACCGCGGCCGCCGCCGCCGCCACACGTATCTGTCCGGAACACACATGCAAACTTGTTGTAATACGTCCGGTTTGTGAATGTTTCCCCTCATCACCTTAAAGATATATGAGACTAGCGCTAAACTTCTAACTTTTAACTCATTGTATCCTACCATACCTAAGATGAATAAAGTAGGATACTTATTTGGGTAAAATGGATATACTCCATACAATTTCTTATATAAATATCTAATAAATTTATTTTGCACTCTCTCCAACATGATACTATATTTAGTTTCATGTGGAGACCAGCGGGCCTAAAATAGCCACTTTGTATGAATCGTATTAGGATAACAATATGAGTCATATTGCAGATCGTAAAATGGTCACAAATTGGCAATTCATAATGTGATCTGCGTTCAATTCATATCCCGCAAATCATCTGTTTGACAGTTTTGTATGGAGATTCGTAAAATGGTCCACTAATGATGAATTGATTTAGTGTCAGTTAGCAGAATCATACGGAGTTACACAAGACCAACATCTTTCGATTCATTTCGCAGATATTTTTAAGAAAAATAATATAATGGCAGATTTAGGACCCTTGAGCACGCGCGTTACGGAAATAATTTTATATCGCCGCCGAAACGTAGCTCTTCGGAAACTGTAACTGGCTTTTGAAATGCCAGTCTCAGAATTTATAGGACAATATCGGCTAAATAACAGTGTGTGTCGTGACCTCATACATGAGTTGGAACCGTACCTTAGCCGAGGAGGTGGAATAAGTGCTGTCGCTAAGGTAGGGGAATCATTAAGAAGGTAGTTATTATTTACTAAGTACCATTACATTCCCACCGTACTCTGGGGGGGACAACAAACACTTTTACCCCAGTTTCCCGGCAGTCGCCGCATTGAGCCAGGGAGGCTCACGTGCCCGTGAGGTGGAGTCGCTGGACTTGTCCAGCACGTCCACCTCACCGGCACCGAACATTGAGCGAGCGCAGAGCGCCGCTCCGAGGAGGAAGGGGGCGCTGGTGCTCGGGTCGGAGACCGACTCGGCATCGGACGCCGAGAGCTTCCAGAGTTTGATCTCTGGAAGCGCAGTGAGGAGCGACGAGGGGGGCGCCGACAGGAGGAAGGAGTTCCTCAAGCGCCCCCGCGACGATGAGTCGTCGTCGGAGGAGGGGCTTGTCTCGGCCCGTAAGATCCCCACTAGTGTGCGGGGTAAAGGCCGAGGCAAGACCTCGGGGAGGGGGCCTCCCTCTGGAGAGCCCAACACTGGTCTGGCCCCGAGCGAGGCCAAACTAGAAGAGGCCGTGGCGGCTGCCATCCGTACCATCTCGCGGAAGCGCAACCGAAAGAGTAAGGAGGACGCGATCGGCGAAGCCATGGCCTCCATCAAGGCGGCCGCGCGGACTTACGGCGGGGCTCCGGCTGCAAGGGACGACATGTCCGATCTGCGGCCGGAGGTCACCCGCCTGACTGCCGCCATAGACGCTCTTCAGAGGGAGAACGCCGCCCTCAAGGCGGACCTGGCCGCAATCCGGGGAGCCGGCCAGCGGAATGCGCCGCCGCGGGGCCAAGAGGAGAAAGGCCGGCCCACACCAGCGGAGGACTCGGTTCTCGACCTGGTGCGACAGGAGCTGGCCGCCTTCCAGCAGCGGTTCTCCGTATTGGAGAGCCGCGTGCTGCGACCCCCGCTGGCGGCGACTTCGTACGCGGCTGCGGCCGCGTCCAAGCCTCCCCAGACGACGACGAGGCCGCCTCAGGCGAAGACGGCCACGGTGCGGACGGCACCAGTGACGGCGGCCCCTGCGAGGGCAAAAACGGCCCCGGCCAAGCCGAAATCGGGCCCATCAAAGCCGCCTCCGACCCCGACACCTGCGGGGCCGAAGCAGGCGGCCAGAAAGAAGAAGGCCCAGGCCGGGAACCAGCCGTCCCAGCAGCCTCCTCCAAAGACTCCTCCGGCCGGCGCCGACTGGCAAGTGGCCGGGGAGAAGAGGAAGGCTGCTGGCGCAGCCAGGTCCTCGCGGCGTAGGGAAAGACGGAGGCGGCGAGACGCCGCGGCGCGATTGCGCGCCCCCAAGACCGCGGCTGTGGTGATCACACTGCAGCCGGACGCGGTGAAGAGGGGCGTGTCGTACCGCGACGTGCTCGCGAAGGCGCGACAGGTGATTGACATCACGGAGCTCGGCATCACCGGTGGCCTCCGTCACCGGGTCACTGCGACGGGGGCTCGGATGTTAGAGATCCCCGGCGCGGACAGTGGCCCTACCGCTGACGCTCTGGCCGAACGGCTCAGAGCGTCCTTAAATGCGGAGGAGGCCCGAGTCTCCAGACCCACCAAGCGCGCAGACATGCGCATATTGGGTCTGGATGACTCCGTGACGGCCGAGGAAGTGGTGGCCGCCGTAGCCAGGACTGGGGGGTGCCCTCCCGATCAGGTGAGGGCGGGCGCCCTGCGTCCTGGCTTCACGGGGGGGCAAACCATTACGGTTAGCTGCCCCGTCCCGGCGGCCAAAAAGATCCAGGAGGGCCGAAGGCTCCTGGTTGGTTGGGTGTCTGCGCAGGTGAAAGTCCTGGACCCCAGACCCCTGAGGTGCTTCCGCTGCCAAGTGGGCAACCATGCGGCATGCGTGTGCACCTCGGAGGTAGACCGCAGCGATAGGTGCTTCCGCTGCGGTCAGCCCGGTCACAAGGCCGGCTCGTGCTCCGCCCCGCCTCACTGCTTCGCATGTGAGGCGGTTGGCAAGCCGGCCGATCACCGGGCTGGGGGCAAGTCCTGCGCCCCACCCACCAAAGCCAGGCGCAGAGGTAGGCCCTCTGCCGCCGTCGTCACCGCCACCGCCGCCGCCGCCGTCGCTACTGCCACCGCCGTCGCCGTCGTGGCTGAACCCCCGCGAGGGGCCCTGGAGGAGGCTGCAATGGATCCCGATTAATGGCCCCATTGCGCTTCCTCCAGGCAAACATCAACCACTGCGCCGCTGCTCAGGAACTTTTGCTCCAGAGCATGGCGCAGTGGTTGATCAACGTCGCCGTGGTCGCCGAGCCGTATTTTGTCCTGCCCAGGAACGACTGGGTGGCGGACTTGGACGGCTCGGTGACCCTCGTTTCGTCGGCCGCCGCCGGTACCCCGCCCCTCGATCGCGTCAAGAGAGGGCGTGGGATCGTCGCAGCACGGTTCGGAGAGATCGCTGTGGTAGGCGTTTATTTCTCCCCGAACCGAACTCTCGCCGAGTTCCAGAACTCCCTAACGGAGCTGGGAGACGTCGTCGTCGCCCTCGGTTCCCTCCCCGCCCTCGTCCTCGGGGACTTCAACGCCAAGAGTCCGGCTTGGGGTTCCCGGTCCACGGACTATAGGCGGGGCAGGATGCTCGAGCACTGGGCCCGTGCGCAGGGCCTGGTGATCGAGAACCGGGGTTCTGTCCCCACGTGCGTGCGGTTTACGGGCGAGTCGGTGGTGGACGTTACGTTCGCCACCCCCAGCCTGTCACCGCGCGTCACCGACTGGCGCGTTATGGAGGAGGTGGAGACCTATTCCGACCACCGGTATATCCGGTTCGACGTCTCCGCCCAGACCCCAGACGCGCCGGTCCGACGGGACCTGAGTGGTCCGCGATGGGCGCTGAAGCAGATGGACCGGGAGCTATTCCTGGAAGCCTCGATCGTGCAGGCCTGGGGGTCACCCCCGGACAGGCCTGCCGACATAAACGACGAGGCGGAGTGGTTCCAGGAGGCCATGTCGGAGATCTGCGACGTGGCCATGCCCCGGGTCCGGCAAGGACGCGCCCGGCGTCAGCTGTACTGGTGGTCGAGCGAGCTAGCAGCGCTGCGCGAAGCGTGCGTTGCGGCACGACGCCGGTACACCAGGTTCCGCAGGCGCCGCACCCGACCTCCGGATGCGGCGACTGTAGAGGCGGAGCTGTACGAGGGTTACAGGGCAGCGAAGGCCGTCCTCCGAGACGAGATCTGGCGGGCCAAGGAACTGGCCCGGGAGGAGATGCTGGCGACTCTGGACGGGGACCCATGGGGCCGCCCCTACAAGTGGGTGCGAGAAAAGCTCCGCCCCTGGGCTCCCCCGTTGACGCAGAGTCTCCAGCCTCAGTTCTTGGAGGACGTGGTGAGCGCCCTGTTCCCATCGCGAGGGGAGCACGCTCCCCCGCCCATGGCTCCGTCTCCGATGGAACCTGAAGCTGGCGCAAACGCGGACCACAGCGACGACGACGTCTACGACGCTCCAGAGGTGACCGAGGTAGACTTGAGAGTGGCGGTACAACGGCTCAAGGCCAAAAATACCGCCCCAGGACCCGACGGCTTGCCAGGGAAAGCGTGGGTCCTGGCCTCGGAGACTCTCGGGCCTCGACTAGGGGGGCTCTTTAGCGCATGCCTGGAGAGGGGCCAGTTTCCGCTTCGCTGGAAGACGGGAAAGCTGGTCCTGATCCAGAAAGCCGGGCGCCCTGCGGACTCTCCGTCCGCATTCCGGCCCATCGTGCTGCTCGACGAGGTGGGCAAGCTCTTGGAAAGAGTGATTGCAGACCGCCTCTTCGGGCACCTGAATCGGGTGGGCCCGGATCTTGCGGAGTGCCAGTTTGGCTTCCGCAGGGGGCGCTCGACGGTGGATGCTGTCATGCGCGTGAGAGCCCTCACGACGGGGGACGCGGTATCCCGGGGCAGGGTCGTCTTGGCGGTGTCTTTGGACATCACCAACGCCTTCAACACCCTGCCCTGGAGTTGCATCAGGAAGGCACTCCGGTATCACCGGGTGCCGACCTACCTCCGTCGCATAGTCGAGGACTACCTGACGGACAGAGCCGTCATCTACCCCGGTCACCGGGGAGAGTGGAACCGGCGAGAGATGTCGTGCGGTGTCCCACAGGGTTCGGTCTTGGGGCCGCCCCTGTGGAACATCGGATACGACTGGGTGCTGCGCGGCGACCTCCCTGACGGCGTCAGCGTAGTATGTTACGCTGACGACACGCTCGTCCTGGCGCAGGGAGAGTCGCACCAGGCGGCGGCCGACCTGGCGACGCAAGCGGTTGCGACAGTCGTTCGTAGGATCCGGCAGTTGGGACTCGACGTGGCGCTGCACAAGACCGAGGCCATGTGCTTCCATGGCGGTCGGAACGCGCCACGGTCCGAGTCCCACATAACGGTGGAGGGGGTTCGCATCGGCGTCGGGAGGACGATGAAGTACCTGGGACTCGTCCTCGACAGCCGGTGGAACTTCAGGGAGCACTTCCTGAGTTTGGCCCCAAAGCTGAACCGGGCAGCAGCCGCCTTCAGGCGACTCCTGCCTAATCTCAGCGGGCCAAACGCCTCCTGCCGAAGGCTGTACGCCGGCGTCGTGCGGTCCATGGCCCTCTACGGGTCCCCAGTGTGGGCCCTGTGCATCCGGACGCGACCACTAAAGTTGGTCGCATGCCAGAGGGTCATGGCTATCCGAATGATCCGGGGATACCGCACGATCGCCGGCGAATCGGCCAACCTCCTTGCCGGATTGCTGCCCTGGGATCTGGAGGCGACTGCCCTCCAGCGCGTCTATGAATGGCGCGTGGAGGCGCAGCGCCGGGGCGTATCCCCGCTGCCTCGAGAAGTCGAGGCGCGGCGGGAAGAGCTCCGGCGCGATCTCAGGGCAGTATGGAGGGAACGACTGTCGCAACCGACGGCCGGGCACGCCGCAATTGCGGCGGTAAGACCCCTCTTTGAGGAGTGGCTAGATCGGCGTCACGGCGTCCTGACCTACCGCATGACGCAGGTCCTCACCGGACACGGAAGTTTCGGGAGGTACCTGTGTCTGATGGGTAAGGAAGAGACGCCTGGGTGTCACCACTGCGAGGGTCGCCCTGAGGACACAGTCGAGCACACGGTGCAGGACTGCCCAGCTTGGGCAGAGCACCGACGTGTCCTCACGGCGACAATAGGCGGAGACCTCTCGCGCCCGGCCTTGGTCGAGGCCATGCTGCGGGGCGAGAGGGAGTGGGAAGCGGTCGCCTCCTTCTGCGAAGCAGTCATGCTTCCGAAGGAGGAGGCGGGCCGCGTGAGGGAGAGGATGGCGTCCTCCCTCCAGCCCAGCCGCAGTGGTAGACGCCCACGGCGTCGGACGTCGGCCGACGATCTCCGGCCACCGTAGGCGCGGGCATGCGGACAGCGAGTAAAGGGCAACTCGCTGTCCGACCATGGACCATGCCCGGGTCGACGGCGCGTCGTGTTCCACGCGCGCCTCAAAGAGCGTCAGCAACATGACGAGGCCCCCTCTGCAGAGGGCCGAAGCCCGCCGGGGTCGTGGGACTCATCCCGTTACCGTGGCCCCGGTATGTAAAGGGTTATTGAAGGAACACCGTGGATTTTAGTCAGTAAAAGTCTGACAGTCCCTCCCACCCTGCCCGGAGTGGGAGGACTTATTTGATAATTTTACCACGCTAAAAAAAAAAAAAAAGTACCATTACATAATATAGAGGTGAACAACATAATATAGCCATTTATTTACCCCCATTATTTGTATTTTAGGTGTTGTGCGCACTAAGCTTCTGGTTCATAGGGGCTAGTGCACACCATAAGATGCATCAAGTGAGTGTATCTAATTGTGTGAGAGCTGTCTCATAAAAAAAATATCCACTTTCCACAAATTCGGGAAGAACGGAGCGTCATTAAAAATGGGTAAGTTAAATAAATCCTTTATTACATTTAAAATACGCGGGACAGCCCAGTGAATAAAGATCGCACTCTCTGTGGACATCGAGGCAAATGGTTACATACATACATCACATATTTATTACAAACTAGCTTTTGCCCGCGACTTCGTTCGCCAGGGAGGTTTTTCCCGCGTAATTCCCGATCCCGTGGGAATTCCGGGATAAAAACTATCCTATATCCTTCCCAGGGTCCTAAACTATTTCCATGCCAAATTTCATCTAAATCGATTTAGCGGTTTAGGCGTGAAAAGGTAACGTACAGACAGAGTTACTTTCGCATTTATAATATTAGTATGGATGGATATAACCATGCTGTTCCTGACCATTAATAGTTTACAATTTTCAGAATATGAAGAGATGTTTTTTAACCGAAAACGATATCACTCTTTAAATGCTCAAATAGTAAATATATATACATAGGCACTTGCCCCAACACAACTGTGTTTGCTCTCATAAACATAGTTAAGTTCACTTTACTGTTACTAGGTCCCTTTAAAATATTATACTTACCATATAACCAGGGAATGCTAAGTACTTCAATTAAACAATAGGCATTTTTAGGCAAAACTATTTATTAATTAATCAATTTTTAATAACATAAATCTAACAATCATTTTAATATAACTATAATTTAAAACTAACATATTTACTTCTAGGCTTGTGACTCTGATTTGAATATAATTATTAAGTGTGGATGCTAGCCATGGAGGGGCAGACCATGGCTCCTTTATATGGAACCACCATATACTCAAGTCCCACTTAGAGGATCTTCACCAGGCTGAAAATGAAACAGTGTGGTTTTTAGGTCAGTATTATTTAATATTACCATCCCACTATGGCTGGTTTTATAACTAATGCTTGTGTATTGTTACACAACATTGCCAACATTGCTAGGCTTCCGGTAACAACATTATCACCTCAAGATGAACAACATGAGGTAAATATGCAGGTCAGTAATTTACAAAGAAATCAAATTCAACCATTGTGAACATACAAAACTATTGACAGATTCTGATAATAATAACACTAATAAGCCTATGAAAATGTAACATTGAAATTTATGTTTCAGATAACTAATACACAGATTGGAACTGCATCACGAAGAAACCACCACCTAGCTGTTGGTGAAGCAATGAGAGATGATCTTGTACAGCGACTTTGGTCAACATCATGATGGTTTAGATTACATTTATTTCACTTTATTATCAAATTTTATGTTTTATTTGGCTAGGTAAATGTTAAGAATATAATTTATTTTCTGCATTAATATAGTGCAAAATAACATAACCCACAAACCTAATTATATCCAATATGTTACTAACATACTGTAAACAAATTTTAAAACATAAAAATGTGATATTGGAATGACATTAAAAGAACAATGTAAATAATTATATAAATACATAAAATAGACCATTCTTTTGAAGTCCTAGTTGTCCCACTCCTCTCAGCATTGAGCACTTCGGCCACCTCCGTCCACAAGCGCAAAGATTCTGCTCTTCTTTGGGCGCTGTTGTTATAACCCTGAGCCCTAGCCAGGTTAGGGTTATGCTCCATAAAATCGAGCAAGATATTAAATTGAGCCTCGGAAACTCTTGTTACACGTCTTGCCATTTCTACAAAAGGGGTAAATACAAATTAATTGATTTGCATAATGATGATTAAACATTCATCAAAAGTAAACTTAGTTAACACTTACTTTCTTATAAACAGTCCGACTCTAACGAAATCCGCTAGGAAAATAATCGAATGCTTTGTAGAAATGCATTCACGAAATTTACAAGAGGTGCACGCACAATCAGTTTTTTTAAACAGCACGAACTCTTGAGTTGTTGAATATGTAGAAAACCACTTGAAACCATGATTTATAGTTTCCGACTCAGCCAAATGTTTTGAAATTTGAATCAACATTGCACAACTCTTTAAATTTAAGTTGATGTTGACGAATAAGGGACAAGGGAACCTAATTATTATTTATTTATTAATACAGAGTTACGTTAAGGCATGACATTGACAAGCTGCCGATATTAAGAATGTTGCCAGTCTACCAAGTTAATTTCTCAGATCTAAGAGCTTATTTGCCATATTTCGTTGATTATTTGCATCCAATACCTTAATTATGTACTAATTACAGAAATTCTGCACAAATAACTTACTCGGCTAATAAAAACTGCAAAGGAAAAATAACCGGTAAAAATACGATCTTTACTTTTTTCCTGCGACAACATTAACACCAAATATTATTCTGCTTTGCGTACGATTCTGCTAATTTTGGTAACCATTTTACGAATAATAGAGGAATTGCTTAGGATCTGCCGGGAATTCATAAAGTGATTCACTTTTAGCGGAATTGCTCTATGTGGCCTTTTTAAGCCTGCAGATGACTGCATTAAACTCTAATTGACTCCTCACTAAAGAGTTATACAATGTAATAATCGCCTTAATATTCGTAAAGCCCCTAACTACTCGGAGCACGAACCCTAAATTTCTGTAGGCTTTCTTACAGATTTTGGTTACATAATCTCTAAAAACAAGTTTAGAGTCAAAGTGGACACCTAGATCTCTGACTTCCGACACTTTTACTATTGGTACCCCGTTAATTTGGTACTGGTACGTAACCGGAGAGTGCGCTCGGCTAAAAGTCATTGACATGCACTTCGAAATATTAAATTGCAAATGATTATGTTATCTATATCTATACCCTATCTATATCTTGTTGTAACTTTTGGCAATCTTCTCTGTTCCTAACAGCAAGATTTTCAGATCATCTGCAAATAGAGTGCAATGCGCATCTTTGACAACCGTCGGTAGGTCATTAATCATTAGTACAAATTCTAACGGACCGACGTTGCTGCCCTGACTTACTCCGGACCTAGTAAAATAATGTTCTGACCTGCACCCCGCATATTCTACATACTGCTGTCTGTCCCGCATGTAACTAGCAAAAAAAGTTAGTAAATGGGGTGTAAACCCTACACCTGCCATTTTTGTGAGCAGTATTTCATTATCCACTAGGTCGAAAGCTTTTTTGTAATCAAAGAAAGCTACGTCTGCCTGTCCTCCTGCATCCACTTCAGGTACAATATAACTCATGTAGTTAATTAGGTTACTGGTGGTGCTTCTGCCGGGTCTAAAACCGTGCTGCTCATCTGAAAGCTGCACATTAACCTGCGAGAGAATACTCTTGTGTACTGCAGCCTCCAGTACTTTAGCTGGTGTCGAAAGCACGGCTATCGGCCTGTATTGGTCCACGTTACATGCTGACTTTCCTTTGAGTACCGGGACAACCTTTGTTGTTTTCCATCTTTCCGGAAATATGGGCTCCGCCAGACACTGATTAAAAATATAAAGTAAATGTATTGTTACGCCAGTCGCTTATCTAAGTACATCGAGAAACTTCGACCGACATCTAGAATGTTTGATACACTAACGCCGCCTGGCGGCAAGTAGCAGTACTAAATATCTCGAGTAGCTTATGGAACATTCTTGGCAGTATAGGCAGTGAGTCGATGGTACAAGAATGTTCTAGAACGCAGAGCAAGGTAAAAATAGATCGCAAAGGAATGCAGAGAGTGAGTCTTATTTGAAGATACGAGGCGATATAATCGAAGCTATACATGTGAATTTCAGTGCGATTTAAGTTTTAAATGACAAGTATTGTAGTGCGGATAACTGTGTTATTTTTTATTTTGTGTTTATTTAATTAAATTGTTAATTTTGGTTTAATTGGAGTTAATTATTTCTATCCCGAACCCCAGCTCGTAACAGTATTAAACGCGCGTTCAATACAATGCATGAGCGTAGCTTGCATTAAGTACTTAATTGATAATATCATCTTGAAACAAAAAGAACGATTTTTCCGTTCTTCTTTCTGTTGGAAAAAGCTGAAAAATAAATTCTTACAATTTGGGTTCAGAATCATGTGCTGAATCGATGGTATCCGTTTGTGCGTCGGTGTCCCTTACATCCTATATAGGAACTTCAGAAAATCAGAACGCCGTGATTTGATTAATACCTGTATATATATCATCAATAGCCTAATGGCTAAGGTATTGGACTTGTGATCGAGAGGACGCGAATTCGAACCCTACCCATTACACAAGCATATTATTTAGCTTAGTTGGAGGAGTTAACAAGATTGCTAGTAATGTGAATTGTACCCACATTGCCAATTCTATTTAAAAAAATGTATAATTCAAGAATCTCTCCGATGCAAATGACTGGACTCGCAAACTTTCAATTTATGTATTATATACTTTACTAGTACTCACTCGGGGCTTCGCTCCCGTGGATTCTATCACGGTAAAAACATAACTCTCCTTTTTTGCAGTCGCGTAAAAAGTAGCCTATGACCTTCCTCAAGCTTCAAGCTACTTCCATACCAAATTGCATCCAAATCCACCCAGTACTTTTGAAGATTAGCGCGTTCAAGCAAACAAACAAATAAACTTTTCCGCTTTATAATATTAGTATAGATTATACACCTTAAAATATTTCTATACTAGATACAATAGGTAAAACTTTTATCGCACAAGGCGATCTCTTACAGACTACCTTCGGATTTATGTGTACGTCTTGATAATAAAACGAATGATTGATGTATGTACCAGGCTGGCCACGATGCTGCGTGCCCTAGCCCTGTACCACGGCAAGTCGCCGGTGCACCTGTTCATGGTGCGGCTGGCGCAGGGCCTGTGCCACGCCGGCAAGGGCACCGTCACGCTGTGCCCCACGCACGCGGACCGCCGCCTCATCAACCAGCCCGCGCTCGCCGGCCTGCTCGTGGTCCTCACCGCCTTCTTGGATTGTAAGAATAGTAAGTACACCTGCTCTAACTCTTATATGGCCACTTGAGGAACTCGTCGCTGAACTAAATAATAACGGTCGTATACGTCGCTCTTCGAGGTTAAGCAACCATCTAAACTAGGGCGTCCAATCCCGCAGCCTGAATTCAATCTCGGTATTTGCGGGATCCCGCATATTGTAAATATTCACATTTATATAAGGCAAATAACACAATGAATTAATCAACTAACTCCACGTTTATTTACGTATTACTACTAGTATGAGATCAATCAAATTACACCGTTTTTTCTTCACAAAAAATAGTAACAAATACTGAATAAGAAACTTTACTGATATTTTAGACTACATACTTAGGCTACCACTGACTGAAATTCGGCTATATTAGGCTACATAAGCTGTGAAAAACGGGCGATATCGGCCCCCGCATTGTTTGCAACACTGCCGGCCACCAGCCACCGAGCGATCGCGCTCGCGAGAGGTCGTATGCATGCTTTTTTTCAGTCCCGCGGATCCCGCGCCCGTAATCCCGCATCACGCGGGTTCGGGAAATGACGCGGGATCCCGTAATACCGAGATCTCGGTATTCCGGAATTGGACGCCCTAATCTAAACATAATATATAAACGTTGATAAAAGCGAGAGTTACTAAATGAAACCACATACGTGCCACCGATTAATCTAAAACCCACCACATTTATTGTGCGCACAGCCAAGCTGTGGAATTCTCTGCCGGCTTCAGTGTTCCCTGCCACTTATGACCTTTCAGCCTTTAAAGCACGAGTAAATAGGCATCTTCTGGGCTCGCTCGTCCCATCTTAGACCTCATCTGTCGCTTACCATCAGGCGAGATCGAGGTCAAGTGGGCCCATCAGTAATAAAAAAAAACTTAAATAGCTGAATAATCACAGTAAAACGTAAATAGGCCTTGTAACAACTTATTACTAAGCGTAAATTTTGTCGTTTTAAAGTGTACGGCCAGATATTTATGCCTGAGTACTTAGTCAGCTGCTAGAGAAAATACATTACATTGACTAAGAAAACGCTTCAAAAATTTCCAGTGACTAAACTATTGCTACTGTTGCTTCTAATGATCTGATTTTTGGTGTGTAGCCTAAAATTGATAGATGGTAAATGTGCTTTCATTTAATGCCTCTCGCTTTTATCAATATTGTATACAACGTGTAACGGAAACCCCATATCTATCCAAAAGGACTGAAGACAACATCTGGTATGGAGTCTCTATGCACAGTTTCAGCTCAAAATAACTGACTCACAGAATTGACCCTAAATTATTGGTTTCATATATTTCTTGAATACCAGTAATAACAAACGTGTCACAGCACTATGAGGGTCATCACTTTCCACGTCACTTGCCAATAAAACGATAAATCTCTTCGTTCTTCTTAATTTGAAAAATTCGGCCTCTGGTATCAATGTATTGAAATTTCTAATATGCTCCACACATGTAGACATAGGATTACAAAACCCGTGCTATATCGTTTGTTATCATCCAAAGAAGCCGTGCGCTCGGTATGTATATACCCTTTAAATTACACGTTGTATAGATTCCTCCATGCCTCGAAAACACGATAAGCCGTTAGTCGCGACTGTCATTTGTACATCTTTAACAGTCGTTACAGATAGTCAGAAACCATAAAATCTGGTCTTACTAAGGGGTATCGTGTTACCCAGCTACTGGGTTGTAGAGGTTGGATAGGCAGTCACTCCATGTAAAACATTAGTACTCAGCTGCATTCGATTAGACTGGAAGCTATTCCCAACAGAGTTGGGAAAAGACTGAGCAGGTGATGATAGGCCTATGTGGGTACTTATAAAACGTCAGACGCTAGTATAGGTAACGCCAAATAACTTGGCAAGAGTCGTTCAATGCGCAGAAGTCGATTTTTAGGTGTCAGCGGTTGTCAGCGGGACGCGGGGTATGACGTAGCGCCGCTCCGAGCGCGCGATTGGTGCGTCAGTAGTTCTCGTTCAATTTGCTCCCGAATACACTTGCGTACACGAAAGTTGTACCCTTTGTTTTTGTTACGAGTTGTTGTTTTAAATTTATTTTTTGTTACCTTGATTACAATGCTAGGACCAAATACCGTTTTACGCAGACTATTAAAAGGTCAGAAAGAACAGTTAGACACTATAGTTAAGGAAGGTTGAAATTCCGAATTCGTCACTGTCTTTAGGACACCAGGGAAAAAAGAGGAATAAAAGGGGTAGCAGTTTTATTAACTAATTGTGCCGACGAGAACATATTATTTTTATTTTTAATGTTTTTTTTTTAAATACACTTTTTTTACTTTTAAATGTATTTATGTATTATATCTATTTCATTTATAATACCGAGTTAACGAATGAATTCCTCTTCTTTCTTTAACATTCTTCTGAACAGAAATTATTAAAAATAAATGATGGCAATAACCATAGAATAATGGCAAGCAGTAAAAGTGACCACTTTTTTCTTCCACTAAGTGCACGATGCGCGAACTTACCCCCACTACGCCAAAACCTTGCCAAATTAATTGGCGTCATCTATACACAGTTCAAATTAGTCGTTTCCTATGTAGAGGACCGGCAAGAAACTCCTTGGTTACTCTTTTAAAAACATAACTGATTTTTACATACAGTTTTATGGCTACGAGAAGGCAGTTTAGAATAATTAACATAATTATGTAGTGCAATATAATTACATAATTATATACATACTCAAAAACGAATCTCTCTTAGATTCGTTTTTGAGATTGTACTAATTATATTCTTCAGTGTTCTCGATTTTTAAATTATTATCTTTGCTTTTGATTTATTTATCTTTTATATTATTATTTATTGACACACCAACGACTTATTCACTAGTTATTTAACAAATAAAAAAAAGACACGAATGAAATAGTTTGTGGTGAATTCGTCACTTATAGTGCACAGCACTTGTATAAACAGTAAATTAAATAAATTAAAAATGGGAACAAATTTTTTGAGCTGTTATTTAAATATTCGAGATATTATTATGATCACTTGAAAAACATATTGAGCAGTTATTTAATTTAATGGCGGTTGATTAATTATTGCGACAGTAAAACATGGACAGTAATAAAAATCAATTAGTTGGTTAGTTTATCATACAATGTCAATTCTAAAAATAATTGAGCAGTCCAATAACTGAATAAGCGGTAAAAATGATGGCTTCATATATACCTGCGTCAGATCCCTTCTATTGTTGGTGAATCATTTGGGTTAGATGAGGTTAGAATGAGATTTCTTACCGACAAATTCCGATTTATTACTGCCTACACGTAACCGCTCTTTCAATAATTTTTACCGCCCATTTAATTATTTTCCTGCTCAATTATAAATATTCACTGATTACTCATTTTTGTTTACTTTACTGCTTAGTTTTAACTGCTGAACTAGTTATTAAACGTGCCATTTATAATTTTTAACTTACCAAAACCGCTATTTACAACTGCCTCTTTAAATCAGTGCCATTACAAATTAAGATAACATTAAAATCTTGAGCTAAGTTGCATTAAAACGAAGCAAAGATAACATTGTAATTTCAGTGAGTCAGAATACAATAAATAACACTAAATTATTACAATACCATTAAGTTTGATTAATATTAATTATAACATAAACAGAAAAAGTAAAAAGAAATTAAAACAAATAAATAAAAGATAATTTATTTCCTAATACATTAATTACAATTTTCATAAATAGGGTTCATTTTAATTAAACTTAAATTACAACATAATTTCATTTTATTGTGATCAATAATCACATTAAAAGGGAGAACTCAAATTAAAACAAAACAAATAACAATATTAACTAACAAACCAAAGTAATCATATCATAGTAAAATTAATTGCAATAACAATAAATAGGATAAAAATTAATTAAATTCTGAATGTAAAAATTTATAAATTAAATTAAATGAAGTCACTGTGGATCCGACAGCGAAAGCAAAGTATTTAGCAAGAAGACAGATTGTAATTTTTCCAACAGAAATGTCCAAGTCATTCGTACGCGTGCTCAACTTATTATAACTGCATAAGAACCTGTATAAAGGAGCGGAACGGCCAAGATTAGTTCTACTTTTAGGAATTTCAAATGTTTCTGTTTCAAAATTGGATCTGAAAGAAGTACGTCGGGGTACGATTAGTTTGATTTCTGAAACTAACTCCGGTACATTCGCCAAATTATGGAAAATCTTGTGAAGTAACACGAAATCTGAGCAGCTTCTACGTTGCTCCAAGGAATCCATCTTAAAATGACACCTTTGAGAATAGTCTGCTTAACGATCACAGGTCTGGGATCTGTAGCATAGGTATCTCGTAAACTTTTTTTGTATACACTCTGTTTTGTCGATGTGGACACGATAGGTTGGATTCCATACCGGAGATGCATATTCAAGTATGCTCCTCACCAGAAAGTTATACAGAACCTTAAGGGTGCTGGTTGACTAGAAGTCCTTGCAAGTTCTTTTTACAAATCCGGATATTTTGTTTGCTTTGGCAACGATAGTGTTCATATGGTTTATAAAAGTTAGTTGGCTGTCAATTTGAACTCCAAACCCAAATCACGAATGGTATTAACTTTCTGCAGAGTTATGCCATTTATATGCTGAGGGCTGAATCAACTTGTTTCGTCTATTAGTTATATGATAACACTTTTTGGCATTTAAAGTCATCATGTTACTATGACACCACTCATGAATTGCATCCAAGTCTTTCTGGAACAAAGCAATGTCGTTCACCAGGAAGAGAATAGGACCAAGATGAGATCCTTGAGGTACCCCAGAGGTAGAGTGATAAAATGGCGACTGAAAACCCTTTAAAACTACCGTCTGTTGTCGTTCCGAAAGATATGACTGAAACCAGCGTAGCAATTGACCATGTATGCCAAGGCAGGCCAAACCCAGGCACGCGGGCCACGAAGTGGCCCGCCAAGGCATTTGAATTTGCCCGCCAGCGGCAAGCCGGGGCGCGCGGAGTCGCCGCCTCCACCCGATTGTTCGGTTAAAACGAAAACATCCGATCCGTGTCGTTCGGGTGTTGTCGCTACTTCTGCGTACCAATTTTACTTGAATGTTGGAGTGCATTGGATTAGGTACTAAAATACTAAAATCAGTTTGGTGACAATTTGTTTTGAAAATTAGAAAAGATTCTATAATAACTTTGCATCTTTTCTGCATTTTGATTTAGATATCTACCTACTATTTTAGGTTTTTGTTTGTTTATTGTGCGTTATGCTATAACTGTAGGTAAGTAGGTATTTAGTCAAGTTTTATTGATATTGTCGTCTTGTGCCTGTCCAAATCAATTATTTTATTTTACTTACCTTATTCCATATTGAAATCGTAAACTGTAGTTCACAAGTAAAATCTATTGTTTTAGTGTGGCCCTCAGCAAATCAAAATAAAAAATCATCAAAAATAAAGGATAATTCTCGGAGGTTTCACGATGAATGGGAAACAAAATACCTTTTTACCGAGAGCAAAGCCCGCAAACCGTTGTGTCTCATTCGCTCAGCAACAGTAGCTGTTGCTAAAAAATATAATTTAAAACAAAACCAAATGAAATTCGAAAAAGAGTATCCAGTGGGGTCAGCTTTAAGGACAGATTTTATAAAGAAAAACTTTTTACCAAAAAATTAAACCGACTTTCCCCCGAATTTCGGAAGTCGGTGCCAAAAACGAAAATACAAAACTAAAGACACCGACTACCGAAATTAAAGTTATTTTTCACTTTGCAGTATTTTTTGGGAGTCGGTTAAATTTTTTGGTAAAAAGTTTTTATTTCACTCTTTTTAGTTGGTCGATTTTTAATTTACCTAGTTACAAGAGCCTAAATGTCAACTACTTATAACCTTTTACAAAATATTGCTTTTCCCAATGCTGGGCCGTTAATTGTTGAGGAGTTCTCCTGGTACTTCACCATCAGCTCTACATCAGCATATGCATTGTGACGAGCAGACATAAAGTGCTTAACATCCATATTCAAGTAATCGAATCGCAATCCACTCAATACTTATTATTGAGTAGTTTCGGCGGCCATCTGTGGGCTTCATCATCAGTTCCACGTCCTCAAATGGTACTTTTTGAGAGCAACTGCACAAGTTACTATAATAAATATCCAAAACGTCATAGTGCCTATAATATTTGAAGAGTTCCCTCGATTTCTCCAGGATCCCATCATCAGATCCTGACGTTTTTGAAAAGAATTTTCCAAATCGGTTCAGCCGTCTTCGAGTAATCAATGATCATACATAAAAAAAAAATTGTCGTCGGTTGAAAAGAAGAAAGAACTATTTTCACAGCAAAATATTTTTGTAAAATAACATGACAATTTGGAAGCTATGGTCAAAACATCGTATGAAATATCTTTACTCTTGGCTAAAAAGAAAAATCCGTTTTCTGATGGGGACATTTATTTTTTTATGTATACCTTATGAATATGGGAGTACCGGTGGCCCGGCGCTGCCACAGTCTAAGAAATTTTGCTCACCTGGAAAATCTATTGTCCAGCCTTGATGTATGCCATAGTTTTCAAGCTTTTGTAGTAAGAGCACATGGTTTACCTTGTCGAACGCACTGCTGAAGTCAGTATAAATTGAGTCTCCTTGTCTACGGGAATCAACGGATCTGCTTATATCATTAATGTAGTGGACTAAGTTGGTTGTAGTGGACTTATTGGTACAGAAACCATGCTGTTGAGTAGCCAATTGAGATTTAATGAGCGAGGTCAATACGGGACAAACTAATGATTCGAATAGTTTCGAGAAGATTGAAAGAAGCGATATTGGTCGATAGTTTTTTTAACCGACTTCTAAAAAAGGAGGAGGTTCTCAATTCGGATGTTTATATATATATTTTTTTTATGTTTGTCCGCGCAGAAATCCGTCGCTTGCCAACCGATTTGAAAAATTCTTATTTTGTTAGAAAGGGTATACTTCCCAAATGGTCCTATGAAAATTTTATCGAAATCGGACAAGCCGTTTCTGAAAAATCAACAAAAGTCTAAAAAAATATTTACGTTGATGATCTTTTCGGTTACTCTGCATTGCGTTTTTTGTTCGTGCATAACTCCATCATTTACGAACCGATTTGGAAAATTCACTGACCCACTAAAACACACGAAAATAAAAACTTTTTTGCAAAAAATAAAACCGACTTCCATATCAAAACACTACAAAGCCAAAAATAATTTTTATTTCAGAAGGCGGTGTGAAAAAAAAAGAAAATACAAAACCAATAACACCGACTACCGAAATAAAAATTATTTTTGGCTTTGTAGTGTTTTGATATGGAAGTCGGTTTTATTTTTTGCAAAAAAGTTTTTACTATATCATTAGCTCTCTGCAAGCTGAGGGTAGTTTTTCAACTCTAATGGTATAGCGAGAGTGCCAGCTGGAGTTGAAAAGTGGAAAGAAAGTGCGAGGCAAACAGTTTGCTCACTTCTTCTCCAGAAGTTGCCAGGTTTTGGTTACAGCGCATCTCAGATGGAATGTCATTTGACTTAGCTTTTTTGGCCTTAACAAATGGCCAAAATGCTCTCGGATTAAGTCTTATGTCCCTTTCCGTGTTAGTAATGTTTGCGCTGTAGCAAGCTTTAATAATGTTTTTGGAACGTCCCTCCAATATACGGTATTCGTATATGTCCCTTGGGTTTTTGTATTTCTTAAAACGTAGTCTTAATTTTTCTCTTTCATTCAAGAGTCTGATCAAACACTTGAAAACCAGATAGGATATTTGTTATTGCGTGTAGTATATCTAGGAACACATTCACCCACTATACTATTCAAACGTGCGTACAACGCATCTACCATTAACCTTTTAACCGCCCGACTTCATATCGTTTGTCGGGCCCCCAGCGCCCGGCACAGTGAATCGAAAAATAAATACCTACAACAAAGAGAGCAGTGCAATATAATTAGGACTTCTGATTAAGAGACTAAAGTTTATTAAACTGTTAAATGATTACTTAATTATCTATTTACCTAATATAAACATCGTTTTGATAGAATACAGCGTAATTAAATAAAAAAGTACATTAAACGAGCTGTGATATTTTTGTCGTATGTATACGACTCAGGCGGAATGGGCCCGAAAATTTTTGTCGTAAAAATCCGACGTAGGCGGTTAAAAGGTTAAGTCTACATTCGTCAATACCGAAAGTAATCGCGCCCGATCAAAGTTCTTCAACCTCTCATTTACGAGTGCAAAGTTTGTCTTCCACAAGTTAAATTTGACCGAACTCTTACTTTTTAATATTGCGGGTGAAATATTGCTAATGCTGATGTAAAGAGGAAGGTGATGAACATCTACCAGTGACATTGGATTTCTACATTCGCTGACTGATCCACCGCGAAAGTTGCATAAAACAAGATCCAATGTTCTGTTGTAGCAGTTGCGGGCCTGTTGGTATAGTGGTCAGTGGCCTTGACTGCTATGCTATAGGTCGTGGGTTCGATTCCCACTCAGGACAAATGTTTGTGTGATGAGCACGATCATTTGTTCTTTGTCTGGGTGTAATTTATCTATAACATGTATGTATTTAAAAATATATATGTATGTTTATCAGTTGTCTAGTACTCATACCACAAGCTCTGCTTAGTTTGGGACTAGATGGCGTTGTGTGAAAGTTGTGGAATATTATTATTATTATTATTAGTTCCTAATAATATTAATTTGCACAATACTATTTGACGACATAAAATCTATCAATGAGTAGCCTAACCTGTTTGCGTAGTTTTTAGCAGTTGTGCACGGTGAGCTAGAGTCGCTATTGTCCGTGTACCAGTCGATGAAGCTGAGATTGAAGTCCCCAGCAATAATTACGTTTTCTCCTCTTGATTCGATCACTGCACCGACGTTGTCCAGAATCGAGTTTAATAGGGCTGGTTGGACAGGTGGCGGAATAGACCGCACAGATGTATAAGTTAGTTAGCCTCTCTTGTAATTAATTTTGAGTTTGACCCACAGATCTTCGGCATCTGATTCCCATTTTTTTATTCGTGTTGAATCTATATTCCTGGAAACTGCGAATAATACGCCTCCGCCTTTTTGTTCCCAAGGGGATTAGAAGCTCTATCTCTACGATAAATGATGTATCGAGAGTCGAATAATTCGCCATCATTAACGCTGTCATCAAGCCAACGTCTCCGTTCCAATAATCACATCATAATTATTAAGTTGTGCAGCTAGGCTCAGGTTATGCAATTTCGTCTTAAGACCTCTGAAGTTCTGATAATATATGGTGAAATCAAGCAACTAGATCACGGTCTTTATGCATCTTTGGTCCCTTTATAGTAAAGAGACAGCTTCCAGGCTTTTCAAGTGTTTTGCTTGATGTCCATCCTCCTTCCTAATTAATATTTTGCCATCTCGAACCCAAACGTATTTATATCCCTTTTCTCTTGCGACTTTTCGGGCAGCTGCATGAATTTTTTTGTTCAGGGGGGGCAGATGCTCCGATACGAAGACAGGCTTAGTTAAGTTGCCGTACCCAAGGAGTTGTGAGTTAAGTTTTTTATCGGGCTGCGCTTTATTAAACTTCATCACTGATGTTAGGATGGTATCCCTCAATAACATGCGCAACTTGACAACTACAGCTCTCGGATTGTTGCTTTCCGGGTCTAGTTTTCTTACACGTACGACAGACAGCATGTCATGTTCTTGGATGGGACAAGATACAACATTTCCAATTTGCTGACCAGCCTTTACCAGATTTTCGGACTTGTTTTCCGGTATGCCGTTTATTTCCAGATTCTGTTGACGTGAATGTTGTTCAATCAAGTTTACTCTTGAAAAAAGTTCCGAGACTGCGTTCCTGAGAGAATCATTCTCCTTGTGAAGATTTTTATTGCTTTTTTTACCGGTCTCGAATTCAGCCTTCATCCGATCAAACTCTTCACTCATGAAGTCGACTGACTGCTTCAGCTCACGGAACAAAGATTTTATATCACCCAGTTCGTTAGTGATACTTGCTTTGATGTTGGTTGATATCTCCGATGACAGGACACTACGTATTTCTTGTCGAATACAGTCAATCAGATCATTTCTGAGCATTTAAATTCTGGATTAGGCGAGCTATCAGTGCGTGGGCGTTTCTGTCTGACACATATATTTAGTGATTCAGGTGTACCGACAGCAAGTATGTTAGGTTCAGAGTGCACCTGAGTTATGTTACTCCCACTGGATTCTTTAGGCGGAGTACGCGCTGTTCGAAGCATTTCTGTTAAATCAACACTCGAGTAAAAATCACGACAAGGTAGAAAATATTGGCCAAGTGCGAGTCAGACTCGCCCATGAAGGGTTCCGTAGTAACTATAATAATATAATAAAGGTAATATGTATATTTATTTGACGAATAAAAAAAAACTCAAAAATTCTTAAAACTAGCTTATTTACATTTTTTACTTCCTTCCATGTATGGGGACCCCCCGTTATTTTTAATATTTTTTAATTTTTTTCTTAAAATCGGAAAGCGGTTCACAGAATACATCTACCTACTAAGTTTCACATGTATAGTCTTAATAGTTTCGGAATAAAATGGCTGTGACATACGGACGGACGGACAGACAGACAGACAGACAGACGGACAGACATATCGAAACTATAAGGGTTCCGTTTTTTGCCATTCGGCTACGGAACCCTAAAAACACTAAAATAAATTTAGTCTATTTCTTGTAAATATCTTCGTGTTAAAAGCCCAGTATCCAATATTAAGAAAAAAGTCCCGTACGCGTTTCTGAACGGAAATAATTGTGTCAGAAATTGAATACGCGTTTTGATTGGTTGACAAACTTGCCGTGACTCAGCCGCTGTTTGTTTACATGTAATTTGTGTGAAATAATTAACTGTCTTTGTAGGCCAAAACGTATTCCTCACAATATTTGCAGACCCGACTAGACTAAAGGTGGAAAAAAGCTAGGCCGATTAACTCTCTAATTAATAAAATTTGAAGTTATGCTTATACCGAGCTGAGCATTTTATAAACTGTTCATGTATTGAACCTATGAGTGAGGGAGTGTCAGTCTTCTACTGACAAAAAACCCACCATATTTCTTCGGCCCGGTTCGCCATAGTCCTAAATTAATAATTATCTGCGTGTCTGTAACTAGTTTTGTATTACAGTTATCCTTGGCAAGTCTCACTACTTGCTGTACGTGCTGGCGACGGCGATGCAGCCCCGTTGGCTCGTCACCCTCGACGCGAACCTGCAGCCCTTGAACGTCAGCGTTCGCGTTGGACAGGTAAGAAAAAAAGCAACAAACAATAGAAACAATTTAATTTAAATTTAAGCGTCAATAGCCTAATTCGATTCCCCATCCATTAAACTATTGCCGTGAAACCACTCCAGACACATATTTAGCTTAAATGGAGGGTTTAACAAGATTGCTAGTAATGTGAATTTTACCCTAATTGCTAGTTTTCTTTACTAAATTAAAAAAAATATCTCTCACTCCACCCCGCACACGACATTTTTCTGATTGGTCACTCTTCATAAAAACAATTTGCATGAAAAAAAAACGATAAAAATGGATTAATTAATAAAAATTACATGCTAAAATCTCCTTCAAGTCTGTGAGGAAAATTCAGATTCAATAATGAATTTTATTTTTCAAAAACTGTATGCATTATAAAATAAACTAAATTTGTTTACGTTTGTCTCCACATTTTTATAAAACTCCTATTATTCTGCAGGCTGTCGATGTTATCGGTAAGGCAGGAACACCAAAAACAATAGCTGGCTCCCACACGCACACGACCCCCGTACTTCTATCGTTCGGCGAACGCGCGGAACTTGCGACCGACGAATACATCCCACTGTCACCGGTCATGGAAGGATTCGTCATACTCAAGAAAAATGAGGATAGCGTTATGGCTTCTGTTCAATAAAAAAAACTAGCTATTAATCCTTAGGTTTAATTAACATTTATCTGTATTCATTTCAGTTCGAATAAAAAAATTGAGAACTATTCTATGCATTATTTATTAATCACCTTTTATCAAACTCTTATGCTGCCAGTTGTTATCACCTATGTAATTAGCAGTGATCGGAATAGGTTGAGTATATTTACCTAAAGTTTAAAGAACAGAGACGGAAATCGGAGACTTCCTTATGACAATATTTTTTTACCGGTAAATTTACCAGAACTTTAATTGTGTAACTTTCATTATCTTATTTTATCATTAACATTATAAATGCTTTAATAAAACGTAATCAATGTTTTGATAAATAAAATAACCAATATTAACCTTTTAACCGCCTACGTCGGAAATATCCGACAAATATTTTCGGGCCCATTTCGCCAATCGTATATATACGACCAAAATACCACAGCTCGTTTAATGTATTTTTTTACTTAATTACGCTGTATTCTATCAAACAGATGCTTATGTTAGGTAAATAGTTAAATAAGTAATCATTTACAGTTTAATAAACTTTAGTCTCTTAATCAGAAGTCCTAAAAATAATGTCCAAAGTTATATGAATTACTAATATTATTTTTAGAAAATTCTATTGATGTACAACGCCCATGACGGAAAAATCCGACATAAGGGACGGGACATGTGCCAAGATTTACCGATCCAAAAATAAACATAAATCAAAATATTTCTCTTTATACTGACTAATTAACTATAAAACAAATACAGTAATTGTTAATAAAACATTTTTACAAATATTTGCGAGTATTTCATTTAATTACTTTGAAATTACGTAAATTTACTTGTGAAATGTCACCAACTGAGTTGATGGCTCCCATCCCTAGCCTACATGTTCCGAAACTGACTTTGCTAGTACTCCCAGCGCCACGGTCGGATCTGTGGGTCGGATAAAGACGACCGCTTCATACGTCATAAACGAGTGCCGACTTCTGGAATTTTCTATTAGTGTTCTGCTTATGCAAGTAGTTTCACATTCGTGTGTCGATAAATGTGTATTGAAATTTATCATGACCACTACGGAAGAATAAAACTAAATTGTGATTTCAGACTGTTGTATTATTTATTATACTCAAGTTTCTATACATACATATTTACTTTCCATTTCGAAAAACACTTTAAACACAGTGAAAAATTCTGCCACTTAAACTTTAACCTAGCGTTGAAAATGCCGAAAAAACCAAATTGTTTTTTTCACGAAAAAAACAAATTGTGGTTTTCTTCGTTTTTTTTCGAATGTTACATAGAAAAATTAACAGAAAGAATATCCTTTGGAAAGAAACAGGATTCTTTCGAATTTTTCGCAAGATGTTTTGAAAAGTTGAAAAAAAAAACAAGTTTTATTCATGTTTTATTGAAATATTTTTAATAGGTGAAATAGGGAACAAATAGGTAAAAATAATAGATTTAGCTCTCCTCAGCCACAGTCTCAATTTCACTGCCCGAAGAATCGTCAGCTTTACGCTCGCGCTCGAATATTTCTTTTTTAGCTTGCTTTTTAACATGTAAATTTGATCGAACGTAAACAAGTTTATTAAGTCGTTCTGGAATCGACGGCGCGTTGTGTTCCACGCGCGCCTCAAAGAGCGTTAGCAAGATGACGAGGCCCCCCCTGTAGAGGGCCGAAGCCTGCCGGGGTCGTGGGACTTATCTCATTACCGTGACCCCGGAACGTAAAGGGCTATTGAAGGAACACCGTGGATTTTAGTCAATACAAGTCTGACAGTCCCTCCGGCCCTGCCCGGGGTGGGAGGACTCATCTGATGATTTTACCACGAAAAAAAAAAGTCGTTCTGGAAGAAGGCGATTCCTATCTTTTGTATGTGTTCGACCAAAAATAGACCAATTTCTTTCAGACGCCGCAGATGATGGTGGAATACTCAACAATCTTATGGCAGCATATGAAAAGTTGTTTAGAGTGACAAAATCCTTTCCACCAGTCGCAAGGGTGTAAATTGTTTACTGGTTGCCAAATTATTTCGTTGGCCCAAAAACCACTTCTAGCTTGGTATTCAGCGAAGTTTGCCATTATTTCAGATGTGTTTTCCTAATTTAAAAGTACGTATTAAAAAGAAACATTAAATGTTTCCCGTTTCTTTCATATTCTTCGGTTTTATTTGAAAAAAACATGAAATATATACTGGCAAATTTTCTTGAAACTTTCGAATGAAACATTAAAAAAAACAGCGGAATTGGAAAGAAACGGGAATTTTTCCTGCTTTTTTCAACGCTACTTTAACCTACGGTAAAATACGTTGACTGAAGTAGTTAGAGAAACACGGAAGTAGACAAAATTGAAGTAAGAAAAACCATAGGTCCTTACTTTGGTATTGTTCGTCAAATTGTTGAGCTCCTTAAGTTCTAAGTTGAGCTACACGATAACTGACTAAAGGCCTATTCAAACCTGAGCGATATTCGCTGCCGCTGTGGGTAGAGGTACATACCGCGCGGGTTTCGCTCAGGTATTTAGTATCAAGTACCACGGCTACAGCGACCTGAGCGATATTCGCTGCCGCTGTGGGTAGAGGTACATACCGCGCGGGTTTCTTTCAGGTATTTAGTATCAAGTACCGCGGCTCTACCCAAGGGCGGATCCAGCTTTGGCGCCAGGGGGGGGTCACATAGTCGTGGTCAAGTCACAAGAAGTTATAATTTAATTTTGATAATAATAGATACAAGTAAATAGTAGGTATTTTATTAATAAATGTCAGTACTATACTTAAAAATACCCATATTTAAATAACAAAATCTATTTTTCTGTTACGTGTTCTCCCGAAACGCGTTCATTCATAGGTTCCAGGAAAATGTAAACGTTCCGTTAAAGTCACTAGATGTAGTATCTCTCGCCAGCAAGGACAATATCTTGAAACGCTGGGCTCAACATTTTAATGATCTTCCGAATGTTGATCGCTCTGCTGATATAACTTACATTAATTCACTCCAGCAAACTTAACCTAGGGAAGAGTTACTTGAACTTATTACTTTGGAGGAAGCCATCAAGCAACAGCAGAATAATAAAGCAGTAGGCGAAGATAATATCTGCGGCGAAATACTGAAGTATGGAGGAGAGGAGTTACACCTGATCATGTGAAAACTGTAGTTGCGTATGTGGGCGGAAGAAGATGTACTTACCTAAGTGCTTTAAAATCTCTCGCATTTGCTCACTGTACAAAAACAAAGAGATCGCTCTGTCAGTAATTCGTACCGAGAAAATTCCCTTCTCTCCATTCCAGAAAAAAAAATCGCCTGAGTCCTTGTAAATAGATTGCTGCCTTTATCAGAAATACTGCCAGAATCTCAGTTCGGCTTCAGACCAGAGAGAGGAACCTGCGAGGCCATCATCTCAATCCTCCAGCTTACTGAGAAGAGCAGGGAGCAAGGTCGACCAATGTTTCTGTGTTTTGTTAACCTTGAAAGCACATTCGCGCTCTCTACCGGTATCACTTAGTGTCTGCGAGATATAATGAACATCCGGTGGTAAAATCGTGTCCGAAACACGGATGTTCTTCGTCGTGCAAATGTCGGGGATATCGAGACCTACCTCATGAGGCGACAGCTGCGCTGGAGTGGACACGTGTAGCGAATGTCGGACGACAGATTGGCTAAATGCATCTTCTCAGAACTCAAATATGGCAAACGTCAATGAGGTGGACAATACCTAAAATATAAGGATGTTCTGAAAAGGCAAATGAAAAGATCAAGAACGGATTGGAGACGTCCACGAGACGTCACATTTTGAATTGCTACGATGAGCAGATTTGTACAAAAAACGAGACGAGTTGAAGGCCAGACCACCAGCGGTCATACACTATTGTCGTGCGAACGATGTGTTGACGTGCCTTACATGCAACGTGGTATTCTCAGCGACGTCACCGCCAGTCACCAACAAGCGCACCATCGGAGAGCTGAACAACCAAGCTCTAATGTTTAATAAAATAGCCATGATATGATGATACGAAATCAGCTAGAATGAACATCATCATCATCATGGACGTGGAGAAGTGCCAGTCCGGTTAGGCGCTCTTCAACTATTGAAGCTCTTAGCCACGATTTGATTTTTCGTAACGTAGAGAAAGATCTTTCTGCTGTCGCTACACTAACTTGTTTGCACTGACAGAACGAGTCTACTCAAGTCTGTGTGGTTCTTTCCTCAAAAGGCCATTTCAGACTAATCAACATAATCCTCATGAACTATTATGAATGTTCACATATTATGTGAACTATGTAGGTTGTTTTATTCGAGTTAAACATTGTCTGGCAGTTTGAGGGCGTTTTGCGGCCTCCCGAAACGTCCTTAGTAAGGATTTGACGAACAATACCAAGGTAAGGACTCCTTACCTTGGTATTGTTCGTCAAATCGTTAAACTGTAATAATAATAATAATAATAAATAAGCTGGCAACACTAGCCGTCAAACCAAGTTTTTTGTTCCGTCTCTACAAATTAAATCCGCAAAAAATAGTGTTAAGTTTTTCCCATCCACATTTTCCAATATCCATGTAAAGAGGACATATTAAACCAAGAAAAATATCAAATATCTAAAAGCCACCAATATTTCCACAAAATGAAAATAAATCAGCCATTGACAA
The DNA here is from genome assembly GCA_943138885.2 of Tholera decimalis. Taxonomy (NCBI): domain Eukaryota; kingdom Metazoa; phylum Arthropoda; class Insecta; order Lepidoptera; family Noctuidae; genus Tholera; species Tholera decimalis. The sequence continues at coordinate 16,908,791 of OW964558.2, forward strand.
CTGTCAAGTGTCAATCTCACCAATGAAGAAAAAATGCGAGAAATAATAATTATGTGAATAAATAAACTTGAACGATGCTTACGAGAGCAGCTTCGCGACGTGCACGCCCACCACCCTCGGACCTGTCGCTCAGCTCCGCCTCGCCGCCGCCGGACTTAGGATTACCAATGTCACCGGCGGCTGCAGCCGCGTCGAGCTCGAGCGACGAGTATTTCTCTCCGCCGACGTCGCCAACACCTGTGCGTCGGCAGGGGAGAGGCCGGCCACCGTCAAGCTTGGAACCTAGGAGTCAACCGGCTCCGAGTCGGGTCCCCGCTGCCGGTGGTGTGCAGCGCATGAGATGGACTCAGTCCATAAACGAAAACGTCATGCGCGCATATTATGGGTCTACAGAGGGGGGAACTAACCTCACTGCGTATCGTGTCAGGATGCTGTCTCTGTTCCAGGACCTAGAACCAGCTGTCAACGTCTCAGCCCAACGACTGTCTGATCAGGTGCGGGTCATCCAGCGCAGCCACAGGCTGGATGACGCAACACTTGAGAGGCTGCGCTCAGAGGTACTGAGCAACCATATCATCTCGTCCCCGACGCAAGCTGTGGTACAAGCGCCCGCTAGTGGCGCAATGACACCGCGGCCCAATAGTCATAATAATGAGCTAGATGATAGGGTTGTCACGGTAAGTAGCCAGTGCAACGATCGACTGAGGAGTGCACTGGAGGATGCGCTTCGTGAGTATAGATCGGCTCCGCCTGAACTTAGACCCCGGTTACCACGATTACCCATGCACAAAAAAAATAGGGCACTGGTGTGTGCTTTGGACTCGCTGCTTGAGAATATTTTTGAGAGCAGCGAAAACCTTGTTGATACGCACTCAATCCTGTATTGCGGGGCTGTTGCGGCATGTCGCTTAGCTAACGTTAAATTTCCAAATAACGACGAAGCTATTCGACCAAAACCTGCTGTACCAGCCTGGCAGTATAGGATCGAGAGGCGTATCGATGAGGCCAGAACACTCATCGGCAAACTATACTGCTTCAAGGAAGGCAATGCACGTCCACGTGTAATGCGTTTTGTGCGGCGGGCTTTCTCAGGGACTGGAATCAGCCCTCGAGAATAATAAAAGCAGAAAATTTATGCATGGGCAAGCCGTATCCGACGGTTTAAGCGGCGGGTTGGACGGTACTCACAGAATCGCATGTTCCAGAGCGATGAGAGGTGGGTATACAGAGCTTGGGAGCGACCCAATCAAAATGTGACTGACGTGTGCCGCCCGGATGATACCGCCACGAATTTATTCTGGCGCAACATCTGGTCGGTACCCGTCTGTCATGTTGAGGGTGACTGGATGCGTGAAGTTGAACGCGTATGTGAATCTATACCACAAATGGATAAAATAACCATCAATAAGTCTGATGTAGCCAAAGCAGTTCATCCGTTACCAAACTGGAAGTCTCCAGGACCGGATGGACTGCACAACTTCTGGCTCAAGTGGTATAGCAGCTCGCACGCGCTTTTGGCTTCTCAATTCCAGGCATCCTTAGAGGCTGGGTCTCTACCAGAGTTTCTTACGACTGGCTGTACCCACCTGCTCCATAAGAGTGGTAGTCCCATGGAACCCAAAAACTATAGACCGATTACTTGTTTGTCTACGGTCTATAAAGTTCTTACGTCCATTCTGAGAGTGAAAATAAATATGCACATTGAATGCAACTCAATTATGTCCGCTTCTCAGAATGGATGTAGGAAAGGGTCCCGTGGCACTAAGGAGCTACTCCTCATTGACATGGCCATTAGCCAACAGGTTCGTCGATCCCGCAAAGATCTATCAACATGCTGGATAGACTACAAAAAAGCCTATGACTCTGTTCCTCATACCTGGCTCATGAAGGTGCTAGAGCTTTACAAAATAGATCCAACTCTACGCACCTTCCTTGAGTCATGTATGAGGCAATGGAAGACGGTACTTCGCTATCCAGGATGTCGACCGATCCGAGGGAATGATGAGCCTATATGGATCAGACGGGGAATATTTCAGGGTGACAGTTTGAGTCCACTTTGGTTTTGCTTGGCCCTGAATCCTCTAAGCACAATGTTAGAGGACTCAGGCCTGGGCTATCGGTTGAGAAGAGGAGGTCAAAGTATATCCCACCTCCTTTACATGGATGATTTGAAACTCTTTGCCCCCAACAACTTGCAACTGATGGAACTACTGAAGGTAACTAAAACTTTCAGTAGCGCCATCAAGATGGAATTTGGTGTATACAAATGTGCAATCATGCATGTAAAACGAGGAGAGATTATGGAATCTGAGGGAATTCAACTTTCAGACTCCATACATCTTAGATCTCTCTGCTTGACCGAAACTTATAAGTATTTGGGTATGTCGGAAGCTTTGGGCATTAATGTTGCTGACATGAAGCAATCGTTGAGGGAGCGCTTCTTTGGCCGCCTGACAAAGGTATTAAACAGCCTTTTGTCGGGAGGAAATAAGGTGCGCGCCTTCAACGGTTGGGTCATGCCGGTGTTGATGTATTCTTTCGGCATACTCAAATGGACTCAAACCGAACTGGACGCCCTGGATAGGAGGGTCCGCACACTGCTAACCGCAAATCGGATGCATCACCCACGATCATCGGTGATGAGACTGTACATCCCGCGGAAGTGTGGAGGTCGAGGCTTTTTAAACGCCAAAACTCTCCACAACCGCGAGATTTGCAGTCTCAGGGAATATTTCCTTCAAGCCGATGTGGGTATGCACCGAGATGTGGTTGCAGTGGACAAGGGACTCACCCCGCTGACCATGGCTAAAGAGAACTGGCACAAACCTGTTATACTCACCGCAGATGACCGCAAGGAGGTATGGAAAAGCAAGGAGCTTCATGGTCGCTACTATCGGACTCTCTATGGGCCCGATGTAGATTTGACAGCTTCCGTCGCCTGGCTACGCTTCGGGGATCTCTTCGGAGAAACTGAAGGTTTTGTCTGTGCAATTATGGACGAAGTTATCTTGACGAATAATTACCGGAGACATATTATGAAGGACGGGACGATTGACGTGTGTCGGGCATGCCATCATCCTGGTGAGTCCATCAGACATATTGTCTCCGGTTGTTCTCGTCTTGCTAACGGCGAGTACTTGCATAGACACAACCAAGTAGCCAGAATTATCCATCAGCAACTTGCTTTGAAATACAAACTTGTCGACTCTGAGGTACCGTATTACAAGTATGTGCCCGACCCAGTTCTCGAAAATGACCAGGTCACGTTGTACTGGGATCGGTCTATCATCACTGACAGGACTATTGTTGCCAATAAGCCTGATATAGTGGTGATAGACCGATTAGTGCGCCGCGCAATGATAATCGATGTTACCATCCCACATGACGAGAATCTCGTGAAAGCTGAGAAAGAGAAACAGATAAAGTATCTCGACTTAGCTCATGAGGTTGTTGACATGTGGAATGTGGACTCGGCTGTCATTGTGCCGATTGTCATGTCAGTCAATGGGCTGATAGCTAAAAGCTTCGACGACCATCTGTCGAAGCTGGCGTTGCACAGCTGGATAAAGGGCCTGATACAGAAGGCAGTTCTCCTCGATACAGCTCGCATTGTGAGGAGGTTCCTTTCTCTGGAGACCTAACCACCGGTAGCTTGGACCCTGCTCCCGACACCGATGGACTGCCATTTTTTATATTTTTAAATGTTTTTTTTATTGTAAGTTTTTATAGAAAAATATTTAAAAATGTAATTTTTGAGATATATGTTGAATAAAGGAAATAATAATAACTTTATTAACAACCAAATAACATTACAATAGTCAAAGAGTACATACATTTTTGGAAGGGAAAATATACAAAGTGTGAGTCTGCTGACTCCCAAGCAAGGAACTTGTACCTAAACTGGAATGCGGACGCGAAGCTCAAATCCGTTCCGAAGAGTATACCCTCGAAGGACCTAGCTGTCTCTTTCTAGTAGTGTGGATATCAATTCGCGATAAACGTAAGGACAATTTTATTTGATGCAATATTTGCAGGTTTTTTTAGACACTTATTATTAACCTTACAAATGATGTATTTCTGTTACCGCTATAACAAAAAATACTAAAAATTAATTAAAATAAATATTTAAGGGAGACTCCCATACAACAGTTGTGATTTTTTTGGTGCTTTTTATAGGTAATGGTTCCGTACCATTCATTACCTACCTATAAAAATACGCTTCATGTGCGAGTCCGACTCGTACTTGGCCAGTTTTTTTCTTAACAACGTATTAAATAGAAAGAAAGAAATAAATTCAATTATAAATACAAAGGTCTGTATCGGTCTGTTACGCTTTCTCGGTTAAATCACAGAGCCGCTTTCGAAAAAAATTGGCATGGAGATAGTTTAAAACCCTGGGAACTATATAGGGTTCTTTCTATCTCAGATTTTTGAACAGTTGCTCGGTAGCGCGATATAACAGAATTCTACGTGGGCGAAAAGCTAGTTCTCAATATATATATCTGAGGAACTTATATTGAGCGCGCTAATTTCTATAATAAACCCTTCCTTATGCGGGCTAAATGCAAAATTGGTTTTGCAAACTTTATTGCGTAAGTGGTTAAGACCCGTGATACAAATACAATTATTGCAGATACAGAATTAATAACAGAATCACCAGCTGGCAATTCTTCGAAGGCTTGGCCTTGATAGGCAGTGGTATAGACGTCCAAACAAACGTACATTAATTGGTAATCTATGTTTATTCGACACTTGTACGGTTAGAGCCAGTAGACTAAAATAAAATGATGCAATGTTTATATATAATTAAAACTACTAAAACCCTTCATGAAAGACGATGATTATAAATAGAAAGAATAACAGAAGAGATATAATTTATTTCGGTATATATTTATTTAGGTTAACCTACAATTGTTTACACTATACATTTGTATGAAACAGTCATATTACATTTATAAGTGTAAAAATTAATTACAGGCTAACACCACATGTGCTATTTAAGGTTAGAAATCAATATTATTAACATACATAATTCTAAACATAAAGGAGGCAGATCGAATGATAATTATAAGGTTATTATTATTAGGTTGGTTCTATATTTTCTAGTTCCTCATATGTTGCAGCTGCAGGTTTGTTACAAGATTGGCTTGACACACAACCCTAAAAATTTATTACACTATTATTAGTAAAAGTATGGAAATAATCTTTAAATTATGAATTACTAACTTCTGCCCGCAACTTCGTCCGCGTAGAAGTCGAAAATATTCCACGGGATCCCGTCCCCGACTTGCTTGACAAAGATTATATTAGCTCGGCTAATATGCATGATATAAAGATAATTTATAGCCTATAGCACTCAGGGATAATGCAGCTACATGTAAGCGAAAGAATTTTCAAAATCGGTTCGGTAGTTTCAGAGATTACCCCATACATACAAACTTAAAAATTTTACCTTTTTATAATATTAGTATAGATTATTATTTGTCGACATTAACTAACTGCAGTGGATAAAAGTTAAGTAATTAAGTTATAAGTAATTATTAATATAATAAACTACACTTGTAAGCAAGTTTGCGTAGCTGAGTTTTTGGCCAAAATGATATAAAATATTTTTGCCATCAATTTGCTAAGCAAAAGTAAATAAAACAACTAAAATGTCGACTTTTATGCTCATTAATTTGACTCCTTTCATAACTTTCACTTACCAGATCTTTGAATGTGCCCAGTACAGGTTGTATATTCTTTTCTTTAGTGGGTTTTAATATTATAGTACTTGAAACATTTATTTGTTTCGCTGACAGGAATCTAAAATAATACTAGATTGATGAGAACAAAATTGTAGTATTTATGGTTAAGATATATTCAAAATGAAAATTCATCTTGCTATGCTCATATTCTACATTTTTCGAAACGGTGATCTTCATGTCATTTGTAAAGATTGATAACTTACTTTAGGGAAAATGGACGGAATTGCATCATTTGATCTTGTTTCGAAATGCAATATTACTTTGGGCTTGAAATGGCGGCTACAAATGTTGGAACCGTTTCTGACCCTTTTCTGTGTAGAACACTGAGCCACCGGACTCGAATATCAAAATTTTTAGGAAAGCTTAAAATAACAAAAAATAATATATAATGAGAAGAAAGAAAAATAATAAATAAGAAGAATAAAGAGAAGAACATCCACTTTTACATTGAAAACATAGTCACCCTAAATGCAATTTGTAAACAAAGTCACAAAACTTACTTAAAAAAGGAAATTCCAGACCCGGGGTACCCTTTTCACTCTTGCAATTAACCACAAAACACGTTCTTACCATGGTTACAATAACTTGCACTTTAATATTACGAAAACTCACAAAATTAAATATAATTCAAATTTACAAACATACAGATGTCAAGTAAACGTCAGTCGGCAACGTAGTAATTGCCAGGTATAGTATAATATATCACTACTAATTCTTGCAAATTCCATTTTTTTTTTGGTTTAAACATCTTGTGTTTGCATGGTAAAATAACTTTAATTTTCATTAATATGCATACAGTAATAATGGCAATTCATTTTAAAGATAGAATTCCAAAGAAGTTTAAAACTAGGTGGTATTACTACAACAGACAGGTCGAAAAAATTACCATTGAAATAAATATTTTTAATCTGACACACAGAAGAAAGGGACACAGTCCACACACGGCACTGTCTCGCTCGGAACGAATAGTTCCTTCAGTTTTATACGTGCAAGTTTATACTCTATTGTTTAACAGCTAAGAAAGACTTTCTGTATTCTTTGAGTCATTCGTAAGCAATCCAGTTAGTAGGTAGAAGATCCTTGCTCCCAAGCTAGAGTAATCTGTGTTATGGGAGTCAGTGTTCTTCGGTACAGCAGTGACTAGCCTAAATTTTAATACATGTTATAAACTATTGAGTAATACAAAATTAACTATTTGTGTATAAGAGTATAATTATATGCTTGCGTGTTTGTGTTGTGTGTTTGTGAGTGTATGTTGTACGTGTTGTGTATGTGAGTATGTTGTGAGTGTGGTGTGTGACTGACTGTTTGTGTACGTGTCTCATTAGGTGTAACTAGAGATAGGTGTAGTAGAGGTGTCACCTGAGTATCAGCTTTTCAGTTTTATCATAATCTAGACTTAGCAGCCATACCTGCAATTTCCTTTTGATAGAGAATTTTGGTAGAGATACTATATGCAGTATTTTATCAATTTTGTTGTATAAGAAAGAGCTCATATGTGGGAAGTGTCGGGTAGAAAAAGCCGTGCGTGTGGGATTTATACGGCAAGGATTAGTTCTTGTTCTCCTCAATAAGTTTGCTGCGGTGTTCGGCACAACAGTAGAATGTCGACGCAGGGTCATAAGATAAATAAAGAGCTGCCTTACAGTAAGCACTTTGCACTCAGCATACAAGTCTACCGTAGGGTGCCTGAAGTTTTTGGAAAGCATCACTTTTAAGACAGCTATCTGTGCCCTCTCTAGTTTAATTAGGGAAGTCTTATCAGTTCCTCCCCATATAGGAAGACAGTATGAGATGATAGACTTGCAGAGGGAATCGTGAACCAAGGCCAAGGTGACGCGATCGGCGGAATTACGGAGTTTTTTCATTACAAACATTAGTTTACGAACTCTCCCACATATGAAATGAAATGAAATATTTATTCTGTAAATTGGTTATAAATAACACTTTTACACGTCATGTTTTTTTGCGTGTTAAGTTTAGTTTAGCTAGATGAGGCCGGTATTTCCTAACTGACTACTCTGAGAAGAAACACCGGAACAAAGAGGTCAAACACGTAAGCAAGATAACAGAACACATTTAGAACATTGTACAGTTCAAAGATGAATATAGTTTGTATAAGAGCTTTGGGAATAGCCAAATGCTGGATAAGGTTGAGTTCGGACCCTTAAAATTCTGAATGCTTAATAAATTCCGAATTTCTGTCCTTCCCTTCTTAAAGCTGAAAAACAGCCCGCGCCGGCAGCATTTATCTGAATAACCATAATCTGTATTGCTCTTATTAAAGCAGTACTAAGCTAGTAGCGTTTGAAACAACTATTTTCTGAATAAAGTATCACCTTCTGAATAATATCGTTAAATATTCTATCATACAGCTTGATACTGAATAATTGTTTTTATTTTATCTTTAAACTGGATAAGATTCTATGTCTTACTAATTATTCAGCTGCTGAATAAACAATATTATTTATGTTTTTATTAAGCTTTTTCAGTTTAATAGAGAATTTATAACTAACTTATTCAAATTAAAGACCACATTTGTATTGTTATAGCGGCCATAGCTTAATACCAGCTTTATTAAAATATTATTGTACGTAGATATTACTTTTTCCGTTGTTTGCATCATATCATGGATCAAACGCCGTGGCAAAAACATAAGAGAACCGGTTATATCAAAAGAAAAATGTCTTCAAAGGTGGTCTTCAATGGTCATCAAAGGATTAATGAAAATAGTTTAAACAAAAGTGAACCCGGTCCCAGCCAGCATGCGTTGTTGCCGTGCAATGAAGAGGGTTCCGTACCCCAGAAAAATCAATAGCAAAGCCTATCAAATTTTCTGACTGGTATATACCAAAATGACATTATATAAATTGAGAAACTACTTAAATAAAATGACAATATATTTTTATACATTTTCAAAGTTTCAGGTTTGACTGAAGTTTTTGATCAGCCAGTAAAATCAAGTTACTTTAATATATTTAAATCTAAAATGCCAACTGAAACACGCGCCTCAATATGCCTATCTCCTCAAGATGTAAAATTCAAGTTTGTGTATAATGAATATAGGAATGAGTTGTATTTCGTATCTTAATTGCACACTATATATATAGGCTAAGTTCGAAGTTTAATTAAAAATAAATAACTAAGTCAAAAAGTTTAATCGTTTATTTCACCTACAAAATTGTTTATCAACAGCTACAAATCACAGTTACAAAATGAAGGTTCAATTCATTCTGATCAAGATCAGTGTCAGTATCCGTTAAGTTTAGCATATTCGATAATTCTTCTTCAGCTTTTTCATAAGTTTTATAGTTTTTTCGTTTTAGAGTACAACTCATTGTAAGCCGTCAATCTGCGCGAGGTTGGACCCTGCTGTCTTTAGTTAGTAAATCCGCATTATATCTTGGCCATCGAAGTTGTCCTTTGTTCTCCCATAAGGATGGTATAGTACACAATTCTGTGCAACCCTTACCACGCGACGTGTTGAAATTATTTTAAAAGACATTTTCCTGAAACAAAATGAATGTAAATTATCGTTACGATGCAATGATACGTAGGTATTCTAATGTCGGTTCAACATAATAAATTTCCTCGATAAAAAACGGAACACATACTGCAAAGTTTAGCCTATTGCGTCGTTAGTTTTATTGTTTACCGTTTGGTAGGGACTTGCATGACGCGTGAGCGAATGTCACCGAAAGCTCGCAACCAACGCGATCGACTGACTGATTTGAAATTGGCAGTGGGTCGAGTTGGTGTGACGCACGACTGTGAAGTGGTAGCGAGCGCGCGGGTGCGGGAGTGGGGGCGGGGGCGAGCGCGGAGATTGACTGGGTGCAAGAGTGATAGTGAGCGGGCCGTTTATTCCATTTGTCCACTCACACGGCACACCGCCACCACAGTATTACGATATTTCCTACAGTAGCGCAACGAATGTACTTGCACACAGCAACGGAGGGGAACTCGCGGGGTGTCGGGCGTCGCGGGAAGCGTACCGCAATCACTCTTAGTTTGCGGTACCGAGCTCGAAGGGCAAGCGCGGGCGTGTTTTTTGGGTAATAATTTTATTATACTTACATATTCTATAATGGTGCGCACAAACTGTTCTGTGTATGGAAGTAAATCGACATCGAAATCCCAGAAGGACTTAGTTTCATAGATTTCCCCGCGACGAGAGGTAGGTTTTTTCATTGGTGTACCATAAACTTATGGAATATTCCAAACGCCGCGCTGCTGCCGCTAAGACAAAACTGACTTGTGCACACAATTTCGGACACTTTACCTTATATTTTTATGTCTGATAATTATAATTGTATAGGTACTTATGTGTTTGTTTATTGAATTTATAGGTACCTACTTATTTTCTAGGCGTAAGTTATGGATAGAAGCTTGTCAAAAACCGGACTTGAAAAGTAAAACAGTTGAACAGTTATATAATATGTACGTATGTGGTTTACACTTTGAAAGATGGATGTATATGAAAACAAAATTAAAAAGCACTGCTATTCCCGTATCAAACTTACCGTCTGCTTCACTACATCCTATGAGTACACAAACTGAGACTACTGAAATAGAGATTATAAAAGATTTAACAAACAGAGGTGTTCAACAACAGATCGACATTGCTTCCGTAGGCGTATCAGTTGTGGCATCTACTAGTGCCCAAGCATCGCAGACTACAAAAAAAAAATGACATATCATACTCCAAGAAAAAGAAAACTTCGAAAACAAGTTACAAGTTGTGTCAAAAAGTTGAAGTTGATGGAAGAAGCTAAGTCGACGGACGTCACCTTTGAACAGTTCTTACAAGGATGTGACAAGTTCTTATCACCTAATCTAAGTAAACTTACGTAACCGTGCATACAATACTATGCATGATACCTTTGGTGGACTACAGGTACCTCCAGCTGATTTCGTTGAATACTGTACTAAACTGCAAGCCTGTTTTAGACAAAATTTCCACTCGTTTGTTGGAAACAATATCTTAGATAGATTATTTGAAATACTAAGTACTGTAGAATTTAAATCACAGCCATGTTCATGTTGCAATTGTAATTTATAATGTAACTAAAGACCACGCTACCGCATTAGGATTATTGCCTGTAATGATAGTTGTGTTTGTGATAAATAAATAAATAAATGTTTTCTTCATTCTTTTCTTATCAGATTGTTCATCCAAATGCGAATACATTACGTAGTTAAATTTTATAATAGACAATTAAGAACATCCAAAAATAAAGTGTCACGTATTTAGTAGTGCAACATATGTAAATATATATTTATGAATAAATATATATTTACATAGTGTAATATATATTTATAATAATATTTATTTATTTACATACATATGAATAAATATATAATCACTATTATTTTAAATGTACATATGAATAAATGATTACATCATAATAGTAATAATCACAATTGTTTTATTTTATTTCCCATTTGATGACAACCCTAGCATATTTGCATGTAACAGCGTAAGTACCTACACTGGCGGCGGCATCGCGCGACATCAAAGGCGTTGCGCTACTGTAGGAAATATCGTAATACTGTGCCGCCACCGCCACCACTCCCACGCACCGCGCGTCTTTCCGTACCTAACATTGAAAATTTTTACGAACAATTTGATACCTATATCATATGATTCAGTTACTATCAGTTCATAGAATTTTTTTTTACAAGCCGAGTTTCGGTCACATGAGTCACATCATCACATGACATGATTATTTTGTTACAGCATTAGTACCTACGTAAGTGGACAACGTAGGCCCGACGCGTTCGATTAGAGAACCCTAAAAATCCGAGTAATGTAGAAATGTGGCCAACTATCTAATTGTTATTCAGAAGTTAGTGCAATGAGACTACTCTTTTTCAAGTTATAGCTCAGTAACAAGACATGTGTGCACTTTTATTCAGCATTATAAAGCAAAACTTCGATCGCCATTAAAATCTTTGTAATTTATATTTACAAGGAATTTAAGAGATCACCAAAATGCTTAATCTTACAACTACAACATTTTCAACTCGATTCATGTTACTTTGTTGGTATAAAATCGCTAGTATTAGCTATTTCGTCGCAAGTACTTTTGTTAGACCTAGTTTGTATGTATAAAAATACTATTTACTATCAGTTATCTTGATTATTCACGCGGCGCGTAATAAATACAAAAAAAAATCACATACTATTCACGACAAAATTACTTGCGCACTAACAATTAACATGTAGCTGACCTCTAACTTGTAAATTAAAATTTACTTACCGCTTTTATTATTTCACCGGCCATGTTAAATCAACACCATTCGACATCGACATTATAATATTCATTCCATTTTTTTTTTGACAATGTGTATGAATATTGTTTGCAAAAATGTAAACAATAATTTAAATGCTCTATAAATTCTGAATACAATAACCAATTCGACTAAGCTGAATAACTCAGTTGTAAGAGCTTAATAAAAACAATGTGAACTGTTATTCAAAAGTTATTAAGCTAATTGAAACGTTATTAAGCTCCTACTCAGATGTTGCTCAGCTGTTATTCAGAGTTAAGCATTCAAAATTGGGGCCCTTTTTGCTTGAATAACTGCTGAATAGACGGTACTCAGACGTTATTCAGCTTAGTATTCAGCATATGCTCTAGATGATTGCTCTTACTCAATCTTTATTCAGCACGTCTGTGTTACTTGGAAAGTCTCTTTTATAGTCCACAAAATTTGTATTTGTATATGAGAAGCATGTAGGTTCATGTCTGTGGTATTCTTTTGATGTTTTGAGTGAATTTTTTAGACTAGATGTAGGCTTTATATTAGTATGAATTTGATCTGCTAAATTTTTGCCAACATTCGCGAAGTAATTATTGACAACGTTAAGAGAGTTTTTGCAGTTGGTGGTAACGTTAAGGAGCTAGTAGTTAACTCCTTATTTTAAGTTGAGCCATACGTCATCTGACAAATGCTTGCACTGCATACAGTGCAAGCATTTGTCAGATGACAGATGAAAGGTGCTCACAGATTTGAGTAGGCCTGTCCATAGACAAGCCCACTCAAATCTGTGAGCATCTTTCCTCAAAAGATCGTCTCAGACGGTAATCTACAAGGTTCCCATATATTTTTAACCAATATAGATTTTGTGGATTTTAAAAGAGATGGACCCCGGAGTTTGTTTCGGTGTTTTTTCTCAGGGTAGTCAGTTAGGAAACACCGGCCCCATCTAGTTTAAATTTACAACAAAATGACATGTACTCCTAAAAGTGTTATTTAACAACCAATTACATAAACATAACGGCAAAATAAAGATCATTTATCATTAACAGGTAGTATTGTGAGTGCCATAATACATAAAAAAATCTTATATGAGGGTACATCTCAATATCGCAATTAATAAGGTCAGAAATCATTTTATAATAAGAGGATAGAAGTTTTTTAACTTAGTATTTTATTACTAAAGTTTAGTCGTTCCGATTGAGGTTAGGTCTAGGTTAAATGAAAGTACTCTGTGGTCTAGCTAGACGTTAGTCGAAACAAAGTACGCGCAAGTTTTACACGAAATATGACATAATTATGAGAGGTGGCGGCCGTGGCAGTGGCGCGGTATAATTCAAAGTTTCGATGCGTTCGTTCCCGAATAATGCGTTTGCCGTCGATATTATATAAAAACATTATGTTTCACAATTTTAATTAGCGGTCCATCTAGGTCCTGGTCTTAGCCCAGGGGGGGGTCATGACCCCCATGACCCCCCCCCTGGATCCGCCACTGGCTCTACCACGGTTCTACCCACAAGAATAGCGAAATCCGTTTTGGTGTGAACAGTAATATTACCGCATACCCACTGGGTTTTCTCTGCCGCAGACGGTAGCGAATACCGCTTAGGTCTGAATAGGCCTTAATGCTTGCACTGTCTGGACAGGTCCGCTCAAATTTGCGTGGTTATTTCCTCAAAAGAATACCACAGACATGAACCTACATGCTTCTCATATACAAATACAAATTGTCTGGACTTTAAAAGAGACTTTGACCTCTGAGTTTGTTTCGGTGTTTCTTCTCATAGTAGTCAGTTAGGAAATACCGGCCTCATCTAGCTAAACTAAACTTAACACGCAAAAAAACATGACGTGTAAAAGTGTTATTTATAACCAATTTACAGAATAAATATTTCATTTCATTTCATAGACCAACAAAAATATAATAAACTACGTCATTGTAGACCAAAAGTTATGTTTTTTTTTTCTTTGATACTTATTTGGACTGGTATTTCTTACTAGAGTAATGTTAAATAAAACAAATACGAAAATATTTAATCAGTTTTTATTTGTGTAAAACGAAATATCGAAATCGAAAAATTTAAGTATTGCACTTCTCTCTTTGTTGTAGGTATTCATTTTGCGATTCACTGTGCCGGGCGCTGGGGGCACGACAATTGATATGAAGTCGGGCGGTTAAAAGGTTAAAAATATTTTTTTTTTATGTTGGTTGATCATTTTAATATAACATGAATATATTAATGACTTTGAAATCCTTTTTATGTATTTATTTTAAAGATACATATGTACAAACAAAAGAATACAAACCTTTAGGAACAAATAAGTTATAAATTTAAGCGTTTCTGATGGTCAGTGGGCCTGACTGCTATGCTCAAGGTCGTGGGTTCGATTCCCACCCAGGACAAATGTTTGTGTGTATCATTTGTTCTTTGTCTGGGTGTAATTTATCTATAATATGTATGTATTTAGAAATATATAATGTATGTTTATCAGTTGTCTAGTACTCATAGCACAAGCTCTGCTTAGTTTGAGACTAGATGGCGTTGTTTGAAAGTTGTGGAATATTATTATTATTCCATTTATTCAATCTATTTACATATTAATTACATTTTTAAATATTAATAAAAAAAAATATATAAACATTTAAAAATATAAAAAATAGTAGCCAACCGGTATCGGGAACAGGGTCCAAGCTACCGGTGGTCAGGGCTCTTGAGAGAGGAACCTCCTAACAATTCGCGCCGTGTCCAGAAGTACTGCTTTCTGGATCAAGCCCTTGATCCAGCTGCCCAACGAGAGCCTCCTAAGATGTTTGTCGAGGCTCTTGGCTATTATGCCATTGGCTGAGACGACTATCGGCACAATGATTGCTGTATCCACATCCCACATGTCAACAACCTCGTGAGCCAAGTCAAGATACTTAATTTGCTTATCTTTCTCGGCTTTCACGAGGTTTTCGTCATGAGGGACCGCTATGTCAACAATCACTGTGCGACGCTCTAATCGGTCTATTACCACTATATCAGGCTTATTGGCAACAATAGTCCTGTCAGTGATGATAGACCGATCCCAGTACAGTGTAATATTGCCATTTTCGAGAACTGGGTCGGGCACATACCTATAGTACGGTACTTCTGATTCCACGAGATTGTATTTAAGAGCAAGTTGCTGGTGAACAATCTTAGCTACAAGGTTGTGTCTATGCAAATAGTCTCCGTTAGCCAGACGAGAACAACCGGAGATAATGTGACGAATGGATTCTCCCGGTTTGTGACACGCCCGACATATGTCTACCGTACCATCCTTCACAATATATTTTCGATAGTTATTCGTCATCATAACTTCATCCATAATTGCACAGACAAAACCTTCGGTTTCCCCGAAGAGGTCACCAAAACGTAGCCAGGCTACGGACGCTAATGTATCTACGTCAGACCCATGAAGGGCCCGGTAATAGCGTCCGTGAAGCTCCTTGCTCTGCCATACTTCTCTGCGGTCATTAGTATCTAATACTACAGGTTTGCGCCAATTCTCGGTACCTAAGGAGAGCGGAGTGAGGCCTTTGTCCATCGCTACCACATCTCGATGCATACCCACGTCGGTTTCTAGGAAATATTCCCTAAGGATGCATATCTCGCGGTTGTGCAGGGTCTTTGCATTTAAAAAGCCACGACCCCCGCACTTACGCGGGATATACAGCCTCATCACCGATGAACGTGGGTGATGCATTCGATTTGCAGTCAGCGATGTGCGGACCGTCGCGAAGTTCAGTCTGAGTCCATTTGAGTATGCCAAAAGAGTACATCAATACTGGCATGACCCAACCATTGAAGGCACGCACCTTGTTTCCGCCTGATAGAAGACTATTCAGTACTTTATTCAGGCGGCCAAAGAAGCGTTCCTTCAATGACTGTTTAACATAAGCAACATTGATGCCTAGTGCTTCTGACATACCCAAATACTTGTAGGTTTCAGTTGAGCCGAGGGATCTTAGGTGTATGGAATCCGAGAGTTGAGTTCCCACGGATTCCATAATCTCCCCTCGCTTTACATGCATGACTGCACATTTGTCCACCCCAAATTCCATCCTGATGGCGCTACTGAAGGTTTCCGTTACCTTCAGTAGCTCCATGAGTTGCAAGTTGCTGGGAGCAAAAAGTTTCAAATCATCCATGTAAAGCAAGTGTGATATGACCTGACCACCTCTTCTCAACTGGTAGCCTTGCCCCGAACCCTCCAGCAGTGTACTGAGAGGGTTGAGAGCCAGACAAAACCACAGTGGGCTCAGACTGTCGCCCTGAAAAATACCACGCTCAATCCTAATCGGTTCGCTGTTTTCCTGGATCTGTCGACATCCTGGATAACAGAGGACCGTCTTCCATTGCCCCATACATGACTCAAGGAAGGTGCGGAGTATTGGATTTATTTTGTACAACTCCAACACCTTCATGAGCCATGTATGTGGAACCGAGTCATAGGCCTTCTTATAATCTATCCAACATGTCGACAGATTCCTTCGGGAACGACGAACCTGTTGGTTTATGGCAATATCGATGAGGAGAAGCTCCTTAGTACCGCGGGACCAGTTCCTACATCCATTCTGAGAAGCAGACATGATTGAATTTGTATCAATGTGATTATTAATTTTGGCTCTCAAAATGGATGTAAGAACTTTATAGACCGTCGGTAAGCACGCAATCGGTCTATAATTTTTAGGTTTCGAAGTACTGCCTGATTTATGGAGCAGGTGGGTTATTCCTGTAGTTAGGAATTGAGGTAGCGATCCTAGCTCTAAGGCAGACTGGAACTGAGTGGCCAAGCGAGCGTGCGAGCTTTGAAACCGGCCCTGGAGATTTCCAGTTGGATAACGGACGGACAGCACGGGTTACATCTTGGGGGCTGATAGTAATTGCCCCCATTTCTGGTATAAGGTCGCACGTGCGCTTGATCTCACTCATCCAGTCACCCTCGGTGTGGCTGACAGGCACCGACCAGATGCTGCGCCAGAACGAGCACATGGCGTCATCATCCAGTAGGCACGTATCAGTCACACCTTGGTCAGGTCGCTCCCAGGCCCTATAAACCCACCTTTCATTGCTTTGGAATGTGCGATTCTGAGTGTATCGCTCCACCCGCCGCTTATATCGACGAATTCGATTTGCCCATGCATAGACTTTCTGCTTCAGGAAGTCGATTAAGTCGATACGCTCTGTGACGCGGGTCAAATAATCCCGAGGACTGATATCAGTCCCCGCAAACGCCCGCCTCACAAAGCGCATCACTCTAGGACGGGTGTTGCCCTGCCTGAAGCAGATAAGTTTACCAATGAGTGCTCTAGCCTCAGCAATACGACGTTCGATCCTGCCCTGCCAAGCTGGTACAGCTGGTCGTATAACTCTGTCAGTCTTTGGAAACTTGACATGAGCTACGCGACAAGCCGCTACAGCTGCACAGTATAGGATCGAATGAGTATCGGTGAGGTCTTCACTATCGTCAAAATAATTTGACAGCAGTGAATCTAGAGCACACACTAGCGCCCCATTTTTCTTATGCATGGGTAAACGAGGCAGACGAGGTCTAAGCTCAGGCGGTGTGGTGCGATACTCCCGTACTGCACACTCCAAAGCACTCCTCAATCGTTCACTGCATTGGGTACTCACGGTTATAGCCTCGTCATCATCATCTTCACCGACGTGTTCGGGTCGCGGTGAGATACTGGGTTGTAGTTGCACCGCTGCCAGTGGCGAAGCAGATGAGACACGGCTGCACCGTGATTCGAGGCGTAGTCTATCAAGTACGGCGTCATCCAACATACGGTTACGCTGGATGACCCGCACCTGATCCGACAGTCGTTGGGCCGAAACGTTGACAGCTGGTTCAAGTACCTGAAACAGAGAGAGCATCCGACCACGGTACGCAGTCAGGTTAGTTCCCCCCTCTGTAGCCCCAAAGTATGAGCGCATGACATTTTCATTGATGGAATGTGTCCATCGCATGCGCTGCACACTTCCACCGGCAGCGGGGACCCTATCAGAGGCCGGCGGGCCTCGAAATCCTAAGCTGGCCGGAGGGCGGCCTCTTCCTCGCCGACGCGCAGGTGGTGGTGTCGTCGGCGGCGAGAAGTATTCGTCGCTCGAGCTCGACGCAACTGCAGCGGCCAGAGTCTCTTCACTCACGGCTAGAGCTGGTCCCGGCGGCTGCGAGGCGGAGCTGAGCGACGATTCCGCAGGTCTTGGGCGTGTGTTATTGAGTAATCTTGCCCGGTTTCTGGTCAACATTGTCTACGTTGTACGGTTGTACGAAGTTTTCATTTACGTCGTTTGGTCTATTTTCTTAGTTGGAACATATATGAAAACCACACGTTTTATGGATTGTTGGTTTTTTTTTTAACTATTTTCGTTCTGTCGAACATTGTATTTAACTATTTAATTTATAAATTATTGATAAAAATCAGGATGAAAATATTACATTTTACAAACATATTATTTACATTTTTAAATATTCCTATAAAAACAAAAACATTTAAAAATATAAAAAAAGGCGAAAATATATTATTATTATTATTAATTTGTTGGTTGATCAAATACCAATACAATCAATATAAAATGCAAGAACCTCCCCTTCGCCGCGGTATTTCTATTCGGTAATTTAATAAATAATTAAAACTTTAAAAAATACATTTTTTCATGATTAATTTTATTGATTTCACATGTAGATATTGTTATGTACCAATTTATATTCCACAGTTGTATAACATACTATAAACAAACATATGCATGTCTATATATTAATATCATAAAGTAGATGAGTTTGTTTGCTTGAACACGCTAATCTCTGAAACTACTAGTTCAAATTGAAAAATAGTCCATGACTGATATCCACACGAACGGAGCCACGAGCAACATCCAGTTAATCTATTCATTTGAAATAAATATTAACTAATAGCTATTGACTATGATCTTTACTATGAACCAAAATTATCGTTATCTAATAAATGATGCAACAGATGTGTATTTTTAATTTAGTTGAACTAAAAATAAATTAATAGTTTAAAACCCCACGCTTTTACAATCAAATATTATAATTAAAAGCACATAGTTTACACTTCAGCCCAGAAATAGAGACAACTTGAACGATCCATAATTTATTTTTTGTTTTTACGTGCATTTATAAAAGCGTGTTTTTCTAGTGTTTTTTAAACTATTAATTTCTCGGGCCTCTCGCTCTTCTTGTGATTGGGATGCGCGAACTTGAGGTTCGTATTGTCTTGAACTTTCCAAACTTTTTTTTCGTTGCACTGGTGTCTCTCTAGCTCTATAAGTGTGAAGTATCGCCTCACTGTCTGTAGGATGCCCAGCTTTTTGGCTGCAGTCTGAGCTTTAGACTCAATAGTTGAGCCGAAGTTGAGGTCAGACGTCAACTCCATGCCCAAGAGCTTCAGGCGGTCGGTAATAGGTACAGATGCACCTCTGAAAATAGGGGACCATTCAAATTGGCTCCTTTTAACGGAGAAAAGACAAGCCTATGTTTTTAAAGCGTTTAATTTGATCAGATTGTCATCGCCCCATTGGGAAACGAGATTTAAGGTCTAATTCGTTCGCTCTATTATGGCCTTTCTAAAAGTGGCTATTTCGTCCCTACCAGCTCTAGCACTGGACAAGTATCTCTCTAAGACTGTGCTGTCATCCGCGTAACCAATAGCTCCCAGCTGAAGCAGGTCGTTGATATGAAGCAAAAATAGAGTCGCAGAGAGAACATACCCCTGAGGAACACCGGCATTAATAGCCATAAGATCCGATGCGCAGCCATCGATGACCACTCGGTTCGACCGCTTAGTCAAAAAGTCACAAATCCGGTTGCATAAGCTAGCAGGGACACCGTATCTAGGAAGCTTGCTCAGCAGACTAGCGTGGCCTTTGAGATGTCGAGGGACACGGCAAGGGCTTCACCGTGTTTCTCAATGGCCTCACCCCAGCAGTGCGTAACATACACAAGATCTCCGGTCGACCGACCACGGCGGAAGCTATACTGGTGATCACTGAGGAGCTCATTGTCTTCAAGGTATGCCAGCAACTATACTGTTGAGTACCCTCTCCATAACTTTACAGAGTATGGAGGTCAAGGCAATTGGTCTATAGTTTGCAGGGTCGGCACGGCTACCCTTTTTGGGTACTGGTTGCACATTGGCCAGCTTCCATGACACCGGCACCACTCCGGTTTTAAAAGAAAGGCGACACAGTCGAGTCAGTACAGGAGACAACTCCGGGGCACAGTTTTTTAAGACTCGAGCTGGTACTCCGTCCGGCCCACTGGCTTTGTTCACATCAATACTGGAAAGGACTTTATGGACTTCCTTAACGTGAAGTGCAATTTCTGGCATCACAGAGCCACAATGAGGTATTTCAGGTGTTTTTTTTTATTATTTTAGACGCTGTGTCGAGACGTGAACTTTCCGCTAAGAGGGAAGCAAAAAAATTTACTTTTTCTTGTGCTGTGTGAGCTAGTGTTCCATCCGGTCATAACATAGGAGGCAGCGAAAGAAGGCAAAAGTTCGACTCGACTGATTTGGCGAGGTACCAAAACTGCTTGCTGCCCGAAGGGTAGGTTGCCAATTTGGCCCCGATTAGTCCAACATAGTCGAAACGAGCTTTACGTAACACTCGTTTGCAAGTCTTAGCGGCAGAGTTGCAGGCTTTCTTCAATGCGCGAACATAAGTACTAATGTAGCCACTACTGCGGGCCGCGGCCCAAGTCTTATAAGCCTGCTCTTTGCACAATTCGGCTTGTGTGCATACTGCATTACACCAAGGCTGAGCCTCATAGCCAAGTGGGACGTCAGAAAATGGAATAAAATATTCCATTCCCTGACGTACCACGTCAACGATAGCGTCAGCACAGACTGATGGGTTGCACGACGAGAAGCAATTTTGCCGCCAAGAGTAAGAAGCAAAGAAGTGCCAAATCCCAGTCCGCCGACCCCGTACTTCCATACTCGCCTCGTGCCCCTAGGGCTTTTATCCAGAGGAGAGAAGGTATATACCGTTTTCACCAGACGTTAATTATTGAAATTATTTTTGTAAACCTACAACATATTCTTTATAATTGAGTAGGTACAAGTCTCCCAATACAATACTCACGCCTGTGGTTTAATTTTACATAATTTTGACCCCAATGTTAATGAGCTTTGCGTTAAAGAATTGTAAAATCAGTCGCTTTAGTAGCCGACTACATAACTTAAGTTATTACAAAAGCCAGAGTTTTTGAACGTAACCTGGAATATATCGACGGTTGAAAGGCTAATTGATCTAAGCGACATTTTGTAAAACTTGCAGGAGGACGGATCAAAGTTATTTATTTCGAAAAAAAAAAAATCATAAAAAAACAACCATTTGATAGACTTTTATTTATTTAATACAGTATATCTCTAATTAAGTAAGGAAGTTGTTTAAGTTATTACTGTTGAAAATTGTGTATTATTTTAGAAAATTTATGTTGGTTAGCCCAAAATGCATCAAATTTAGTTATTTTTTGAGAAAGGCAAAATGGTTCAAATGCCTACCGTAAATAAAATAGCTGAAAGTAAACTAGCTCGAGTTTTAACCTAGAATAAAATAAAACGAGAGAAAATGAATTTAGCGCCAAGTCAACTAACAGTTGAATATACCCAATGAGCATAAGCAACATGATGGTGTTGCACCAGAGTGAAGTAGTTTGATGCAGATGCCCATTAGAAGGACTGCAGGATGAAACAAAATGAACCCTTACTAGATTATAGTAGATATTGATGCTTAGGCTATCATAATTCAAAAATTTTTGTGTAGAGGTATCATTCAAGATGTTGATGCAATATGTTTTGGAACAAGGTATTAGATAAGTGGTATATCATCCTAAGCCTAGGTAGTAGTATCACCAATTACGGAAGCCAGAGAGGCGGAGCTGTACAAGGAGTACAGAGCAGCGAAGACCGTCCTCAAAGAAGAAATCCGGCGGGCCAAAGATCTGGCCCGCAAGGAGATGTTGGGAACTCTTAATCGGGACCCATGGGAACGTCCATAGAAATTGGTGCGGGACAAACTCCGCATCTGGGCTCCCCCGCTGACACAGTCTCCGGCCCCAATTAGTAGAGGACGTGGTGAGCACACTGTTCCCCTCGCGAGGTGGGCATACTCCCCCGACCATGGCTCCGCCACTTGCGGTGCCTGGACGCGGGCCACAGTGACGACAACGCTCCAGAAGTGACCGAGGTAGACCTGAGAGTGGCGGTACGCGGGCTGAGTACGCGGGCAGGGACACGACGGCTTCCCTGGCAAAGCCTGGGTCCTGGCCTTGGAGCCTCTCGAGCCTCAACTGTTAGGGTTCTTTAACGCATGTTTAGAGAGGGACCAGTTCCCGCTTCGTTGAAAGACGGGAAAACTGGTCCTAATCAAGAAACCGGGGCGCCCGGGGTGCCATATCGGCCTATTGTGCTGCTAGACGAAGTGGGCAAAATCTTTGAAACATTGCAAACCGCCTCGTTGGCCGGATCTTGCGGATAGCCAAATTGGTTTCCGCAAGGGGCGCTCGACGGTGGATGCTATCATGCGTGCAAGATGACCCCGCCCCGGGACAATCCCGGGGCCGGTGTCTCTCGACATGGCCAATGCCTTTAACACCCTGCCCTGGAGTTGCATACGGGAGCCACTCCGGTATCACCGGATGCCGACCTATCTCTGTCGTGTGGTTGAGGCCTACCTGACGGACAAGGCCGTCATCTACTCTGGTCGTAGAAAGGATCTGACAACTGGGACTCGAGGTGGCTCTGCACAAGTCCGAGGCTATGTGTTTTCATGGCCGTCGGAACGCGCCACCTTCGGGTTCCCAAATAACGGTGGGAGGGGTTCGCATCGGCGTTGAGACGACGATGAAGTACCTGGGACTTGTCCTTGACAGCCGGTGAAACTTCGTCGAACACTTCCGACGTTTGGCTCCAAGACTGTACCGGGCGGGGGCTGCACTCAAGCGGCTCTTACCCAATCTAGGGACGCCAAACGCCTCCTGCCGAAGGCTATATGTGGGGATTGTGCGGTCCATAGCCCTCTATGGGGCCCTTCTGTGTTCGCTGAATCTGCTGCGGCGATCAACTCATCAGCTGGTCGCGTCTCAGAGGGTCATGGCTATCCAGATGATCCAGGGATACCGCACGATCTCTGGGGAGACGACGAACCTCCTTGCCGGATTGCTGCCGTGGGATCTGGAGGCGATAGCCCCCGCGCACGTGCATGATTGGCGCGTGGATGTACTAAGCCGGGGTGAAATTCCGCTACCACGGCAAGTCGCGGCTCAGCGGATAGAGCTCCGGTGCGATCTCACGGCATCATGGAAAGAGCGGCTGTCGCAACCGAAGGCTGGGCACGCCGCAAACGCGGCTATAAGTCCCCTTCCACCTGACGCAGGTGCTGACCGGACATGGCTGTTTCGGGAGATACTTGTTTCGGATACAGCGGGAGGACACGCCCGGGTGTCATCATTGTGAGGACCACCTGGAGGACACGGTGGAGCATACGGTCGAGGTGTGTCCTGCTTGGGCAGAGCACCGTTGTGTCCTCATAGAGGCGATCGGCGGCGGAGACCTCTCGCGCCCTGCTCTGGTTCAGACCATGGTGCAGAGCGAGAGGGAATGGGATGCAGTTGCCTCCTTCTGCGAAGCAGTCATGCTAGCGAAGGAGGAGGCCGAACGCGCGAGGGAGAGGCAACCCTCTTCCTTCTCGCCCCAGCCGCTGTGGGAGACGCCCCGGGCGTCGGGGATCGCGAGCCGATTTCCGGCCACCGTAGGCGCGGGCCTGCGGACGGCGAGCAGGGTCGCTCACCGTCCGGTAAGGACCAGGCTCGGGTCGGTGGCACGTTTATTTTATTTATTTATTTATTTATTTATTATTAGGGATAACAACAGCATACATTTCTTACATGGGTACTTATCTATCATTACATGAGTAGCCAATAACAGTTATCCACAAAAGATATTCAAGGTGGATCAGTCTTAATATTAATATTAAAGATGATTGGGCACTTTGAAGAGATCAGTATATAATATTAATGAAGGATATAATATATATCATATAATAGATACAAATAATTACAAATAACATATACTAATTTATAAATATGAAGAAAAAAAAATATATACATACATATAGAAATGAAAATATATACTAACTAGATACCCAGCCATTAAGTATATTGTATGAAATTTTAGCTAGCCTATTATGATAACAATTCAAACAAAACTTGTTTTTTGAAATCGTTCTTAGATCCAATGAATAAGTCCACACTGTTAAAGTGTTTATTGTAAGAGTCGAGTAAACGTGGTATTACACTATTTTTACCGTAGTTACTCGAGTGAAATGGAGTACAAAATAATGTAGTGTGTCTAGTGCGTTTCCTTGGAACATTAAACTTAATCTTATTTAAAAGCATAGGGCAATCGGTCCGTCCCCGTAAAATATCGTATAGCAACCCCATATCCATTAGGATACGCCTCTCCTGCAGAGTTAAAAGATTGTATAACCGACAGTTCTCTTTGTAATCACGTGAATAGTTATGAAATTTGAAATTAAGGTGATCTATAAACTTTTTCTGAATGCGTTCAACACTATTATTATGTATTGCGTAAAAGGGAGACCATATTTGACAACCGTATTCCAGTAGACTTCGAACGAAAGCAAAATAAACTACTTTTAAGCTTAACAAACTCTTAAAAGGTAGGCAAGATCTTAAAACAAAACCAAGATTGCGAAATGATCTGCTGCATATCGCATCGATGTGCTGTCGCATGGACATCTCCGCATCTAATAGTATACCCAGGTCCCGCACCACCTTGACCCTCTCGATTGCAACGCCGTTGAATGTGTATTGATAGTTGATAGGATTTTTTTTACGAGTAAAGGATATACATTGACATTTTTTTATGCTAACCGTGATATTGTTTTTAGTATAGTAGTTAAATAAAGAGTTGAGATCTTCTTGAAGCAAAATACAGTCAGATATGGAGTTGATAGATGTATAAATCTTTTTATCATCAGCGTAGAGAATATGATGTGAGTGCTTAATGTGATGAATGATGTCAAAAATATAGGCGTTGTAGAAGAGAGGGCCAAGGTGCGATCCCTGGGGCACACCAGAGGGGATGGATACGAAGTCAGATTTAAACCCGCCTAATACAACAGCTTGAGAGCGATTAGTTAGGTACGATTCAATCCACCTGAGCAAATCTCCATGAATTCCTAACGCGTACAGCTTACGTAACAGGATGACGTGATCCACACGGTCAAAAGCTTTTTCAAAATCAGTGTAGACCACGTCAACCTGCCCACCGTTTTCCATTTCGCCCACCACATAGTCTGTGAAACAAGCCAAATTTGAAACCGTGGAACGTCTTTGCATGAATCCGTGCTGAGATTCAGGAATGCTGAGACTAACAATTGGGTAAATATTAGTAACGATAACTTGTTCAAAAACTTTGGCAATACAATTTAACATAGAGATAGGGCGGTAATTATCAATTTTAGATTTCGAACCCTTCTTATGAATAGGTATGACGTACGCCTTTTTCCACAGAGAGGGAAACACGCAACACTTTAGTGAATGCTGAAACAGTAGGGTAATGGGGTGCGATAAACTCTTTGCGCAAGATGACCAAAATATAGCAGGAATTCCGTCACAACCAGCACCTTTGTTTTTATCCAAACTTGAGAGGTGCTTGAACACCGTCTCCTGCGACACTGTAATGTTAGAAATAGTATCGCCGGCGTAGTCATTTTGCAGAGAACATGGAGGATCAGTATGTGATGAGGACTGATTTATGTTAAAGACGCTGTAAAAAAAGTTATTGAAAGCGGTGCATATTTCCTGGCCATTATTATATTGTGTGTTACCCAAAGTAAAATTACGCGGATAAGCGGAACCAGCTTTTTTTGATTTAACGTAGTTCCAAAAGTACTTAGGCGCTTTCCTTATGTTCTGTTCAGCGTTGCGCGTGAAGTTGTCAAAACACTGACCCTGCACTCGATGTTGCCTATCCCTCAGTAGCTTAAATTCATCAAAATCGCGAGGATTTTTAAACAATTTCCATTTTTTATGTAACTTGTTTTTTTCGCGAATAATTTTTATTAAAGAACGACTATACCATATGGGATAAGAATTACTTTCGTGAGTAATAAAGGGTACAAAAAGAGTGATACATTCTCTTATTTTTACATAAAATAAATCGACTGCGTTGTCAACACAAACAGTGCTAGACAACAATTGGTCCCAATTTATATTACTCAAATATCTATTAACCTCTACATAATCGCATTTACGGAAGTTAAATCTACATATTTTGTTTGCGACAAAAGAATTAATATACAGGTCTACAATATCAATAGAAAGTGGTGGGTGAAATGTATCAATTTTAGTTAATCCAGCAGTCGCAGAAATGTCTAAAGATAAGTTTGAAAAACAAAGATCTAAAGTGTTGTCACAGTGATTAGGTATATAATTATATTGGAGCAACCCTAACAGGCTTAAATCTTCCACGAATTGACTAGCTTTATCCTGTACCTGGCTGCTACCAACATGTGTAAGCGACCAACCGTCCCTATTCCAACGTAAACAAGGCAGATTAAAATCACCTATAAGAAAGTAATTCACGTCCTTGTATTTATCAAAAATAGTGTTAAAGTTAATTAAGTAATTATTTAAGTTAGTCGGTAGGTTCATAGTGTCAGGTGGCATGTATGATAAAACAACAATTAAATCTGCTAATGTACCAAGAGTCCGTGCCGAGATTTTCAGACAAATACATTCGTATAGTGAATTACCCAGCCAGTCGCTGAGCAAGACCGCGCAAAGCTCTCGGCGGACACAGCATACCACGCCGCCGCCCGCTCGCTTACCTGTTACATCGAGATTTCGGTCGCAACGAAACACCTCATACCTACCATCACAGATCTCACCATCCAATATATCACTCTGTAGCCAAGACTCGGTAATTAAGATAATGTCGTATTCGTGTAAAAGAATGTTATTATACAACTCAAGGCATTTAGTGCGCAAACCACGAACGTTTTGGTAAAAAATATTAAGTCTATTGCTATTTATTAAAGTGGCCATTTTTAACAAGTATCGTAATTTTATCTACATAGCTATTTATAGCAGGGATAACATAAATGGCAGGAATAATAAGTATACAAATGATATATACTAAACAATAATAAAATAAATAAATTTTATAAAAAAATGTATAGGTTTTATATAGTACAAAATATAATAAATAATATGTGGGTATATTAAATAATAATAAGATACAATATTTTATATGATTATTACATAGTTGTTTACCAATCATCACAACTGGGTTATAAGGTATAAAACGACTAGTTAACCGTACGAATTTGAGGGTAAGGGGAAGCTTACGTGTAATAACTCTAGTAACCCGATTAAGATACAATATCGCGCAATCCTTAAACAAGTAAACAAAAATAATAACTAGTCACACGATTTTACGGAGGTCCGCAGATGTTATGATACGAATAGTGGCTGAAGTGTCGTTCTTCCTCACGAATATCTTCCCATCTCTTATCCAAACAAACCGGTATTGCGCAGCAGCTGCTTTTTGACGTGTATTCTTGTGTAACAGCTTGTTGGCAGGCGTGAGGTGCTCGTTGACAAATATCTTCCTCCGGTCACCTGTCATGCCGATATCACTCGTGCTAAGGCCCTTCCTGTTTCTGATTGCAGATAGTATGGCATCTCGTAGGAGGCGTGAGTTGAGTTTGACCACAATCGATTTCGGGCGACCTGGTACTGGATTTACTGGGCGTACTCTAGTAGCATGTACAACATCGGTTGCCGACGATTTTATTTCCAAAATTCTCACCATGTCGCAATAATACTCAATCAGTTTCTCGTTGGGTTTTTCAGGAATACCATTTATTTCAAGATTGAAGGCTCGATCACGCTGCTGCTGGTTATTGAGTTCAAGTTCTAATTTAGTTATATGTTCCTGCATACGAGTTATATCTGAGCTGTGGGTGGAAGAAGATTTGGAGACGTCATCAACTCGTTTAGACAAACACATTTGAAGACTATCCTGATGTTCAATCGCAGTCTTGACCGATTCCATATCCTTAAACAGCTGAGATTGATTGGCATCAATATCTGTAAGCTTAGACTTTATATTGTCTAGGTCGCATTTTATCACAGTATGAATGTTTAACTGAATGTCGGAAACCTTGTTTTGGAGAACAGTCATCATGGAGGTAAGCTTGTCCGTCAGATCCGACGAAAACCTTTCAAACAGCTCATCCAAATTGTTGTCCATTGTTTTGCGTTTGCGTCGAATAATATTCACAAACTCAGAGTCTTTTAAGTGTAGTTTGTTTAACTCGGGTTCCGATGCAGTCGATACCGGTTGGTTAGCCATAGATATAGATAGCTATGAACGACTTGTAGGCGAATAGTCCCAGGTGCTACGATAACACACACACAGATAATTAGCCAACACAACACAGTCAATTAAGTTTAACAGTTCGTGGACACTACAAGCGACGCGAACGGGACAGCAGATGCCGCGGAAAAGAGACGAATTATTTCACTTGATTATTATGTACTTGACCCGCAGTCAAAACTGAAGCGTATGCACATCAAATAACGTCCAATTTGTAATGATAACTTCTGACACAAATTTTATTTAGAGAAGCACACGTCCACCTTCAACGATCACAGCGGAGCTATGTATGTTGCATATTCAAACACCTGTCTACGCCAGTGACGGGGCCTCCTAGGGCCATTGCCTGCCGGGGTTTGCGAGAAAGTTCTATCGAGATACCGCGGCCCCGGAACTTTAGGGCAGCCGAAAGAACAGGTGGGTTTTTAGTCAGTAGAAGTCTGACACAGCCTTCCGCTTAATCCAGAGCGGAAGAAGTCATTCGATAATTTTCACACCCAGAACAAAAAGGTAGTAGTATCACCACGGAATACTTTGTACTTTAGTATCACTTTCCAAATAAAACAACAAATAAATTGTTATTAGTTAGTGTTACTCAAAATAGCCGAAGTGACATTACTGTAGACGCTTAATGGATCAAGAGACATAGTTAATTAATATAATTTAATGCAAAATGGTTCAAGTAACACGGTTTTTTAATGTAGTTGAATGCAAAATGGGCCAAACGACATAGCTTATTTTTTTGGTTTATTGCAAAATAGGCCAAATGACAAAATCACAATCGGGAGCCACTTGAGATCCTTGCGAAACTGAGAGACATGATCGTATTTCCTCAGCACCAAAAACAAAGTGAAAACACAAGTTTTGCAAGCGCTCAATCTAAGAGCTCCTCAGTGGCATCCAAATAGCAGGCATCGGCAGAATCAACAATCGACTGAATTAAAGTTTGTGCTAAAGAGATTTTAGTTTTGAAAGGCAAAAAGCTTTGAGGGGATTTTAAAGAGTGGTAGGAAAAGTGCACCTTTCGACTAACCTCATTTACTTGCGGTCGCCAAGGAAAACTGTTGTCAAGTAATATACCAAGATTCTTTGCCATATCCGTGTAGGTACGCAATGACCGAGCTATTAAGGGATAATGGCCTCAAAGAGGAAGTGTCAAGTGCAGAGCGATAGTATCGACTACCTAAGATAATATAGCCTGGGACTTGGACGGATTAATCTGGAATCCGTATCATTTAGCCCACTGACTAATATTCTCCAAGTCACAATTCATGGCACTAATCGCCGAGTCCGCGAATCTTTTGAGTGTTTGGAGACAGAAATCAGTCAATTTATCGATGAAGATGTCAAAACTGATTAAGAAAACGCTTTATGAAGTGGTATGTGCTTTTCATATAATTTCCTTTATAAATAACTAGCTGTGCCTGCGACTTCGTCCGCGCGGAATAGGGACTTTTGGCAGCATTTTAAATTTTTTAGGATAATTATTTTGAAAATAAAACCCATACATAATTTGAATGTCGTAATATCTAATCAAAAGTCTAAAAAATAAGTTTCAAGCTTCTAGCTTTAAAATGACGTAATTTCCATACAAACTTTTATCCGCTATTTCAACCCCTTACAGCCCATTTTTGGCATTAAAAAGCAGCCTATGTCCTTTCTCAGGCTTTAGACTATGTCCGTACCAAATTTCATTAAAATAGGTTCAGTAGTTTAGGCTTGATTGCGTAACATACAGACAGTTACTTTCGCATTTATAATATTAGTAAAGATTAAAAGCATTTTTTTCTAATTTCAAAATAACAGCCTTATCAGTTAATGCATAATGAATGTATATGAGGTACTTAGATGACAGAAAATCATTTCATCATTATTTTTGTCGGTCTGTTTCTTAATCTTCGAAACGATTGCGCCGATTTTACTAGGCTTAGACTGGCGAAAAGCTGACGTGATAAAGAGTAACCTATAGGTACTACTTTTATTTTATACTAGCTTTTGCCCGCGACTTCGTCCGCGTGGAATAGTTACTTTGGGCTAACGTTAAATTTAACCCTGATTTTGAAGCATTCTTCATTGGCGCTCCGCTCCTATTGGCCTTAGCGTAATGATACAATATAGCTGTGCCCGCGACTCCGTCAGCGTAAGTTAATGTATTGGTAATATTGTTTAGATCACGTTCACATGAGGCTTAAGTACCTAGAGAACGCTTCGACCGCGAGACGCGTCGAGCGCGGCGGCCGATTCTCAAAAATAATCCTTATAGCATGATTCAGTATTCACGCGCGATGGCTTATTATTATAAGCGTATTTCATGTATAACTTTGGTGTTTCTATACCGATTTATATGATTCTTTTTACGGTTTCGTAGCCGAATGGCAAAAAACGGAATCTTTATAGTTTCGACATGTCTGTCCGTTTGTCTGTCTGTCTGTCTGTCTGTCTGTCCGTCCGTCCGTCTGTCACAGCAATTTTATTCCGAAACTATTAGGACTATACATGTGAAACTTGATAGGTAGATGTATTCTGTGAACCGCTTTCCGATTTTGAGAAAAAAATTAAAAAATATTTAAAATAAAGGGGGGCTCCCCATACATGGAACTAAACCTGAAAATATTTTTTTTCATGAAATCGATGCATGTGTGGTATCTATAGACAGTTCTTTAAAAACGACATCGGGGTTTCTAAAACCACTTTTCCATAAAGTCAATCGTTTAAAAGATATAAGCTTCCAAAGTGGTAAAATGTGTGTGTGGCGAACACAACCTCTAACTTCTACACTTCTGGACACATCTATTGGCCCACCTTAGAGTTTAGGTTTCGATGGCCCCTACCGAAATATGATTGCTAGATTGAACAAAAACTGTTGATGCAGTTTTAAACCTGATACATTTTACCATCTTTTTCGATCGTATAGTTTTAAATTTGAATTCAGAATACCATACGACATGGACCTACGCCTAACAAGTCGGATATGCGCCTTGTTAAAGGCAATTAATTTTTGAATAAAAAACATGTTTTATCAAATAAAGGTTTAATTTAATAACGCGTGTTGCCTCCATGGGCATCTACCACAGCTCTCATACGATTAGGCATAGAGTTTATCAACCGCTCTATGAAATTTTGAGGGATCATCTCCCATTCCTCTTCTATGGCAGTTTTCAACTCCTGCATCGTCTGGGCAACTGGCTGACGAGCCCTAACACGCCTTTTTAGCTCGTCCCACATGTGCTCAATGGGGTTCATGTCTGGGCTTCTGGCTGGCCAGTCCATAACTGTGATGTTCACATCCCGAAGATATTCCCTGACGATGCCGGCCGCATGGGCTCTTGCATTATCATGCATAAAAAGGAAATTTGGGCCCACATAGTCCGCGTATGGTATCACGTGAGGTTCTAAGCACTCACGAATGTATCTTTCAGCATTTAATGTTGGCAGCCGTGGTCCTGTAACAACCTCAAGTTGAGTTTTGCCGCTCGCGGATATACCGCCCCAGACAGTCCATGAGCCACCGCCATAAGCAACCCTCTCTTCAAAGCAGCATTGTGCGAAACGCTCTCCCTTACGCCGGTAGACCTTCTTCCTTCCATCATTGCCATGTAACACAATTTTAGACTCATCAGAAAAGAGTACACGGCTCCAATCTTGCTGTGTCCAATTTAAATGACTGCGTGCGAAATGAAGGCGCGCTGTTCGGTGGGCTCGCTTTAGTTTGGGCCCATTAGCTGGCTTGTGTGGTACCATATCGCGTTCTTTTAACCTTCTCCGAACAGTTCGAGCGCTCACAGATACTCCGTGGAAGTCGCGAAGTTGGTTTTGTATCTCAATGGAGGTAAGGTGACGATTTCTCAAGCTGGTCGTCACGATGAATCGATCCTGCCTTTCAGTTGTGACCCGAGATCGTGGCCTTCCTTGGCGACGAACAAAGCCGCCAGTCTCTAGGTACCTCCGATAAACATTTCGGACCGCAGATCGACTTAAATTAAGTTGAGCACTCACGTTTCTTTGGCTGTGTCCGGCCTGAATAAGTGCCACAGCTTGGGCGGCGACTTCAGGTGAAGTATCCATAGATTATTGATAGAACCTCACCTTAATGTTAAGAATAAGTAATGTTTGTTGCAAAAGCAAAGATATCAATCACTTTTTCAAGAATTAAATCCAAGTAAACCAATAAAACCAAGTTTTCTTAGTATTCGATTGTTTGATATCAACAAACAGGCTCCAAATTGTCTTTTGTTTCTTTAAATTCTGTGTTCGAAATTCAAAAAAAGACTATTGAATGAAATTGTGAATGTGCCAGGTTCAAAACTGCATAAAAACTTTTTGCTCGACCTAATATAAAATTTTAGCTAGGACCAAACGAAACTGAAAATACAAGGTGGGCCAATAGATGTGTCCAGAAGTGTATAATAATGGAGTGAAAAATCTAAAAAAAATATATGTCTGTAGATCGTAATATAAACTTTCAACCAAAATTAGTTTGAACGAAATCAGTTCAGCAGTTTTTGAGATACAGCATATTTTCTAAAACCGCAAATATAACTTTGTAATTCATACAAACACTATGAAAAACAAATTTATTCGGCGCAGTTGTAAAAAATGTAAAAAAGCCAGTTTTAAGAAATTTGTAAGGTTTTTTTTTCAAAACAAATTTATTTGGCGCAGTTGTAAAAAATGTAAATAAGCTAGTTTTAAGAAATTTGTAAGGTTTTTTTTCGTCAAATAAATTTGCATATTATATTATAGTTACTACGGAACCCTTCATGGGCGAGTCTGACTCGCACTTGGCCAATTTTTTTATGGAATAGTTAATAATGTTAACTTTTTCAATTAGGGGTGACTGAGAGTGTTATAAACGTAAGAGTAGACAAATATTATAATCAGAAAGCTTCGAACTGCTAAGCTATCGGGAGTTACACGTGTTATTGTGAGTCAACCATAAATGTTAGACATATGCTGTCGTGGGATATTTTTTATATAATTTTAAGGAGAACATCTCCGTTATGAAATGATTTGTGTAGCTTTAACCATTAAGGTTGCACACGCGACGGAAGCTTAAAAAATGGAGTAACTTCTCCCGTTTTCCCAACATTTCCCTTCACTGCTCTGCTCCTATTAATTGTAGCGTGATGAAAAGTATACTATAACCCGCTCAGGAGTATTAAAAAAAAAAAAATAATAATAATAATTTATTTATTAAAATATTAGGTACAACTCATCTATCCTAATTAAAAACACAAGTGCAAAGATAACAATGAAAGTTTCCACAGATAGAGTGAAACGTCGATGTCCGTGCTAGTTTGCACTGTGTGACAGACATCGGCGCCTTCCTCCTACACATTAAAAAATAGGTTATCCCGTAAGACAATACAATTGATTATATAGATTTAAACCACTAACAATATAAAATGGCATACATTACGTTTTGCTTTTAAAATCATTAAATTTTCATTTTATATATTATATTGAACACAGATTAAAATAAAAAAGTAATAAAATTAAAATAAAAAGTATTAATAACATTAGTAATTGAAATATAGTAATAACAATGACATTAATAATTGAAAAAATAAATATAAATTAAATTAAAGTCCCTGCAAGGAAATACGCGTAGGTGTTTTTGTCATAGTGTAAATGTATGTGTGTGTGTGTGTGTGTCTGTGTGTGTGTGTGTGTGTGTGTGTGTGTGTGTGTGTGTGTGTGTGTGTGGGAGTGGGTGTATGGTGTGTATTTGTAAGATTAGCGCTTATTATTCATTACTCTCGTGCAAATAGTCTTTCAGTGTCGTCGTAAGAAAGACTCATAAAATATTGACTTACAACCTTCTTGCATTTGTGCTTTGTTAGGGGATATATATTACACTTCTTGTTAACAGCATTGTAGAGGCGGCCACTCAGACTCGAATAACCACGACTTGCCAGGGCAGTCTTGGTTGAAATACAAGGGCACACCAAATCTTTCCGTCGTTTATTCATTTGAAAATTAGGATCATAAGTAAGAGCGGAATGTCTACGGAGGATTATTTGAAGCGCACAGAGTTGCCGGCAAGTGAGAACAGACGTGTCCCTGTATAATTGGGCAGTAGGGTAGCGATACGGTTTTTGAAGCATCACCTTTAGAACTGCCCTTTGGGCCCTCTCAAGTCGAAGCATTCGTGTCTTAAATGTGCCGCCCCAAACTGAAATGCAGTAGGTTAGGATCGACTGGGCCAAAGCAAAATAAACAGTTTTCAGCAATGTGAAAGCAACCACGTGTCTTAGTCTTTTCATTGGAAACATTATTTTTCGAACACGAGATACTATTGTCTCTATATGTTTATCCCAACTCAATGTAGTCTATGTAAACTCCTAGGTATTTGACGCAAGATGTTCTGTCAATAGAAGGGCAATTACAGGTAACTAGAGAGGGATGAGAGCAGCTATGCACTTTTATATCCGAAATGCTAGGCTGCGTAGCATTATTTGCTGAAAAAGCCATATAGTTCGTCTTGGATACGTTCAAAGTTAAAAGATTACAGGAGAGCCAATTCACAACTGTATTGAGCGCATTTTCAGCCGAGCGGTGCGCAGAGGCCCAGGAATCACCACTTATGATGAGAACCGTATCGTCAGCATAGACCAGGATCTTGCAATTTGGTATATCTAGTTGGCAGAGTCTGTTTACATAAACCAGAAAGAGAGTAGGCCACAGAACGCTGCCTTGTGGCACTCCGAAAGATAGGTTCTCGTCATCACTAATATAGTTCTCCAGCTTAACCCGCTGGCTACGACCAGTCAGATAGTCACTAAATATGCTTAGAGCGGTATCTCTTATTCCTAGTGCCTCTAAACTATGTAAAAGAATGGGAGTAGAGACCGTGTCAAAAGCCTTGGCCAAGTCCAGGAATATGCCCAAGGTTTTAGTTCTAGTGTCAAGGTTTTTGATGACGTGATTTGAAAGATCAAGTACAGCATCCTCTGTGGATTTTCCTTTCCTGAAACCATATTGGTTTGAAGCAATCACATTATTAGACCCTAAATAATGTAGTAGTCTTTTATTTAAGATTTTTTCTAAGATCTTGGACAAGGTCGTAAGAACCGATATAGGCCTAAAGTTCTCGACACGGTCCCCATCCCCACCCTTAAATATGGGTGAAACTAATGCCTTTTTGAAGGCGTTAGGAAAGATACCCTTTGATAAGCACAGGTTGCACATATGAGTGATTGGAGGAACGAGAACATGCCTCGCAGCTTTAATAACGGAAGCAGGTATACCATCAACCCCAGTCGCACAGTTATACTTTAAATCCATAATTATAAAGCTTACTTCAGATAAGTCCGCTTCAAGCAAACCCAATGAATTGCCCTGCGGATTGTTGATGGAGTTATAGCGGAAGACTGAATTTTTATTAGGTCGAGACCGCTGTATCCTTCGAGCAAGATTTCCTCCAACATTAGCAAAGTATTTGTTAATAGCATTAACAGAGGAGGCCGGGTCGCTACAGCTATTAAGGAGATCGCTCGATTTGCTTACTGGTGTAGAATTTTTATAAGCAATTGACTTTATGATATCCCAGGTAGCTTTAGGATTTCCGTTAGCCTTTTGCAACTCATTCTGCTCATATTGGGACTTGATCTTTTTAAGCAAGTTATTGCAATAATTGCGATATCTGGAGTACGTTAGTTTGGCTAAGTGGTTATCCGGATCTTGCTTGGATTTCAAGTGTAGTTTGTCACGGTTGCGTATGCATCTCAAAAGGCCGGGTGTGATCCATGGTTTAATTATTCTTTTCCTGAGCGGAACTTTCTTTAATTTGCTGTAGGTATTTATAGAGTCAGACAAGATAGAAATAAGTAACTCCGCACTTTGATTAGGATCTGTGCTCTCAAAGATGCTAGAATAGTCTATGGTTTCTAAGTGACTAATGAGGCCCGGAAAGTTAATCTGACGATACATACTTTTAGGTTTCTCAACAAAAGAGACAGAATCCAGGCTAAACAAAACAGGTGCATGGTCGGTAAAGAACGAGTCTAGAACCAGTACAGTCGAACACTTGTTAGATTTAAGAAAGACGTGGTCCAGACAATTATTGATACGAGTCGGGAACATGTGAGCTGGTAGATACCCATGAAATGCTAAAAGATTTAAATAGTCTTCGGAGTTGGGATCATTATTGCCTGGACCAATATTAATATTTATGTCACCTATTACGGCTACTGTTCTCGTGGAAGAAAGTGAAGTTAAATTATTATTTAAGGAGCTTAAGAAGTTTTCAATATTTTTGACTGAAGGAGATCGATATATAGCCACAATCGCAATATCCGGATCTAACTTTAATATCAGGCAATTCGCATCTTGAAATATCGGTTCAGTGATCTTACTATTTAAATCGGAACGAATATAGATTAGAACACCGTCATTTTGATTACTGAACGTTATGAAAAATAATTGTACCAAGTTTCGTTAAAATCCGTCGAGTAGTTTTTGTTTCTATAACGGTTATACAGACAGACAGACAGACAGACAAAAATTTAACTGATTGCATTTTTGGCATGAGTATCGATCCTTAATCACCCCCTGATAGTTATTTTGGAAATATATTTCATGTACAGAATTGACCTCTCTACAGATTTATTATAAGTATAGATAAGTAACAGCTGGTATCAGAAGAGGTAACCCTGTAATATATGAGTGAAAATAAGATCATTGTCATCATACAGGTTTTTTTTAAACCTACTTCAGGCACCAGTCTCTCAAAAGATAATGTCCTTTTTCTTGAGTTTTAGACTAAGAACAACAATTGTAATAACGTGAGAGCAAAGAGCAATATTTATATACATATGTATTTGTTTGTCTATTTGCAATTTGGAATGATGCCGCTGAAGTTACTTCGGTGCCTGTGTCTGATACTGATACGCCATTGTCACCACCAAGACAATCATCGTCATCGATACCTAGTTTTTGCAAAAATGACTCTTAGATAATGATGTTACTTTGATGCAATATTTGATAGAAAATCCGATTAAATAAATTAAACAGCATAATAATTTCCGCGTCACTCTTCAGGACGAAAGTATTCTGAATATTATTATGAACTAGCTTTTGCCCGCGACTTCGTCCGCGTGGAATAGTTACTTTGGGCTAACGTTAAATTTAACCCCGATTTTGAAGCATTCTTCATTGGCGCTCCGCTCCTATTGGCCTTAGCCTAATGATATATAGCCTATACCCTTTCTCTATAAATTGACTATTTAATTAAAAATATTTTTTCAATTCGAACCAGTAGTTTCTGAGATTATCGCGTTCAAACAAACAAACTCTTCAGCCTTATATTATTAGTATAGATAGCTGTTGCCCGCGACTTCGTCCGCGTTCCCGTCGTTTTTCGTAAAAAAAAAGGAGCTTATGTCCTTCCTAACGGTTCAGTGATATTGATATAACAGACAGATTAACTTTCATAATTTAGTAGGGAAATATAATATGTCAATATAAAATACTGTTGAAAAATATCGCAATACGGAACCGCACAATATTATTGTTAATAGCTGTGCCCGCGACTCCGTCAACGTAAGTTAATGTATTGGTAATATTGTTTAGATCACGTTCACATGAGGCTTAAGTACCTATAGAACGAAATTTTATACCTTCGGCCGCGAGACGCGTCGACCGCAGCGACCGATCCTCAAAAATAATCCTTATAGCATGATTCAGTATTCACGCGCGATGGCTTATTATTAGCGTATTTCATGTATAACTTTAGTGTTTCTATACCGATTTATATGATTCTTTTTTATGGAATAGTTAATAATGTTAACTTTTTCAATTAGGGGTGACTGAGAGTGTTATAAACGTAAGAGTAGACAAATATTATAATCAGAAAGCTTCGAACTGCTAAGCTATCGTGGAGTTGCTAAGCTGTCGTGGGATATTTTTTATATAATTTTAAGGAGAACATTTCCGTCATGAAATGTTTTCTGTGTAGCTTTAACCACTAAGGTTGCACACGCGACGGAAGCTTAAAAAATGGAGTAACTTCTCCCGTTTTCCCAACATTTCCCTTCACTGCTCTGCTCCTATTGATTGTAGCGTGATGAAAAGTATAC
The DNA here is from genome assembly GCA_943138885.2 of Tholera decimalis. Taxonomy (NCBI): domain Eukaryota; kingdom Metazoa; phylum Arthropoda; class Insecta; order Lepidoptera; family Noctuidae; genus Tholera; species Tholera decimalis. Next base: position 16,947,346 of record OW964558.2, read on the forward strand.
TATAACCAGCTCAGGAGTATGAAAAATAATTGTATCAAGTTTCGTTAAAATCCGTCGAGTAGTTTTTGTTTCTATAACAGTTATACAGACAGACAGACAGACAAAAATTTTACTGATTGCATTTTTGGCATCAGTATCGATTCCTAATCACCCCCTGATAGTTATTTTGGAAATATATTTCATGTACAGAATCGACCTCTCTACAGATTTATTATAAGTATAGATTGCATTTAGGAACTGGTAAAAAGTATCACAGTGAGTGGCTTTTTAAACATATTTCAGTCAAATCTTGAATATTAAAAATATATTTATTTCGAAACAAGACGACAAAAATCATAGGCGCTTCATAGATTTTGCACACAGACGCCGTCTTAGGTCGGCGCGACCCTGATCAGACGATCCGAACGGGGCTCAGACCGATACTGAAAGCCTGTCTGGAACGGTTGTGAGCACAAGGTCTAAGCAATTGGGTGTGTGGCCGTCGAGATATGTGCGGTCGCGGGTAGCTTGGTGAACCAGCTGGTCGAGATCTAGCGATGAAGCAAACCTGCGCGCCTCTATACCAGCATGGTCTGTTTTCTGGTACGGGAAGAACCATTCTTTATGATGAGCATTAAAATCCCCCAGAAAAACAAATTCCGCCATCGGGTTTTGTGCCTCCGTAAGGTGGTCGAAGAGTCTTGTCGTCTCCTGATCACCGCTATGCGACCTGTAAACACCGACGTAGATGGTCTTGAAAACGCCAGTGTTCACTAGCAGCCACGGAGTGGAAAAACCCGCAACCTCGTAGCAGCGAAGACGTTGACAGCAAACGTCATCGCGGAAGTACACACAGACTCCAGCCTGCTTCTTAAACTTGTGTTCAAGTGAGTATCCTGGGTAGTTAAGGTAGGTACGTCACGTCTGCGGGAGTCGCTATCTTGGTCTCCGTCAAAAAGAGCAACTGAGGCTTATCGGTCTCGAGATGGTGATGGACTGGATCGATATTTGAGTGCAATCCACGGATATTTGTATATTGCACTTTAATAGGGAGGAAGTGCAGCCGTTGGTTATACTCACATCTTTTTGATTTACGCTTCATAGGGTTTCAGAGTTTTAAAAGGGAATGAAGAGAGAAAGGGAGGCGAGTCCAATTGACTAAGCAGCTCCCATGAGTTTACCTCGGCATGAATGGAGACTCATTTGGAGACTGCGGGATGCCCATCACCTCCCCCCCCCCCCGGGTTGCGGGGCAGCCTTTTGCACGTGGCTAGTGTGCTACTTGGGCCCCCAACTTCCTGTGGTCGGCCAACGGCAAGACTGTGCTTTAGACCCGCTGCCCTCCAGAGTGAGTCGCCATGCCGAAGCTCGCTCTGACGCCGAGATCAGTCTTGGACAACTTTCTCTCTATTAAAGACCCTGACACCCCCACGCATCGACGAAACAGAGCCCTACCACCGCATACGATGAATTGGTCAGTCACAGAAGGTCATGGGCGTGACTGTCCAGGATGCGCCGAGCGCTCGGTTCAATTCTGACACTAAGGGAACAGGTTCGGGCACGCCGCAATTGCGGCGGTAAGACCCCTCTTTGAGGAGTGGCTAGATCGGCGTCACGGCGTCCTGACCTACCGCATGACGCAGGTCCTCACCGGACACGGAAGTTTCGGGAGGTACCTGTGTCTGATGGGAAAGGAGGAAACGTCTGGGTGTCACCACTGCGAGGGTCGCCCTGAGGACACCGTAGAGCACACGGTGCAAGACTGCCCCGCCTGGGCAGAGCACCGACGTGTCCTCACGGCGGCGATAGGCGGAGACCTCTCGCGCCCGGCATTGGTCGAGGCCATGCTGCGGGGCGAGAGGGAGTGGGAAGCGGTCGCCTCCTTCTGCGAAGCAGTCATGCTTCCGAAGGAGGAGGCGGGCCGCGAGAGGGAGAGGATGACGTCCTCCCTCCAGCCCAGCCGCAGTGGTAGACGCCCACGGCGTCGGACGTCGGCCGACGATCTCCGGCCACCGTAGGCGCGGGCATGCGGACAGCGAGTAAAGGGCAACTCGCTGTCCGACCGACCATGGACCATGCCCGGGTCGACGGCGCGTCGTGTTCCACGCGCGCCTCAAAGAGCGTCAGCAACATGACGAGGCCCCCTCTGCAGAGGGCCGAAGCCTGCCGGGGTCGTGGGACTCATCCCGTTACCGTGGCCCCGGTATGTAAAGGGTTATTGAAGGAACACCGTGGATTTTAGTCAGTAAAAGTCTGACAGTCCCTCCCACCCTGCCCGGAGTGGGAGGACTTATTTGATAACTTTACCACGTTAAAAAAAAAAAAAAAAAGGGAGCAGGTTGCGCTACTCGTGGAGGCTTCTTCATGCATCCCTATGATACCACCCACTGTGTCTCACTCACTAAAACTCAAACGCAAGTTCACTTGTGAAAATGCGTTGCCCACCCGGATGCTTAAGATTTAATTTTTGGGCTACTTTGGTCTTCATACTTCTATAATAAAATACCCTGCAAAGTTTCAGTAAACCGTAAATTAATTTAATTTTAAGTAGGTACTTGGTATGGTAGAGTTTTGAATAAGGTATCATCCCAACTAGCAAAATAATCCTGGATGGCGATTTTATAATACTACGTGGACTTATAAAGCTTCGTTGATGGTTTTGGTGGTTGCTACTGCGCTTTTAACAGCATAAATACATGCTGTTTTTACTCAAGTACGCTTAATCTAATAATTTGTACTTATATCGGTATATAGGATCATAATTCCTGGCAAACATAGGATCAAGACTCCTATGAAAGCATAAAACAAGAGTAATTGCACTCAAGAGTAATAACTCCGGTAACTCGGACTTATATGCGCCTATAAGATAACATCTGCGGACCATATAAATCCTAATACTCCTGTAGGAGCATGTACCAGGAATATATGCACTGAGGAGCAATTACTCTTTTTATTTTTACTTATAACCTCATATAAGCTAATATTTTATGGCCAATATAAGTAAATTAAAGTTAAATGACTGTAAATCATTTATGGGTTGGTTTTATATATGCTTAAAAGTAAGTGTGAAATGAATTTCATATCCATGTTTTAAAAACAATAAATCACCAAGATTACACAGCCTGCAGCACTCGGTAAGATAAATTGTTTTCTATATCGATTTATCGTATGCTGTTTTAAACCTCGACATATTTATATAGGCATTCCACAGTAGTATTATTGTCCAAGAAATCTCAAAGAATCCTGGTTAAAACTCTTAAGAAGCCACTTTTGCTTGTAACGACCAGTACAGGCGAAAAGACGCTTTATACAACGTGTAACGGAAACCCCATATCTATCCAAAAGGGCTGAAGACGACATCTGGTATGGAGTCTCTATGCACAGTTTCAGCACAAAATAACTGACTCAAAGAATTGATACCAAATTATTGGTTTCATATATTTCTTGAATACCAATCATAACAAACGTGTCACAGCACTCACAGCACTACGAGGGTCAATAACTTTCCACGTCACTTGCCAATAACACGAAATTTCTGTTCGTTCTTCTTAATTTGAAAAATTCTGTCTCTGGTATTGTGTATTAGAATTTGTAATAAGTTCTACACACGTAGACTTAGGATTACAAAACCCTTGCCATTTATCGTTTGTTATCATCCAAAGAAGCCATGCACTTGGTATGTATATACCCTTTAAATTACACGTTGTATAGTTTTGCAAATTCTATTGTAGGATTTGACATCAACCATTTTGATTAGGTACAACTGTTTTTGTCTACAAATATTGAAAATGGATTTAAATAAGCGGAAGCGGTTTAAAAAAAGTGGATCTTATAAAAGAAAAGTCAAAAAATCATAAATAGAAATATTTACCGCAGTGAGCACCGATTTTTTAAATTTAACTCGTGAAGACCGTATCGCGAATTCTAGCGAGGGTTCCGGACAAGATTGTTGTAGGTACTATTTTAGATGGAAGAGGTTCGGACAACGAAAGTACCAAATCTTTGAGCGATATTGAAAGTGATAAGAAGAAAGAACTTTGGGATTATAACAAGAATTAAGAACTGCGTTATTATATTAAAAACTGGGATTTAGACTTTAATATTCCTCATGCTGCTTTAAACTCTTAATTAAAAAATTTAAATATGAAAATAAACAATGTTTTGCCTCAAGACGTACGAACATTACAAATAGAGAAAACCTACACAAACCAACCTTGATATAGCAATGATCTGATGTGCTCTTGATTCTGAGTAAAATGTGAATATCTAGTGCTAATAGAAACCACGCTGTGACAACCGGGACATATCTCCGATAGCAAGAAATGTGTAACACTGCAAGGCCATTTTAAGTAATAACAAACTTATTGTTGTCAAAAGACTAACAATTTGACAACAATAAGTTTGTTTTTCTACTATGGTTGACATGAATAATATAAATACTTACCCTCAAGATGTTAAAAATATTTTTTACAGAGCACAACAATGCGCGATACACTCACTTCGACTGTTGAGCTTATAGAAACATTTCTAGGCGCGTATTAATCTAATTTTTTACTATAATTTACTTATAGTGAGATTTACAGGAGTAATTGTATTGACGTAATTCAATTACAGGAGCAATATAGGCGTATATAGCATTTCAGCGGTCTAATATAAATACGTTATAAGTAAAAGTAGACTTATAAAGTGGGCCCTTTTCGCAATTTATATGCGGATAAAAGCCTCATATAATCCTCGATAAATGATGGTTCTAGGATAGTTTAAAAACCACTTATTGCTAGTTGGGATAGCATCATATAATTGCGTTTAAGTATGAATTGGTAGTTTTAATCTTTACAAACAAATAAATAACACATAAATTTATTACACAAATGAATGAGACCACAAATGAATAAGTTCAGATAGTAAAGATTTAGAGCAAGTCATAAACTTTTTTGATGTTTTTGATGATACTGGCATATAGATACGTCCCAACTAGCACAAATGGGCTGCATTAGGGCTTTGGAGCGTATCCGATTATTACTTATGGTAATAGACGTAAGCGCTAGAGCGTCTACTACAGACTTAAAGCAGCCGCTTTAGCGCTATTTGGGCGCCATTTTATGCAACCTAAAGTTCCATTTAACCTGCACAACGGTTGCATAAAGGTTCCTTAATAGCTATAACGATTTATTAACGCTATACTAAAGCTCTAGTAGCGCTACTTTTGAATGATTTTGAACTACTTTGAACGAATGAATTGATTATAGTTCTTTATTGTATATCTTCAATTGACATTATTTGTAATATTTTGGTAAAGTGTTTTCGTCGCCATCATGAAAATGAAACAAAAAGAAGTAAAAGTTTGTATTCTGTATTAGCAAGATATATAAAGATACTCAAAACGCTGTCCAGTTTACTGTAGATATATAAGATAATTTTCGAGTAATTTTGACGCGCTTTTATGATATTTAAAAACTTAACAAAAGATTTGTGATATTTTTTATTTGTTTTACAGAATAAATTTTATTTCCGTATTTTTACGTGTCGATAACTTACTATTCGCAAGTGGCCGATTGTTTACCGGTACATTTAATGCACATTTAACTGAAAAACCAATGTATATCAACTCAATTTTGCAAGTGAATTATAAGTTTTCTTAAAAAATCATGGCGTCATTGTAATGTAGTCATAACCTGCAGTTTTAGCTCTAATAACTCCCTTTTGAGAATCATAGCGCTAATTTTCACCCTTCTAACACTTCCAGTGATTTTTGTTCCCCTAGTGCAACTCACAGCCACAAAAAGCTCCTATTTTCCTGTTTTTTGAGGTTATAAGTAGTTGAGGTTATAATATTCTAGTTACGTACTTATTCGTTTAGCATCCATTTTTATTAAATGTTTTATAATAGTTACAAAAGCGGCTGTAAAATGGCGAATGGATTGAGCCTGCAAGGAATGACTATTGCTACTAAAGGCCTTAGTTACACTGATGATTTTTTTGTAACTATAGTATGCATAAGAGTTTCTATTATTTCTATAATGAAACTTATAGTAGTATAATAGTGGTTACTATAACTATGACCTATAAAAGTTACAATGGAAACCACTGTGCAGCTGTGAGTGGCAGAATGACCTTCGTAACTCTCATATAAAGGTGTAAGTGGTAAATGAGTTCTACCGTGGACTACTGTGAAGGCTAGGGTAGTATTTGATTCAGCTTATAGCACCTTAAGTAACTTTTATAGCTATAGACGTTTACGGATGCAGATATGAACTTTGAACTGCTTTTTGAACCCTTAAATCGCTATTTTACAACCCAAAGTAACAAAATAGGCTGCTATTTCCACTAATGTGCTCGTTGGGGTATGTATTGGAATCGAGCACTAGGGGCGCAGTGGGAACTTATCAGGAGCAAAACGAAAAAATAATAGTCCTACCTAGTTTGGACATTCTTGCGCCCCCCAGAGTCTGCGCCCTGTGCCTGGGAACCGGTGGTACCGCCCTATTTACGGCACTGATTCCCGCATCATTAAGTACGCCAGTAATGGTAGGTAAAGGCGTTAGACTACTTGTTGGTTGTAATTAAAACCCACAGTTACCATACGAAATGTAAAAGTTAGGTAGGTACAATATTACCTGCAAAGCTTTGTAGCTCCTGTCGGCTAAAATGACATTCTACATGCAAAAGCAATAAATGTGGGTATCCCAATCATTAACTCACCGCCTACGTACTCTTTAACAATATTCTGTCCTAAAATACGTAAGAGAATCATCGTTACGTACGTACGCATACAACTTCGCTAAAATGACTGATATTTCCCTGTGGTTTCTTATTATAGCGATAGTTTTAATTTCCTTCACGATACTGATGTTTGGGTGAGTACAGAAAAATTATATTGAATCTTTACACATCATCATACATGCAGCATACTACTCAGACACCCTGTTCAGGACTCAAATTGCCATTGACATGGTATTCCTTTTTATTTAAAAGCTAATTCATAAAAGCATTTTATATATTTACCTACTTAATTTAAATGCTAGCAAATAATTATTTTGTTAAATTTTTCATGGGGATTGAATTCAAAATCTGCAAGTCATTATTTAAACTTAGCATATACTCATATTTAGTTTTTTAAATTATAAATAAGCTTAATATTTTCCAAATAATAGCATTAAGTTTATTTTACTTCGGAGTAAAGTGAACCTTTTGTGTAAAAGCGAGTTCAATGCTTTTCAAAAACACATTGAAAGCGACCTTAACAAAAAATTGCTATCTTATAGGGTTGAGCAGGAGCAGTATTGTATAAATTTAAAATACGACACGGTTTGACCGAGACGAATGTTTGTATGGCCTACAAATATTTGTTCCGGGTGTCTGTAAAAATTGGTCAAGTGCGAGTCAGACTCGCCAATGACGGGTTCCGTAGTAACTATATTAATATAATATGTATATTTATTTGACAAAAAAACCTTACAAATTTCTTAAAACTAGCTTATTTACGTTTTTTACAACTACGCTAAATAACTTTGTTTTTCATAGTGTTTGTATGAATTACAAAGTTATATTTGCGGTTTCAGAAAATATGCTGTAGGTATCTCAAAAACTGCTGACCCGATCTCGTTCAAACCAATTTTGGTTGAAAGTTTACATTAAGATCTACAGATACTTTTTATAGATTTTTCACTCCATTATTATAGAAGTTAGAGGGGGGACACACACATTTTACCACTTTGGAAGCGTATATCTTTTAAACGATTAACTTTATGAAAAAGTGGTTTTAAAAACCTCAATGTCATTTTTTATTTTGACAGGCCCGTTGGTATAGTGGTCAGTGGTCCTGACTGCTATGCGCAAGGTCGTGGGTTCGATTCCCACCTAGGACAAATGTTTGTGTGATGAGCACGGTCATTTGTTCTTTGTCTGGGTGTAATTTATCTATAATATGTATGTATTTAGAAATATATATGTATGTTTATCAGTTGTCTAGTATCCATATCACAAGCTCTGCTTAGTTTGGGACTAGATGGCGTTGTGTGAAAAAGTTGTGGAATATTATTATATTATTATTATATTTAAAAAATTAATTAAAAAATTGGGCTACGGTACCCTAAAAATGCGCCCACGATTCAAAAGGCTTTCTTAGTGTGTGGCAATTTTTAAAAAACAACATGTGCATAACTCTCCTGTGATAGATATACTACGGGGATTTAGTGTGTAAAGTCAGTATATAGTTAGGTCACTTGCATTTGAAGAGTGCAATAGACCTGGCGCCATGAGAATTCACAAATTAGTTCCAAATAACATTCAATAGGTGCTTTTGTTGCAGGATAAGTATAATTCAATGGTGTGCAGGTGAAGCAAGGGACTCTGTGTACTACTCAGCCTTCTGGAAGCGCATTGCTATACCCGAACATGACATCTCGTCTATAACAATGCCACCACTTCCACCCTACTACTTCGAAAGTAAAATTAATTATGAGCACTTTTCAGAAACAAGATGATCTAAGTATCTATCGTTTTGATTTGATTTTACTATTTTAATAACTGATAGTAATAATAAATTGTTGTAGTTATATTATGAATGATGTAATACTCTTAGAATACAGAACTTTCTGTATTCTAAGGTAATACCCAAGTTGTGGGATAAAGATATGATAAAGTGTTACTAATTTCATTAATATTAAAAAACAACTTTGTAATTTTTATAACAGTTATATTTACTTATTCACTAGTTATAATTATGATAATTATAGTGTTATGACTCCTTTTCTTCAATTTCTGCAGTTTCTTCCACTTTGTCCTTAATCTCTGTGTCATCATCGTCACTGCTAGAATCTGACTGTGATGATGTGTTTGGTTTGGTTTCCTTTTTGGGATATTTTTCTTTCAATTTGGCATTTTTCTTTTTCTTTAGCCTTTTAGCTCTTTTCTTTGCTGTCTTCTCGGCAGCTGCTTTACGATTTTGTTCTATTCTATTATGATATTCGTCATCAAGTTTTTCCTGAAATAATTTTGAAAGAAGCATGTTTAGAGGTTGAGGGTAGTTGAAATGGAATTTTTCAAAAAAAAAATTATAGATATAATTGTTTTTCTGAATAATTTATTGTGATATTAGATATTGTCTAAAAACTACCAATATGGAATAGTAATAATTCAGCCTATTACTTTCTCACTGCTGGCACAAGGCCTCCTCTCAATAAGAGAGAATCCAACATGCGGGCCCAGTGTGGCTTGGTGGATGTCACATGTTTTCGGGTTTAAGGTTTAAGAATAACTTTATTTCTCATAAGAATTGCATACATAATTCACTTACTGAGAAACAATATCTAGCGCACAGATGCGTATAAAATAACAAAACATAATAGAAAAGTAAAAAACAAATGTGAGTAATCAGATAACATAAACTCTTTTTAGAAATTGACCTAAACCACGTCACAGTTTTGCAGTCTCTGCATATCGATTACTTCTCCTCTTTTGAAAGCCTAATAGTCAACCTTGCGCCTTCTTACAGGCATACAATTGTTATGGGAGACTTTAACACCTGTCTCCAATGATTCGCGCTCCTCCTCACTTCAATCTATTTCCCAATCCTGCAATTTATCTCTCCTTCTATTAAGCGCAACTCACCATTTTCCAAACTGTACTCCTTCACTTCTTGACTTTATCTTTGTTTCCTCCACACAACACGTCGCTAAGCTGGGCAATGTTCAGCTGACGCTTTCTCCTACCACGACTTGATTTTCCTTTCCTACAAAATTCGCCCTCCTAAGACTAAACCTAAAACTATTCTTCAGCGCAGTTTTGGTGGAATGGATTTGGAAGGTCTTCGGGAAGATGCTAGCAATATTGACTGGTCTGAGCTTGTTCATGCAGACTCGATTGATGAAAAAATTAACCTCCTTAATTCCAATCTCATCGAGCTGTATGATGTGCATGCACCTGTTTGGTTGGTCAAGATCAAGCATCTGCCTGCTCCGTGGCTATCAGAGGACGTGAAAGCAATTTTGCAAAAGAGGCAGCAGTAAAATCTATGTACAAGTGCAGACCTAGCTCCTTAAATCGTGAAAAATACGTCGCTATCAGAAATCGCAGCAACTCGGTTTGTAGGAATGCCCAACGCCGCCACATTCATAAGTCCGTTGAAAACGGTGATCCAGCTAAATTCTGGAAATTTCTTAGATCAATGGGAATTGGGAAGTCACGTCAAGAGTCTGTTCCTAAAGATATAGATCTTGAATTAGGTACTCAATCAACATTTAATCACCTCTTGTAGTTTCAATGGGGCTGTTAAAACCAAAACTTTAAATAATCTTTCGTCTCTTCCCACTCCCCATTATTCTCCTTTTGTTTTTGATCAATTTGCTTGTTGTGATATTAAGAAGAGTACCTATTTTATCAATCACGTCAAACGCTGTTGGTAGTGACTGTGTAAGTCGCAAGATGATACTCCCAATTTTGGACGAAATCCTTCTTGTCATCTGCCATATCCTTAATAATTCCTTATCCTCTGGTGTTTTTCCATCTGCATGGAAAGAAGCTCATGTAACCCCACTTCCAAAAAATGTAATCCTGTTTCTTTCTCTGAATTCCGTCCCATTTCCATTTTACCGTTTCTGTCCAAAGTCATAGAACGCCTTATCCATAGTCAGCTTAGTGCTTTCCTCTGTAGAAACAGACTCCTTAATTTTTACCAATCCGGGTTTCGTCCCGGGCATAGCACTACCACAGCTCTTGGTAACATTACGGATGATATAAGATTGGGTATGGACAATGGCAAATTGACGGTCCTTTCCTTACTTGATTTCAGTAATGCTTTTAACACTGTTGATTTTGATGTCTTGCTCGGGATACTATGCTCTCTTAACATATCTCCAATAGCTATTGATTGGTTTCGTAGTTACCTGTGTGGCCGCCGACAACGTATTTGCATTGAAGATTCGTTGTCTTCATGGTGCAATACTACTGCTGGCGTACCACAGGGGGCGTTCTCTCTCCTCTTCTTTTCGCTATATTTATAAATTCTATTTCAAATAAACTTCTCTCATCCTACCACCTTTATGCTGACGATCTGCAAATTTATTCGCAAGCTCCCGTTGAAGATTTGTCTGAGGCGGTGAAGATAGTGAATAAAGATTTAGCGCGTATTTCTGATTGGAGCTTCGATCATAGTTTGAAGGTTAATCCTGCAAAGACTAAAGTCATTATTGTTGGCAGCCCTAGGCTACGTTCCAAAATTGACTGGACGACCCTTCCCCAAATCGTTTTTGATGGAGCTGTTATACCCTACTGTGACTCAGTAAAAGACCTTGGTATTTATATTGATAAAGATTTGTCTTGGGGTCCCCAGTTGCAAGAAGTAAGCCGCAAACTGTTCGCCTCCGCGGGGTCTTTACGCAGATTGCGCAATTTCCTGCCGATTGCTACCAAAACTACGCTTGCCCAATGTCTTCTTCTCCCTATCCTTGACTATGCTGATGCAAGTTATCCAGATATAACTGAAGTGAACTCGCCGTTTTAAAAAGCTCGGTCGCCAATCATTTTATTTAAAACTTTTGATTATTCCTTTGTTTTTCTCCACACGATGAACACATTATATACTTATTTATTTTACATACTTATGTATTGTATTTATATATATATATATATATATATTTGTATATTTTTATTAGTTTTTCTGTTTTGATGAATATTTGTACAGTAGTACACTAATATAGCTAGGGTTGCTAACTTTTTTTGACGAAAAAAACGTATAAAATTGTTTGAATAGGAAAAAAGCATTTGAAAGAAAAAAAAGTATTTTTCAAATTTTATGGCTTAAATACGTACTTTTGTTTGCTTTTAGTACAAGCTAATAATTTTTTACTATTTTTAAATGTTTCAAAGCTTGTTTGACTAAAAAAATTAAAATTGAAATAAATAAATAGGTAATTCTTTTTTAATTAAATTTATTGACACTCTATTTCGCTCTTTTCGCCACTTCAGATTTATTACTGAAAAAACCCTCTCAGTGAATGCTTATACTTTTGTAAGACTGGTCATTTTAGCTTTTATGGGAGTTACTCGTCATTTTAAGCATTCATTTTACTTTAAAATGGATTCTTTAATTATAAACAAAAACAACGGACAATTTCGTCGATAGTGAGTTGTGACACCTGTGATAATGTGACCTGTCACTATCACATTAACATCTGACATCTAACATTTCGTTCAATAGAATAGTACACAACGGCGAAGTTGCCAAAGAAGAGAAAGAAATAATAATTATAAATCATTTCCATCATCTGTTTTAACTTATATGTACCATTAAGTAGTTAAGTACTTACCCATAAATCCCATAATGAGTGTTTTGTTTTATGCATCTCAGTAAAGGTTAGAAATAAAGTATTTTCACATACTTTATTTGTATGCAAAAGTATAAAGTATAATTACCAAAAATAAAGTAGGATTAGGGTTGGCAACCCTAAATATAGCCCTCCCCATTTTAATTAAAGCTTGTAAAGTCCTTCCAAAGGTTGTCTGGAAGATATCGCTCTCAGCGATAAGACTGCCATTGTAACCAATTTTATTTACAATGTTGTTATTTAAGTGTGATTCAATTATTGGTGTACAATAAAGTATATTCTATCTATCTATCTAACATGGATATATGATTTGATTTTTACTAGATGTGGCATTTATGGCACAGTCTGTTATTAGCACATTTATTATTATAAGACTATTTTACTTTTAAGTAGTTTATTATTCTATTTATATATTTTGGTACATGAATGGTATATAAAACATTTTAAGTATTGGATTTAATTTGTTTCTTTAATTTAAGTAATTACTAATGTACATTTTTATTTAATTTATATAATGTGTGTGTTTCATTTTAATCTATACTAATATTTTAAAAAAACGGGAAAAGTTTGTTTGCTTGAACGCGCTAATCTTCGAAAGTACTGTGTGGATTTGGATGCAATTTGGTATGGAAGTAGCTTGAAGCTTGAGGAAGGATATAGGCTACTTTTTACGCGACTGCAAAAAGTGAGAGTTATGTTTTACCGTGATAAAATCCACGGGAGCTAAGCCCCGCGTGAGTACTAGTGTTGATATATATTTTATTTAGTTTATATAAGGTGTAACAGATTAAGCGCAATACCTCAGACACCCCAATTAGAATATTAAATTATAAGTCTAAAACAACATCCATAACTAAATAAATTGAAACCGAACCTAGACATTTTTTATAAAATAGTTATCCTTACTAAACACAAAATGTATGTGCGTCATACAATATCCTTACGCAGATGCATACACACATGCAATTTTAGCGGCCGACACGCACACGAGCGCATTTTCTTGAATTAAGGATTGTATTAATTTGTCATGATACTGTGTTTCCATTTTTTAACCCAAAATTTAACCCATTTTTTATGACGGAAATCGATGCAGAAGCCGATTTTGAACCAACTTCCTTCAGGAATTGCATTTATTCTGTTACACGTTGTATATATGTTACACATATATATATATATATTTTAATTTCTATTTATTTATTTGCTTTTGTTGTTCTTCACTTATTTGTATGTATTAATTATGAGATATTTTTAGTAGCTTTTTGAACCAGGCATAACTTTGTTCTTCTTTTATTACTGATGGTAATTTATTATAAATTGTAACACCCTCATACTCCAAATTTCTTCCTTCATAGTTAGTTCTAGGAGGACGGGTCACTAAGTAACTAGCACATCTTAAGTTTATCTTTCGTGTTTGTTGGATTCTTGGTCTTAGGACATCCCTGTATCTTCACAAAGTTCTCCTAGACAGATCTGAGAACAGTGGTGATGATATAGGTTACACAACATAATGGACTTGAACCGATGACCTACAACTTTCTAATTGAGCCCATTACCACTGGGCCACGAAAACTCAATAAAGAATACGAGAATAATATCCTCTGATGCATATCGTAAACTACAGACTAATTAATTAAAATAGAAACTCCGCCCCTAAGACGACCCACTGACCAGAATCTTGAGTTTGAGGTAAGTACCTTTTCACTCTTCTCTTGTATGAACTTCTGCCTGGCATATTCTTTTCGTCTAAGGTGACGGTAAACGTGAAATTCGCCTGATCCCGCGCCAGCACTCGAACCCATTACATTGCGGACAAAGTCAGGCGGCGCAGCTAAAGATTTAGACTTCGGTGGTTCTGGGATCACCACTGGTTTATCCTGATAATTAAAATAAGTAATAATGAGTCTTTGTTAAACGACTGTGGCAAAGTAGTGTGTTACTCTAGTATATAGTTTGCGAACTCACTGGATTTTTCATCAGTTTTTCTAATTTTAGCCTTTGTAAATCAGTAGCATTTTTAATAACTATGAGTTTCTTTTCCTGTTTAAATTCAGTGTCGCTCATTATTGGACTTGAAATACAAAAAACTACTTTGAGAATGGATAGAAAATATAGAAATACAAAATTCAGCAAAAGGTAAACACCAGCTTCAGTTTTTTTTTTTTTCTGTAGTCTTGGGCAGTGTTGCCAACTCCAGCAAAATCATGTCGCTAGATTTATTATCTAAAGTCGCTAGAAGTCGCTAAAACTAATTCGACTAGAGACGGATCCCGGATTTACTTACTTTCCGGTTACTGTAGGCCATTAGCAGCCTGGAAAGGGCATGAGCAAGTGAAGAAGAATGTACTACATAAGCAATAAAATCTTTATAATTAAAAAATAAATCAACACACACGCCTTATGTACAGTCAGCATCAAAATTATTGCCTTAGACGAATCTCCAAAGACTGGTTTCAGCCATCCTTTAATTCGAGCTCGGTCTCTGATGTTTCTTGATATTTTTGAATGTACTGCTTCTTTTTCGTAGGTAAATCCATAATTTTGTTCACCACAAGTCCACCAAACAGCTCATACACTTTGTAATTACTATGATGGGTAACGAATTAAAAATCAGGCTAGGTACAGCGTATAAAGAATTTAGAATCCGAATAGAACTTCACTCAAACTAATAGTGACTTGCGTAAGTACGTAGGTAGGAAAAGTACGAAAACTACGGAACATAATAAAATATGGGGATTCCCCGAATTAAATTACACATTGCTGTGGTGAACCTTTTTACCACTTTATTCTTCTGTGACCATAGATACTTTTACTTTGTCATATGTAATCATTTGTCATATGAATGTATTGTCATTTTCAACAATGCTACGTTTTGCTAATTAAAACCTACAATATAGGTTTTGACTATTATTACAATTGCTTTAATGTTACTACTGGTAAAGATAATTTAATTGCGAGTGAGAATTTTTAATAAAGGTGTTGGGCATAATATGTTATGTTTTCTTGTAGTTTGAGAAGTCGTCAGCTAAGTCGCTAGATCATTTTTGTCGTCAAATCTTTTTCCTTGTCGCTAAGGCTCAAGCAAAAGTCGTCATTTCTAGCGACAAAGTCGCTAAATTGGCAACACTGGTCTTGGGTAGTACATGTGTACGATGTACTAATAGGTTACGGTACTTAGTGAGGTACGAAAAGTAATATTACCAAACGTCAATTGCTATTCGGACCTAATCGGACTAATCGGACACTGTAACAGTACTATCAACTAGTACAACGTTACCGAGGTCCGACGGTCCGACCAGTTTGAGTTGTATAGTCTATGGCTTTGGTGTATGCAATGACCTTCTATAATTAATTATTTCTATACTCTAAGGGTGTATGGGTCCGATTGTCCGACTGTCCGAGTCCGAGATGATGTTATTCGTGCGACGTTCGTTCGTTCTAAAATGAAACAGAGCTATACGGTAGAACGGTACGAACGAACGGCTAATGTTGAATGTGGTAAGACTGTTCGAGTAACGTCGTGTCGCGCATTCCTTTCATTTCACGTTTTAGTGTCCACATCAGTGTAAGTAAAAATTGAGAATTTTAGTGAAACCTTTTATAATGCATACAGTTTTACTTTTACGTAAAAGGAATTTGTTTAGGTTACGTTTATAAAAAATTATTATATCTTTATTTAGGTTTGTTTTTGTGTTTTTTTAATGCGGTGATGGACGAATTGACGATGAAAAAAAAGGACGAAAAAAAAGTATTTCGACCTGTACACTATTTTATAGCCGGTTATTCAGGTACTGTTTATTATTATTGGGTCAAAACATCTGGGTACTACTAAGTACTAATAGTACTAATAAGGTGTACTAGTACATTTTTCAAATTGTACGAATAGAGTGCGCACCTAACAGTGTCCGATTAAGCCCAAGACTATTTTTCTGGCTTCGCACGGTTTGTGCATTTAGCCAATGTCATGTTGTTATTTTATTTATTTATAGTGTAGGAGAGATAAAGGTAGGGAAACTGGAATTTATCAATATATAAAAAATAATAAAAAAACGGAATTTAGGAAAGTATAGGATCAGTAGGGTACCAGCTTCAGTTAAACCGCGGCGTTTCACTGTGTCAAAGAGTATGTAAAACACTCAAGGATCTTCTAGTTTAGGTACAAGTTCCTTGAAAACACTATGTTTTACACTGTGTCACTACTCACTGTTACCAAATATTCAAAATGCACTCTGTGTCTGTGAGTCTGTGACTATGACTGTCAGACGTCAGCATAGAGTACTATAAAGGTGAACGCAGACCTAGCCGCACCGCAGTCTGAATTCGAATTCTTTATATGAAGTTCTATGCAAC
Organism: Tholera decimalis; assembly: GCA_943138885.2. NCBI lineage: Eukaryota > Metazoa > Arthropoda > Insecta > Lepidoptera > Noctuidae > Tholera > Tholera decimalis. The sequence goes on from OW964558.2 coordinate 16,963,998, forward strand.
CTCGCACACCTACTCACGCCGCAGTCGCCGCAGTCCCTGAAACGACCGAACTCCCCAAGCCGCAGCTGATGACGTCACCTGCACGCTGCGGACGCTGCAGCGCAGCGCGGATGACGTCATTCGCATCCACGGCGCGAAGTGTTGCTAGAGTTATAATGTAGACAGAGAATCTCTGTGAACGGTTTATAATAAAATTACTTGTTCTCGTATAAATAATTACTTGCTTATTCCCTATTATAGCACCTACAGATAAAATTACACAAAAGAGCAAAATACCAATACCAAATACAGATTTTTTTAAATCTTCGGTACAGATAATGCTTTCAAAAATCTGGCAACAATGCAAGTGCGATGCGTGTGGCAACGGGAACGACTGTAGAGACTGCGGTGCGGATAGATGTGCGAGGCCATTAACATAAAGCGATGACTGCGGGGCAAAGAAAATAATACTCTCTCTGCGGGGACTGTAGAGACTGCGGTGCGGCTAGGTCTGCGTTCACCATAATAGTACTAAAATAGTACTCTGTGAATACTACGGATAGACGTCAGTCAGTTACTGTCAGACTGTCAGGTCAGCTCACAGCTGTCAGTAGCTACAACTAGGGTTGCAAAATTACGTAATTTTCCTGAAAATGCTGGTGAAATACGATTATTTTACGGTCATTTATATAAATTACGGTAAAATTACCGGCGACTTGTGAAGTTTTAAATATTAATTTGTTTTAAATCTCGCGCGCGTAATGATTCAAAATCATTATGCGATATTGCCGATTCACGTGTGATGATTCACATCTTGAATTCTTGCCTTGGGAATAATGTTTTAGGGTTTTTTAGTACGCATGAGTCGCACGAACCCAGTTTTCTCTTTTTTTTTTTTCAAGGTCCAATACTGAACAAGGGAAGAAGTTCCAATAGTGAAGTAGTGACATACACACAAACATACTCACTACGTATTTTTTGCACTACGTATGTTAGTGGGTATGAGTACGTTTAATAGGTTTTTTTACCGAAAATGGGGCGTGCAACTGTCAAAGTGGCGCTAGTAGCACACTTACCAAAATCAAAGCAGTTTCTCTATGGAACAGTAATGAATTCCTAAATTAGAGACAGTTATTGAGAATTTTTCGATTAAAGAACATGTACTATGTTCTTTAATCGGAAAATTGTACAGAAATCAATTGAAATCAATGAAATTAAAATAAAAAATATTACCACAGATAACCATAGATGATACAGATAACTATATAATATCTCACAATCTAACTAACACTGACAGTGACAAAGGTTCTTACGGTGGTGGCGCCATCTGCGATTAGCTTTCACTTGCACGCCCCATTACCATGTTTTGCCGTAAAATACCATAGATTATATACCAGTGTAATTTTACCACTTTACATCCATAGGTACATGGGATCTACTCCGAAATGACACATCCGAATGTTCGGGACCGACCGAAAGACGACCGAACATTAAATTGTTGTCCTACTACGAACAAAGTTCGGACTGGTAAAGTTCGGTCGGCACCATAGTCCAATGTTCGGTGAGTGTATGACCGAATGAAATGTATTGCTAGAGTTGAACGTTTTATCGTTGTGGTTTTATTAGTCATTATTCATTAATGTTCATTTTGATATAATTTAACTGTTTAATTACAGAATAAAACTATTTTGTATAATAAGGAAATTCGACTTTACTTTTAATCCAGTATTTATAACTACGAAAATTGTAATATTTCTCAAAAAACAATATATTTACCATTATACTAGTTACTATACTCTTTGATATTTACAGCAGACATAGAGATTGCCTATGCCGATTGTCAAAATAAAAAAGTCAAAGAATGACAAGTAGGGCAAAAACAAGCGGTGCTTGAGTTTTTAAAACGGCAGGAATAAATATATTTAAACTCAAACCAAATCTTGTCTGTTGCTATCGTTATATTATAGCGATAACCATATTTCGGTCGTTTAGCATCAAGTGACTGACTGAAGTGTTAAGTGTTCAAGTTAAGTTACGACATCATATCAACAAAAAATAATGCTACTTGTTAAAATATCGAATAGTTCTCTTACCAAGATGTTGTAAGTGTGGGATCCTTTATTCAAATAAATTACTTCATTCTGTAGTTTCACTGCGTTTTATTTCATTCCCAAAACCCTTTACAAAATTCTAAATTACATTCTATACATGTTTGATAAAATTGGTAAACTGCTCTAAAAAACTAAATCATTTATGATCGACCATATACAACCACTCCGACTACGACTATATCTTCAACTCACAATATTTTCTACTTGACTTTTCTTTTCATCTATCTTGTCACATTTAAAAACATTCCTAACAACATTTTGGTTTTAAATGCCATAGACTTAAAAACCTGCCAGTAAACCATAGACATAAAATTCCATAAAACCAATATTACAACATCCCCTCTGAATTTTATGTTTATTGCAATTAGAATAACATCTCCTATTTAACTCCTATCAACTCATTTTTAAAAACCCAACTCAATTAAACCACCCAACTTAACTAAATACAACAAACAAACTTTTGAATTAATTAATCTAAACACCTTACATAACTAACTTAAAGACTAACGTTTCAAATTAATTCTCAAACAACCTTATATACTAATAAACCTACATAATTCATCACATTACAAAATGTCCTTTATGTATCACTCACTATACACTGTCTCAATCTCAAAAACTTTGTTCTGTCCAGTGGTTTAGTTAGTATATCTGCCAAATTATTTTTAGTTGGACAATAATGAACTTCCAACAAATTTTTATCTATTTTTTCCTTAATAAAATGATACTTTACATCAATATGTTTGCTTCTTCTATTCAAAATTCCATTTTTAATCAATACTATAGCTGATTGATTATCAACAAACAACTGTGTTTTTGGTAATTTGTTTGTCAACTCGAAGATCAGACTCTGAATGTTTAAGAGGTCTTTTATACATTCGGCTGCAGAAATATATTCAGCCTCAGTACTGGAAAGAGCGGTGACTGACTGTTTACGAGAACACCAATGAATTGGACCACCACCATAAAATATTACAAAGCCAGTCGTACTTTTCCTAGTATCAGGATCACCTGCAAAGTCTGCATCACAATACGCTTTCAAAGTTAAATCATTACCACGAACATACTGTATACCACTGCTGACTGTATTTTTAATATATCTAAAAAGGTTCTTAATATTTGCAAAATCATTCAAGTTAGGATGTTCTTGATGCCTACTACAATAACCAACATGAAAAGCCAGATCCAGTCTTGTTTTATTAACCAAATACAACAATGAACCAATCAATTGTCTATATCGATGCACATCATCAACTCCCACTTTCCCCTCTTGATGTGTATCGACTAAAATAACCGGATGACTACTATCTTTTAAGTTTTCATATATAAACTTTTTCAAAATTTGATTTATATAACTTTCCTGATAAATCTTAATAAACTTTTGTTCTACTTTAATATCAAACCCTATAAACTTTTCAGTCTTATCAAATCTCCGCATTTCAAACTCTGTTTCTAATTTATTAATAATTTTATTTAAATCAATCTCGTTTTCACCAATTAAAATACCATCATCTACGTAAATAGCCAAATATATTTCTTTATCTTTATTTATAAACACACATGGATCTGATTTTATTTGTGAAAAACCCAATTTTTTCAAAAACTCCGTTAATCTCTTGTTCCACATATGTGGTGCTTGCTTCAAACCATACAGACTCTTCTTTAATTTACATACTTTATTCTCTTTGTCTTTTATATCATATCCTAAAGGTATTTCCATAAAGATTTCTTCATCTAATTCTCCATATAGAAAGGCTGTCTTAACATCAAATTGTTTAATTTTAAAACCTCTTTGAGCTGTAATCGCCAACAGCAATCTAACACTAGTAGTGTTTACCACTGGACTATATGTCTCCTTATAATCAATGTTGTATTTTTGAAGAAAACCTCTTGCTACTAATCTAGCCTTATATCTTCCACCAGGCTTTATAGTAAATATCCATTTACTCGTAATTATTTTCCTATTTTTTGCTTCACACTTGTCAACGATTTCCCAAGTTTTGTTTCTCTCTAAGGAATCTTTTTCCTCATCCATTGCTCTTTTCCATAAATCTCTATCAAAACTATTAAAAACATCTGTATAAGTCAAAAACGAAGTCTCCAAATCATAATCTTTCAGTCTAGATGGCAATTTTCTTTCTCTATTCGGTAAAATCCTTAATCCATCATTAATAACTGGTTCAATTGCATCCTCAAACTCATCACTAATTTCACCTACTATATCATCTCTCACTTCCCCTCTCAAATTATTATTTTCTTCAACACCAACTCCAATGTCTTCAACACTATCTTCAAAAAACTCATTTTCTTCAGCACCAATTGCTCTAACTTCAACATCTTCATCACTAACTCCTTCTTCAACGTCTTCAATACTATCTTCAACAACCTCAGCATCTTCATCACTAACTTCAACATTTTCTTCAAAAATCTCATGATCTTCATCACTAACAGCTCCATCACCACTTTCACTACGAAAATCATCACGACCAACTACATCATCATTAACTTTATCACTAACATCAACATTAACCTGTTTAAATAAATTTTCTAAATCGCACTTTTTCGCTCTACAATTACAAATTTTTAAATAACTCGCAACATCACACTTATTATTATTAAACACCACATCTCTCGAATAAACAATTCTAAAATTTAAAGGATCCCAGATCTTATAACCATTATTAGTAAACCCTACTAAAAGCCCTTTGCTACTCCTGGAGTCAAGTTTATGTAGCTGAAAATTATTTTTATAATATGCTAAAGATCCAAAAATGTTTAGATGTTTTAAATTAGGTATTCTAATAAACCACATTTCAGCTGGTGTTTTAACATTTATTGTATTTGCACTCCTGTTAAATAAATAAGCAGAAGTTAAAACAGCTTCACCCCATAGCTTATGTGGTAGCTGCATATCAAAAAGCAACGCTCTTGTTCGTTCCATTAATGACCTGTTTAATCGTTCAGCTTTACCATTCAGTTGTGGAGTATAGGGAATAGTGTAATCAATATTAATACCTTTATTAATACAGAATATTTTAAATTGCTTGCTAGTATAATCACCCCCATTATCACATCTGAATGTTTTAACGGTTGTTTTAAAATGATTTTCCGCCAAATTAATATAGTTGATAATTTTCGAAAAAGCCTCGCTTTTATTTTTGAGTAGAAAAATTTTAACAAAATTTGTATAGTCATCCAAAAACGTGATAAAGTATTTATATCCATCCCATGTTTCCTTTTCAATAGGACCACAAATATCGCTGTGAATAATTTCTAATGGTTTACTAGCTCTGTGTCTATTTGATTTAAATGGTTTTCTACATAATTTTGATTTTGTGCAGACTTCACAGATGTCAATCTCCTTTACCAGGCCTCTATCCATACCCCGAACAAGATCCTTTGTCTTGCCAATAGGTACATGGCCCAACGCACGATGCCAGAAGTTAGTATTAATTTGAAGGATGTTTACAGACCTTGAAGGCACGACTGGGTTTGCATTAACAGTTAAATAGTATAGCCCGTCTTGCTTCAGTTCACCAACCTCTATGCATTCAGAGTCCTTACTTTTGATTTGACAGCTCGTTCTGAAAAATTTTAACAAATAATTATCATCAGCTAATCTAGATACAGATATTAAGTTCTTTTTGAGTTGGGGAACACATAATACATCTTTAAAAGTAATATGTTTAGTATAAATATTTCCCATGATGTTCACATGGTGAATATTTCCATCTGCAGTCATGATTTTATAATTAATCTTCTTCTTATCTTCAAGATAACTTTCTGAAGTAACAATATGACTGCTGGTACCTGAATCTATTATGAATTCAACTTCTCTTTCTGTTGTGTTGATTGAATAGAATTCACTTACATTTTGTTTTAGATAGAACTTTGTATAGTGCGAGTTGTTCTTACAGTTCACACAGTTAAACTTTATGTTGCAATCTGCATGTCTGTGTCCACTCTTCATGCATTTGTAACATTGAAGTATGTTATTGTATGTTTTAGCGTCACCCTTCAATGTTCTGCAGAATTTTGCAATGTGTCCTTTCTTCCCGCATTTGAAACAAGTTCGCACATGAAAGCTGTTTTCTATTTCTTTGACGTTGTCATTCTCAACAGATGTTGAAGGTTTCGGTTCTTCATGTCTGTCTGTATTTTCTTCCCTCATCTTTAATTCTAGATTAATCCTTGATATCAAATTTATTAAAGTTTTGTCTGCTGAAGATGTTGATTCCCATGCTGTCCTAAAATGAAAAAGTTTTTCCGGTAGATTCGAAAGTATTTTTGTTATGATCTGCTTGTCATCAAAATCGTATCCTAAATTCCTTATTCTTGTCGCTTTATTTTCAATTTCTGCTATGTCTGTCATTAAATCTTTGTTTTAAAATTTGTATTTATAATATTCTTCCAAAAGGCGAGATGTTTGAGACTCCTTATGTCCAAGAAAAAGCGTGTCGAATTTATTTATAATTTCCTTTGTGGTTTTATAGTTGATTGCATAAACCATATACTTGTCGCTAATTGAGCATATTATTATCAATCTTGCTTTCGCATCTTTTTTAATAAAATCTTTCTTTGATTGTGCATCATCTTCCAACACAGAATCCAGCTCCTTTGCTGTCAAAAATAACGTTAACTTTTGTTTCCAAAGAACATATTCTGTCTCATTTGACAGTTTTGATAATTTTAAATCTTCAGTCATTTTCAATAAATTTTATTTTCAATTATTATTTTATCTTGTACTCCAAAGAATTTTTAGACTTATCTTTCGTCGATCTTCTTACAACATCTGGTTAAATTTGCCCGGGGGCAGCCCATAACCTGTTGAGGATATCGAATAGTTCTCTTACCAAGATGTTGTAAGTGTGGGATCCTTTGTTCAAATAAATTACTTCATTCTGTAGTTTCACTGCGTTTTATTTCATTCCCAAAACCCTTTACAAAATTCTAAATTACATTCTATACATGTTTGATAAAATTGGTAAACTGCTCTAAAAAACTAAATCATTTATGATCGACCTTAAACAACCACTCCGACAACGACTATATCTTCAACTCACAATATTTTCTACTTGACTTTTCTTTTCATCTATCTTGTCACATTTAAAAACATTCCTAACAACATTTTGGTTTTAAATGCCATAGACTTAAAAACCTGCCAGTAAACCAAAGACATAAAATTCCATAAAACCAATATTACAACACTACTTGGATTTATCGTTTTCTCATGTTCGTGTTTTGGATGTTTGAAAATGAAGCTATGAACAAACATTCTTCAAGAACAAGTCACCATGTCCGGACCGACATCGGCACAAATTGATGCTCTCCTCAATTTCCTTGAGGAGCATCGAGAACTGGCTAAAGGCAACTTGAGGAGTATCGACGGTCGTACTTTGAATCATCGACTGTGGGATGAAAACCGGACCACGCTAAATGCTATGGACGGCTGTACCAAAACCACAAAACAGTGGCAAAAAGTAAGTTTTCATTGATTGATTAATTGAGTACGTATCCACTTAGGTAGGTAAGTTCTTAATTTACACGAATATCTTACATTCTAAATTTCAATAAATTATTGTTATGTCCATGGTTTTGTCACTATAATATTGTGGTTGTTGCAATTTATTATCCAACTCATTTTACTTAAATATTGCATTACATGTTTGTTGAGCTTAATTTTGTACATCCATGAGTTTATGCGCATGCGTGTATTGGATGTGAATTGCAAGAACAACCATACCTACATGTTTTTATGAACAGTCCAGTATTTTTTCTTTTACGAATATCTGTGCTTTATTGTGACTAAGTATTAAAATTCAAACGAGTTTCTGATATGACTAATTTTATGATTAGATTTTTTTTGTGAGTGTGCCAAGGTCTAATTACATTGTTAATTTATTTTAGGTGTGGACAGATAAAAAGCATTTGGCAAATAAGGCAGACACGCCGGTCTGCATCTGCCATAGGAGGTGGAGCATCCACGGCTCCCTATCTCTACTTAATCTACAATAGCAAAGAAGAAATTATTATAATTCTAATGGTTACTTAAATATTATATTGAATGTACAACTAACAAAGCTAAAAAAGAATGTTAATACATACTAGAAATAAAAAACTGTTTTTAATATAGTTTACCTATCCATTTCGAGTAACTTAGACAAAGACAGAAAGAAAGACTCATAAAATTAATAGAAAACGAACGAAATCTATAACAATAATAGTTTAAAGGAGATGTTTCATTTTGGGCTACCATTAGTACACCACATAGATAAATAGAAAAAATAATAGCGATTACCATAAAAATACTCAAAAAATTATTTGGAGACGGGTAGAGCTGTGATAAATTATTATTTGGGAAGATTTTTATTATGACAACCCTTGTTTTAGGGCAGCCATGACAGTCGTGTTTGACAGATTTAAGTTTCATGACGTTTGGTGTCTTTCTGTGAGCCGTAGAGATGGGCAATGAAAAAAATACATCGATTAATATCGAATCGATATTTTTAATCTATATGAATTATTATCAAGTCAAAAATAGATATTTTCCGTAAAGGTAATGCACGTGGGTAACATGCGACTCCAGCCACCGCGGGAGACACCGGGCGTCGGGGATCGCGAGCCGATCTCCGGCCACCGTAGACGCAGGCTTGCGGACTGCGAGCAGGGGTAGCTCACTGTCCGATAAGGACCAGGTTCGGGTCGGCGGCGCGTTATGTTCCACGCGCGCCTCTAAGAGCTGTCAGCACCAGTGACGGGGCCTCATAGGACCATTGCCTGCCGGGGTTGCGGGAATGTTCTAACGAGATACCTTGGCCCCGGAACTTAAGGGCAGCTGGAAGGGAACAGGACGGGTTTTTAGTCAGTAGAATTTTGACACACTCTTACGCTTCGCGAGGCCAAGACAAGAAAACTAATCTGAAGATATGTGTATATTTTGATGGCGCAAACGTGCTGACGATCTGGTGCGACATTTGGACTACTTCCCAGATCTGACAAGACTAGTGTAACTAAGACCAATAGTATACTAAAGTGAATTAAAAAATATCGATTTATTGAGATTTAAAATATTGTCTATATTTATCGATTATTTTATGAAAAATATCGATATTTTTACCCAAGCCTAATGAGTCTTTTTGTGTTTTCGCTGTGTTGGATTGAATGTTTTCGGAGTTTTTAGTGATTATTTTGTTTTGCGACCCAGATTACTTCTAAAGACATTGATTGATTGCTTCTCTGTTGATCCCAGCTTTGTTATATGGTTTTTGATTCGCCTGTGATTTAGATATCGTCGTTTACGGTATTCTACAATGACAAGTTCAGTTTCAGGTATGTCTGCTTTAACCCGTGCATTTACTTATTATTTTGTTAACATGCCATTACTGTATGATGTTATCTTCCCACTTTCCATATTCTAATAGATTTTAACTCATATTTATTCCAGTTTATGTATGTACAATGGCGTGCCTGCAGTGTACCTCTGTTATAGATGAAAATGAACTATATTTTGGAGAGCATAGAAGCACCGGCGTTTTTCCTGGATGGAGTGGATAAGGGATGATGCGGAATAAATATCATATATATATATTTAAGTCTCTACAAGTTGCTTTATTTATATACTTCTTATGGCTGGTTTTACATCCTCTTAATGACACGGCTGGGAGACGCACGCATCGCTGGCGCTCACGATTCCTGGCACCACGCTTACGGAAGCACCCTTCGTGTTGATTCCAGGGTTTTTTTCTCTTCTTCTTCTACACTCTCATCTCTAATATCAACTACCTCAACGTCTGCCGCGCGACGGGTGTCACCGCTGCCTCTGCGTATAACCGCTAGAGAGGCGCCCTGTCGCGTGGCCTGCCTGCCTGCGCCTGCCGCGTGCGAGTTGGGTGTCAAGCTGCCTCCCCGGCTACCCGCAGGAGAGACATCCACTCGCGTGGCCTGCCCTGCATAACCTCTGCGTCTGACACGTGGTCGCTGCCGGCTTCGGGGTCGTCCCGCCGGTCTGCGTGCGTCGCGGCCTGAGCCCAGGGCAGTACCATCCACATACCAACAACCAGTGGAGGAACCCTTAGTGAACTGAACCCACCCCTCTACCAAATAAATGCTGTAAACTCCTGTGGTCTTCTTTTATTCTACTACCTAAACCACTACGCCACAAAGTACAGAACTTATTTGGAGTTTTATAGGAGTAATAGTTATCTACAACTCACAGAACAGCTCACTGCTCTCCTATGCATTATCGAAATCCAGATATTATTGACAAGCACTAAAGAATGAAACAGCACATTTTGCTACACAAAGTAACATTCAAGCCTTCGTTTTATGTTTAAAATATAACCATTCTTTAGCTACTGAAATATGTATTAGGTAAAAGATGTGCCGCCGTAAAGCAGAAATATAATTATCCTGTGGTCTTATTTTATAAGTGTAACTATAAGGAATCCTAAGTATTTTCGTATTTATATGTTGATATTTTATTGTAGTTACAAAAATATCCATCGTCCTCCGAGACGTCAAAAACACGATCCGTCAAACTGACATGTCAAATTGACATTCGCATCATTGTTTAATAGCAACATGGCTGATCCGCCATATTTATTGTGTTGCTCTCCTCGACTGAGTTAATTTGAATATCACACTAAAATAAAGCGAAATCATAGAAAATTAATATTAAAAAATGGTTACTACATTATACAGCAATATTTACATGTGGTGTACTAATGGTAGCCCAGGCTCCATACATTTCTGGAACATCTCCTTTAAAGATATTAAAGATTTCGTTCATTTTCTAATAATTGTATAAGTATTTGCCATTTCGCTACAATTTTAAGTATGACACATTCACTTTAACACTTTAAACAAACATAAAACTCAAGATAATTGTAATAATTCGTTAAAATCGATACTTACGATACTCAAAAGAGACCTATTTTGCTGTCGTGAATTTTGACATTAATTTCACGATGTAACTCTTGTCAAACTCAAATTATCGGTCGGGCTTTTCTCGTTCAGAGTAGGCTTTACGATACAACAAACGTCAAAATGAAGTTCAGTCGGCTCCGAACCGACCGAACGAAATAGAATGAAGTTCATAGTATGAAACGCCCGAACATTCGGCCGATGCTTCGTTTTTGTGGTTTCGGAGTAGACCTACGGAAATCTTGATCGTAAACAAGACCTAAATAGACTATAAAATCGTATACAGAATTCTGATAAAAATTGTGCGCATTAAAGTTGTCTTATTTGAAGTGATTTGCTTGTTTTTAGATGTTTCAGCCATGATTAAGAAGACCCGATGTGTCAGTCAGACGATAAAACGATCCGTTTTTTTCAAGAGAAGTACATAAATTAAGATACCAGGATCCCTACAATATTTCGTAATTGAGTCCGCATGAAAAAATAACATGGACGTATTTGCAATTTGCAATCTATACATATAATAAAACAGTAAAAAAAGTGTGTCTGTCTGTACATTTAATTTTTATACAAAAATAATAATTGAGGTAAGTTAAGAAACGGTAAGACGGCAAAAATATTAAAAAAAAGTTGTCTGTACAACGCTAATCTTCGGACCTATAGGATAGATTTTACACAGGAACGGGATTTACGCGGGAAATCCTCCCACGTGAACGAAGTTGCGGGCAGCACCTAGTTTACAATAAAACTCTACTAACACAAAAAATAGAACAGAAATGAAACTGAAATAATGTATTAAATAAACTTTATATTTGGATTATAATGACAAATCATCAAAATAAAAAGATGTTGACTTTGCGTGGAGAATTCTTGTATCGTCCATACGAAAGGAGTCTAAAAGATTTTGGATGAGTTCGTAAAGAATAAGAAAAAGGGTGAAATGCTCATTCAAATCTGTTGGTTATTATTGATCTTTTATATCGATTAATATAGAATTTAATCTCCTAATTTTATATAAATATATATTATAATAAATGTGTATTTTTAGAAATATATCTCAAATGTCGTTTAATAGTGAATAATATGAGGTTTTCAAATCCTAATGTTAATGTTCTAAATTCAAATTAACTTTCATAGGTTTCGTATTTTGTTTTTAGTGCTATGGTGGAGCACTATTTTTGGAGATTATATATAAGGTAGCAGAGATTTACTTTAGGTAGCACTTTGGAGAATTAGTTAGGGAGAGCAATGACAAGGCGAGAAGTTGCAGAAATGAATGTGGAATGAATGTTCTTTATTAAAATAGAATTGTGAATATATAATAGTAGTGTTTACATAACTTGTAACAGTGGTCATTGTGTGAGCGCGCTCTCTGGGCACGCGTGTCTGTCTGTTTACATTTATTTAATTTATTGTATTTATAATACCTAATATTCCTTTGTGCATTGTATGTACGGTTCTAGGTGCGCGTGTCTCAGACGTGTCGGCAGCTTCTCAAAAGCGAAGAGTAGGTAGGCTACATGTTTGACAAGTTATTTTTACGCTGTATAGACTATGGAGTATGAAGAAAATTTATAAAACAACACACGTAAATGAAAAAAAGCTAAGAAACGTTTATTTAATAACTTATGTTCCCTCCCCGAGTTCTTATTACAGCTTCCATTCGTTTCTTCATCGATCGGATGAAAGTCACGATCTAATGTTGTGGCATTCCATTCCATTCCTCTTAGATTGTATTTTGCAGCTGGCTAAGTGTTTCTGCGGCAGGATCTCTTGCACGAATTCGTCTTTTTAATTCATTCCATAGATGTTTAATCAGATTCATATCCAGGCTTCTTGGTGGCCATTCAATAATGGAGATACCGACTTCGGTAACATAATCTCGTAAGACGCTCACGGTGTGAGCCCTAGCTTTCTCGTGCATGAATATGAAACCGTTGCCAATAAAATGTGCCTTGGGCATCACGTGAGGCTCAAGACACTGTTCGATGTACAGATGACTGTTTATTGCAGGCAGACGTGGCCCAGACACAAAGACAAACTCTGTCTTACCGTCCGCACTGATTCCTCCCCAAACCGTCCACGAACCGCCAAAATAGCTGACCTTTTCTTCAATGCAGCATTGTGCAAAGCGTTCTCCATCCCTCCTACGGAAGGAGCAAGGTCTACCTTGCGCCTTCTGTCGTTACTATACAGCATAATTTTACACCCATCAGAAAAGAGTACTTTGTTCCACTGGAGGTATGACCAATTTAGGTCTTCACGTGCATAGTTAAGGCGCGCTCTTCGATGGTCTGCAGTTAATTTCGGCCTATTTGCTGGCTTGTGTGGTACCAGTCCACGTTCCTTCAACTATCTTCTTTTAGTGCTATGTCGGAGCACTATTTTAGTGCTTTTGGTTTGCACTATTTTTAGAGTATTATATTTAACTTTAGACAGCACTTTGAAGAATTAGTTAGGGAGAGCAATGACAAGCGTAAAGTCGCAGTAATGAATGTGGAAGGAATGTTCTTTATTAAAATAGAATTGTGTATATATAATTGTAGCGTTTACGTTAGTTTAACAGTGGTCACTGTGTGAGAGCGCGGCCCTCCGCCCGCGTCTCATATAACTGTTGACATTATATTTAATTTATAGTATTTATAATAATATTCCTTTGTGCATTGTGTGAGCGATTGGTTATCAAAGTGAAGGGTGTGCTACGTATGCTACATTCTAATTGTAGATTTACTTACAGCCCTATGTACAACATGAAGCTGCTGCTGCAGTTGAAAAGCATTAAGGCATCGATTTCGTAAAGAAGTTGTTACAACAAATCGATCATCTCGCTCAGAAGTGATCCGATTCCTGCCAGATCCTGAACGGCGCGTGAACAAACCAGACTCCCGATAGCATTTGTAGACTCTATGAACAGATGACAGGCTTACATGCAATCTTTCAGCCACAACACGCTGACTAAGTCCAGAATTCTACAATGTCACCACTTGGGTGGCTTCTGCGGGCGAAGTATCCATATGTTTTAGAAATAAAACTTTTTCAGACGTCCCAAATTCACAGTAAATAAATAAAGAACAAAAATTTTAAGATAACCGCTAATTTTTAGTTTTCAAAGGTGAAACTGAAATGTACTCCAACTCTAAACACATTTGTCTCAAAACAGTGAATCATTTCATTTATAGGAAAAAACAGATGAAATTCTAATTTTGAATTTGAAATTTTCGCTTATCACTGTAATGGCCAAACTGCCAGCTATAGAATTATGTGATTTTTTTTTCATGGAATGAAAACTCTTTTGTGTTAAATTAAGACAGAAACCATAAAAACGGAAGTGTTTCGATTTTTCTGATGAGAAGTGTAGATTTACAAATCTGTCCATAAAACCAGTTTTACTTAAAGTCAATCGTTTGAAATACGTACGTAAAATGTGTCCCTCTGGAACCCCGCCCCTCTCACTTTTAAAATAATAGAGTGAAATAACTAAAAAAATATAATGTTTATCATGACAATTAAAATTTTCAAGTAAATAAGTTAGTTAGAATGAGACACAGGTGAGAATTTTTTTGAGATATATAGCACATTTTCAAATACCACAAATATAACGTTGTCATTCATACAAACAATATGGAAAACAAAGGTACGGACCACTTATTTTTTTTACAATCTTATTTTTAATAGAGGTATTTTTATGTTATTGAATGTTTATCTCATTACACATAGATAGATCAGGATATAGATAGTGTAATTGTACCAAGTACCCGCGATCATCTCTCTGTCTTTCTAACCGATGGACGTTCCCGCTTATAGGCAGCTAAGGGCCAAGTACAGCTGGAGGCCTTGATCTTCTGCTCTATTTATAATATTAGTATAAAAAATACAACGATAAACTTCAATGTCAGTCTGTGTGAAGAGTCGTAAATGGTTGATATTTTGTAAACACTACTAGCTTTGTTTTTAGTTATTTAATAAAACGTAATTCTTATTATTTTTAAATGTCAATAAAAATGAAATCTCATACCATTAATATCAAAACTATTATGTACGCCGTAATGCCGTAGGCATTCTCTACAAGTCAAACATTGCTTTGCAATTTATATTCGGAACGATATTGAAACGAGATACCATTTAGTAAAGGTACACGTCATAGAGTACTATAATACTACGGTCCTTGTGGTGAACCTTTTTACCACTTTATTCTTCTGTGACCATAGATACTTTTACTTTGTCATTTGTAATCATTTGTCATATGAATGTATTGTCATTTTCAACAATGCTACTTTTTGCTAATTAAAACCTACAATATAGGTTTTGACTATTATTACAATTTAATTAGCAAACGAAACGACTAAGATCCCATGGACAAATATCTACGACCGGAGCGGTTCGATGGAGAACCGTCCCTAAGCACGGCGGCCGCGGAATGGGCATACTTGAAGAAAACTTTCATTAACTTCCTTGCGGTGCAGGACTCGGAAACTACTACTGATAAGGTCAAGCTTACCATACTAATTAATCACGTGTCTCCGAATGTGTATACCTACATAAGCGAGTGTGAAACATACGAAGAGGCATTGAACCTCTTAAACAAACTTTATGTAAAACCAAATAACATCCTGTATGCACGCCACGCTCTCGCCACCCGGAAACAAAATAGCCACGAGACTATCGACACATACATCCAAGCCTTGAAGCAGCTGTCCAAAGATTGTAACTTCACGGCTGTCTATAGTAAGACCAACCGGGATGACAACATTCGCGACGCTTTCATAGCTGGTATCTCCTCGACAAAAATAAGAGAGAGACTCCTCGAAAACCTTTGCTTAACTTTGGACGAAGCACATAACCAGGCGCGTTCCTTAGAGATGGCAGAAGTTAATACGCTGCATTATAATAACATACCTATGAACGCGGCTATAGAAAACATCTCTGATAACACTAATGTACGGAATACACCTATGCCCAGTGGAAATGCAAGTGCCTCTGCAGCCACGCCAGCCTTCCAGAATAATTACTCGAATCGCAAATGTTTCTACTGTGGAGGACGGGTGCATCAGCGCAAGACATGCCCCGCCTTCAATGTGACGTGTCAAATTTGTAACAAGAAAGGGCATCTCGCAAAAGTCTGTCGCAATAAGAACCAAACTAGCGCTGCCACGTCTGACCAGGAAAACGCCACCGCTTGCATCATTGCTGCATCACCGTCGTCCTTACACAAAGCTATTGTCCCTGCATATATCAAAGGCTGAAGCACTACTAGATACAGGCAGTTCTAAAAGTTTCATTAATTTCGAATTTTCTAAACTGGTTTCCCTGAAGATAAAACCAAGCCAGCAGACACTATCTATGGCTTCTCTTAATCATACATCATCAGTCAAAGGGGAAACTTGCCTCACGCTTACCTTGGGTAAACATACATATGAGAGCGTTCAACTGCTTGTGATCGACAATTTATGTTCAGATATGATTATAGGACACGACGTATTACAGAAGCATTCCTCACTAAAATTCGCATTTGGTGGTCCGAAAGAGCCTCTCGTCGTGTGCAACGTAGCCGAATCATCTGTCCCTGCTGTGGCTTTATTCGCCAACCTATCTCCCGAATGCAAACCGATTGCTATTAAGTCTCGAAGATACAGTGATGATGAAACGTTGGTCATCATCACTGTAGTGATGATGACCAACGTTTTATTAAAGAGAAAGTGAAGAATCTCTTACAAGAAGGTGTCATTGAAGAGAGCCAGTCACCATGGCGAGCGCAGGTACTGATCACTAAGAATGCGAATCACCGGAAACGCTTTGTAATCGATTACTCCAGAACTATAAATCGATTCACAGAACTGGACGCCTATCCACTCCCCAATATAGAGGAACTGATATCAAAAGTGGTGAAATACTCTGTATTTAGCGCCATAGATTTAAAAAGTGCCTATCATCAAGTCCCTATTTTGCCAGAGGAGAGACCATACACTGCGTTTGAAGCAGCTGGAAATCTATACCAGTTCCGACGTATACCTTTTGGAGTAACCAATGGAGTTTCCAGCTTCCAGAGAACTATTGATTGGCTTATTCGAACGGAAAAATTGAAAGGCACATTTGCATATCTTGATGATATCACAATTTGCGGCAAAACACCAGAAGAGCACGACTATAATCTGCAAAATTTTCTTGCAGCAGCTAAGAAGTACAGTCTAACCCTGAATGAAGCAAAATCCATATTCAAACAAACTTCTATCAACATACTTGGTTACACGATCGCCAATAATATCATCAAACCTGACAATGATAGACTAGACTACCTCTTCTAAACTTACCTCCACCTCAAGACTTGCCCAGCTTGCGAAGAGCCCTGGGTATGTTCGCTCATTACTCTAAGTGGATACCAAACTTCTCCGAAAAGGTACATGAACTATCAAAGACCAAGACATTTCCGCTGAGTGACAATTTGATTAAAGATTTCCAAGAACTTAAGAACGCTATAATCAAGTCTTGTGTTCACGCCATTGACAATAATATGCCATTTACTGTAGAAACTGATGCCTCGGAGCACTCAATTGCGGCAACCCTTTCGCAGGCGGGCAGGCCTGTAGCGTTCTATTCGAGAACACTTAATCGAAGTGAACAGAATCATTCAGCTATTGAAAAAGAAGCATATGCAATCGTAGAGTCCTTGAAGAAGTGGCGGCATTTTCTTATAGGGAATTCATTTCTGCTCGTCACTGACCAGCGATCCGTCTCTTTCATGTTTAATGCTAAGCACACCAGTAAAATAAAAAACGAGAAAATACAGCGTTGGCGATTGGAACTATCTCCATATAAATACGACATCGTATATAGGCCTGGCACGCAAAACCATATAGCGGACGCCCTCTCCCGTGTTTGCGCCATGGTCGAAACACCTGCAAAGTTACGATCACTTCACGAAGCCCTTTGTCACCCGGGTGTAACCCGAATGGCACATTGGGTGCGTTCCAAAAACTTAGCCTATTCGATTGAAGAGATAAAGAGTATGACGAAAGACTGTCGTATCTGTTCGGAGGTTAAGCCTAGATTCATTAAAGCTGATCCGCAAAATAAACTTATTAAAGCGATAGCGCCTTTTGAACGACTAAGCATGGATTTTAAGGGACCAGTACCATCTAAATCGAGTAACAGATTCATTTTAACAATAATCGATGAGTACTCCCGCTTTCCGTTCGCCTTTCCGTGCTCAGATATAAGCGCAAAGACTGTAATCAAGCATTTAGACAGCATTTTTAATATGTTCGGCATGCCGGCCTACGTGCACTCGGACCGAGGGACATCATTTCTATCGGCTTATGTAAAAGATTTTCTACACTCCAGGCAAATAGCTACGAGTCGTACAACGCCATTCAACCCTCAAGGTAATGGCCAAGTTGAAAGGCTCAATTCTACGCTCTGGAAAACTGTACAGTTAGCATTGAAAACCAAGAATCTGTCTATAGAGAACTGGGAGGATGTCCTACCGCAAGCATTACAGTCCATTCGCTCGCTTCTTTCTACTAGTAGAGACTAACCCCACTTATTCGTATGTTCGAACGATGGATGGTCGCGAGACTACCAAAGGTTGTCTGTAAAAGATCGCTTTTAGCGATAAGACCGCCCCTTGTATCACCCTTTTTAATTGTTAAGTCCATAATTTTATTTTACTGTTATGGTGTACAATAAAGAATATATCTATCTATCTATCTATCTACTGTATCCAACCGTCATTTAGCACCTTTGGGAGGCAACCGAGAAGATATCCCCACAATTAACGAATTTGTGGACACCGAACCCCAAAGATCGCAGTCGTCATCACCATCTTGTTCTCCTCCAACAACTTCACCTTCTTCGCCGACAACATACTCAACACCGGTCTCTCTGCCAGCTACTCCCTCGTCACCGCCACCAATGGAGGATTTGCAAGGGACACCGGAACCGGAACAATTGAGCTCGGACGGGATCGAGCTCCCAGCTTCGGAGCCACTCCGGAGGTCGGCCAGATCACGGAACCCACCGAAGTTTTTACTCGATTACATCTGGCCGGGGTGAATGTGGCGAACCTTTTTACCACTTTATTCTTCTGTGACCATAGATACTTTTACTTTGTCATAAATGTAATCATTTGTCATATGAATGTATTGTCATCAAAGAGTAAAGTAATATACAGGTCATTTTCAACAATGTTACGTTTTGCTAATTAAAACCTACAATATAGGTCTTGACTATTATTACAGTCCTCATTAAAAAAGATGAAGCTCAACCAAGCAACCGGTTTTTGTTAATAAATTTTTCAGATTAAAGGAACACTGGTTGTGTAATCACGGCTTAAATGTTTTTGCGGAATGTATCGGTCTTTGTAACTCTAGTTTCACCTTGTGAAGGACAAAATCACTTCAACAGTAGGTACTTTCCGGCGAATCCGGCAAATTTTGTGCACTTACATTTTCATTGGAGTGCTGAATTTACAGATCTGTAATCAAGTAAGTTGCCTTTTCCATATTAAAATATTTATGAATATCCGTCATTATATTGTTATGTTAAGATGTACCGGTGTTTTATGAAAAATTTAAAGGAAAATCCCAATTTTATGTAACTTTTTGCATCAGTTTATGCATACGTCAGTTGTTTTATTTAGCAATTAATTAATTAACCATTTTGTTATGGAACATATACGTTTTTTAATGTTAATAACTTTTCTATAATTACAATAATTTTTATGCCGGGCCGGGTTTGCGCGAGACAAATGAACTCAACCTATAGTTGACCTTGCTAACCTTGTCACCTTTTCATGAACAAATTGAAATGAGGTATAATAGTAATTATCACTTTGTATTATGATAAGAAAATATAATTCATATGAATTAGATATATTAGTTCGCGTTTTGATCAGAAATTTTTTTGCTTTTATGTTCAGGATGCCTATCAAGTCCATCAAAGCTCGTCAAATCTTCGACTCCCGCGGTAATCCCACCGTCGAAGTTGATTTGGTAAGTAGCTATTATTTACAAATACCATCTCGCCGTCGTAGATGCTAAATTAATAACATCTTATAAGAAAATTCTTTCCTGTTCATTTGAAAATAATCTAGTTAAAATATAATTTTTCTACAAATTACCAATGGATCAAACATCTTTTATTTTATTGAAATCTAATTTATTAAAACATGAACAATCAAACAAACTGAAAATATTCAATTAGTATTTTATTTAATGTAGGTAACTGAGTTGGGCCTGTTTCGTGCGGCGGTCCCCTCAGGTGCCTCCACTGGTGTCCACGAGGCACTGGAACTGAGAGACAATGTGAAGGACCAGTACCATGGAAAGGGTGTCCTCACTGCCATCAAGAACATCAATGAAACTATTGCTCCTGAGCTGCTGAAACAGAATCTTGAAGTCACACAGCAGAAAGAGGTATACTGTGGTAAAAACACTATAACCTTCACTTTGACCTTTACAGTTCAAGATCACTTACAAGGCTACTTCTGTATAGCTTTCTTTTATATTTATGTGTACAATGTGTATCAATATTTGTTATTTTATTGAAAAAAAAAAATATATATACATATATAATCCAAAAGTTAGCAGGCATGCTCATGGGCTTATGCTATATGAGTAGCCTGTATCCCATTAATTTATTTTGCATACCACACTTCCATACCCTCATTGACTCATTATGATACAAGAATGTACCAGACACCTGATAAAGAAAAATATGAGTAATCAGGAAAAAATAAATTATATTGTGTACTTAATTATGATAACTCAAGTTTGTTTGTTTGCGAGATATACTTTTATAGATTATGTAGTCAAAGTAGACAGAGCAAATAAAGTTTACATAAACCTAAGTTATCACATACTTTCTTTGACTATTATCATAATCCACTTTTTATTCCTTCCCATAAAAAACTAAAATATATTATAATGATTTGGTTGGTAACAGATTGACCAGTTTATGCTGAACTTGGATGGTACTGAAAACAAGTCAAAGTTGGGTGCCAATGCCATCCTTGGAGTGTCTTTGGCTGTTGCCAAGGCCGGAGCTGCTAAGAAGGGCGTCCCTCTGTACAAGCACTTGGCTGATTTGGCTGGCAATGCTGACATCGTTCTGCCAGTACCTGCTTTCAACGTCATCAACGGTGGTTCCCATGCCGGCAACAAGTTGGCTATGCAAGAGTTCATGATTCTGCCTACAGGTTATTATTTCTTCTATATTTTGAAAACATAATGAACTTTTGGAGATTATTGATTTACCAAAATTGCACTAGCATTAAAGACAAATAATATTTTTTAAATCTTCTTGTGTTCTGTAGGCGCTACCTCCTTCAGCGAGGCAATGCGAATGGGGTCTGAGGTGTATCACCACTTGAAGAAGATTATCAAGGAGAAGTTTGGCCTGGACTCCACTGCTGTAGGTGACGAGGGTGGCTTTGCTCCCAACATCCAGAACAACAAGGATGCTCTTTTCCTCATTCAGGATGCCATCCAGCAGGCTGGCTATACTGGCAAGGTTAGTATGGATGTTATTATATTTATATACTGTATTATCGGTAAAAGCAGCCACTGCTTCCACAATACATTATCCAGTGTTGATGACCACACTTTCCTACAATACTATTATCACACATTGTAAAATTGACTCATAAAGTCGTGCCTTTGTATGGTATGTATTGTTGTTTTTTTTAAATATCCTTAGTCCATATAATCAACCAGCTACTACAAACAAATTAATTTATTTATTTATTTATTTATTTATAACAAAATCCACAGCTCTTAAAACAATGTTTTATAGTAACTTAAATCTAATCTTACAGCCAATTACGGATTTACAATTTATTCACTAGTAACAAACATGTAGGAAATATTTTTTTTATAAGATTAACATTATTATACAGTATTAAGAAGTGTGCATGGGGAGTATTAAATGACTGTGTCTTGGTGCGTGCGCGCGTGTGTGTGTGTATGTGTGTGTGTATGTGTGTGTGTAGGTATATGGTGTATGATGAATGCCTGTAGTGTACCATACTCATACATGTAGTGTACATACTTAATCTCGTACTATTTTACTTCTGTTAGGATCTGATTAGGTAAATCGACATAATTTAGTTTTAATTCTGTGATTTTGTTATTTTAGATTGAAATCGGAATGGATGTTGCTGCATCAGAATTCTTCAAGAATGGCACCTATGACCTTGACTTCAAGAACCCTAAGTCCGACCCTACCGACTACCTGTCTTCTGAAAAGCTGGCAGAGGTCTACCTGGACTTCATCAAGGACTTCCCCATGGTGTCCATTGAGGACCCCTTCGACCAGGATGATTGGGCAGCATGGGCTAACCTCACCTCTCGCACACCCATCCAGATTGTTGGAGATGATCTTACAGTGAGTACTGACTCCTAGCCAGTTTTAGATTCAAACTGTAGTCTTGTCTAGTTTGGTACAGTGCATTAGTTTCTCTCAAAGCTTTCTAATGTAATTAAAAAGCCTTCTCGAAAGCTTACTGGAAAGAAATCAATTTTCCAATTGATATTTAATCGAGTTTTTTTTTCTGTTTTTAGGTAACAAACCCTAAGCGTATTGCCACAGCTGTTGAGAAGAAAGCTTGCAACTGCTTGCTCCTGAAAGTTAACCAAATCGGAAGTGTGACTGAATCCATTGATGCTCACTTGCTGGCCAAGAAAAATGGATGGGGCACCATGGTATCCCACAGGTTTGTATTATTTCTATATAATAATTAAATAAATGGGAACATATTTTTAAAACAACAGAATGTATTTCATATTAATTTATGGAAAAATATGGGCTGATATTTCACATTCTATTTGTCATCAGGTCTGGAGAGACAGAGGACACTTTCATTGCCGACCTTGTTGTTGGTCTGTCTACCGGCCAGATCAAGACCGGTGCGCCGTGCCGCTCCGAACGTCTCGCCAAGTACAATCAGATCCTCCGCATTGAAGAGGAACTCGGAGCTGGTGCCAAATATGCTGGCAAAAACTTCCGCAGGCCTGTTTAAGTATATAAAAAATAGGAAGAGCATATTCCACATATAGCACATAGTTTCTATGTCCTGCAATGACTGAAATGAATATGCTCTTGGAATATTAAACAGCATTTCAATCCTCTGTAGTGGTATACATAATGTAACAAGCTGAGCAAGTTATAACACTTTTTTTTTTCAAAAAATACCTTAATTTTAAGAGATTACTGGCTGTAGTGTATGTACTAGTGTCGATTGTATGATGCTATTTATTTAAATAATAAGATTTATTTTAATGTATTAAATTAATTGATATCAAATGCGTAAGGTCAATAAATGATGTTAATGTGTTTGGATGTTTTTAATTGAGTGTAAATTAAATACACCAAGCCACTAACTCTGATATTTTACATTTGTTCAAATCAGAGGAAAAACTACACGTATTGTGTTTCAATACCATAACTCTGAGATTTAAATTAGTATGCAATTCACTTATTTACTGTTGTTAGCAAGTTAACTACCAGCATTATAAAAACTTATGGTAATTATCCTTTGTATTATTTTTTAACCCTTTGACCGCCACGGGTCGCGCAGCGAAAGTGCACGCTGTGTTTTTATCACAGTAAGCTAGTGATGAGATTAAACTCGGGTATTACTAAATATCTCTAAAATTATAATCCGTAATAAGTATTTATTGATTTTTCATACGTAAAAGCGCTATAAATATTTATTTAAGAAATAAAAGTTGCCATGGTTTTCAATTGTAATTTAATAAAAGAACTATCACTTGAAATAACAATCATATATCAAAATTAAAAATACAAAATTATCGTTCATAGCACATCAAGCGACGATGGCGGACTCATAGATGATACATAATTATATTTACTGAGAGGCGGACTACTCCAAAATAAATTTTAATATTTTAGGGTTGTTGTTATACGTACCAACGAGAGTTCGCATTTTTAACAATTTCGGTGAATCTGAAAATTCAGCTTCATGTGGTCCAAAATGTAGCATACCTGATATCATGAAATATCTATTTCGAGACATCGTGTTGGAAAAATTGAGGCATTTAGAAGAGGGTCTTTTGACCAATGTTTCTCGATAGATAGGTGTCTATTTCGTGCAAATAACATTGCAACGGCAAAGAATAGGTACATTTCCGGAACAGATACATCGTACCATTTTTAACCCCCGACGCAAAAAGAGGGGTGTTATAAGTTTGACGTGTCTGTGTGCCTGTCTGTGGCATCATAGCTCCCGAACGGATGAAGCTATTTCAATTTAGTTTTTTTTTTTGTATTAAAGGTGACTTATGTGCGAGTGTTCGTAGACATGTTTGATGAAAATCGGTTAAGCCGTTTAAAAGTTGTGGGGTGTGAAATTGGGGATGAATAATCGAATGTTGTCAAATATACCCAAGTGGGGTATCAAATCAAAGAACACGACGGGTATATTACAATCAGATGTTTTATTAAAATTGGTTCAGCCATTTGCTAGATATGGGGAGTGAAAGTAAGGATGAATAATTGAATATTGTCAATTGGCGTATCAAATGAAAGGGCACCACGTGTACTATATTGCAAAAACTGTCCATTCCATGAAATTGGTCAAAGTGACAAAAACTATGGTAGGTGAAAATCAAAAAACCATAAAATAAAAATTAAATTAAAAATTTAAAAAACCATTTAGAAATGATATTTAAAGTTTATTACATAGCTATACCCCGCCGCGACTATTATTTTTTTACTTTGTAAGGGATGTTTCTTAAACTACTTCTAAGTATTTTTTGCGTAGAGGGCTTTTTTTTTTTTTTTTTTGTAATCTGGAATATTCCCTTAATATGCGGGTTCATAAAAAATATTGGCGATATCGACTCTAACCTCATCACTAGTGTTGCTTTAAACAGGTTTAGATGGTCTTGCAAACATTTAAATTTAAAGATTATACTCCAAAGAACAAGCTTTTATTTTATTTGCTTTAATTTAATGAAGTATGGGGATGATATTAAAAAAAACTGTTAAAATAATCATTGACTTTATTTCCTGTAAATAAGGGTCCAAATTTGTGTCGCCTAAAGGCTTAGAGCATAGGTTAAATGCTATAAGCCTAAAGGCATCGTTGGCGGTCTGTACACTTTTTTTTGTTAACGACTGTATGCGTCGTTGGCGGTCCAAGGGTTAAACATTACTTCATTGATAAGAACATCGTAATGTTACAGGACACAAATGTTTGTTACGTACCTACGGGAATCGAAATTGCTACCGGTAGCTCAGAAGCAGTAGGTATGGATCAGTCGTTACACCAATCGTTCGTACCGCGTCTACTTGATACTTTTTCTTAATACAATGTTTTGACTGGTTATTGTGATTGCGTAATCACCTTGGATATGGGAGTGTCCAGTGGCGTAACTATAGGGTGGCAGGGCTGGCAAAATGCCACGGGGGCCCCAGCCCATGAGGCTGCGAGCTCAAGTCACCTAACAATTTTAACAAAATTTAGTAAATAATATTATTTTTATATATGTAAGTACCTACTTTTTTTTTTTTTTCAACGTGGTAAAATTATCAAATAAGTCCTCCCACTCCGGGCAGGGTGGGAGGGACTGTCAGACTTTTACTGACTAAAATCCACGGTGTTCCTTCAATAGCCCTTTACGTACCGGGGCCACGGTAACGGGATGAGTCCCACGACCCCGGCAGGCTTCGGCCCTCTGCAGAGGGGGCCTCGTCATGTTGCTGACGCTCTTTGAGGCGCGCGTGGAACACGACCCGGGCATGGTCCATGGTCGGACAGCGAGTTGCCCTTTACTCGCTGTCCGCATGCCCGCGCCTACGGTGGCCGGAGATCGTCGGCCGACGTCCGACGCCGTGGGCGTCTACCACTGCGGCTGGGCTGGAGGGAGGACGCCATCCTCTCCCTCACGCGGCCCGCCTCCTCCTTAGGAAGCATGACTGCTTCGCAGAAGGAGGCGACCGCTTCCCACTCCCTCTCGCCCCGCAGCATGGCCTCGACCAATGCCGGGCGCGAGAGGTCTCCGCCTATCGCCGCCGTGAGGACACGTCGGTGCTCTGCCCAGGCGGGGCAGTCTTGCACCGTGTGCTCTACGGTGTCCTCAGGGCGACCCTCGCAGTGGTGACACCCAGGCGTTTCCTCCTTTCCCATCAGACACAGGTACCTCCCGAAACTTCCGTGTCCGGTGAGGACCTGCGTCATGCGGTAGGTCAGGACGCCGTGACGCCGATCTAGCCACTCCTCAAAGAGGGGTCTTACCGCCGCAATTGCGGCGTGCCCGATGTAAGTACCTACTTAAAATCAATTAAAGTTAGACCAAATATAAAATTGATTAAAGTTACCGTAGTTATTGACAAAGACCATGTACAAATTCAAATAAATAATGAATATTCAAAGGCATTCATAAGAAAAGGATCGATTTTAGAACGCATCCATTGGATACTTAATTTTTTTTTTTTGGCGCGGGCGGGCTCGTAACCAGTGTTGCTATTTTTAGCAGGATCCTGCTTTTCTAGCATTTTTAAGAGTAAAATTTAAGCTACAGCAGGATGTTTAGTATTATCGTAAAATTTTGCATATTTTAAAATTTTTCTTACATGTTTGCTTAGTTTTACATCAAAGCTTGGAGACTAGAAGTCTGGCAAACGAAAGTAGAGACTGAAAAAGCGCGGCAAATTTAAAAAATATCAGCATAGCAACCCCAAAACTAGTATGAAATACCTGGAATAATCTTATTTGATACTTTAAAATTATCTATTTTATTTCATCGGGTTTAAAATACAAGAGGTATTTTAGGTAGGTAATAGTTAAGACATTGTGTTTTAATTCGAATTAAAAAAAAAAAACAACAGTATTCTAAAATAGATCTGATTTATTCACTATAATCAAAATCTGAATGTAAGACTTCCATGTGGAAAGTTTCATTAGAGTCATTGAAATCATTGTTTCCTACGTTAATTATAAAAATTTCTAAATTATTTTCTGTAATTCTGTCCCTTTCATTATATTTATTTTCAACATGGATGACATGATCAGTCATTTTCTTTCACTCCTCGGAAGTTTTATTTTCAAACGACTCTTTTATAACTTTCTCTAACTCCACTGAAGGCAGAGCAATATTTTTACTTGCCACTTTACGTTTAGCCAAACTCCATACTAACTCAATGGCATTTAGAACACAGTGGTAGGAGGGAAGTCGCAATACCTCGTGCCCATTCTGCTTCAGAATTTCATTAGCTTCATATACTGGCTATGGTGTTTCGTTTTAAACTTGTTTTCTAACGATATAAAATTCGTTAATTTTGTTACGAATAGCATCTATGTCGAAACTATCTAAGTCTGACACTGTGAGTTTATATGGCCTTTACGCGCACCTTCCTTTTTAATTCTTTTTAATGTAGTAACGCTCACTTCTGTAAGGAATGGTAAAACAGAATGATTAGGTTCTGCAAATCATGAATTCAATTACATCTTTATAAAAGTTATGTACTCCTAGTAAAAACTTACCAGTGATTTAAGCTATTTCATCCAAGTACTGGTTCTGGGTTCTTATCTTTAAATCTCTTCTGCTCTAAATCCGTAAGTTTTTCAATAGTTTTCACTATCACATCAACCCCTGCTACATCCACCAG